>WOXC01009829.1:0-650215 GCA_011680675.1 Gymnobelideus leadbeateri | reverse complement strand
GAAATAGCCGATGAAATTTTAAAGAGGGGAAATAAATCGTCACTAGTAATGAAAGCACTAAATTTAGCTCTCACTGAGGGAAATCCCACGCACCTCTGCAGCCATTAGTCAGCCTGGTGAATGAATTGCCACGGGAGGTCATTAGGAGAGCTAAAGCAGGGTAGCTTTGCTTCAGAACAAAATGATTTTAGCCACAGAATCAAGTAGAAAGATGGGCAATCGAATCTTGCACTTCATCCTTCACCTCATCACCTACAGGGTCACTAAGGAATCCCACCATTATCACAGTGGTTTAACTCTCTGACCTGGGCCAATGTTTCTGAGCTTAAGAAGGCATGCCTAAGAACTTGAATCCCATTGGGTGGCAGATTTTCTACCAAAAGGAAATTCGGTGCTCCTATGGATTGCTTCTAAAACACAGCTTTGGAAAACATCTTCTGTTCTGGCTCAAAGATTCCTGCTCAGGTTCACCTAGCACATTGTTTTTTAAGAGCACTAGACTGGAGAAAAAAAGAGGCCAGAGTTTTAATGCCAGCTCTGCTACTGACAAGCTGTGTGATTTTGGACAATTACCTACCCCCTCTGCATTTTAGCTTCCTCCTCTATCAAAGTAGAAATAAAACCACTAAGCTAAACCATACCTAAGAATCTCTGTAGGCTCCATAATGACTTCCTTTTCAAATGGAATGTTATCCATGTTTTATTGTATTTTTACTTATTTTGCTAAATATTCCCAATAAATTTTAATCTGGTTGGGGCTACACTTTGGAATGTTGCAGACATCACACAGCCATGAACCCTACGGTCAACACTTTTAAACTAGAACATCTCTACAATCCTTTCCAGATAAGTAACTACAGTCTAATGCTTACAGTTGACCCTTAAGTATTTAGGAAAAATTTATTCAGACTCTTAGCTTCTTGTCTTTCTCCATCCCTCTAGCTACCCCCTGGACACTTTTATGAACATTTCCAATGGAAGGTAAATTGTGTAAATAAAAGATCAAGATAAGAAAATGCCTGATGGTGTGCTCTCTCTCTCTCTCTCTCTCTCTCTCTCTCTCTCTCTCTCTCTCTCTCTCTCTCTCTCTCTCTGTGTGTGTATGTATGTTTGTATGTGTTTCTATCTATCTATCATCCTGGACACATGGATTAATCATGGAAGGGATTGAACCAATCAATTATTGTTGTTGTTTGTCCTTTGTTCTCAAAGAGGACCATGACATAAGGAAGGTAATGCCATGACTTGCAAGTGAATTGGATTTAAGTGAGGGAGAGCTGTGCAAAGTCACCAGCCTCACTTTCTCCTTCAGAACCATCTAGGTTCAGTGGCAAGATATAGATCAGGACAACAGGAGATGGCCCCCTAAATAATCGATTAGTACAAAGTTGGGGAGATAGCTTGGGTTTTATTATCTGTGTTTTTCCTTTTCATTGCTAGCCCAAGTAATCATGAGTTCACAATACAAAACTTTCTAAATCCTATGACCCATGGTTTTGTTACTTAAAGCTTTTCAAGGGATTCAAAGTATTGTATAGGCATTAGCTCAGGACTTCTCCCTCTATTTGTTTAGGTAGGTAGGATGTAGTTGGTGGTCAAGGCAGAGTGGATCAGTGGGAAGAGCCTTTGGTTCTGAAGTCAAAGGATATAAAATTAAAACCCAACCCAACTACTAACCTGTGTGACATTCACTTTCCTCTAGGCTGTGGTTTCCTCAACTGTAAAATGAGGGTGAAAGAGGGAGTTTGGACTTGATGATTTCCAAGAATCTTCCTGGTTCTTGATTCTATAAATGGGTGACCTAGTACCTTTGAGTGCTAAAAGCTTTAAGTAACAAAACCACGGGTCATAGGATTTAGAAATATGAGAGACCTTAAAAACGATGGAATTTGAATTGTTCATTTAACTGATGAAGGGTCCAAGACCCAGGAAGGTTGTGTCTTGCCCAAGTGTTTATTAATCACCTATTACACACCAGACACCACGCTAAGCAATTTATGAATATCATCTCATTTGATTCTCACAACAATCCTGAGAGCTAGGGGCTATTATTACCATCCCCATTTTACATTTAAGTAAACTGAGGCAGACAGAAGTCAAGCACTTTGCCCAGGGTCACATAGCTAGCATCTAAAGCCAAATTGGAACTCAGATCTTCCCCTCTCTAGGTCCAGACAGGGACGAGCCCTGTTCGGAGAGCCCGTATCAAACCTAGCTGCTCTTACTTCAGGTCTGGTTATTTTTTCCACCATCACACTATTGGCTAAACTTCATTAATAATCCATTAACTCAGATCAGTTGGCAGCACAGTGCATAGAATGGTGGACTTGGAATCAGAAAGACCCAATATCAAATATGGCCTCGGGTTTTTACTTAGCTGGGTAACCTAGAAAGTCACTTAATCTTTGTCAGCATCAGTTTCTCATCTGTAAAATGAGGGGGAAAGTCTCCAAGGTCCTTTGCAGGTCTATGTTTGTGATCCTTATTCTCTTCAGGATATAGAATGGAGAGTGGCTGAATCTCTGACTCAGTTTCCTCTTCTATAAATATGAGGGAAATTCTAGCATCTACATCACAGGGTGGCTGAGGATCAGATGAGAGGATCTATATGAAGTGTTTTGAAAACCTTAAAGTACTCTATTATTATTGCTGTTGTTGAATAACCAACTGTCCCTTCACCCAATTTAATGAGACCAATGTTTGTCCAAGTATGAAGATACTGTACTGATACATACCTTATGGAGAGAGATAGCACCCAGGTGTTTGAAATCACCAATCCAAGGTTCTGATTTTTTCAGTCTTAATTTATATTCACATGCTTATTAGAAATTCTTACTTTCAGGGCTAGAGAATGATCAAGGCAGCTAAGTAGCACAGTGCCAGGACTGGAGTCAAGAAGATCTGAGTTCAGATCCAGCCTCAGACACTTACTAGCTGTATGACCCTGGGCAAGTCACTTAACCCTATTTACCTCAGTTTCCTCATCTGTAAAATGAGCTGGAAAAGGAAATGGAAAACCACTTCAGTATCTTTGTCAAGAAAACCCCAAATAGGGTCATCAAGAGTCAGATACTACTGAAAAATGACTGAATGACAACAATATTGGAGAGAAGAAGGGAAGGTCTCAACCACTGGCAGGGCAACATTGAGTCATTTTCAGTAGTGAATTGGACATGACTGAACAACAACAAAGAGAATTGAAATAAATTTTCAGAGGCAAACAGATCTCTGCATTCCAAGCAGAGCCAAATCCTCCAGGCTGTAGTTGATCACTGTGACCCAGCAGTCTATCTTAAAGTTTCTGCTTCCCACAGAGGTTAATCAAGGTTCACTACACTGTCCACTCTACTCCATTTCTTTACTCATTTACTTGAGATTATGTAACCCCAGCTATAATGCTAATAAATGCTTCTGAAAATAGTGATGGGCAAAACAAGAGAGAGGGGAAAGACTGACTACAAGAAACAAATCTCATTAGCTTGCTAGGTGACTTCTAGCAGGATTGTTCATGAGCAGCTCAGACATGGAAGGAGAGGAGGGAGGAACAAGAAAGGGAAGCAGGCAACATTTGAGTCCCTTGACAAGCTGGGGGCAGCGCCACAGCCACGGGTTTGGTCTAATAAATATTTATAATGATAATGATAATGGTTATAGTGGTGATGATGTCAGCACTAGCATAGAGCTCTGAAGTTCGCAAAGCACTTTACAATATCTCATTTGATCTTTCAAATCTCTCTGGAAGGTTGATGTTACTATTATTTTTTTCTTAGTCCCACTGTTTATTTTTCTTTTTTAAAATATATTTTAATTTTTTTACCCAGTTACAAATTGAAACAATTTTTAACATTTGTTTGGGGTTTTTTTTTTCAGTTTGGGGTTCCGAATTCTATCCTTCCCTCCTTCCCCTCACCCTTCCCGATATGGTAAGAGCAATCAGCTATAGGCTATGCATGTGCAATCATGGAAAAACATTTCCATATTAGTCATTTTGCATGAGAAGCTCCAATAAAAGAAAAAGAATGAAAGAAAATGAAAAATAGCATGCTTCAGTCTGTATTCAAACAATATCAGTTCTTTTTCTGGCAGCAGAAAATATGCATCATTATTAATCCTTTGGGATTGTTTTGGATCAATTAATTGCTGAGAATAGCTAAGTCATTCAAAGAACAATAGTGCTATTACTGTGTACAAACATTCTTCTGGTTCTGTTCACTTCATTACACATCAGTTCATGTGAGTCTTTCCAGGTTTTTCTAAAATTATCCGGCTTCTTATAGCACAATAGTGTTCCATCACAATCATATGCCACAGCTTGGTCAGTCATTCCCCAGTTGATGGGCATCTCTTTGATTCCCAATTCTTTGTCACCACAAGAAGAGCTGTTATAAATATTTTTGCACAAATAGGTCTTTTTCCCTTTTTTGGATATCTTTGGGATATAGACTCAGCAGTGGTATTTCTGGGTCAAATAGCATAGTCACTTTAAAGTCCTTTGGGCATAGTTCCAAATTGTTCTCCAGAATGGTTGAATCAGTTCACAACTCCACTAACAGTGTGTATTAGTTTTCCCACATCCCCTCCAATATCCATCATTTTCCTTTTTTTTTTTTGTCATATTAGCCAATCTGATAGGTGTGAGGTGGTAGGTTGGTGTTATTATTATCCCCACTTGACAGATCAGGAAACTGAAGCAGATATCAGTTAAGTGACCTGCTCTTAAGTCACATAACTAGTAAGTGTCTGAGGCTAGATGTGAACTCAGATTTCCCTATGCCTCCTGGGATTCTCTATACAGACATTTATCCAAACTTTAAGCTTTGCAAAGCCCTTTCCCTGATTACATTATTTGATCCCAACAACAACCCTGTGAGGTAGGTGTGAATATTTCCATTTTATAGAAAACTGTAAGAAACAGACTCAGATGGAGTGAGTGACTTGACAGGTCATTTAACTAAGTAAGTAGGGGTGGAGGGTGAGACAGGAGTTCTGAATCAGGCTTTCTCTGACTATCCCCTATGTTAGGTTAACTTTGAACAATGTTCCTTCACAAAAACAAACCCAAGCAAAACCTTCTACTAGGAATCATACAGTAGACAATGGCAAAAGGAGGTCTCCAGGAGAGTTGGATTAATGTTAATAGAAATGTTATCCCTTTCCAATCCCCCCCACCCACTGTACCACCTCTACCCTTTTCAAGGCTGAAACCTTCATCAGAATTCCTGGCCCTAGCCTTTCTCCACAACCCTCTACTGCATTAGTTACCAAGCCAAAAGTAGAGGAGAGGTAAGAGGATAAAAGGGGGTTTAATCCCCACATCTCCCCCCACCTACAATTCTGTTCCTTCTCATCTCATTGACACCCTTACAGTTCCTCCCCGTCTTCTGCTATCACTTGGAGGATTGATCTTGGTTGGCTCCCAAACTCAGTAGAGCTAAGGGAAGACTCAAGTGCCTATCTCTAGAACAGAGTGGTCAGTTAGGGCTGCCTGCTTAGAGCAAGAAAAAGCATGGCAGCTCAGGTTATCTCTGGTCAGAGTGCAGCAAGGCTGGAGTGACTGACCCCTGGCTTATCGTAGGCTTAGATGGGCACACTGACTCTAGGAAAAGGTGGGGTTCTAATCTGATTCCCCCCCAAAATAAGCATTCAGTCTTAAAATATCTCACAGGCAAGGGATTTCCCCCAGTCCCAAATCTCAGCACCACCTCTGGTTCGCGCCCTGGCTGGGCCAAGTGTTGGAATATTTTAACTGTTTTGCAAGCAATCCTCTTTCCCAGCAGAGAAGTACCAAGGAGAGGGAATGTTCTTACAGAACTCTTTGGTCACGTCCTCCAACTTGAAGCTTCCAGCTCTCCCACCCCAACATCCGCAACCACATCCGACGTCCTGAGCTCAGGCTCAGCTCCATTTCAATCCTTGTAGACAGGGAGCGTCAGGGGTGCCTTCCAAGGGAATCCGTGTCCAGGGCACCTTCGGAACCTAAATATTAGGCTGGCAATAAGTGGGGGTGGGGGACAAGAGGGAAGGGAATATGGATAGAGGTGTCTGCCAGGGACCTGGTCCATACACCCCCTTTCTGCTGGGGCAGGCTAGGGTTCGATTGCCTAGGGATGGAGTGGGGGACCAGTTCCACCCCCACTCCCCGCCTCGTACTCCCCTATCCCTCCATCCCCTGTAGATTAGAATCTTGTATTTCCCAATGTTGCACACTCATAACTTTGTAAGATAGAGCCTCCTGTCACAACGGCCCCGAAAAGAGCTGCTGCCACCCGGGGAAGGACACGTGGATGTGTCTGCTCTTGTTTCTGTGTGGTTTAGGTAGCAGGAGGACCGGAAGGATAACAAGGAAGTAGGAAAGGGTTTCCTGAGATGAGAGATTACTTCCGTCCATCCTCTTTCCCGTTTGGAAGCAGCAAGGGCTCGGGATTGGTACTGGAACAGGGGCTGGGACTTGGGGCCCGGGACTAAAACCACAGAAGCATCATCCAAGCGCTTCTCCTTCTTACGTGAAGGCAGCAGGAAGCAGGTGGGGAGGGAGCATGGATAATTCTGTGTAACACACTCAACCCTATTGGAGAGGGTCTGAAATAGAGAAAGAAACAAAAAGACAGCGGGGAGAGAGAGAAAGAGAGGGAAGGGGGAAGGAAGGGAGGAAGGAAGGGAGGAAGAAAGGAAGGGAGGAGAGGGAGGAAGAGAGAAAGAGACAAAAAGGAAGGAATAAAGGAAGTGAAAGAAAGAAAGAAAGAAAGAAAGAGAAAGAAAGAAAGAAAGAAAGAAAGAAAGAAAGAAAGAAAGAAAGAAAAGGAAGGAGGGAGGGAGGAAAGGGAGGGAGGAAGAGAGGAAGGAAGAAAGAAAAAGAAAGAGGGGAAGAGGGAGGAAGGAAGGAAGGAAGGAAGAAAAGGAAGGAAGGAAGGAAGGAAGGAAGGAAGGAAGGAAGGAAGGAAGGAAAGAAGGAAGAAAAGTGTTTAAAACAATTAAAATCAGCCAAGCAATGGTGGCCAAACAGCGGATCCGGATGGCTAACAAGAAACACAGCAAAAACATCACACAGAGAGGGAACGTAGCCAAAACCCTGGTAAGGCAGGAGATGGATGCTGTGCTATGGTGGGTTGGGGAGGGAGGGCATCTCAGAGGCTGGCTTTCTTTCTCTCTAAGACTGAGCATGAATCCTTCCTCTTCATATACTCTGCCATATGCTGCTTCTCTCCAGTGAGGATGGGGATACCATGAATTGTGGACCTGGGCATAGAGGAGGGCAAGGAATAAAGACTCTTTCCCCAAACTGAGGAAACTTGAAGGGAGAGTAATGAATGCCTAGAAAAGGGAATGGGGGGATTGTAAGATTTTGAACTAGAGGAACACAGAATCATCGTTTTGGAATTGGAAGAGACCTTATACCCTAAAGCTAAGTGACTTTCCCTCAGGGTGGCAGAGATGAAGTTGAAACCTCAGTACACTGATTCCAAATCCAGGACTTTTCCAGTAACTTTGCCCAACAGACTTTCTCACCCCTGTGGCTGGGGCTACACAGACTCATAATAGGGTCAGCAGAAGTGGAGAGAGGATCCTAGCCAGTACAGCAACAAATCACTCTGATTATTATCTGATGTCTTGGTTATGGTGGACTGTACAAAGCATGACGAGTTCATAAGAAGAGCTCAATTTGAGCCATCTTTGAAGGAATCTTCCAAACAGTGAAGTATTCTGGGAAAGAATGAAATCCATATCATTAGAGGAAAGAGAACTTGAATTCAAGGTTCAGCAAGATGGTACAGTGGTTAGAGTGCTAGACTTGGAGTCAGGACAACCTGAATTCAGATCTGGCCTCAGACACTTACTAGCTGTGTAACCTTAGGCAAGTCACTTAACCCTGTTTGCCTCAGTTTCCTTATCTGTAAAATGAGTAGGAAAAGGAAATGGCAAACCATCCCAGTATCTTTGCCAAGAAAACCCCAAATGGGTTCATGAAGAGTTGGACAGGACTGAAAAGGACTCAACAACAACAAAAAATTTGGATTAGAACAAGAGTTGGAAATCATATCCTCAAGCTAGGGATGGGGCGGAGGGGCGTCAGTTTGTTTTGTTTTTTTTTCCCCCAGTTCTTATTTATTATCCTATTTGCTAGAGCGGAAATTCCATAGAGACTTTGAGGTTTGACTAGAAAAGTCAGCTGAGCAGATTAGACAGTATCTTTTCTTGATGACTTGTGTAACTGTCCAAAAGTGAGATCTATTAACACCATGCTACTTGGAACTTGTGCCAAATCAGACTTTGTTCAATGTCAGAGAAACTCTGGGTGTAAACTGAACTTCACTTTGAATCTTAAGTTCCAAGCTAAACTACTCCCTGTCTGTGTTTCAGTGATTTATTAGGACATTTCACTGAGTTGTTGGTAGTAAAACTTCCATCCTGGGCTCTACAGAGCCATTGAATGGGAAACATTTTTCACTCAAGTATGTCTCCTTATCTAATTTCACTCAGTAGAAACCTGCTGTGCTAATTAATATTCAAGCATGTACTTTCAACCTTACCCCTAAGAGATAATCTCTCCTTCAGTTCTCACTGTCAACTAGAGGAAAGGTTTTGGGTTTTGTTTGTTTTTTTTTTTTTTTAATTTTGTTTTGTTTTAACCTTAATGGGAAAGAAATGTTCCTGAGGAATGTTAGACCTGATTGTCTAAGTGGCAGCAAAGTTATACCAACTCCTAATGAAAGGTTTCCTTGCCAAGGGGAACATTTGTATGTAATATTCAAATATAATTGGATGAATTGTTTCTTTCACTTCTCTGCTAGCTTTCTAACTAATTTTGATGGAAATGGATTAGCTCCTTCAAGGGGAGATGAAATTCTCGAGAAAGAAAACAATGAAAACTGATTTTCCCAATCCCTAGTCAAACACAATTAGACTGGTAATATGTCTATATTCTGGGTTTCTTTCAGTAAGTTAGGAGATTTGAAGTGGATTCCATCTAAAATTTCAGGCAGCACATTTAGTTTGGGCATATGAGGGAGCATCTGTGGTAAAGAAGTTTCATCAACCAACGTGGACTACATCTGTTTTGCAATGAAGTCATAGTATGGTCTGGGGGCCTTGGAAAGTTAAGTGACTTCCCTAAAGTCACACAGTCAGAGTTTCCATACTGATGCTGAGATTAGCTCTCTGTCCACAGAAGAGGATTACATAAGGAGCATTCTGAATTACCCTCTTAAAATCAGAGGAAGAGCTACTAGGGGTTAACTTTCTCTGCTAGAGCTCAAATTGTATTGGCTCCATGAGGATGGCTCCTCTACCAGGAGGTATCAATTAAACATCCCTTATCTGCTTAACATTTGGATTCAAGGTTCATTGGATTCTCAGACAGGATAAGGACAAATACACCTAGACCCAACAAGACCATCAATGGAATCAACTATCAGCTATTGAAAAAAAATCATTGAACCCTGAAGAATTATGATCCAGAAATTTGGGGAGATTGTTACCCCAATTTCAAGTTTCCATCTATAAACCTTTTCTTCCTGTAAATTAAGGAGCTTTATTCTAGTTAGCAAGTAATTTCTAGATTCCTAAATTCTTTTTTTTTACTAGCTGTATAGGCAAAGCAACTTCTTCTAACTAGCTGTATAGGCAAAGCAAGTATGGGAAAACACTGGCAGGAACTAATTTTTCATTAAACTAGCTCAGACCAGTTTTATGTGGGAGAGTTGGAATAAAGATGAGAGGACCTGTATCAAAATCTGTTCCAAGTAACTTCAGTTAACATAAGTTGATGTACTTGGTCTAGGGTAGACCAGACCATCAGACCAAATATAATGGCGGCACTGTGAAATATCCACTTAGAGTTATCATTTTCAGTTATTTAAGACTGATTTTCCCCTCACTATGTTGGGTTAAGGGCAATTGAGAGAATGATGTGACTTCTCTTATTACTTACAGAACATTGTCAGGTAGAATTCTTCATCTCCCTGAGAAGAGGAATCCAGGAACCACCTCTTCTTTAGTCACCATTTGCCTGACATCCACACATTGAAGCAAGCCGCTGAGAAAATCATTTATGCAAAACCCAGTCTGTTGCCCATTAGGAGTTGCAGTTGAAGAAGGAGGCATGTCATGGTCCTCTCTACCTGATCTAAATGATTGTTTGAGTTTTTCCCACTAAACCTCAACTACTAATGAGAGATTCTACTAAACAAATAATCCAATATCAATCCAAAAAACCTGGTGAAAGCTTTTAACAGCAAAAGGTAACTTGTCTTTTTAGGCTTATATTTAGTCAAGACCTATTCAGACCCAAAGCTAGTAAGAATGTAATTTTGTGTCCTTTACCTTTTTTCTTTTCTTTCCCCCTTTTAATTTTGTCTTTGCGATGCTTTTTCTGGATCTTTGGGGCATAATCGACTAAAACATACATATATGTAGATATACGTATGTATACACATACATGCATATATACATGTATGTGTATATATACACATAACATATACATATATATTATGTTTGTTAATTGATTGATTGCTTGGGTTTCAAGCACTTCTAAATATTCTAAATTATTTGTTAGGCCTATATTTTTGCCATGATGATGATGATGGCTGACATATACATAGTATTTTATATACATTCTCTCTTTGATCCTCCTAATTGCCCTATGAAGAAGACACTAGAGGTATTAATATCCCCATTTTACAGATGAGGAAACTGAAGCTAGGAGAGGTTAAGTAATTTACCCAAGGGGCACACAACTAATGTTAGAGGCAAGCTTAGAACTCAGGCCTTCCTTGACTCTTAGACCATCATACTCATAGAGCATGCCACCTCCATGTACAAATGAGTTTGGAGATCCCCTGAGATGGATGAAATCTATGTGAGGAAAGAAAATTATTTTTATAAGGAAAGTTTGGAGGGAATTGTTTCATGTAGAAAGGTTTAGATTAAACTTTCATAGATCATAGGACATCAGAGCTAGAAGGCCCATTAGAGATAATCTAGTCATTTTGCAAGTAAGGAAACTCTTACTTGATGGTCTGAGGCCTCAGGAGGCTGGCCAACTTGCCCAAGTCACATGCTAGTTAATGACAGGAGCAACATTAGAAACCAGGTCTCCTGACTTCTAGTCCAGTGGTATGAAACCCTCTTTAGAATGCGGCTGTTTTTCTTGAGTAAAAAGATCCTAGGCTTGAGACCCCGTTCCCTACTTGCAATCTGTGTGACCTTTGAGGAGGTGTGGACTTTCTCTAGGCCATTGTTTTTTCATTTGCAAAATGGCAGGGGGGAATGTGGAGAGTAAGAGCTGGACTTGATCAAGAGTTCTTGGCTTGGGGTCTGTGACTTTTAAAAAAATATATTTTGATAGCTGTATTTCTGTATAATTGGTTTCCTTTGTAGTCCTATGAATTTTATTTAATACATTTAAAAACATTCTGATAAAGGCTTCAGAGATTTCAGCAGACTCTCAAAGGGGCCCTTGACAGAAAAATGGTGAAGAACCCCTGGGTTTGATCTCTAAATGCCTTTATAGCTCTAAACTGTATGATTCTATGATGCCGTAATCCCCTCCAATTCAGGATTATTTTTATTAGGGCCTTTACCTTTGGTCATCCTCCATCCCATTGGCACACAAAAGGACATTGTGGGAAAGGAAAAGGAAATTAGCTTAACACACACACTCTCTCTCTCTCTCTCTCTCTCTCCTCTTTCCTTCTTCCCTCCATCTCTCCTCCTCCTCCTCCTCTTCCTTCTTTTTCCTTCTTCTTCCTTCTTCCTCTTCTTCTTCCTCAATACTATTAATTGATACTCTTCAACAATTCAGAAGTTGGAAGTAGATGTAAGTTAGCTTTAAGATATGCCTTTATAAAAATGTGAACTAAAAAGGCAAATTATTTTTTTTAATAAGGCAAATCTAATTCTCTTTTCTCTGGTCCCTTCCATTTTAGAGACCACAAGAAGAGAAATACCCTGTGGGCCCGTGGCTGCTGGCACTATTTGTTTTTGTTGTCTGTGGATCAGGTATGGACATTGCCCCTGAGAACAAAGGAGGGGTGTTTCAATGCTAGCCTTCACTTCCATGTTATTCTCTATCAGTGGAGAAAATGTGTTTTATTTATAAGGACAGCCTATTAGAAGTATATCAGTTTCAGACTCATAGTAATTATTGCCTTGGTCTTGAGCTGATGCATTAAAATATATATATATATATATATATATATATATGGAATATTTCATGCAATTCCATGTCCTCATTGGGCAGGGGCCATCCTAAACTTCTCTGTATCATTCCAGTTTTAGTATATGTGCTGCCAAAGCAAGCACAAGTTGATCCATTGTTAGAGGGGGCATAGGTCTCTCTTGTCCTGATGAACAAAGCTCACAGATACATGTGACATCTATTCAGCCCTCTTCTGTCCCCCACCACAGCAAAGAAATAACCTTAGTGAAACCAACAAGATCAAAGTTCAAGTGGGATAAGCATGGAAAGAACATTGTAAACTCTAACACAGTAAATTGATGTTAGTTATTATTATTATTATTATTGTTATTAATTATTATTATTATTATTATTGATTTAAGGATTGTTTCTGTTCCAGCAAATATGAATTGTGTAAGAATTAGTGTAATGCATCATACCAAAATTAACTAACCAAAGTAGATATGATAATAGCAGCTAGCATGTATGTAGTGCTTTGTGGTTTATAAAGAAAGCCATTTCCAAATATTATCTCATCATCATGACAAATGCTCTGAGATGGGAGCTGTTGTTATTCCTATTTTACAGATTAGGAAACTGAGGCAGACAGAAGTTAAGTGACTTAGCCAGGGTCACATAACTAGTAAATGTCTGAGGCTAAATTTGAACTTAAGTCTTCCTGACTCTAGACCCAGTTCTCTATTCATGGAATTATCTACCTGCCTAAATGTCTAAATTTAACTGTTACCACAACCCACCTATTCAAAGAAGAATTAGAAGTCACAGTAAGGGACTTCTTTCTGAGATAAAGTTCACATTCCAGAGAGTGACACATTCTTCTGTAGAACTAATGCCCTGAGCTTTCACATTGGGTTGAACCTTTGACCTAGAATGTGGTCATCTCAGACTTGGGAACCTATATATAAATGGCAGGTTTCACTTTCACTCTGATTTTTTTCCCAAGATCATCCATGGGGAAAAAAATACCCTGAGGCAGCATGACCTGAAATGTTGGAGTTTTGTAACCTTTCAAATGATTGCAGAGATTGAAGTAGGAGATTCAAGCCAATCCATTGTCAGTGGGGACATGGGTCCCTGTTGTCCTGGCGACTGAAGCAAACAGATTATCCTATCTATTCGGTCCTTTTCTGTCCCCTAGCCCAGCCAAGGAACTTGCTCTTCCTAGACTACTCTAATAATGACAACAGGACATACAAGAATATTAGATTTAGAATTAGGAAGGTCTGGGTTCTAATTCCGCATCTGACCTTTAACTAGCTCTGTGACCATGAACAAGTTACCTAACCTATCTGATCCTCTGTTTCCTTGTACATGAAATTAAGGGTTCCTTCCAGCTCTGCCTCTATGATACTATTTTCTATGTTCTTTGGCAAGGGAAAAGCCACGGAGTAAACTGTTTTCTTTTGACTCTCTAGAGTAGTGGTTTCCCCAAAAAAAGACCAAATCCCATAGGAGGCAGGGGAAGCTATCATTCCCTAGGTGCTGCTTGGTCTTTTATGTCTCAGAATAGTTTTTCTAATATGATTTTGGTTTCTAGAATTTTCTGCTAAAAATTCTTACCCAATCAAAATAGCATTTATGAGCAAGGGAAGCAAATGAAAAACAAATTAGGAAGAGAAGAAAACCCTAAGAAGTATAGTAGGGGTAGTGATAATAACTTACATCACTCATAAAGCATTTTAAGGTTTATAGAGTGCTTTACAAATATTATCTCATTTTTCCTTGCAACAAACCTGTGAGACAGATGGTATTAGTATTATTTACATTTTATGGAAGAGGAAACTAAGGCAGAGATTAAGTGACTTTCCCAAGGTCACATAGCCAGGAATATCTGAGATATAATTTAAAACCTTCTGTTTAAGAAAAAAAAAGGTCTTATTTTTACATCACCTTCATTTCTGTGTATAGCCCTTCCACCTATCCTATGCAATGATCCATCCCTTATGACATAGAATGAAAAAGAAAGAAAGAAAAAAGTAATGCAACAAAACTAAGCAAAAAGCATCCATCACCTGAATTTGACAGTGTATGCAGTGTTCCACACCCATAGTCCCTCACCTTTGCAAGGAAAGAGAGGGAGTTTGTGGTTGCAAAAGTCTTCCAACGAGTCTCCCTTCATCCATTCCTTTCATCCTATGTGTCATTACCAGATTAATCTTCCTAATATACAGTTCTGACCACTTCCTTCCTCTACTCAGAAACCTTCAATAATTCTCTATTGCCTGATGAATGAAATTCAAAATCCTTAGCTTGTCATTCAAGGGCCCACACAGTTTGGTTCCTGCTGCTATAGAGAATAAAGGAATAAAAGGTTTCTTGAAAGAAAATATTTAAAAGGAAAACAAGGAGGAAAAATAGTCTGAAGAGAGACAGATTTTCCAAATCCAAATCTTTTTTAAAAGGCAGAGGTAGAAGGATGTGACTCAGAAGTAAGGGAGGAAAGAGCCTCAAACCATTGGGGCTATGTAATAGCTTACTGGGAATGACGTGGATGAAGCTTTGACCAGGAGCAGTCAGACATATAGAAGGAGAATCAGGAGAGAAGAATGTCCCAAAAACTTAGAGAAGAGAGAGTAGCCAAGAGGAGGGTGTGATCAACAATGTCAAAGACTACAGAGAGGTCAAGAAGAATAAGGATTGAGAAAAGGTCATTAGATTTGGCACTTAAACTATCATTGGTGACTTCAGAAAGAGCAGTTTCAGTTAGATGAGCCCAAAAGCCGGATGACAAAGGGTTAGAGGTGAGAGGAGGAGTGAAGGCCCCAATTGTAGATGGCTTTCTCAGTGAGTTTAGTCAAGAAGGAGAGGAGAGATACTAGAAACTGTGGTCAGATTGGACATCGTAGGATCAGACAAGGGTTTTTAAAGGATGGGAGAGAAATGAGTATGTTTGTAGACAGCAAGGAAAGAGCTAGTTGATGGAGAAACATTGAGAATTATAGAGAGTGGATATGATAATAGAGAAAATCTGCTGGAAAAAATGGGAGATGATGGGATCGAAGGTGAATGTAGAGGGGTTTGCCTTGGCCAGGAGAAGGGCCATTTCCTCATTCAAGAGAAGACCCAAAAAGAATATTGATGAAGTTGGTGGGAGGTTTCTATTGAAGGGCCTCAGGGATCTGTCTTTGACTCTGTTCTCTTCTAGATTTTTATTAATCCTTTGGCTTACAGAAAAGGTACTATTTTTATACTTCCAGAGGACACAAAAATAAAAGAAATATATTACCATACTGAATGACGGAATTATCATGTGAAAGGACTTTGATGATTGGAATAAGGAACTCATTTAAAAAGATGAAATTTGATAATAATTTAAAATTTTTATATATTTAATAATAATAAAATTCAACTATTCAAGTATAAAAATAGAGACATGGTGCCAAGAAACAGATATTATGAAGACCTGAGAGTTTTAGTAGCACACGTAGCTTTGTGGGACAGCTCGGTGGCCCAGTGGATAGAGTGCTGGGCCGAGAGTCAGGTAGACTCATCTTCCTGAGTTCAAATCTGACCTCAGACACTTACTAGCTGTGTGACCCTAGGTAAGTCACTTGACCCTGTCTGTCTCAGTTTCCTCATCTGTAAAAAAATGAGTTGAAGGAAATGGCAAACTGCTCCAGTATCTTTGCCAAGAAAATCCCAAACAGGGTCACAAAGAGTCAGGCATGACTAAGATGACTGAAGAGCAACAACATAGTTTTATATAAATTAAAAGTGTTACCTAGGAGCCAAACTATGCTATTTTAGGTCATATTAATGAATGTGTAGTGTTCAGAGCTAGACGTATGCACCTAATCCCACTACACACTGTCATGATTATGCCACATCTAACATTCCACACTCTGTTCTGGGAACCACATTTTAGGAGGAGATAGTGATGAACTTCCAGGAGATAGTGACCAAGATGGGGACAAAACTTGATAAAATTCGACAAAAAGATTAAGGAACTTGGAATGTTCAGCCTGCAGAAAAGAAGACATAGGTGGGACATGGCTAATATCTTGAAATATATTAAGGGTTGCTCTAGTACAAGATAAACTAAAGATCTTAATGCAAAGAAGTAAAATTTGTCCTTCTGGGTATTACTGTAACTTTGTGGGATAAGACCATGATATAATTAAAGATGTAAGTCTTGTGGGGGCAGAGCCAAGATGGCAGAGTAAAAGTAGGAACTTGCTTGAGCTTGTCTCCTAATCACCTCCAAGATGTGATTCTTGAAAGGAACAAGATAAGGAGAGAGGAGGGGCAGAAGCACTGTAGTATATATGTGTGTGTGTGTGTGTGTGTGTGTGTGTGTGTGTGTGTATGTACATATACGTGTGTGTAAAATTGTACATTTGAGAAGTAGTATGTCATGGAGGGATAAACTTGGAGTGAAGAACAGCTGATTTTAAAGTCTTCCTCTGATACTTAATAGTGGTGTGACCATTGACATATCACCTCACCTTTCTGGACCTCCGTTTCTTCTTCAGTAAAATGGGAATGATACCTTTAGTAGCTACCACAAGAAGCTATAAAGCTTTAAGTGAGCTGAAGTATGTAAATCATGTTACAAGCTTTAAAGCACTTTGATATTCCTTACCCTATAGAGGATATAGAACTCATCAAAGGAGAATGATAAGGACCAAGAATAGCAGTCTTGGGGATACTAGAAATAGAATCCATATTGAGAATCTATATATCTAGAACAGCGCTAATTCAATCTTCCCTTTGGTTATTTGGCTTGTTGGTAGGTTGATTGTTGCCACCATTCTTGAAGAGGACCAAAATAACCATCACTATGTCAGAGTCAAGTTTCAGTGTGTTTGACTGTGGCTGATCAGACGGATACAAGCTTAGAATGCTCTGTCACAGACCAGGCACAAGTAGTCCATGTGAGCATTTGGGGTGGATTCTCTAAAGCATTTCTTTTGAACTACTTCAATTCTGCTTTTCTCATAGAGCACAGCACCTTCCGTGATGAGGATTGCTTAATGCCATTGCTAGGCACAGTCCTACGCCATTGTCTTCCATATCACACAATAAATTGCTATACCATCATCATCCTAAGTTTTATTATTGATTGAAGGATCGAAATGCCTTACCTCAAGAGGATGTGGGTTCCTCCTAGCTAGAAGTCATGCATCAAAGGTTTGGCAGGTGTGTTGCAGAGTATATCCTTGTTCAGGTTCAGGTTGGGGCCAGTGGTCTCTGCAGTGCTTTCTGCCTCCCACATTTACAAATTTAACTGTCAATAAAGAGCATGGACTGCCTTAGAGGGATAGTGAGTCCCTTCTCACTGGAGGTCATCAAGCATAGGCCAGATGACCCAGTATTACCTCATTTGAGGAATTCTGCAGAAGGGATACATGTTTTAAATATAAATTAGACTGAACATCCTCAAATGTCCCTCCCAATTCTAATTTTTACTTCTAACACTTTACCTCATGGAGAAAAAGCAAGTAAAGAATAATAAGCCTTTCTCCCTTTTCTCCCTTTCTCCCTTTTCCTTTTGGGGCAGCTAGATGGTGCAGTGGATAGAGTGCTGGGTCTAAAGTCAAAAAGACCTAAGTTCAAATCCAACCTCAGATACTTACTGGCTGTGAATAAAGCACCAATAACAACTGTATGATCCTGAGCAAGTCACTTAACCCTGTTTGCCTCAATTTCCTCATCTGTAAAATTAGCTGGAGAGGAAACAGCAAACCACTACAATGTCTTTTCCAAGAAAATCCCAAATGGGGTCATGAAGAGTCCAATGTGATTGAAAATGGCTAAACAACAACCCTTTTCCTTAGAGAGGGAAAATAGGGACACTGCTTTTTCCCCAAGAGCTAGGATCTAGATTGGCATTCCAGGCTGATGCTAGGGCTGGAATTGATGCATTTAGTCATTGCTTCTGAAAGTTGTGGTCACTGTGAGGGAATTGACCAATAGTGGTATTCTTCTCGTGGCTGTGGTCAGGAATTACGTCCTACCAGATACACATCTGGATGGCTACCTGAACCCTACACTCACCTTGCTACTCCTATAACTACTTTGTATACCTGAGAGGGAAGAAGACATACCTCTTAGAGTAAGTAGAGTATCCATCTAAGTATCATTTATGAATATCATAAGGTAGCATTTGTTTATTCTTCCATTTCATGTTCCCTTAATGGTTACCCTCACACTTAGCAAAACCAGATTAAGAAGTATGGCCATTAAGAGTAATTATGGCATTTCCAAGTCTATTTCCTTTGAGAAACATCACTGCCTTTGACATACCAACATACATCACAGAGGTTTGGCTTTTGTTTTTGTTTTTATAATCTCTCTAACCAGAGCATGATGCATGGGTTCCTTGGACTTCTTCTTCGTCCCACCAGGATATCTGGATAAAGCTAATGAAGACAGTGTGCTGTTAAGATTCCAGGTCTTCAGCTGTGAATATACCTTGACTAGATTCCCCATTGCTTTTAACATTGTCTTAATCTCTCCTGTGGTCTCTAAATAAGAAAACAGTTGACATTATCTCTTAAGTACTCAGGGTATATGTCAGCATTTTTAATGATAACATGCTTCACATATGATAATATTTTTCCATGTGATAAGGCATTGAAGAAAGTCTAGCAGGCTCTGAACCAAAGCCAGCCTTTGGTGATGTGCGTGTTAGCCTGTTGGAGGTTAAGAGAAGAAACAGAATGTGAATTTCACTTCCCCCAAAACAGCTCTAAAAACCAGTGGTTTGCAGCAGAAGTGTTCCTACTGATATAAAGTGAGCCATCAGCAATAACTTTTGGTACAGTATGTTCCTTTCAAGGAACAAGAATTTTTGTATTAACCAAATGGGATAATTCAAGGTTCTCCTATCTTTTTTTGCATTCATTTTTAGTTGGCTTTTTAAAAATGTGAAAGCATGTCAGAAATCTGAACTGTTGCTAACTAAAATACCTTTTATGGTTCCCTCAAGACTAGACATTCTTCTCAATGTCTCAGAAACTTTCCATCTTCAATCGCAGATTTAGGGCTGCAGGATACCTTGGAGACCACCTACCCCAACCTTCCCATTTTACAGAGGAGGAAGCTGAGGCACAGAGGTTATGACTTTACCATGGTCCTACTGCATTGTGGTCTCCTAAAATCTAAATTCAAGAAGTTGAAGTTTATAGGAATTGAGCACACCCCTATCTTGGCAGTTTTTCCTTGTTTCCTACCTTTTTTATGAAAACATAATCTTCCATATTTATGTGATGCTGCCTGCTCTCCAGCTCTACCTCTGTCCAGAACTGAAGGTACCACCCCTGAGACTCCCTGGGTTCTCACTCCTATACTATTACTTTATATCACTTTATATCTCACTGACTCACTCTGGTGAGTCAGTCTCAGTCCATGATGCTGCTTCCCAGCCACCTCTGTGTCATGCTGCTGGGCACATACCCTAACCCCATTTCAATGCTAGCTCCGAGAACAGTAATTAACTCTGTCCTGGAAAGGATATGTCAATCACAAAGAAACATTCTTCCCATGAATGAACCTCCCAGCATATATAGATTTCAACTAATAGACTCAGAGCCAAAGGCATCACAACCCACGGGACTCAGTGCCTAATTGGCTCAGTGCCAAAATGTGTGAAAGCCTTCCTGAAAGCAAGCCTTCCTGAAAGCAAGCCTCCCCATAAGCAAGCTCCTCTCCCAAAGCAGTGTATGGGCTCTATGTGACGCAGGATGTATCACAGTTGTGAACTGAGCTGAAGTTCAAAGCAGCAATGATTGAAATACCTGTGTAGCTTTAGACCTGGGAACAGGGCTCCTGTTCCAAGGGAAAAGGGGACACATGAGATCACATAGGCCTATTAACAGACAGGGAAGATCTTCCTGTTCCATTAATTCTCCATTTCCTCTTTTCTTCTTCTTCTTCTTCTTCTTCTTCTTCTTCTTCTTCTTCTTCTTCTTCCTCTTCCTCTTCCTCTTCCTCTTCCTCTTCCTCTTCCTCTTCCTCCCTCTCTCTCTCTCTCTCTCTCTCTCTCACACACACACACACACACACACACACTCTCCTATAGTCTTGTATTTTCTCTAGACCTTCTAGGTCCTTTGTGAACCTCCCTTGTACCAAAGTATTTCCTGGGCAGCTGCTTTAAGTTTCTTCATCAGGATTTCTCCTGTACATTAGGACTCTGATTAGTATCCTGGTTTTCTAGTCTATTGTATAATCAGCCATCATCTCATACAGTGTTTCCATCTCCCTCTATTACTTCTATTTTTATTTTTTTACTTGGTTGACCCCCATAGGGCCTGGAGTTGACAGGGGAGTGTACCCTTTTCATAGACCTCAGCTACTTTATAGCTCTACATATGTATCTACTCTGTTCATCCTCCCCTCCTAAGGTATATTTAACCCAGGTACCATCTCCAGTCATCTTGATCTATATCTGGTCACTGGATCCAGATGGTTCTGAAGGAGAAAGTGAGGCTAGTGACCTTGCACAGCCCTCTCTCACTTAAATCCAATTCACTTGCAAGTCATGACATGACCTTCTGGATGTCATGATCCTCTTCAAGAATAAAGGACAAATAACAACAACAATATTTAACCCAGAAAAAATAGGATCACAGTTTAATTTACATCTTCCTTTGAATCATAGAAGAAAATGCTTGAGTGTCTATTCCAGTTCCCTTCTCAGCACTGTTCCCCCCTCCAGTATTCCCAAACACAGTCCCATTTATGGCTCTGTATCCATTATTGGTGTGGTACAGTGTTGACATCTGAATTTCATTGGTCACTATAACCTGTGTCTTGCACAAATGAGTGTAAGCTCCTTAAAATCAAAGATTGTTTCATTTTCATCTTTCATCCCTGGAGTGCCTAGTTTGGTGTCATGTATACTGTGGGCACTGATAAATGCTTGTTGAAGTGAATTAAACATTTCCTTTGAAGAATAGTATCAAAAACTAGATTAGGTTTGTTTTTGACCATTTTTGTGTCATGATTTGACAGTCTGGTAAAGAACCCCTCTCAGAATTCTCTTTTTAAATGCATAAAATAAAATTGCCAAGAAAACCAGTTATATTGAAATGCAGTTAGCAAAATATTCATTTTTAAAAGTTCTTAGACCGCAAGTTAAGAACTTTTGCTCTAGATAAACTGGGCTTCCTGGGAAATGGAGCGTCTTCAGAAAGGAGGAAAAAAATCCAACCAGTACTCTCTGTTCACCTTTCTTATACCCCCTGCAAAGCTGTACCTGGGATGAAGGGATCCAAGGAGCATAGGTGCAGAGCAGAAGGAACAGATGAGTCCTGGGTCCCAGAGGTTAGAACATCCATGAGCAAGAGCCTGGCCTTACAAAGGAAGGGGAGCTAGATGTTTGGGCCAGGCTATCTACAGGACCTTGTGGCAGCCCAGGCCCCAGCAGGTAGCACACATCTGTGCCCCCTTTACCCTCTAGACTAGTAATTACGTCTGGCATCTAGCTGGTTCAGTGTGCAATGAGCATGGTTCAGCAATGCAGCCCCTGGGATCTTTTGGCATGGCCAACTGTTAATAATCCAGCAATCTGTCTGCAGTTTTGTCTGCCTGGTCTAGGAGCTCTTTGGACTTTGCAGTTCCTTATGCACGCTTCAGGTATTCTCCCTAGGGGAGAGGTCAGCCCAAGGACAAGCCTTTCTTTGGCTAGCTTTACCAAGAGAAAGAGTAAGAAGGGGTGATTCTTAGTAACATTTTTCCCTGGGGTGAATTAGGCAGCCTTGACTTCCCATACCACTCAACCTCCTCCACTTCTTTCCTGCCTTCATTTTGAGATAGCCTTGATGCCTCGAATTAATGGAGAGATCCCTTGTCTCCCAGCTCTTAGGGCAGCCTTGAAAGGTCCTCCTGGACCTATCTTTTCTCTCCCACTCTTAACCCCACCCCCAGACCTTTGCTTCAAGGCTGGCCTGTCTTGGTCCAGTGTTAATGCTAAATGCTGCTGGAGTCACCCAAAATGAAGCCAAGATAAGGGGGACCCTTTCAGCATTTCTACCAGTCATTAGGTTGGTTGAGCTGCCATTCACCTGTCTAACCATCCTCTCCTCTATGCCTTCTCTAGCTGGTAACTCTCCTTTCCCCAAGGGCTGTACCACTCATGGCTGTCTGCCCTAACAAATCAGGAACATATGTAGCTGAACATAACCCAACATCTGGAGAAAGTAGTGATGCTGGAATTTTCTTTTTTTAGTCATTAGCAACTGTCCTCAGTCTCCCAAGAATACTGAAGAATTCAAAAGGCATCAGAGTTTGTGTGTATAATCATTTATAGAAGCAATATGGTGGCATAATAGATAAGAGTGTCAGCCCCTGAATCATGAAGACCTGGGTTCTCATCTGGATTCCTCGGATATGTACTGACTGTGTGACCTTGGGCAAATTAGTTAACTTCTCTGTGCCCCAGGCAACTCTTTAATAAATTTCAGAGAAGGTCAAATCTATGTTAGATGAAGATGCCCTTCATCAGGATCTCCCCATACTGCTAAAAACACAGATCTAATTCTCTTCCTTCCCTCACCCCAAGTAAATATGACCCATAGATTTATGTATCACGTGACATAGTGGATAGTGAGCCAGTCCTGGAGCTAGGAGGACTTGAATTCAAATTCTACCCCTGGCATATACTCACTGTGGGATCTTGAACAGTAAATTCTCAGTCTCCCCACATACACATCTCTAAAATTGTGAGTTGTAGAGCAGTAGCTGATCTGCATTGACCAAGGGAGTCTTCTTACATGGAGTTCTCCCACACCAATGAAATCAAAGGTATAAGCCAAAAGATAAAAACAAAGTCTAGTGCATTTCCATCAGCCTCCTCCCTTTCTCCTCCCAGCAGCATCCTGGCTTTTCTGCCCAAGGTTCTCCAGTTGGTTTCTCTTCTTGTTTATTGGCTTGGAGTCAGGAAAATGAGTTCAAATCTGACCTCAGACACTTAATAGCTGTGTGATCCTGGACAAGTCACTTAACGCTATTTTCCCAAGTTTCCTCATGTATAAAATGAACTGGAGAAGGAAATAGCAAACCACTCCAGCATTTTTGCCAAGAAAACCCTAAATGGGGTCACAAAGAGTCAGACATGACTGGAATGACTGAGCAACAACAACAAACAACAAGAAAGGAAAAGATAACTATTTGACCCTTGGAGAGACTAAGTTCTCTTGCTGAACCTCTATCAGTGAACCAGATGAGACCACACACCTAGGAGGCCTTTTTTAATACCTTTGGGAGCTATGGAGACTAATTTGTAGGAAGGTGAGGGAGGAGGAGGGGGCAGAGAGAAGTGTAAGGCTCCAAGGCTGCCCCTGCCTCTTAAACAACAATGCCTGAGTCACCCCTGTGAACAGCCTTTCCAGTCTGCCTAAATGACAGGTGGGAAGTCAGGTCTGAGAGCAAGAACAAAGCTGTTAGCAGTATCCAAGGATGGCAGAAATTTCTCCTGCCAAAACCACTGTTTTATATCATTAATTATTTAAAAATCAACCCATTGGGGGCTCCTAAGGGGAAGTGAGTTTCCCCAGAAGTAGCAAAATAATAGAATAATTTAGAATGAACAAATGCATATTTTTAGAGTGATTATTGATTGTAAGTTGCTGCAGCTAAGGGAACATTCTTCAACTTCCTCGCTAAAGACTTTCCAAAGGATCCAGGTGGGATTCTGTCCCAGTGCCCTCATGGTTTTCTTTAAAAGACAAAGAAATGCCTGGTTCAGCCATATGCCCCTCCCTGGAGAGACAGAGTTCACCCTCACATCTCTTGATGCTTGCTCCTAAATAGATTTGGCTTTTTCAGGGCCACTAATTCAAACATTGCTGGGGCTTCTCTGCAGACCCAAAGGTCTTTTCCAAGATCATGAAATTCAGTGGAAGCCCCAGCCCACACACCGATCAGGAGTCTTGGAGAAAATCTTCCACTTCACCACTACTGAAAAGCTAAACACTTCATTCTGCCTCAGGGCCCCTTCCTGAATGTCTCTCAGAGCAAATCTAGAAAATGTATGTTTTGAGTCATTCAGACTCCTCAAAGGTCTCCCCCTGGAATTCATTTCTAAAGCTTTCCATTGTTATTCCAACTGTCCCTCCCCTCACAATCCTATGGCACTTGAGATGGGGTCACATCTTCACATCACTGAATTAATATCTGGAAAGAACCTGAATTATCACGTTTTCACCCAATCACCTAGGCAAAGGGATACTGGTACTGTATGACATTTGTGTCTCTGATGCCTCAATGGAGGCCAGATGCTTTTGCTTTCTTGCCTTCTTTGCACAAGACCCAAAGGGTCTTTACTAACTCTTTTTGTTTCATTCTTCTCCCTCCTTTTTTTTGGTTCTCCTTTCCACTTCTTTGGTCTGTGGTCACAGATAGCTTTCCTATTTCCTCATGTAATGAAAAGAGTTTTTGAGACTTGGTGTTGGTTCTTTACAGATCTCTAGAGATCTGTCTTCTTGCAATCTCCCAGTTTTTCTGTCTCCTCCTCAGTTCTCTCTCTTAGACCATAAATTTCTTAACTAACCATGCTAGACTTTTCCCACCATTCTTCTATTTTACTTAAAAGTTCTATAGGTTTGGGGATTTTCTTATTTTCACCCATAATTCCACCTTCTTTCCACTCTTCCTTCTTTTTTTCAGCACATCCTATGGCTTCTCTGTGTTCCCTCATTTTCTTGTTAAAATTGTCTGTCATAAATTTCTCTGGCAGGATTCTGACTTCTAGACTATTTCTTCTGGGACCAACCTGTTGAGTTTTATCCCCACCTTCTCAGCTGAGAACCTTGTCCCATATTGAACAAAACTGAGTTCATTACACAAGAGCTCCCTGTTCTCCCCTCTTCACCTCTCATCACCTAGATGCCTTGGACATCTATCTTCTCCCTCACCTTAGTCTCACATGAAAAGAGGTGGCCCTTCTACTTGCCAAGGCCAACCCATCTACAAGCACATATGATCTCAGTTCCATCCTATCCTCTCCAGCAGATTGTCCCATCTATCAGCCTCACTGATCACTAATCTCTGTCTGTAGATGCTTCTCTACTGCTTCTTGAACATCTAAAACTAGATATTGCATAGACACGCCCAAAGCTGAACTCATTATCATTCCTTCCATTCACCCCCCCCCCCCACTTCTAACCTTCCCAATTACTGTCAAGGGCACCATCATCCAGTCACTCAGGCTTGCAACTTAGGTAATATTCCTGACTCCTCCCTGTCTCCCACCATATCCAAACCATTGCCAAGTCTTGTCAATTCTACCTCTGTTTCCCCCACATGTCCCCGTCTCTCCTCTGACACTGCCACCAATCCTGGTGCAGGCCCTCAGCACTTTTTATCATTATATTATTTTATTGTAATATGTTATTACATATCATAGTCTTGTTACAATAGCCTTCTGATTGTTCTCCGCTTCAATTCTCTCACCCCTCCAGTCCATCCTCCATGCAGCTGTCATTGATCTTCCTAAAGCAGAGGTCTGAACTTGTTAACCCCATATTCAATAAACTCTCAGCGCTTCCTTTTACCTCCAAGACAAAATGTGAAATCCTCTGTTTGCTATTAAGACCCTTTCATAAGCTGACCTCTTCCTCCCTTTCCAGGCTTCTTACACCTTACTTCCTCTTCCACATATACCACGATCCAATGACGTTGGCCTCCTTATCATCTCTCAAACAAGACACTCCATTTCCCTACTCTGGGCATTTTTATTGGATGTCCCCCATGCTTGGAATTCTCTTCCTCATCTTTATCTGGCTTTTCTGGTTTCCTTCAAGTCCCAACTAAAATCCCACCTTCTACAAGAAACCTTTCCCAGTTCTTCTTCATTCAGGAGTCTTCCCCCTGCCGATTATTTTCTATTTATTCTGTATATACACTGTACATAGATTGTGAGCTCCCCAAAGACAGGGACTCTTTGCCTTTCTTCATATTCTCAGTACTTAGCATAATGACTGACACATAGTAGGTGCTTAATGCCAGTTGACTTAACTTGTATCTCTAACCTCCTCTGGTCTATATTTACAGAGTACCCACTTTGTTATGGAAGGTGCCATTGTCAGGATTATATAGAAAACACTGGGAGGTTATAGACCCAACCCCCTAAAAAGTCTCTGCTCTAGGCTTGCTGATTCTCTGTGAACAGAGCTCCAACAGATTTGGCATTCAGCCCAGGACAGGTCAGAGAGGTTCCTCGATTGTTTTAAAGGCAACTCTGTGGTTTGTTCCTTATGTGACCTTGTCTGAGCCTCAGAAACCTCAGGTATAAAATGAAGGGGTTTGACCAGCTGGCTGCTAAGGTCTGAGTTTGGGACTTTTATAATATGGCAGATCTTGAGGCAGAAGGGAGCTCAGAGAGTATGGAATACAACCCCATATTTAACAAGAAAATACCTAGCAAGCTGAAGTGATTGGCCTAAAGTCATTCAAATAGACATCATCGGAAGCAAGATTTGAAAACCAGAGAGAGACATTTGCTCATTCCATCATACCAAGCTGTATTCGTGCCTGCTCCCAGGGCTTTAGGAAGCTATAATTCTACTGTTACTATACTGGAGATCCCTTTGGATTCCTAGATCTCAACCTAGAGATCTAGGAGCTCTCCCTGTAAAATGCTCAGGGCCAGCTTCTCCAGACTAAAATGCTTTCCTGCCTTACCTCACCTTTCCTGGGCCTCTTTCCTCTTGGCTTTGTCCTGCCTTTAACACAGATCCTTTCCTGCAGTCTCCTCAGCTGTTATTTTCTCAGCTTTGTTCACCCACTGTTAAATTATTAACTTGTCAGGGTCTAGACTCCCCACTTCCGCTCCCTCTTTGAACTCTCTGTTGACTTTCTTCCTGCTCACTGCATCGGAAAGTCAGGGTTTGGGAGACAGGGGTTAGCAGACAGGTCAACTGTAGCTTACACACAGAATTAGATTCAGTATAATTGCCATAACATGTCATAAGCTTTCTAAGGATTTTTAAAGACAACTAGAAGACAAACAAACAAACAAAAAAGCCTCTACTATTTTTCCCCATTTGGGGGGAGTTGGTAAACCAAAATGACCCATTTAAAAAAAACCCTTCGTTCAATGCAATATTTTCATAAAAGAATTCTTTCTAAATTGATCCCTCTATAAATATGCCAGAGAAAGAGAGACACAGAGACACAGAGACAGAGAGAAAGTAATACACTGCTATATTCATTCAATTAGGATAAGGAATCACTTTGAATGAAGTTAAAAAGGAATAAATGAGTTATTTTAATTCAAGTTAATAAAATGGGGTTAATCAGAGTGTTTTGATTAGAATTCTCCAAGGAAATGGTCAGTACCTACCTAGAAAGAGCAGAGGTAATATTAATATTTCCTCAAAGTTCCACAACCATAATTGGAGTCAATGAGATGTGACTATGATTCACTGATTGTATTTTTCTCATTCTTTGGGTTCTAAGTGTATAGCTGAATCAGTCTTGAAAATAATACCTAACATAAGACCAATAGAAATTTTTCTTGGGAAGATAATTTTTAGAAGGTTTATTTCATTTATATTATTCCATACACTTCTCCTTGGGGGACCATAGTAAAGTTCAGATATTTCTGGCTGGTTTTATTATAGTAAAACACCTCACTATCTGGAATTCATGTTTAAAATAACCTAATTTACTTAAAATACAACTGAGAACCAAAAGAAAGCCAAAAATGTCCAAGTATGGCCAAAAAAATCCATGCACTAAAGTTTATTCACTTTACTCATGGAGAGCCCCTCAAACTGAGTGAAAATGTTCTGGGTAAGAATTTAACAAACTTAGGTCTATGCTTTCCAAACCCAAAGTAGAGTAAATTAAAGGAGCAAATTAAAAATCAGGAGAAGGTCTGCTAAAAGCAGTAATGACGAATAATGCAAGAAGGGACAGGGCAAAATCTGCAGAAGAAAGGAAGCTGGAAAAAAATACAAAAAAGTAGGAAAAAATACAAAAACAAAACAAAACATAGTAATCTGAAGCTACTTACCTCAGGGGCTAATAGTTCTTCCCACCTAGGTTTAATCTGAGAAATAAGAGAATGGCTTTTGTTGCTCAAGGCTGGAGACCCTGAGGAACCAAGGAAAGGTTGAAGTTTTTCTCTGTTTAAGAAGGCAGGGAATTGGGGAGGGGGGGGGGGCAACATAAGAAAAGATATATGAAAACATTTCCATTCAAATAAATTGAAATAAAAGTTTTGGTACCATTATCCAGGAAATTCATCCATCCAGTGATCTTACTTTTGTCACCTGCTAGGCTGGCTAGTAGATAACTCCACGGAACCTTTCAAAAAGGCAAATCCTCCTCTGAATCCAGTCCTTTAGTCGCTCTACATTTTTGGGCCACCCAAGGCGGATTATCTTCAACAGCTGGGGAAGATATAAAAAGAAATCTTTTTAAACTTTTGCTCCCTTGGACAACCTATAGATATGAAACCTATTTTAAAAAGCAAGTCCCCCAAGCCACTATAATAACTTCAGGTAAACAGACAGAGGGCAGGGCCAAATTATCAGCTCTCAGCAAAAAGCCAGAAGCAGAGCAGAGGACTCTTTTCTCCCTGGAGCTATTGTCTGGGAGCTATTTGTGAGTTCTGCCTTTTTGAGATCCTGCCATGTGGTATCAGCAATCATAGTTCTAATTAGGAGTTCGGGGAGACCAGAGGCAGTGAGTGAAAAGACCAGTTTCTTAAAGAATCCTAAATGAAGGTTAAGCCTCCTTAGCCCCTGGAAGATTAGCACACATAACCAACCAATATTGTCCTAATTTTCAGCTGTGTAATGAGCCAGCCCATATTTCAGAGGCTCCCGGCCAGCCAGATGCCAAATTGTGATGGGGGTTATCAGTAACTGAACAGTGCCAGCAATTTTGGAGGTCAGACTGCTTTATCAGAGCATCTCTCTGCTGTCACCCAGCTTTTCTAACCAGCATATGGGCCTGGGTTGCGGCCGGACATCCCAGGACATCTGGCCAGGCCTTGACTGCAAGGCCTGGTACATTCATATCTGTACCTCTCACTAGAATTAACTGAAGGTTTCTGTATAAATCCCTCAGGCATCAGTGGGAAAAGCTGAAGGCCTGCATTTTAAAGTTCATTGACCTCTTGCTAGCATAAGGAAGGAAACATTTAATCAGTTGCATGCTCATATGTCAAGTTTGGGAGGGGACATTCTAAGATGGACCCCAGGGGATTGAGTTTCCAACCTCCTTCATGCTGACCAGCATCTGAGTGAACCTATTCTTTTTCCTTCTTCAGCTATATTTCAGATTATCCAGAGTATAAGGATGGGTATGTAAATCAGCAGAGACTTGACCCCTCCTTCCTCCATCAGAGGGTGGCCTGGATTAACATTTAGCTGATGCTCTGATGAACAGACCCAGAAAAATAAAAGCCACGTGGGACCATGCCCTGCACGCATCATCAAGGATGCCGAATTAAACTACCTCTTCATGTGACATCTTGGTGCTTGCGTGTTCTCAACAGGAAAGGAAAGGCTATTCTCTCTACTGGCTGGACAGGCTGTCCTAGCCCTGAGGAAGGGAAGGCCTGTGCTGCACTGCTGTCATTTCCCATTTTCCCATCAGTGTGTTTGTAACCCTGGGAATGATTCGCTGGTGTATCTTTGAGGTGTGTCATTTGTTGTGCGCTGGGAACTGATTTTAAAAATAAATGCCAGTGCTCACCCCTGCACTATTTGTTGGTTATAGTCAGAAAGTCAAGCCTAAGAAAATAGAGGCAGACTCCACTGAACTTAATTGAGAAGCAATGGAGAGGAAAACATCACCAGGCCAAGCAATGTTGTTATCCGGGACTGAGTTCTAGGGGAGAGGTGTAATAGAGGGGCCATCGACCAGAATAGTGTTAAAGTAGGGACTAAAGTGTCACCATAGCAGGATCTGGCTATACTATCGTAATATCACTATTGGGATAGAATGTTAATTGGGGTATTATGAGGCACACTTTTCATAAGGAAAAAAAACCGCAGAAGAGCTCGGCAGGTTTCTGCAGGAAGCATTGTGATTATTCGGTTGAAGACAGTTGTATGGTAGAGTAGCATGTCTAGTAGCTCCATAACACCTGGGCTAGGTGACATCTCTTCTACCTACTAGTTATGTGACTATGGGCAAGTCACTTTACCAATCTGGGCTTCAGTTTCTCCCTGCAATGATCATATTAGATGATTGCTAAGGTCCTTTATGACCCTATATCCTATGGCCTGGATATTTGAATTGGATGATACTAACTAGACATTGAAAAACCCTTGAAGGCTTTAGTCTGCCGTTCCCCACTGTCATGCCCAACAGATTTCAGCACCCACCACTTTTCCTGTCTCCATTTGTTTTTTGTGGTGGTAGTGTTTTTCAGTCCATATAAGCAACATGTGTAAAAATCTATTGAAAATTATAAAATAGGGGCGGCTAGGTGGTGCAGTGAGTAGAATAGCAGCCCTGGAGTCAGGAGGACCTGAGTTCAAATCCGGCCTCAGACACTTAACACAAAAACTAGCCATGTGACCTTGGGCAAGTCACTTAGCCCCAAGTGCCCTCCAAAAAGCAAATTAAAAAAATTATAAAATACAATATACATTCATGTGACTAGGTGGCACAGTGAATAGAGCACCAGCCCTAGAGTCAGGAGGACCTGAGTTCAAATGTGACGTCAGACATGTACATACAGAGAAAAAAACTAGCCATGTGACCTTGGGCAAGTCACTCAACCCCAATTGCCCTCCCAGAAGAAAAAAATAACACAATGCAAATGTACTCAAGATGAATCAGAAAACTTTAGTGACCTTAGAAACCTCATAAGCCAACCCCATCATCTTGATGATTAAGAAACTGAGGCAAAGTTAAATGTTTTTTTTTTCCAGGTCACACAGGGAGTAAGCAGAAGAGACAAAATTTGAACCTAGGCTTTCTGACTCTAAATTCACTGCTCTTTCTTTCATATTGAAATACCCCTAAATCCTCTTTCTACAAATGAAACATGAAAAATTAATTGGTGAAGTGATGTTATCTTTATCACCATCATCATCATTAATAAATGCAGTTAGCTGTTTCATTCTCCATGTCCTCCCTTTGAGTCTGAATGGGGAAGCCATTTGAGCCTGGGGCCCATTCTCACGTCTACAGTTAATTTTGTGCTCAAGAAAAGTTGTGGTACAGTGAAAATATAGCTAAATTCAGGGCTAGAGAGCCCAGTGCCACGAGTAACTACCTAGAGGCAGCCAAGTGTCATAATAGAGAAAGAGCTGGACCTGGAGTGAGGAAGGCCTGAATTCAAATCCTGCCTCAGAAACTTACGGGCTATATATGAAACTGGGCAGATCACTTTGACTTCTTTTAACCTCAGTGTCCTCATATGTAAATTGGAGATAGTAATAGCCCTTACTTCATGGCCATAGTCTTGTTGTAAGGATCTGTGCATCAAGCACTTTTCAAACCTTAACACACTATGTATTATTACTATATACGTGAACCAGGGTAAGTTACTCTCTGGGTCTTGATTTCCTTACCTGTGAAATGAGGGAGGGAGATTAGGACCCTTTCAGATCTAAATCTTTGATCCTCATTGAGCAAGTCAAACAAATAAGGCCATTTTGCCAAATGGGATGTCTTTCATCCTTAGTTTTGGAAGAGTTACTGATGACATCACAGGGTGATCTTGACTTGCATATGAATTGAATTTAAATGAGGCAGAATTGTACAAAGTCATCAGCCTTACTCTCCCAGAGTCGTCAAATCCAGTGGCAAGACAAAAAGTCAGGATGATTGGTGATGGCCTGGGATGCAGTGGGGACCTTGGCATCTCCTATGTCTGACCAAGTTCTATCAAATGAGATAATGTCTGTGCAAAGGGAAGGGGTTTGCCTGGAGACTTCTTGATCAGTTTGATGAGATGACAAAACACAAAGAAGCCTTTGTTTGTAGGCATGCATTGACCTGTAAGAGTGTGGGCATGGCCACTGCCACCTTCCTCAGAGAACATGTGGAGCTCCTGATAACTGACTGACTGAGGGTCTACAAAGACAGACTTGTCCCAGAAACCACTCTACTCCATGGTCTATAAAAGCTAACTGACAGACCAGCTCTCTCTTTTGCATTCCTTCACTGTTTTCCCTTGAGCCTTTCTGCTAAGAGTGGAGAGGGGATTAGTCCCTTCTCTTTTCCCTTCCCCTCTCCAAGCCAACAACTCCTGGAAACTTGCCACAGATGTAAACAGTATCTAGGTGACCTGAGAGGAGAATTCATGGACAATCTCTCTGACCACTAACTTCTTGTGCAGAGGAGGTAGATGTTTTCATCTCCTGGGCACCATGATCTCAGAATCTAGCTAAAAGTGGGATTTATTGGGTAGATTTGGGGATAGACCTTTGAGAGAGTAACCCCCAAATTCAAGAGTTCCTAAGCAATAGCCTTTTACACTAGAGGAAAAAGATTTCTTCAACAGCATGCTTCATGGAGAAAGAAGACAACATCTACTACAGAGTTCCTTGAGCAGTCCTGCTTGGAGAATAAAGTCAGCGAGTTATTTGGACAATGCAAGAAATGGACTTCCTATTGAGAAATCCCCAAAGTATGTCTACTTTCAGGGGAAAGAGTCTAACCATAGGGTAATGCTGCGGGTCTCAGGGAAGTTGTATAGTTTTAAGAAAAGAGGTGCTCACCAGAGCAACTCAAAGGGTTGCCCTGATGGCCATCCCAAATTCCTTTCCTTATGGAGGGAGCTGATGGACTATTTGAGTGCTGTATGTGTTTTCTGTAATTGTTAATGGGCTCCTTGCTCCTTCTGCATTTTCTGTGGGGTAAAATAAAGGCTGTCCAGTGCTTGGTTTGCATTTATTACCTGGAGTGTTTAAGAGATGGGGGATGCTGTTACCTATATTTGGGGAACCCTAGAGAAGAACTACACTTACACTGTATTTGGAGGTTTTCACTGGAATAATTCTAGGTGGGAACAATGAACCAAAGAGATCTTGGGGTGAGCCCAGAGCGTCATGGGGCCTTAGATCCTGCATTTGAAGTTCTTTTGAATGCTTAATGTGCCTGTTTTTATTATCATCACCATTATCTAACTTTTAAGTATTTTGTTGTGTACTGGGTGCATTCGTTAGCTTCTTGGGACAGTACATGGAAGGGTACACTCCTTTGCTTGGATAATCTAGAGAAAACCATGGTGCAAAGGATTCTCCCCATCTCCAAAACAGGAGGGTAACAAAAGCTTCAGTATAAGTGACTTATAATTCATTCTAGAAGCAGCCAGTGGGCCAGGAAGACCTGAGCTCAAATCCAGCCTCAGACACTTACTAGTTATGTGACCCTGAGCAAGTCACTTAACCTCTGTTTGCCTTAATCCACTGAGAAAAGAAATGGCAAACCAGTAACTTTGCCAAGAAAACCAGATTTGGACATGACTGAATGACTGAACAACACCAACATAGTCCATTCTACAGGGATTCCCTTTCTTTCTCTTGTCTGCTATGAGTTTTTCCCCAGAAGCACTGCTGTTAAGGTCTTAGAGGCACTCCCTCCTTCCACCGTCCTCCATTCCCACTCTTGGCCTCCTCAGCCCCCACATTTAGAGCCAAATTGACTCATGAACAGCACTACAGCTCTGTAATTAGCAGACCCTGGTTGCTCAAGACTGACTAGGAGCCCCACCCTTCCTCCAACTTCTCTGAGCTGAAGGAGCAGTTTCCTTACAGCTCCGAGGACAGAAAACAATAGAAATTGGGCACACCCCATAGCCCCAGGCATCCTGTTTGGCTCTGCTTGGGCTGTACAATGTATGGGTGTGCTATCAAAGATCAGACCCAGCAGCTGGCCGCCCCAGCTAGGACCAAGGAGAGCTGTGGGCTGTCTGACGGCTGAGGGACAGAGGAAAGCATTCTTGCCTTAGTAAAAAGCCTTGCAAACATTGAACTATATAAATGCGAGTGGCTGTTGTTGTTATTTTTATCTTTAATTCTTAACACACACACACACACACACACACACACACCAGTGGCCTGGACTTGATTTGAATTCTTTGGGGAAGCGTATCTCTCCTGGTCTTCCCTAATGTAAATGAAAGCACATTTATGGCTGTATAACTAAGGGGTATTGCCAGAGTTTAAGTTCACTTATGCTTTCTTTTCTGTGGCTGTGTTGTTTATCATTTTCTGAGGACTTCACTTTGAAGTCCTTTTTCAATGGGCTTCCTCCTAAAAACAACAGTGGGTTAGTTCATGTTGCTGTGATCCCATTTCTTATGAGGGAAAATTTATGCAGAGGGCTTCTGGTTGTGGTTAGGGGCTCACATCAGTACAGTTGGGAGGTAGCAATAGTGATGCAAAAAATAAGAAAGAAGAGTGTAAATGAAACCATTTAAAATGCATAGAAGAGGGTTTAGAAGGAGACAAAAAAAACTGGGCACTTGTTACTAGCATGTTAAATTTAATATACACTTTAAAGAAAATTATGTTACTGAAGTTCATGGTTCCATGCAATCCTTTTTTCTGTTCTTGGCATACTGAAATGTTCGTGCTTGTTGAAGTTTGCTAAGTCCTTGATAAAAAAAAAAATTATCTAAAAGAAGGGTGTGTACACTCAGACAGATGCTAGATTCATAAACTGTTAGAATGGAGAGATCTTAGAGGCTGTAGAGGCCAGGAATTCATCTTTTTTCTGTCTCAAACCCATTTAGCAGTCTGGTGAAGCCTATGGACCCCTTCTCAGATTAAAAAAAAAACCTCATATTTGAAGAAAATGTTAAATTTCAGTTAGAAGTTTGTGAAAATAAAGATTTTTTTTCCCCATCTAAGTTCACAGACTTTCCTGTCTGAGTCTAGGAACCTGTAGACCAGGGGTGGGTAGCCTGCAGCCTTGAGATCACATGTGGCCTTCTAGATCCTCGAGTTCAGCCTTTTGACTGAATCCTTTGTATTTAGTAAAATTTGGATTCAGTCAAAAGGTCACATTTGAGGATCTAAAAGGCTACATGCGGCCTCAAGACCACATGTTCCCCATCCCTAGTATAGACTACAAGAAATAAAGACTAAGCCCTTCATTTTATAGAAAGGAAAATTGGGGGTCAGAGGAGTAGAGTAATGCCTATGGTTATAAAGCTATGAGAAGTAAGGTAGTGTATGGAAGGTGAGCTGGTATAGTAAGAGCCACATTGGACCCAGAAGACCTGTGTTTGACTCCAATGTCAAGGTCATGTGACCTTGAGCAAGTTACTTCCTTTAACCCCATAAGTCTTAGTTTTCTCATATATAAAATGAGGAGATTGGACTAAATGATTTCAAAGTTAGTTCATGAATCCATATTCTGTGACTTGACACGTGTCAAAGCTGGATTCATATTGAGGTTTTTTGACTTTCTAGCCAAGGCTTGTGTGTGTGTGTGTGTGTGTGTGTGTGTGTGTGTGTGTGTGTGTGTGTGTGTAAACCAGAAACCTTGGCTAAATAAATAACAAAACTTAGCTTTATAGGCATTTGAACATTGAATGTCTGGAGGATGGTGAATTTAGCCTTCTGAGTTGGCCTTCTTTCTCTAGATTAAAGTTGCAAGATGGATTTGTCCTTCCAGATTATGGGCTCTTCTATAAATTAGTCTTCTGAATGTTTCTCAGTAGCCTTCAGTTAAAGATTTGTATATAACCATCATTTCTCTCTTGTGAATTAATACTGGTAGCCCTTTGCAGGCAGAGACTTGAACTGAAAAAAATTAGAACTTTATGTATGTGTGTATATGTACATACATACACACAGACACTATATATGTGTTTGTGTGTGTGTGTCTACATATGTATATATACCATTCAGAAAAAACTAGTCTTCTAATGACAGGGATCTTAAGGAAAAAGAAAGGAATCAGTGTTGGGGTTCTGATGCAGCCCTGAAAGGGAATCAGTCACCACTAGTCAGGCAGTATTTCCCCAAGTTGAATAACAGGAGTAATTGCAGTTGGAATTAGAAGTCTTAGTAGAACCCACAAAGAAAGCTGGGACCAAGAACTTTGGTGCTTGGAGAGAATTCTGTCCCCTTGCTTTCATCAGCAGGTTAAGCTGACACACAGGGAGAGATAGAAGTCAAATAAATTTTGCTTGGTGGCCTTCATTTCATGTATAGCTCAGTTCCACAAATGTGTTTAACTAGCTCCTGTAAGCAAGGTATGGGGCTAGGCACTGAGATTATAAAGATAGAGGCATCATGGAGTCTACTTTCAAGGAATTTATAATCTAAAGGGGATTGGGAGTCAGGAGGAAAATATACACAGATAATTGATACAAAAGAGAATGTGTTAAGCACAAGACAGAGGTCCAGGCAAAGTGCTATGAGAAACTTAATACCATCTCCAGGTGAGAGAGGAAGAAAGATCAGAGATTTTCATAGAGGAAGTAGGACTTCAGCAGGTGGAGAGAAAGTGAATTCCATTCCTGGAATAAAAAACAACATGAACAAAGTTGGGAAGGGGCAGTAAAGGAACAGAGGACAGAGAGTAACTTAGTACCTTGAAATGAAATCCTGTGAAGGGAAGAAATAGCAGAAAAGACTGGAAAATTAGGCTAGAATTAGATTGTGGCAGGCTTTGAATGCAGAATCAGGATTTTAAGCATTATTTGGTAGACAATGGGGAGCCATGTACCATCCACTCTCTCCTTCCTTCTGATAGCTGTCCTTAGGTTCCTTGACTTCTCTCAAGCTTGTGACTCATTCATACTCTTGTCTCCATCACTGGGTCCTAATATTCTTTCTTTAATTGTAGCCATTCTCTAAGGCCTTATACCTTGCCCACCTTTTCTCTCTGCATGGTCTCTCCAATGGCAATCTGATCCTTAACACTATGTAGATGATTCCTAAATCTAAATCTCCAGTCTTGGCTTTTGAGTTCTAGTGGCACGTCTCCAACTGAATTCAAGACAACTCAGACTGGATGTTCTTTCAGGACCTCAAACTCAAAGTAATTGATAGTACTTCGAAACTTTTTGATTCCATGGACAATTCTGTAAAGCAATTTGTAATAAAGTGGCTAAAATGTCTATTCCCTTTCATTTCAAGATTCTATAAAGCACATAACCCAAGGAGGTCATTACATAAAAAAAAAGTCACAATATTTATAGCAGTACTTTTTTGTTGGAACAAAACCTGGAAACAGAATAAATGTCTATCAATTGAGAATGACTAAACAAATTGTGGTACATAAATATAATGGAATATTATTGTATTTGTAAGTGGCATAAGAAATGACAAACATGATGAATATGGAAAAGCTTAGAAAGATTTATAGAAATCTATGTAAAGCAAGTAGAAACAGGAAAACAATACACAAAATGATTACGACAATGTAAAGGGAAAGAACAATCGATAAAATAATCAAAACTGAATGATGCAAAAGTAGAATAAATTTGGCATAAAAGAAAATATGAGAAGACACCTCCCCTTTTGTTTGTAGAAGGGGAGATCAATGGGTATGGAAACCTGAATGTGTTAGTTTTTTCTATGTATTGATCAATTTTGCTAAATGTTTTCTCTTCTTCCTCTTTTTCTTTCTTTTTTGAAAAAAGTCCATTATAAGGAATGGCTCTCTGGAAATAGGAAGGGAAGGAATATAGGGGAAAACCTAAGCAATTTGAAAACAAAAGAGATCAATAAAAGTCTATTTTTTAAAGAGATCTATGGTTATCTATTCTTTTTTTTTTTTTTTGAGAAGTGGGAAACTACAGGCATAGAATATTATGAGGAGTTAATTTAGTTTGGGACATGTTAAATTTCAAGGGCCAACAGGTTATCCAGGTAGAGATTCAAAGATTCATAGATCTTATAACGATTTAGAGATAATCTAATCCAATAATTCTCAAAGTACAGTCCAGAGACCCCTGGGAGTCCCTAAGATCTTTTTAAGTGAGGGAGGTACTTAAGTTCAAAACTATTTATATAATTATATTAAGATGTTATTTGTTTATTAAAATATTTTTCCCTTTTCCAATTACATATCTGTGTGAGGCCAAATTTTCCTCATATGCTTTAATCAAAACAACATATCACAACAGATTAAATGCAGGAGATATGAGAATCCAGCTGTCCTGTCTTCTATTAAGCTAGATATTAAATTTGAAAAAAAAATTGTATAAAACAATGCCAGTTCCATCCTTCTCATTAATTTTTTTTTGTTTTGGAAAATATAGTTTTTTCATTTTAAATGTTATGTTGTTGTGTAATGGAATTTTATTGCTATTTTTAAATGAATTAAAATATTTTAATTATCAGTTTTAATTTCAAATATAATAAAAATTGAATACAAAAAAACCCCCCATATAAACAGCTTCTTTGGGCTCCTTCATCATTTTGTTGTTGCTGTTGTGAGGCAATCAGGGTTGAGTCCTCCATCATTTTTAAGGGTTTAAAGAGGTCCTGAGATCAAAAAGTTTGTGAACCATTGATTTCATCTAACCCCTTCACTTTATATATGAGGACCACAGATGTCCAAGGTCATGTAGCTACTTAGAGGCAGCAGGCAGTTGGAAAAACAAGAGTGGTTCTCTTGTAGAAAATTTGGGAGTTAAAGTGAAGATTTGTCAGTCATTTACATAGAGATGATCACTGAAGGTATAGGAGTGTCTGAGCTCATCAAGGAAGGAGGAAATATAATGGGATTTTATTTTTTGCTCCCCTCAACCCCTGATCATTTCATCAGAGAACTGCACCCCAGGGGCATTGTGTGATTGATTCTACTTAGAGAGAAATGACAGGTAATACTAGGATTCACAACTTATCTTTTGCTACATGTGAATCCTGTCCATATGCCTCATTCCTACTGTTCTCTAGGTTTACACCTACTCTCCCCACAGAAATGGTATGTATTCATAGGTTTGTTATAGATTTTTTAGGGGAATGTTTTGTACCAACTGTTTTTCCTATGCCATTTTAATAAATGCCTTTGTTAAAAGCTAACTTAGCCTACTGACTGAATGGTAATGAGGAGTGCACTGGTGGGTTCCTGTGAGCTTCAGCAGTAACAGGAGATAGAACCTGAGATAACAGCTGCCCCCTAGATATTCAACAAGCTAATTCCAGTTCAAGTTGGTAGGTAGCCTTAAATAAACTTAAAGGAAACATTCTTTTTTCTTAGACTTTTAGGCTGATGGCTCCAATTGACTCATTTAAAGTATTCTCTCCACGTTGTATTTTCAACAAAAATATCATATGATGAAGAAGAAAACATATTTTTAACTTAAATCTAATCAATTAATTAATTTAAAATTAATTAAATTGAAACTTATTATTTCAAAATATATCTGATTTAAAATTTATCTGAGATAAGGCATTCTAGTCACTTCCTTTTCTTAATAGAGTATTTTTAAACTTGAATTTTTTTCTCCGTAGCTGATCTAAGCACAGTGTTACTGATTATTGTTGGGAACAGTTATACTAAGCTATGTTGAGTGCATAGATGCTCATTTCCAGAGACCAGAATCTAAAGCTGAATCATCAAGTCACAGGAATAAGAAAAGTGATCTCTACCTGGGGCCAATGGAGATGTCTGCATTTCCACAAATCACCATGTCTGGGAGCTGAGATGAAAGTTAGGATTGAATAGTGGAGATGAGACAGATGGCCAGGTTGAATTACATTAGCAGAGCTGTGAGCAGGTCTTCAGGGAGGAGCCCACATTTGACCTTTCTGGTTACTGTTCTGGGGAAAACCAGGGCATTTTAACAGGGCTGCCAGCCTCTCTGTGCTTTCTTTTCAGACATCTGAGGACCTTTGGCCCTGCATATTCAAAATGCCTTCATTTGTCATAATTGAGATACACACACAGTGCCATTGTTCACTGGAGGTCTCAATGTTATATGACATTCAGACTTGGATGCAGTGAGCTTCGTTTTCTTCCCTTTCTTTGTGAAGTACAAAAATCAAATCTGGCTTTCAGGATGTCATAAGATTGGATTCCACAGCTAGGATAGCTTTCTCCAGTAGAAAGCCACTCCTCCCTGAAAATAATAATATATAATCAGGTACAATGAGGTATTTACATGTCCTTGGTGGGGCATGAATGTATCTAAGAAATAAATTATTGCTACAAGGGGGAAAATGTCAAAATAAGTATCTTGAAGGTAGTGATATCTAGAAATGCTTAGCTCTTACTTAAGAGACAGTACATACTGGAATGAGTATTGGTTTTAAAATTAGAAAAACCAGGTTCAATTTCCTGCTCTGCTGACTTGTTACATAAGATGCTAAGTCAGTCACTTTCCCTCTCTGGGACTCAGTTTCTCCATTTGTAAGAATAATAACTTGCATTGACACAGCATTTAAAGCTTGAAAGTACTATACATAGTCTATCCCACTTCATCCTTGTTTAATGAAGAAGATGGACAATAGGGTTTCTCGGGTCCTTTCCAGTTCTAATCTATAATTTCAAATTTGAGGTGGGATCCTTTCTAATGATTTCTTATTGTCCCTTACAACTCTCTAATGAAGGGAATCAGGGTCTATATCCCCATCTGTTCTTCTTCTTCTTCTTTTTCTTCTTCTTCTTCTTCTTCCTCTCTCTCTCTCTCTCTCTCTCTCTCTCTCTCTCTCTCTCTCTCTCTCTCTCTCTCTCTCTCTGGTAGGGCAGTTGAGGTTAAGTGATCTGCCCAAGGTCACACGGCTAGTTTTTGTGTTAAGTATCTGAGGTCAGATTTGAACTCAGATCCTCCTGACTCCAGGGCCGGTGCTCTATTCACTGTGCTACCTAGCCCCCTCTTCTTCTCTTGATTCTTACATAGACACTGGTAAGACACAAGCTAACCCTGTGGTTATCCCTCCTTCTCTCTACAGGACTGGAAAGCCATTTTGGGGGTCATAACTCTGATCACTCTCTTTTATACTACTTCTACACAATTCTTGGTCACAGCCTACTCACATTTCCTGGGGCATGCTCTACTATCATTTGGATGCCTAGTAACTGTAATGCTTTAAACACTAGTATTCACAGTCATTCAGTATTAGCAGGTAGCAATAGACCTTGTTTCCCAAAGGGAGTCCAGACTTCTCTCTTGCTCTTTTTCAATTCTTGGTCTAGCTCACTGTCCTCTCATTATCTATATACTATGACATGTGTGCTGATGGATAAGTAGAATGGGGATAAGTCCACACTCCATAGACTTATGTCCATAAAATCTAAAATTAAGAAGTAGGATCTGGAACATTATAAGAACTCATGGACATCAGAAATGGGGCAGAACAACAATAACAAAGCAGACAAGCACTCAGGTCCAATAGCATAGGCAAACGGCATATTACCAGGAACCCTGTACTAGGCAGGGTAATATAATATGTAAAAAGTAATGAACTGGGATAGGCAGCCAGGAGAGCAGGGCTGAAGCCTGGCTCTTCCATGAGCTAGCTGGATAAACTTGGACAACTGGCATGCTGTTGATTTCCTTGTCTACAAAATTAGTAGGTTGGACTGGATTTCTACAAATAATGATAATACATACTTCCCAAGCTGGTTCTGTTAAGACAAAAAAGAATGCTATATTCCATAATCAAAACATCCAGAATTACTTGCTTTTGACCACATAAGTAGCTGGGAGAGACAGAACACGGATGTCTTCAAACAGTCCATTCCCACTGGTGTACAAATAACTCTAAGGATGTGTACGGTTGATAGAAAGTCAGTGGGCAGTACTATTTTTATACATGATGGACAGTTTAATTATGTTTAATGTTTAATTATGTTGTCTCATTGAGAATGTAGTCTTGTGAAGAACTAAAAAATGAGTTAAGGGTGGGAAAGACCATTTTTGGTCTCAGGAGTTGGACTGGTGTTCTGACCAATCTTAACTCCATGTTTATGTTTAGCAAGTAGGTGCTTGAGCAAGTAAGTTATTTTGACCAAAAAAAAAAAAAAAAAGCTTGGAAATGGAAAAAATAAAAGATTCACCTCTTCTACTCTCACTGCTATTCTTCAGCAAATCCAGAGTATCCTGGATCTGGATGACGATGTTTTCTGGTTATTTGAGGAGTTTACTTCTTAGAATTAAAAATAAGTAACAAGTTTGCTTTTCTTAGGAACAGTAGCATAGACAGGGTGTGCCACACCTCATATTATGCAAGGGCATTGTCATCCAACCAGACAGAAGGGGAAGTGCTTTCAAAAGCAATAGGAAAACTTGACTGCTTTGTGGATGAGTTTAGACAGAGTGTGGTCCAATTGACACCACTCTATTTCAAACAGGAAAAATTCCCATTTATCTCTATATTCTGGCTATCACTTCAGTGAATTGGGTTCAGGTCAATCCTTATTTGGGGTTGTCTTATAACTGAAAATGTGTTAGCTGCTGGCAAGGAGAGAGTTATAAAGAGCTCTAAGACACAATGCCTGTCTTCAGGAAGTTCATAGTCTTATTAGGAAGACTAGTTTAACATGTAAGAACCATTTCAAGAAAGTATATACTCAAGCTCTCCTAATACTTACTACGTGAGGGCAAATCATGTAGCTGCTGTCTCAGTTTCCTAATCTGTAAAATGGGGATAATAATAGGGCACTACCTCCCATGGTTATTGTAGATAAATTGAAATAATATTTATGAAGTGCTTTGCAAATCTTAAAGTGCTACGTAAATGATATTATTACAAGCACCACCACTACTATCCCTACTCCCACTTCTATTACTCTCACTACTACTCCTATTCCTACTACCATCACCACTACCACCACCATTACTACTGCTACTACTACTGCTGCTGCTGCTGCTGCTGCTGCTACTGCTACTACTACTGCTGCTGCTGCTGCTGCTGCTACTACTGCTACTACTACTACTGCTGCTGCTGCTGCTGCTGCTGCTACTGCTACTACTACTACTACTACTACTACTACTACTACTACTACTACCTGTGAGACCTGGGACAAATCACTTCACCTGTTTAGCCCTCTATAAATGAAAGGCTTGGGGTTCTTAGTCTTGCTCTATATATAGAATTCAAGGCATCTGGGAACTACAATGGGGGGCAGAAAAAATATCTTTATTTTCACTGAACTGTAACTGAAAATTAGCATTCATTTGTATTATTTTAAAACATAATTCTAAGGAGGGGCCCATAGACTTCACTAGATTGCCAAAGGTGTTCTGGATACACAAAAAAGAGTACATAGCTTTAGATTAGATGGTGCAATGGAGAGAATGCTTATCTTCCTGAGTTCAAATCTGGCCCTAGATACTTACTAGCTGTGTGACCTTAGGAAAGTCACTTAACCCTGTTTGCCTCAGTTTCCTCATCTATAAAATGAGTTGGAAAAGGAAATGGCAAACCACTCTAGTATTTTTGCCAAGAAAACCCCAAGTGAGGTCATGAAGAGTCAGACACAACTGAAAAGACTGAACAACAGATTATCAGATGATCTCAAAAGGGTCCTTCCCCCCCAACTAAAGCTATGATCTTTTGGTCCTAAGTGCCAAAACACATTATGCCAATAAGTGATATGAGAAAACTAGAGGTAGAAAAGAGCACTGTGAAATGGAGTGAGGGAGTGAGATAGAATATAGCCTGGGGTGCTTGGAAGTTTATTAATAAAGAATCATGGATTTTCCCCCTCTCAAAATCTCTCTGGGAAATCATGATCTGACTCATTTTAGCTCTCCTCTAGGGAATTAGGCTCCATTCCTGCAAATAAATCAAGGCTTCTAATCTGCATTCAAACACAGAATATTTATTCAGAATAGTAATGAACATAGAAAAGGCTAACATCCCAATGCCTTTAGTGAAGCAATAGGAAATAGTTATCACCCAGCTACTTCTAGATGAGGACAATTTCTCATTCCCCTCCCCCAGATAATGATTTAGTCTCACTCTCCACAAAATTTAGAACATTAGTTGGGAAAGTCTTAGGGAAATCCCAATAGACTGGGAAACACTGCTGGATGAGTCATAGGACCCTAAATTAGAATTAGAAGGGACCATAGGGGGCACTTAGTCCAATCTCCTCATTTTATGAATGAGGAACTAAGGGAGAGACTAGTTGACATGCCCTAAAATATAGTAAGATAGCTAGCTAGATGAATAGATGGATGGATGGGAAGGTTGACTAGATAGATAGATAGGCAGATAGACAGATATAAGTAAACAGGCAGACAGAGATAGACAGACAGATATAGATGGAGGGAGGAAGAAAGATAGACAGGCAGATTAGATAGATAGATAGATCGATAGATAGATATAGATAGCTCACTCAGGTTTACTGATAAATAATCACACTTACTTTGTGATCTAACTGTGCATCACCAGGATTCCAGACCAGATCCTGACTCCAAATTAAGCAAAGAATTTCCATTGTACCACTTTGTCCCTGTGCCCAGGGTCCCTGGAGCTCTCTATAAATGCCAGTTATTGTTATTTTAAAATTATTATTATTAGTCTTCAGTCAAGTATGCCCCCAAGGTGTTTGAGGTAGGGGATGTTTATATCTTCGAAATAAATATACCTTTCTAAAATCTAAGTTATATTAAGTGGTTTAAACGGAACTGGAATGTTTGTTATTCACTGTTACCTAACAGGGAGAATATAAACACTGGGGGCTTAAGAAAATGGCAATAGATAAGAGACACCTCTGACCCTTCTGGTTTCCCTAGAACTGTGACATAGCCAGTCTGACTCTGGGATGGACACCCAAATAACCAGAAATGGAGTTTGTTTTTCTCTACAGGCATCTCCATTCTGGTAGGCTCCCCTTACCCAATGCCCTCCTGCCTCCCTCCACTCACTAACCAAAAGGAGGGGATGAGGAGGAGGGGAAAAGATGGGAAGGCTCAGCCATCTGCCAGCTCTCATGCATGCCTGCTACAGAGGTATTTGCCAGACGTGGGATGAGGGATTATAAGAATACAACTTTAAAGGGGAAATCATCTGTCCAGAAAAAAACATTCTCTATTCCGGGCCCAGTGGTGTAACACCCTTTATATTAGTGCACAATCTAATTTTCCTCATGAGGAATTCCAAGACGAGGCCAGCCTGGAAAAGAGGTGGTCGCTCACATGATGGGTTTCTATGACAAACAGCACATCCCGAATGTGTACAATGCCTTGTGAGACTGACTTCCCCACCCCCTTCCCAGAAGGTTGTTTTAAGGAAAGAAAGGGGAAAAAAAGAAAAAGGAGGAAGGTTGTTGACAGTGTTCATTGCTCTGCATTGAGGATTATTGATGTTTTTCCAATATGGAAATTGCTTTGGTTTGTTCCTCACTCATCCTATGGTCAGACCTATTTTACCGGTATCTTTTATTGGCGGCTCATTCTTCAGACCAGCAGACGCTGGGCTCGAAATGCTTCCCAGTGAATGTGGGCCATTGTCTAAAGTTGCCAAACCTGTATAACAAGAGATGTTTTTTCCCCGACACCCCATCTCCAGTTCTAGTTTGTAAACCTGAAGAGAGGACCCCTGGGTGCCATGAGGGAGCCCTGGTGGAAACACTAATTTCCTTTCAGGCAGAGGGAAATAAACAAGACGTCCTTTCCCGGTTTAGTCTCTCAGTGCTCCCACCTGAACTCATCATGTGTTTGTGTTGGAATAGCTTCCTGCTGCTTTCCAACCTGGCTTCCTTCCCACCTGAGCCTGAGAGGCAAGAAGCCACTGACCTATGAGCTGCCCTGGCTTGACTTGCCAAGAGTGATCACAGGTGGAGGAGCAAGGAGCTGGCCCAGCTCAGTGTTGATGGGCTCGAGACAAGTCCTGAAGATTGCAAAGGAGTCCTCCTGGGAGCACCTAGACTGCTTCACTAGTCTCAGCTCTAGGTTTTTGTTTGAGGAACCATCCTTGACAACAAACGCATCCACAACTGGGGTGAGGGGGTTCACTTTGTAGCAGGAATCCAGGGGCACAAACAGCCTGTTTCTGTGTGTGTGGATATTTGGGACTCCAAAATGCAACACAGACACCATGCCTGGGCTTTCAATTCCATTAACTCTATAGGTGCCATAAATTATGCCCTCTGGAGACTTCTGGGCAGCTGCTTGATCCAGAGGACTGGACATCATTAGGATCAGAGACCTCCTCCTTCACTGTAATGAGCCTAGACCTCCATATTATGGTCTTTTCCACTCCACTCAGCAGTTTTAATTACCTATACATGCAAACCCAGGGAACTAGATAGGTGGGGATGATGAATACATACAGTCCCTCAGTTTGGTCACTCAGAGTTTTACCTTATATGTGTCCAAAGGATCAAGTAAAAACCCAACTGGTATGGGAGTGCATCTCCAGATCTCCCCACCACCACCAAACAGTAAAGATGGCTCAGAGCTATCAACTCACCTATAAAAATGCCTCAGGCTTTTTTGGTGGCTTACATAGACAACACGCCTGCAGGCTGCCCTCTTTCTACTTTACATTTAGAAACAAGAAAGAAAGTATTTGTTCAACGCTGGGGATGGGGACCACCCTTGGCTATGGCCAAGAGTTCATCAGTACAGTCAGAATTGAGAATATGTGTTCTCATACCTTCTCCATGTCCTTCTCTGGACATGGTATTCATGACAGAGGAAAGAGGAATCAGAAAGGAGTTCAAATATTACCTCTGACACTGTCTGTGACTCTGGGCAAGTCACTTAACTTTTGTGTGACAAGAATAGCTAGAATTTTTATAGCACTTTAATATTGGTAAAATGCTTGATGTAGATTATCTCATTTGATGTTCACAGCAACCCTGGGAGGCAGATGCTGTTACCATCTCTATTTTATGGATGGAGAATCTGAGGCAAGCCAAAGTTTGGTGACTTGTCCAGGATCATAACTAGTAAATGTCTAAAGTAGGATTTGAACTCAGGCCTTCTTGACTTCAGTATACGTATATACTATATATACTACATACCTAGGTGTCTATAAAATTAGCAGGTTAGATTAAATGCCCTCTGAGGTCTTTTAGGAGGCAACTAGGTAGCACAGTGGATAGAATGTTGGACCTGAGTTCACATCTGGCTTCAGACATTTACTGATTGTGTGATTCTGGACAAGTTACTTAGCCTTCCTTCCTTCCTTCCTTCCTTCCTTCCTTCCTTCCTTCCTTCCTTCCTTCCTTCCTTCCTTCCTTCCTTCCTTCCCTCCTTCCTTTCTTCCTTCCTTCCATCTATGACTCCATAAACCTTTTTTTCACGAACCTTTGTGGGAATAGACAAGTGTCTGCATTACAATGCTAAGTGCACTAGTAACAGGTTTTGGTTCCCTCCCAGACTCATGAAGTTATAATTGTACCTCAGAGGACACGATAAGAACCATCTGAATTCAGCTGATAACAAAGTGCAGAATCACAGGCTTCTCTGACATCCAGGAACGATGGGAGGTTTTTGTTTTTGTTTTTTTTTCTTTATATCCCCAGTGCCTCGTGGAATGCATGGTATGCAGTAGGCACCTAATAAATGTTGTTGGCTTTAATCCCTACCCATCTGCACCCAGGGTCAAGTTGCAAAGATTTGCTTGCTGCCAGATGACATAAGTGATTTGGGGAGTCCAGTGCTGGGAGCTGCCAGGAAGAGGCACCACCTGTGAATAAACAGGTCTTAGGGAAGCTCCTGTTTCTGTATCCTGGGTCAATAAGCCTTTATTACTATGTGCTAAGTACTGAAGATACAAATATAAACAACCAGAAAAACAGTTCCTACCCTCAAGGAGCTTACTTTCTAATGGGAAGATTACCCATAAAAGGGACCTGAAAACGGGGTTAGAAGGGTCCTATAATGGAAAAACAAGTCCAGACAGTCAGGATCAAGACCCAGAAAGGAAAGGAGGGGCAAATATGTCTGGCTAGGGGACTCTTTCTTCAAATGGAGGATGTGGGAGCATGGAACACATGCCCATATCCATGAACAATGGGACAGATTATATGTTCAAGAAGAATGAAGATGCTGGAGGAAATTTATTAAATGACCTTCCTTAACACTAGGGATTAGAATTTTTTTTATTGCTGAATGGACCCCTTTGGCAGACAGTCTAGAGAAGCCTATGCACTCCTTCTCAGAATCATGTTTTCAAATGCACAAAACAAAATGCAAAGAGGTACCAAAAAACCTGATTGTTGAAATACAATGATCAAAATATTTTCTAAAATCAAGTTTAGACCTAAGATTAAGAAGTCCTGTTTTTACAGAGTGAATGGAATCCATTAGGAAGATTTTATATATATACACACACAAATATATATATACACATTTGTGTATATATCATATATATGTACATATACATGTATACATACATACGTGTGTGAGATTCAAGATACACTGGGGGTGGGAGGAGAAAGATGAGCATAACAGAAATGTTAAAAAAAAATAGACAAAGGACCTTTGTTTTTTTCTTCCCCCACTATTTGACCTTGGTTTTCTAAATTGCCTATGGTTGAAAATCAGCCAAGCTATGTTTTTCAGCATGGTTTTCAATCCCACATCCCAACCTCCTCATAAATAGGAAGAGACGGTCTTAGCAAAGCAGAATTTAAGTTCTTTGAGGATAGCGATGTTTGTCATTTATGTCTTTTTCTTCAACAAAGTGCCCGGAACAAAGTAGGCATTTAACAAACACTTGTGGATTTAAATTCAATAAGCTAAATTCAATAAGTGAAGGTAGTGCCACTTGCCATCAAGGTAAGTCACTTTAACAGGTAATATTGCTCTTTTCTCTTTCGTAAGATGAGGGGGTCAGACTCTATAACATCTAAGGCCTCCTCCAGATAAAAAGACCTATTAACTCTACTGCTAATTCTGTTTGCTTGAGTGTCCAAGAGCCAGCTGCCCAGCTTCATGTGTCATTGTACTGTCCTTTGAAACATCAGTCTTATCATGGTGTTGAATCTGATTATATGGAATAAAAAAGTAAATAAGAAAAATCTCCGAATATTATGGTTATGAAAGGGTGATAATGCCCTCCCAGGGACACTGACATGACATGGTGAACTTTGAAATACTTAAGAATTCTGAACAATGCTGTGATCAGTTATGATTCTACCTGATAAAGCATGCTACCTCACCTTCAGAGAGGCAGGTGATAGACTCAGGGTGAAAAAAGAAACATATATTTTTTACTGTGATCAATATGGGAATTTGTTTTGCTTGACTCCTTATTGTTACAAGCATTTTTTTCCCTTTCATTTTCCCCAAAGAGGAAGGAAGGAAAAAAATGTAATTAGATAGACAGAATATCTATTCTGTGACAACACTGTGAAAGCCTTCTCAAAAAAGGTCACATCTTCTTGGAAGTCAATAACAGAAAGAACACTTGGACCAGTAATTCACTAAGCTAAAAAGGTTAGAAGACTGATGGAAACAGTCAAGTTCAGAAAGAGAACCTGTTTCAGAGGAAAGGTAAATTTATTTGGGGACATAGAATCAAAGCATTTTAGAGCTTGAAGGGACCCTAGAACTTTTATAGCTTTCCACGTTACAAAGTGTTGAGTTATAGCGGAGGGAAGAAGGGGCTTTTTTTGGCTATATGAAAATCACAACACATAAACTTTACCAATTTGTAAATCTGGTCCTGTGAATAATGATTCCATAGACTGATTCGAGTATGTTCAAGAGACCTGGTTTCTAGTTTCGATTTGACTGTTGATATTTGCATGAAAATATTATCTACCTTACTTACCACATGGGGTTGTTATGAAGGTAAAAACAGATGACAGATGGGAAAGTGCTTTGAACAATAAAAGTATTTTATAATTTTATAAGTTCAAGCTATTCAAATCTAAAGCAGCTCAGAAGGATGGGTTTTTCTCATCAGGCTCCTTTCCTACCTTTTCTCATACCCTGCCCTATGGCAAATTGCCTCACAATTATTCTCCCTCTCTCTAATCTTCAATCTCTCCTGAAGTAATTCCCCATTTTTGCAAACATGCCCAGGATGATCTCCCCCCACCCCCCCGCCCTGTCTCAAAAAAAATCTCCCTAGATCCTATCATCTCCTCAAGCTGTTCCATATTTCTCCTCCTGCTACAGCTCAATTTCTAGAAAAAGCTATCTATACTATACTATCTATACTCACACCTTCTGTTCTCAATCACTTCTCAATTCCTGATAGTATGACTTTTCTCTTCTCCACTCAACTGAAGCTGTTCTCTGCAAGTTTTCGTGGCTCTCTTAATTGCCAAACCTCATGGCCATTTTCTCAGTCCTCATTTGTCTTGACCACTCTGCAGCCTTTGACACTGCTGATTACACTCTCCTCCTAGAAATTTTCTCCACTAAAAAAAAAGAAAAATACAAAACTATTTTCTCTTGTCTTTCCTTATGCTTGTTTGATTCACTTAGTCTCTTTTGCTGAATCGTCCTCTATATCCTGCAGGTATAAGCCAAGACTCTGTTCTGAACCCTCTTCTCTCTCTACTCTCTCTTTGTGGCTTTACCAATTAAAATGAGCTTAAAAATCACATCTACAGAAAGGACTCTTAGGTTTATATATCCAGTCCCAGTCTCCCTCCTAAGCCATTATCCCTTAAGACATGCACATATCCCTTAGGCACATCAAATTCAACTTAAGCAAAACAGAACTGATTTTTCTTTCCAAAACCCAAACTTCTTCTGAACTTTTCTATTTCAGTTGTAGCTCCAACAATCCTTCTGATCATCCAAGGTTGCAACCTCAGAGTCATCCCTGACTCATCACTCTCCCCGACTCTGAATATTTAACCCTTTATTTGCCCACTCACATGGTCAGGGACCTCCAGTTCAGGGAACCCTATAGTTCAGGCACTCAAGGCTTATCTGGAGTATTGCAACTGGCTCCTTCTTAGACTTTTTGCTTCAAGTCTTTCCCCTTTCAAATTCAACTTCTGTACAACTGGCAAAGTGATATTCCTAAAGCGTGGGCCTGAAGATGTTGCTCCCCTAATCAATAAATTCTATAGCTCCGTTACCTAAACTTGGGACAAAACACAAACTACTATTGGGCTTGGTATTGAAAGCCCTTCCCTAATCTTCCAGGATTAAGCATTATTTTCCTTTCAGGCATTCACTGGTTTAGAGAAAGTAGCTTTCTTGATGCTCTTCATTCCTTCTAGCTTCCACATCCCTGCACATGGTATCCCTTCGCTATGTCTGGAATGCACCCTCTCTTCACCATGGCTATTTAGAATTTCCTACCTTCCTTCAAAGATCAGCTGAAATGAGTTCTCTTTTGACTCCTTCCCCTTTTGCAAAGAATTACCTTGCATTTATTTGTGTATTTGGGAGGCAGTATGAAATGGGTGAGAAAATTAGAGGAAGAAGAAGGAGTCTGATCCTCCTCCTGTAAGAAAAGCTTCGATGGGGGGATGTGTTTCCCTATGCGGAGTTCTGTCTTCCTGGTCAGGTATCCTAATATAGCCCAAGGCCAATGCCCCAGCATAATTGCTGTGGGAAGGAAGCCTTTCGAGGACCACCACCCATCTGCTCCCCTGTGCCCTTGGGGCCAGTGTGGGAATCACAATCAGTTCCAATAACTTCTAGGCAGACTGGGCTAAAGGTGCCAGAAAGGGAGAAGGTGACTGGTTTCTTTGACAGGGCCTAACACTTGACCCTTTGAAGTAACAACCAAATAGTGAACACCTTGCATTTAATACCTACTGTGTGCCGGGCACTAAGCTAAGCATTTGGAGCAGGCACCATGATAATAGATGGCATATCTGGGTAACAGGGGGCACATTTGGGACTGGGGAAAGGAAGACTTGTCTTCCTGAGTTCAACTCTGTCCTCAGGTGTGTGACCATGGGTAAGTCACTTAACCCTGTTTTGCCTCAGTTTCCTCCTCTGCAAAAATGAACTAGAGAAGGAGATGACAAACCACTCTAGGATCTTTGCCAAGAAAACTCCATATGGGGTCAGCAAGAGTCCGACATGGCTGAAACATGTTAGTAGGTGTAACCTATGCATTGGGGAAAGATTAGACAAGACAAAGCTTACATTCTGTAGTTTGTAAATCTACTGAATTAGCCAGAAGGACTCAATACAGAAAGGATATATCATATACAAAAGCCTGAGCCACGGTAGTGGTGGCTGCAGATGATTCCTATTTCCTAAACAATTTAGTTTACAGAGTGTGCCTGAGTGCTTAATGGGAGGGAAGTGATGGCTAGCTGAGGTAAACTGAAGTAAACTCACGATCTGGGGAAGGGATCCTTTGCTGAAGGAGGATCCTCTTCCCAGCAATGCCAGACCAACTACTAGCTGAGGCATGGGGTATACACCCTGTATATAGGGTAAGAATCTTTGACTACTCTCTTCCCTCATTCTAATCCCTACTCCTCAAGACACAGGCAAGCTAGAGAGGAGAAACATTTAGGGGGAAAAAGAAACAAAGGAAGGTGAATGTATCAGCTTCTGAGAATGGTACAAAGGCTTCTGGATGAGTCCTTCTATGAAGGCATCTCACTAAAATACCATCTGGTTCTCTGTGACTCCCTGTGCCCCAGATAAAAGACTGTTTTCAGAGTTGTGGACATAGCATCCATGGCATGGAGAATATAGCAGTCATGACATGGGGAAGTACTATTGTGGGAACATGTAGGAGATACTAGTGTTTCCAGCGGACTTGGTCACAGTCAGGCAGGAAGCATACAGAGGGACCTCTCCTGCATCTTAAGGCTTTTCTTGATGTTTGAAATAGAAAACACATTCTAAAATATGGACTTTGGCTTATTTTCCTTTCCTTAATAAAATTCGCCTTTAATATGTTATGACCAGCAAGTGGGTAATTGGCATCAAGTGTTTGGGTTGTCCAGTGGGGAGATTTGCCCAGATTTCTCAATGGGGGCTTTATTTAACACAACAAAGCATAATTATAGCTTCCACTCGCCCAAGATGTAAGTCGAATCCTTCACATCACAGGGGCACTGAAATTACAATTCGAGAAGCACATGGGTCACGGTGACTGGTGGCATTTGGAACATATACAATTTATCTAAATGCCTATTTACAGAAATCTAAGACTATAGGTCATTCATTCCAGCCATATGGGTCTGTCTTTGCAGGTCTTTGAATAACTCTACCATAGTGATACAGGTCACTTTTCTTTACCTCTTTCCAAACCTGGATCAAGACCCAACCATACCTTGGGTAGTTAGGTGGTGAAGTGGACAGAGTGCCAGATCTGGAGTTAGGAAGAGCCATGTACAAAACTGCCTCAGATGCTAAAAAAAAAAAAAATCCAAAAGCAAATCTGGTCTCAGACCCTGGGCAAATCATTTAATCTTTGACTCAGTTTTCCCATACCTGAAATGGGGCAGGATTGTTGTAAGGATCTAACATTTGTGCCTGGCACATGGTGCTTTGTAAATGTCAGCTATTATTATTTATATATTTACATATATACACCTACATTTATATTATATGCCTATATATTTATTTTATTCACATTATATATTTTCATATACATATGTATAATTTTATAGCTATATTATATACCTATATAAGTATGTATGTATACCCACCTGACCCTACTTGAAGTACCTTAGAACCCAAACATTCATCTTGTTAAAGTTCAAAATGATGTGCTTGTCTTTAGTTATTTCTACTTCTTGAGTTTCCTCCCATTGAGCTGATGACAATTCTGTGCATACAGTAGGCTCATTCTACATGTTGATGGTGCATGGTACTTGGTTTTCACAGACTTTTCTTTTACTCCTATATCAGCTCTCAGAATTACTGTCATTCTCAATTTCCATAATGAAAGCTACAGAGTGAAGCAACCTAGGTTTAAATCTGCTACTTGCTCTGTTGTTTTGGGTACTTTCCCTTTCCATGCTTTGGTTTCCCTATGTGTAAAGGATTATGGAAGTAAGCTTCAGTGCAGAGTCAAGCAAGGTTCTGTGAATTCTATTTGACTTTACTTTCACCAGAGAACTGTTTTTCCCCCACTCCAGTAGTCTATGGAAGTACTGAACACCATTTAGGGTGAAGTTCTGGCTCCAGAAAAGCAAACAGAAGGTTCTGAATATAGATGTAAACTATTCTATAACAGACAAGCATCAGTTCAATTCAAAGAACACTTACTAGGGGCATCCTGTGTTAGGCCCTGGGTTTGTAAAATGAGAGTCCTTTCACTTACATAAGCTATAACTCCATGGGAGAGGCAAGCTGGGCATATGTAACTTGATGGTAGTTATTCTAATTTTCATTCTAGAGAGGCAACATTAGTGGGAAAGAAGTGCTAACATTGCAGTCAGGAAGACCTGAGTTCTAGTCCTCCCTCTGACACACTATTTTCTGTGAGTGACCATGGACAGAACCCTTAACCTCTCAGAGCTTCACGCAGTCACAGACAAGACATCACTGCCCTAACAGCTGGAGGGGGAGTGTCTATGCTGGCAAATTCCCCTACTGACAAAATCACAAGTCTAGAAGCTCTGGCTTCCTCTTATCACCTCACCCTTCAAAAGACAAAAAAAAATACAGAAAGAGGTCCAAGGTAAAATGAGATTTAAAGGAAGGCCCTTTCAGCGATTCATCATAAAATAAAAACATCCTTTGTAGTACCAAATGTTAACCTAGCTTTGAGAAAAGTCCAGTCTTGGCTTTATTCCTGATTAAAAACAAAAAACTACCCAAAGCCATACCAAACTATGCCTTTCACATTAGATCTGTGAGGAATAAATTGCTATGCATTTTACCCACATCATTCCCAGTCCAAGGTGAAATGTAACATAAAGCTAACCTCAAGAGAAACCAAGCAAGCCCAAAGATCATAGAATTCTACAATTTTACAGCTGGAAGGAACCATCGATATCATCTAGCCCAATTCCTCTCCTTTTAAATCTAAGCAAGCTGATATTTATTTAGTAACTGGAGAATAAAACATTAAAAGCTTAAAGCTTGAAATAATCCCCAAGACTGATGATGAGTGAAATTCTCTGCATTACTTTGGTTCCCCTGGACATTCTGTCCTGCTCCACTCTCATCAATATACAATCTGCTGTTGCCACTGCCCATAGACATAACGAGTCTGATGTAGATTTTTTGACCTTCTGATGTAGATTTTGACCTGAAATCTTCTGACCTAAATGGTTTCCTTCAAAAACAGTAAGCTAAATGAAGCAATGGAAAGAATAGGGCCCATTATGGAATTAACAGCTATTTTGAATCTGACTCATTTAAAAATTAAATCCATAATTAGTTCTGGCAGTGTATATTTTCCCCACTTAACCATGTGGGGAAAAGTCTGAGTGAAAAATAAATTCCCTCTAAAATGAGAAATCTCCTTGAAAAAAGTTAAAGATTCATATCACTAAATCATAAACACTGATTATAAAACATACAGTATGTGCAGGCTTTCATTGTAAACATTCAAATTAAAATTCCTTGTATGTTTCTCCTTTGATTACAATAAGACACATACTAACACAAATGATGTCAGACACCCAATGCTAATATAGCATATTCCCCTTACCAAGTGTGATGATAAATTATAATCTATAATCATTATATTATAATCATCAATTATAAACTAGCTAAAATAAATTTCAGACATGAAGTCCTACTAAAGGGTTGTACACAAGTAGTAAAGTCTTTAGAAACTATTATCTTAGAAACAACCCATGGAAGTGTTAACTGTCAGAAATAGCAACAGGTTGAAAACTGGCAAGTCAGTATTTGCTTTGCTTTGGTTTTAAGGATTGGTGGGGTTTTTTTAATGCCATTTATTTTCAGATGAGCTTTTTCTGCACAATTTTTATGAGTAATTTTTGAGATCAAAACTTAGCAATTTTAATTTAAATTTCAACATAAAATGGAGTTTTTGGGGAAAAGGTCTCATTTCTTGAAGTTAAATTTCTATAGACCTGCTCCAAATATTTGGTTAGACCCCTATAACTAGCTTGAAGAGTGTAGCTCTGGGCTGTGTCAATTGAGTGTTAATTTCAATAAGACAGTATTTAAGTGTCATATTCCACACACTAAATTCATGTACTAAATGTCAAGTTGATTTTAAATTTGTAATAATAAAAAGGTCTAAAAAATCCTACTACATAACGAGGTACTTTTTCCCCCCAACATTTCAGGGACACAGAGGCAGCGTTTGCCTTTCCAGGCAAAGTTCCTGCAAACTGCAGTTCTGTTGTGGTGGGTGTCTAACCAAAAGCATAAAAAAAGAAGATATTACCCTAAACAAATGCCAGAGAGCACACAATTGCTGTAGACGTTAATTTTAAAATAAAAAGCATTTCTTACTTCACTTAAAATATGACAAAAATAAAATACGATTCATTCATTTAGATGCATTAAAAAAAAAAAAAACAACCTCAAGACATGAGAGGTCAAGAATAGTTTCCTCTTTGTTGTACTTCTGGCTAGGTGATTTTCATTTGTTCCAATATCTAGATAGTGTTGAGGCACAAAATCCCATACAGCTTCCCCCGGGGGCTCAATAACCAGCGTTTCGGTAGTTTTCCCTCTTTTGACCCTCATAAAGTATAGAACGGATCCAGGAAGTTTTAAGGTTTCTTTCCATGCTCTGTGGCGAAGCTTTGGAGCTTGGGAATGCCCGAATCCACGTGAGGGGGCGGGGCTGGTTGCCGGGCGACCACCTCTGCCCAAGGCTGCTTACAAAAGCACAGCTCCAGGTGCCCTCCCATCTCCCCTAGATTTCAAAGCAGTAGAGTTAAGTCTCTGGAGTTTGACAGGCTCAGAGCTGTTCATTTCTTCTAACCTTCTCAAGTCTTTATATCCACATATTTGCATAATTTTGGGTCTAAGTTTTTCTGTTCCTACTATAGAAGAGGGTTGAGAGAGGGGACCACTACTTTCAATCTCTCTGCCCTTCCCCCTCACTCTCACCTAGCAAAATATGGGAGGGGGCCTTTTTAAAATTTTTGACCTTCACACTTAAATTTTTAAGCCGTGGAGGCTATGTTAAACCTTCAATATGGAAACACTTGTTTATCAACATTGTATATGCTTTATTGAAAGTTGACAAGCGTCACAGTTAAATACAGGGACTGGTTACAACTGTTTAGAGAACATGCACAAAACATATGCACATAACTACTATACAGGTAATATGCAAAAACCCAGGCTGGCAGATTCATCTCCTTAGCTAGAATCAGTCATGGGGGGAGCATGTTAACTGTCTTAACCAACAACTTCTGTGAACAGGGGTTTACTTCAATATTAATCAAGCAGCCGGGGAATTTCAGAAATTACACAAACAGCATAAATCTTCTAAATTCCGAACATTTGCTTAGGTGCATTTTTCTTCATGTAGCATTTAATATATAATATATAAAAAAAGACTATCCAAACTTCAGATCAGCCAATGAAACAACTAAATTTCAATCTGTACAACCTAAGTAGTAGTTACAGTCTTCTATTTTACAAAATACTTACACTACATACACAAATGTACATTAGGCAGAATAACCTTCATCTTGAGTAACCTGTCACCTGCCCGCGCTCTAGCAGCGCAGCGCGGCCGCTGCTTCTTCCACAAGGAGCCTAGGCTTCGGGGGACAGTCGTCGATCGGATACTGAACTAGGTGCGCCCGTGCAGCAGGTCAGTCCCGGGGCTGCCAGGCCGCGCCAAGGGGCGGCCCAGGCATTCACCAGCCTAACAAGTTTCTTCAAGCCGCAAGCGGGTGAGTGTTTTAATACTGGAAAGAGAGTGTCTCGGAGTCTGGTCCGCGTGGGGCGAGGCTCCCGCGCCGAGGGCGCACTGAAATGGAGGAGCGCGGCAGACGCCGGCTGGGTCAGTCCGGGGGGCTCTGGCCCGTCGGGAGGGGCCATGGCGGGCTACGCCGAAGGTCCTGAGCCCTGCGACGCCGGCTGGGCCGGGGGCTGCGTCGTGCCCTGGGGCTGCGAAGTGGCCGGCGGAGAGCCAGTCTGCAGCTGGGCCTGGAACTGCGCGAGCTGCTCGGGGCTGGCCAGGGTCTTCAGCAGGTTGTTCTCCTGCTCCAGCTGGGAGTTTTTCTCTATCAGTTCCTTAATCTGCTCTTTGAGGACCTCCACCTCCTCTCGGACCGCGTACATCAAATGGCTTTTCACCAGGTCCTGGAAGAGACAGCAGAGGATCATGGTCAGAGGGCGGCGGGGCTCGTCCCCCACGGGTGACCTACTTCAGGCCCCCACAGGCCGGGCCCGGCACTAACGCGCATGCCAGCGGCGCTCGGAGGGGGGGCGGGGCTCTGGCCCTGGGGGTCCCGGCGCTCGCGAGCCCCGCCCCCACGGCGGGCGGCCCAGCTCAGCCGCAGCCTCGAGCCGCCTCCGCCTCCGCCTCCTCTGAGCGCCGGCTGCAGCTAGTTCCGACAGAGCATGTTGCCGCATTTCCCTCCCCGCCTCCCTCCCGTTTCGTGACCAGGCCTGACGTCACAGAAACCTGGGCAGACCTCGGAGCCAATGGGAGCACGAGATATTTATAGCTCCGAATTAAAGGTTCCGAGTTTGCCTAGCAACAGTGGGCAGAGAATCCCGTGAGAAGAGCCACAGGCGCTGCTCCAATAACAAAGAACAGCCAAGGCGGAAATAAAAAAATAGGAGAAAATCGGGCTCAGGCTCGGAAAACCAAACTTTTCTCCGATGGCCGCCGATGGAGCGGGGGGCCTGGCGCTGGGGGCCGCTTTTTAAGGGCGTCGCGCTTCACGATGCCGCTGCAAACCCCACGGGAGTGGGCCGAGGAGGAGGCCCCGCTCCGGCCCAGCTGGGGATGCTCCCGACTGCAGGAGGAGGGGGCCGGCAATCCACAGAATGCACGCCCAGGCGCAGGGCCTTATCCTCCTTCCGTGGTATTAAAACCCCACATTATGTAAAGGCCTTACATAAAGCGAAGGGCCGAGGGCCTCCTCTCAATCCGCACAGGGGGAATGGGGGGCAATGCTGGCAAAACGTGGGTACTCTGCATTTTAAATCGTTTGCCACAGCACCGTGAAAAAACGGGTGCACCAACTCAACCCCCAGACCTCTGCTTTCCAGTGGAGTTCCCCACGTTTTAAAAACCCTTCTGGACTGCATTCATGATAATCAGGACATTACATACCATAGCTTGTTCGATTTTGTTGTCAATAGCGACCACACTTGCACCAGAGGAGCTAGAGAGAAAAAAAAAGCCATCAGTAACTGATTTATTTTAAAAACCTCACTATTCCACGACACTTAGGCTCTCTTTTCTCGTTAAGATTCCTCCATAAAGTGCAGTGCAACAACAATCTCTTTCCTCCTCCCTCAGTATCCCAACATTTCCCTTTTAGTAAACCACAAAGAGCTAAATTACATAATGCAGGGAAGGCCAGTTCCCCGAAATTAAAGACCTGAGAAGGAAAGGCCATTTAAAAATGCTCAAAAAGCAACCCAAATGTATGTCACTGCAGTTCTCAGCATCATCCAAAGCAATGGACAAAGGAACATTCACCTGCATTATCACGGCCAATTCGCTAGTAAACTATGGAGATCCTATCAGAGTCAACATTTACCTGCTGTCAAGTCTCACAGAGGCGTTTTCAGTGCCCAGTAAAGACGACAAGAAAGAGATCGAGAAATGTCTTAGCTGATAAACTCCTAGATCCATTGCCACTGGTCTACACCATTGGGCTTTCATGCAATTGCAGCCAAAAAAAAACCCACGGAAAAAAATGCAACGCCAGGCTCCTTCTCGAGCTACATAAAATCTTCTGGCCTTTCTGCAGAAAAGACGGCAGCAAATCTGCTTTTAAAAACCACTGGGCTCGAGAGGCGTCGTAGTCCTGGGAGGGAGCTGCTGATGGACTCTGCTGCACCAAGAACTCTCGCTCAGCAGCAGCTCAGCTCTACTCCCTCGCTCGACTGAAGACCAGGTCTCCCAGCCTCGGTGCATAATATATGCCGAGAACAACAGCAGCTATTGGCTGGCAGAGCACGGGGAACCGCCCTCCTCGAGCTCTCCCTCCTCCCTCCTCCCGCTCCGGCCGCCCCACCCCCACTCCTCGGCGGTTCCTTAGGGATGGGTCGGCCTCTGTATCCCGCTGGGGGGGGGCTGGGGGGGGGAAGAGCCCGACACCCTAATTGTCCTCTGAATCCCTAAGAGACCGCCGAGTTCAGCCAAAAAGAGACAAGTACGGTGGCTGAACGGCGGAATCCGGGGAGCCCATGTGCTTACGTTTAAGGCCGCGCTGGCTAGCCCGTCCAGCGCCGCGGGCCCCACTGCCCAGGCCGCCTCGCTGCTCCCCACCCCTCCCCCCGCCTGCGAGTGCTCTCTGAGCATGCCCGGCACGGCCCGCCGGCGCTCGGTGCTGGGCGCTCCGTGCTGGGAGCCCGGCTCTAAGCGGCAGCCCCGGGGCCCCGGGGCCCCTGGCCCCTCGGCCTGACCCCGCCAGGGGGTTGGCTAAAGTCTCAGAAAAAGGCCCCTCGGGCCCTGGGCAGCACGTGGGGGCCGGCGGCCTGCGCCGCACTCCTCCCTCCTAAGACTTTTTTTTCCATTACCTGCAAAATCCCAAATCCCCTACGGCTTTGGGCCGAGCCCCTAAGGAGAGGAGGTGGTGGGCAGCCCGACACAAAGGCCCGGGGGCAGGCGAGGCGGAGGCGCGGCCCTGGGGCAGGAAAGGGGGGGGGCACGGAGGCCGTGAAACCGCGGGCCCAGGCTGCATCCCCCAGCTCCCCGCCCCCCTCCCCCCAGCACTCGGGGCTTAAATCGGGGTCTCCTCCCAAGCCACAGCAAGAGGTGCTGGTTAGAGGGCTGTGCGAAGACTAAGGTAGGCCAACCACAAGTTCCCTTATCAGTTCAGAATATCTGCAGATGTGCACCCCACGGAGAAACAATTTGGTTTATAGTGAAGTGTAAAGTTAGTTTGGAAATAGAAAAGGATTATAAACTAATCTGAAATGCAATAGTCAAAAGGATGGATTTAACTTTACAATACTGCCCTCTGCTGGCCGAAGACTATTCGAAACAACACCCACAAAAACAAAACCAGGCAAGCTTAAGCTATCCAAAAAGCCTTCTTAGAAATGGGACAATGGACAACAAATGCTTTTAAAAGGACATTCCATAAAACACGAGCTTGTGCCACCATCACCCCCCTCTTTAAAAGAGGTATCTTCTGACCCTGAAAACTTATTTCAGAGATACCACTCTAGTTCAAAATGTTAAAACATTTTTATAATTCCTCTTTTGGAAATGCTTTTGAAGTCTGAGACATACTTAAATCAATTCAACCTGTAGGAAGGCCTACTATGTGCAAGAATGACCTACTAATATCCTCACTGCTGACAGATCTTTGTTCTTTAAGTGTGTATCTGAAAGCTGGTGAACAAAGTAGGTTACAGCAGTCTAGGTAATACCATTTGCAGCAAAAGCCAAACCTAAGAGCAATGTGTGACATAATACAGGGTTCAAAGTGATTAGAACATCAAAATTCAACGTTTTTAAGCCAACCTTATTAACTGAATCATGCCTTGTACATGCTACAGCATTTCTTTTAGATATTAGATATATATGGGTAGAATAGACATGTAATATGCTCACATCAAAGGTTCACAGATAGATCTGCAAAGGGCCACAAAGGTAATCTAGTACAATTTCCTTATTTTACAGATGAGTTAACCCAAGGCCACATTACAACCAAGCTAGTAGGATCTGATCTTAAATTACGAATTTCCAATGATCTCTTAATTGACAAATCTGATGATCTTTTCTCAGTCCTCATCCTTTTTGACCTCTCTGCAGCATTTGACACTGCTGACCATCTCCAACTAGCCTCTCTTCTCTGGGTTTTCGTGACAGTGCTCTCTCATTTCTCTTAGCTGCCTGACCACTTCTTGGTCTCCTTTGTTGTATCATCATCCATCCATATCCCACCTCTTAGATGTGGGTGTATACTCCAGGGCTTTGTCCTAAGCCTCTTCTCTCTATACATACTCCCATGATTTCATTAGCTTACATGGGTTTAATTGTCCCTATGCTGATGATAAAATGTCCAGCCCCTGTCTCCCTCCTGAGTTCTAGTCAAGCATCATCAATTGTCTATTGACCATTTAAAACAGGATGTTCTATGAGCATTTCAAACTCAATTAAGTCTAAAACAGAATTCATTATCTTTCTCCCAAAACTCACCCCTCTTTCAAACTTCCTGAATACTGCTGAGGGCACTAACATCTTTTTGGGTGACCCAAGCTCACAAACAAGGTGTCACCCTCAAATGGTCTGCCTGACTCAAGCCTCTCCTTATTCCAATCCATTCTCCATGAAAAGCAGAGTATCACTACCAAGTGATTTTCCTAATTTGCAGATCCAATCATGTCACTCCCCTCCTCAATAATAATTTCACTGACTCCCATTTACCTTTAGAATCCATTCTGTTCAGCATTAGGAACCCTTTTTAACCAGGAACCTGGGCTAACTTTTCTATTCTTAGTATACAATTAGCCTTTTTCAATTCTGAATACACAGACTAACTTGCCTTGTCCCTCACATGAAGTACTCCCATCTCCCATCTAAGCCTGAATTCCTTGTTAATTTTTACCTTTTAGAATCCCTAGCTCCTTTTAAGACTCAACTCAAGCATCTAATTAAAGTTACATATGTACATGGTATCTATCTCCCTCAGAGAAACCGAAAGCTTTCTGAGGGCAGAAACTGTTTCACTTTTGTCTTTGTGTTTCTAATGCCTGTCCAAAAACATGTATTTAATAAACACTTAGTGATTTCTTGGTTAAAATTTATCAAATCATTTTTTAAAAGCATTTGGAGCTTTAAGGTCACCATTTAATCATATCTGATGCAATCCTCAAATTATAAAATTCCAATACCAACAGAACTTTTTCTTTGACATTAAAATAATGATCTACTTGTATTATGAACATTTTTAATAATGTTGATTTGTCTTAAATTAATACAAATTAAATGCTTTCTGAAAAATTTTCCAAAAATGTAGAAAATGCTGGCTTTGAGGGAGAAGGAAACAGTTGTTACATAGGTTTGATTTTTGTTTCTTTGCATGTATCTGATGCCATATTAAGATTCTGAAACAAAAATATCTTTTTGTTTTTGCTAGCAATTACTAAACTGCCAATTACTAGATTTTTTTTTTTTGGAGGGCAATTGGGGTTAAGTAACTTGCCCAAAGTCACACGGATAGGTTTTTGTTTGTGTGTGTTAAGTGTCTGAGGTTGGATCCGAACTCAGGTCCTTCTGACTCCAGGGCCGACGCTCTACTCACTGTGCCACCTAGCCGCCCCTCAATTACTAGATTTTTAAGGCAAATGTTCAATCATGGAGTTGTTGGATATGTTTAAATTTAGGGCCAAAAATCTTTTTGATCTCTGTCAATAAGTATTTGTATTTTAAAAATGCAATTAATATTTATAAACCCTCAACTTGAAGGATGAATCCTTACAATTCCTTTCCCCAATTCTCTAATTTTATGGGCTAGTTTTACATAATCTTTCCCCTGTTTTTACGAAGTTGTCCACAAATGGAGACTATACAATATCACATTTCTACCCCCATGACTTTTCACAGACTGATAAGTTAGGTTGCAGATATAAATGCTGAAAAATATAATTTGAAAATAGGAATGGCCTAGATAATCTCTTGAGGTTCCTTCCAACTATGAGTTTTAGAGAAACCAAGAGGAAGTGATGGAGTGGACTACTTTATGTTGCAGAACAATTTGGCTATTAGGAACAGAATCAGAATCCCAAATCCCGATCACTCGATTAACTTACTAAGTAATTTTGTTTAGTAGTCAAAAACATCAAGATGCTAACACTAGTTAGCAGTTTAAAACAATTTAATCTCGGGAGGCAGAGCCAAGATGGCGGAGTAGAAACAGCTCATCCAAGCCACTCTGCCCCCAGATTCCCCCCAAACTATGTAAAAGGGGACTCTGAACAACTTCTGGAGCCCCAGCACCCACAGAACGACACAGAGAAGCTAACCTCCCGCTGAGGACAGCCCAGCAGCCCTGTAGGAAGGACCAGCGCAGCGGTCTGGGAGCCAGCAGCTCACAGTGTGCAGGGCGCGGGAGCCGAGCCAAGCCCAGGTCCGCGAGAGCCGAGGTTTTAGCCCCAGGGCGGCAGGGCCAGCAGCCAGCTGGAGGAACCCCAGAACACCAGGAGCTGTGGCGACTCCAGAATTATCAACATAGAGATGCCCAGGACAAAGTAAGAGGTTAGTGTCCTATGGACTTTGGGACCTGTATTTGGGGAATGCGTCAGCTCCCTCCCCTGGGGGCTAGAAGCTGCTGAGGAGACACACCATTTTGTAGTTTTCAGAGGCAGCTCCAGCTCCTGGCCTGCGAATTAATTGTAGGGAGATCCAGCCATCAGTCTTGGGGGGTAATCGCTCTTGCTTTAACCTCCCTGGATCTGGATTGTGATCTAGGGTGGAAGTCGTGGGTGGGTTTACAGCTTGCCAGAAATGGAAGTTGCCCCCCACCCCCACATTCGGGACGAAAATTCCTCTATCTGGCCTTAAAGCCAGAGTGTGGCAACAAGCCCAAAAGCCAAGTAATTAAGTGGCAACATGCCAAGGCAGAGGAAACAGAAAAATGCAACCCTAGGCTCCAATTTTGGGGGCATAGAGCGGGAAAAGGACTGTGAGGTCAGAAGTCCTGCTCCAAAAGCCCCAGGGGAAAACATGAGCGGGTTGTAGGCCATAGAGGACCTTAAGAAGGACTTTAAAAATCAAATAAGAGAAGTGGAGGAAAAATTAGAAAGAGAAATGAGAAGGATGCAGGAAAAGTATGAAATGAGGAAAGTATGAAATGAGCCTGACTGAGGAAAACAGCACCTTAAAAAATAGACTGACTCAAATGGCAAAGGAGGCCCAAAAGGGCAATGAGGAGAAGAATGCCTTAAAAAGTCGAATCTGCCAGATGGAAAAAGGAATCTCAAAAGTTCACTGAGGAGATTCATTCCTTCAGAGTTAGACTGGAGCAAATGGAAGCTAATGACTTTATGAGAAATCAAGATGCTGTTAAGCAGATCCAAACAAATGAAAGATTAGAAGGCAATGTGAAATATCTCATGGGAAAAACCACTGACCTGGAAAATAGATCCAGGAGAGACAATTTAAAAATTATTGGACTACCTGAAAGCCATGATCAAAGAAAGAACCTAGAAATCACCCTTCAAGAAATTCTCAAGGAAAATTGCCCTGATGTTTTAGATCCAGAGGGCAAAATAGAGGTTGTCTGGTCAGTAAAAGGCCATTTGTTTCTCCTCCCTTTTTTTCATCATTTATTCATTTGACTTTTTATTTTGCTGCTCTTTATCCAGCATCTCCACTAGAGAAATAGTAATAAAAGAGGCTACTCTGAATATGTGACTGAAGCCATTAATGTGACAAAATCAACTGACCACTGAGTATTTACGTAGTGCCCACTCCATAAAAGAGGGGACTATAAGTACCTCTGTTGTACAGGATTTTTTTAGGGGGAGAAGAGAGATGATGTGGGAAATGGATAAGAGAACAGGGAAGGTAACTATTACTGTTCCTAGGCAAAGCTGTGAAGTACATAAAGGTTGCCTTCTCTTTATCTCTAGTCATTCCATTCCAGACATTCTTGCCTGTTTCTGTGATGGCTCCCCTTTAAATCACTATCAGGTCAGGACTCTTGCTTTCTTTCAGAAAAGGCTCAAAGACATTCATACTACAGTGTAAATAACTAGTAAAAGCATAAAGTCATTCCCCTTTTGAGTGTATTTACTCTTAAGTAGGGGTGAAATACTTAAACTAAAGAAATGGAGCTCTCTAAAATTTTAGGTATCCTAGGTGTGGGAGGTACATGTGTGTGTGTTTGTGTGTATGTATGTATGTATGTATGTATGTGTGTATGTATGTATGTAGTGTTAAAAAGTACAGATCCAGTCATAAGAATGACAACTGGAAGGGATCTTAGAGGTCATCTAATCCAACCCCCTCATACTAGAGATAAGAACAAGTACAGTGAGGGTAAGTCACTTTCTCAGAGTCACATAGCTAGCAAGTAGCAGGGTGATGGATTTAAACTCAAGTTCTTTTGACTCCAAATCCAGCATCCTTTCTACTGCACCAGGTCCCCAAAGTCACTTATAGGTGATATCTCTGGGTTGGCTGATATCTCGTGGTGAAGTTTCTTTTCCATATCTTCCAGAGGTCCACAGCTTTTTCCAGATATTTTCTACAAGAAAGGAATCTAGGAACTTCCCTTGTGCTCAAACCAGTGAATATAACTCTTCCAGCAGGAAATACAGTTCTTCTTAGAAAAGGTCTAGATGCTGTCCAGATTTCAGCCCACATATAAAGTCAAATAGCTCCATAACAGAAAAGAATAGAACAGGCATTTCCTCTACTGACACAGTCCTGTAAAAGCTTCCCTTGACTAGAGGCTCATTACTGCCTATCCTGCGACTCAGCTTCAATGACTTACTTCACCCCAGCTGGCTATCTTTCCAATGGAAGACAGAAGCTACCCTCCCTCCTCAAGATTCCACCCTGTACCTGGGTAAGTAGGACTACCAGTGACTCAGTCAACTGTGTCTCAGTTTACTCCCAAAAGGCAAAGACAATACATTTTGCAAATTCAGCAAATTTCCTCTTTCGAAAGGGATTGATCCTCCTTTTCAGGAGTGTTTCACAAAAGGGTTAAAACGACATTTAATAAAAGAGTGCTTGAAGACACCACTCAGTGGATAAAACAGTTTAGCAGTTGGAAAGGAATTTCTAAAGACACCTGCAGCTTTTTCCAGAGACTTCATATATTACCAGAAAAGAATCTGGGAAACTCCTCTTCAGCTCTAACCAGTGGATCCAACTCTTTCAACAGAACAGACAGCTCTTGCTATAAAAGTGCTAGATCTCATCCTCCTGATTTCCCCCTTCAGTCACTTCTGTGATCATCTTGCTGTCTCACTGAATTACGAATAATCTTTGACAAAGGGCTAGGTTATCTGATAACTGAGAAAGATTAGATAAAATATTCAAATTTTACCCTTTTTATTCCCAATGAGATTTATGAAAGGAACTGTTTTATTCTCCCTTTTCCATTCCAGGGCTTATATCTGCAAATATGCCATTAAGTCTGAGGTCTGGAAAATATGAATATTCATTAAGTGAAAGAATATTTAAGCCTTCTCAGGGCTTACAAGATACATGAAATTTTACCAAGTTCTTATCACTTAATAACAAGTTCTTGTCACTTTAAAACCTTATTCAAGCCCATTCTCCATTGCAGGTTTATAAAGATGACTCCACTCTGTTGACCTCTTGTGGTCAATCAGTTAACAGAATATTAACTGAGTAGCTTCTGTGTGAAAGGGAATGTGCTTGTCTCTGAGGGATACAAGAGTAAAAGATACAAGAATGTCATGGAGTTTATAATCTAAATAGGGTCACATATTTCTGAAAAGATAACTATTTAACATAGCAAAAAAGTATGACATAAATGGCCATACTGCTATTAGAGTTCAGAAAAGGGACAAATTACTTTGCTGGGGGAGAAAGATTTCATCCAAGGAATGGCCATTCAGTTGGGCCTGGAAGAGTGGACAGACACTTGATTAGTGAGTCGAAGTACATAAATAAATGGGGGTAGGAAAGAAGATACCCTTTGGCTTGAGTGGGAGGTTTGTGAAGAATAGTAGAAAGTAGAGCTACAGAGACCAGGGGTTGGGGGCGGGGGGCGGTGCTGCACAAGTGGCATTTGCAAGAGGAAGAAATGAATGGTTGGGGGCATAACGTGTGTAGGTAATAGGGGGTCAGCTGACACTGAATAGGAGATGGCATGATGAAGAACAGGAAGGCTTAGAAGAGCCTGCTGGCAGGGGCAGCAGTTAGGAGGCAGCAAAGTCCTCAATCTGAGCTTCATGGGAACATACAGGAGGGCTCTGTATACTATGTGAGAGGTGCTGGAAGATGCCATGACTGAACACTGGGAGGTGAGGGAAAGGAAGAAACCAGCATCCCTTTCAACAAGAATAAATGACTATTAAAAAAAAAAAACAGAAAGAACACTATATTAAAAAAAAAAAAACTAAAGCTCAGATTTTAAAACTAAAAATGATTTGGCTAGAACTCAATTAACAATATATGCTGTTTTAAACAAACCAGAAATAAAAATCGATCTTTACAAACTGCTGGTTCAGGGGTGAGTTTTAGCTTTTTTTACAAAAGATACCTGTTTTATAAAAGGATTCATTATAGCATCCTTTCAAATAATGAAAACCTCTAAAGCATTAATGAGTCAAAATTTGCAAAAATAAAAGTAAAAAACCCTACATATTTAATATATCTAATAAAAAATTACTCGACAGTTATTAATTGACATTTGAGGAAGGTTTTTCAAACCAAAATGTCAGTGTTGATAATGTAACCAAAAAAGTACTCATCTTACTTACAATAAAAAGATGGAATTCAAGAATTGTTATGGTCTTTCTGGCCTCTCTACACTAAGCATTCAGTGTCTCAAAGTTTCTAGGCCTCTTCTGAGGAAAAAAAAGTTTTTAAAAATAGGACAGTCTAGGACTTCTTACAAAAGTTATCCATACTTGGAGACAAGTTCTGGAGGTCCCAGCAAACTGAAAAGTCTTTGGTAGGTGGAAAAAAGACCTCAATTACAGAACGAACTAAATGTAAACAAAAGAAAATTCAACTGCTAGGATCTATCAGGTATTAAAACAAATTAATAAAAAGCCAAGTAACAAAAGAGAAAGCAAAAGGCTAACACTGTCCAATTTTATGTTAGAAAATTTTGAACTTCTAGAAATACTGAATAAATGAGACTCAGTAAATTCCTCATTTCTTTCTCAGGCTTGCACCCCTGCAATAGCTACTGTCTTCTCTTCCCCATTGTGAGCTCTTGGTGAATTAGGTCAACTCTACACTGACCGCTTCTTTGGTCCCTTGCCTATTGTCAGATCTCTGATCTCTCTTTGCCTCAGCCTTGGATCACTACCCCCATCTTACACACATGCCGGTTGAACAAAGCTGGATAAAAATCATGAGACTGCTGTCCAGGTTCACTAACTTCACTAGATTATTCTTCTATCACCCTCACTCTCTCACTTATCTTCAATCTTTTGTCTATATGTTCATGTTTGCAGGCAGGAGGGATCCCTTCATCCTCACAGAGACCTTTTTTTTTTTTTTAAATTAAACAAATGCTTTATTAACTTCTGGTTTACATCATTCATTTCCACCAGATTATGAGTTACATTTTCCCCCCATTTTTTCCCTACCCACCACCCCAGAATAGCAGTCCCACTAGATATCCCCTCATCCAATCTGCTCTCTCCCATATCTTCTCCCATATCCCCTTCGATTTTGCCATTAGGGCAAGGTGAATCTCTGAGCCCCAATGCCTGGACAGCTTATGAAACATTTAATTTTAAGACCTTGAATTTCAGATCCATTCCCTTCCTCCACAGAGACCTTTATTGATCCATATTGTGACATATTATTTCCTCCTTTGTGGCTAAACTTCTTGAAAAGGCCATCTACTGTAAGTACCTCCACTTATCTTTCCACCTTCTTCACTTTACAATGTGGCTTCCAATCTCATCATTCAACCAAAACTCCCCTCTGCAAAATTACTAAAGATCTTAATTTCCAGATCCAATGGCCTTTTCTCAGTTCTCATCTTCCTTGCCTTTGACATTGTTGGTCACCCTTTTCTCCTTGATACGCTCTTCTCTTTAGGATTTTGGGATACTATTCTTTCCCAGTTCTCCAACTAACTTCTGTCTCTGCGGGATCTTCATCCAGGTCACATGACTAGACGCCTGTATCCCACAGACCTCTACCCGAGGCCATCTTCCTTCTTCCCTCTACTGTTCTGCTTGGTGACTTCATCAGCTCTGATAATCCTCAAATCTACTCTCTAGGCTTAACCACTCTCCTGATCTCTAGTCTCTTTTCTATTACTGCCTACTGGACACCTCACACTGAATGTCTTAGACATCTTACACACATGTCCAAAACTGAACTCATTCCATTTTGCCCTGTTCCTAACGTTCCAGTTATTACCTGTGATATCGCCATCTCCCCTGCCACTCATACCGCAACCTAGGCATCATTCTAGACTTTTCACTTCTCAGCCCCCGTATTGGAACTGCTCCAAGTTTCTGTTGAATTTCCTTTTGCAGCATCTCTCCCATATGTCCTCTTCTCTCCTCTGACGGTGCCACCAGTATGCTTAGATCCTCGTTACTTAATCCCTGGACTACTGTAATAGCCTCTGGTTGGTCTCTTTACCTTAGCTCTCTCCTCACTCCAGTTCAGCATTTCTTTAGCTGTCAAAGTGACCTTACAAAGCCCAGGTCTGACCACCATCACCTCCCTTCTCCATAAACTCCAGTGGCTCCCATCACCTTTAGAACTAAATATAAGGCCCTCTGTTTGTCCATCAAAGCCATTAATGACCTGATTTCCCCTTACCACAACCCTTCCTTTCAAACCGCCACCCCCAACTCCCAGGGATGTACTCTGGGATCCACTAACACTGGCCTTGAACAAAAAGCTCCATCTCCTGACTACAAGCATTTCCTTAGCTTCTCCGTCCCTGTGCCTGCAATTCTCTCACTTCTTCTCTTTGCCTCCCAGCTAAAAAGCTTACCTTCTACAGGTAGCCTTTCCTAGACTCTTAATTTTAATGCCTTCTCTGTGTGGATTATGCTAAAATGTCTCCTAGATCTTGAGAACAGGGCCTGTCTTCTGCCTTTTATTGTAGTCCCAGCACTTAGCATACCCAGTGCCCACCACATAGGAGGCATTTAATATGTGCTGGTCAGTTTACTGACTAGATGATGATCCTGTAAAGGGGTCACAGTGCCTGGGCACTCAATACGTGCCTGGTCTTTAATAGATGCTTACTGACTGACTGGCTCCTCTTGGTTCAGTCACTTCCTGTCACGAAAAGTCCTCTGAGGCCTTAGCTCAGAGAATCACTCTTTTATCCTCATTAACTTTCACTAAAAGGGATGAAAAAACATGCTGCTAAAAACACAAAATGACCAAAAACTGAGTAAATTTTTGTTTGTAGCAGTCTCCTCAAATTGAAAGGAGAAAGAGATGCTGCTCCTTCTATGGACAGCTAGGCTACTGGGCTGGAGAAGGTACTTCAGAAAGGCACACATATGGAATGGGTTGTAATGGAAATGCAAATTTAAAGATCTTCCCTGCCCCTAGCTTAAGTGCACCTGGAGCCTGTGGTGGGAGGCTTGTTTTTCAGGAAAGCCCATACCTTGATACTTTGTGATTGGGCAGTGGGTCAAAGGGTGGTTACATTCTCTGAGCCCAGGAGAAGGCTATATAAACCCTTAGGAGAGGCTTTGCTTTGGGGCTCACTTTGAGAAGTGTTGTGTGATTTGACCAGATGAGACTCTGGGAAGCCGTTGTTGAGAGCCCCCGGGCTTTGAAAACCCAGATGTTGATGCTTCCCTCTCTGGTAACTGTGATTTGGTGTTGATATAATGGTAGGGCAGTTTGGAAGCCTGTCTGTTTGATTTGTAAGTTCTGTAACTCTGAAGTTCGGGGTGCTGACCTTTTTCCCCTGAACTAGGTAATGTATGTTTGTTTGATTAAAGTAAGCTTGTTAACCCATTTTGAGTTGCTTTCCTTTACAAAAGCAGATCTAAGAACCTGTGTTGGCAGTCACCCTGGGGATATTGGGGTGCTTGCCGCTACATGGGTCAAAACTATCAGTCATCCAAGTTAAGTCCTTTTGTGCAGCTGCAAGGGCAAAGCATAACAAAAGCTGGTTCCAAGGTTAGAAATCTTAGTAGTTTATTTTTGTTGCTGTTATTAAAAAATAGATTGTTATTGGTTAATCATTCAGTTGTGTCACTCTTCATGACCCCATTTGGGGTTTTCTTGGCAAAGATACTGGAGTAGTTTGCCATTTCCTTCTCCAGCTCATATTACAGCTGAGGAAACTGAGGCAAACAGGACTGAGTGACTTGGCCAGTCGCAGGACTAGTAAGTATCTGAGGGCAAATTAGAATTCAGCAAGATAAGTGTTCCTGACTCCCAGCCCAGCATTTTCTCCACTACACCCCCTAGCTGCCCTAGAAAATAGATACCACCTACCAAATACAGAGTGTCAAATACTCTGAAATGAATTTCCAGAAAATGCATCATAGTGAGATGCACAGAAAATAATTTCCTCTAGCATGCTATTTCACTTAATTATATTTGAAGTTACCCTCTATAGTGGACAAAATGCTGGACTGAAAGTATGTCTCTGGTGGTTAAGAGATGCCTGGGTCACTTTAAAAACCATAAAACGGGAAGTAAAGCCTAACCAGAGGTTCTGCTTAAGAGATTTTCAAGTAAGTGGATCAACAAAACACACAACAACAAAAAGCCAACGCTCTTTGCCTTGGGATTACAGCCTATCAGTTTTCTAATGTGCTGATTATTTCCAATAATCACCACATTAGTAAGTTGTGAATGGAAACCTCTTGTTCTTGGTGCAAACCTTAAAATTCAGGAAATATATTTTATTTCTTTCCACCATCACCACTGCTCACCTGCCCCGTGCCTAATCAACACCATAACCTCAATTAACCTATCCTTTGGAGGACAAAACATTTCTAGGATTCATTTGGAACATGAAAGGCTTTAAAGGAAAGGCCACTGAATCTGGAGTCAGACAGTCTGGATCTAAGTCCCTTAGTGCCTTTCAGTCCTAAGGCAAATCATTTAACTACACAAGCCTCAGCTCCATCTTAGAAAAGACATGAGGCTGCATTAAAAGGGCTCTTAAGAGTCTGTGAACCAATGCTGGGTACATGGTGGCACTAGGGGCTTCTAAAGGAGTAGGCATCTCACAGAAGGAGAGAACCAGAAGTGTACATTTTGAGCTAGAAGTGGCCTTAGAAGTCATATTTAGTCCAAACCCTTCACTTTACAGAGGAAAATAAGGTCCAAATGTTAAGTGACTTGCCCAAGGTCACACAGACAGTAGTAGAGCCAGGATCTGACTTCCAGTCCTCTTACTCCAAATTGAGTTCTTTTTCTATCAGGCTCCCAAACTGCATTTCCTGCTATCCAGTTTACATTCAGTAAGAATAACCTGGCAGGCTTTATTAGCATGGCTTACACAAAATAGGTTATGGTTGGACAAGAATGGGTTACTTCAGCATTACTAAATGAGTATATCTGCTATAGTATGTCTGAATTTGAACAAAGCACTATGTATGTGGAAAAGACAGACATTAAACCTAAGTCATACTGCTACTACATGGCCAGTACTATCTGATGAAATGAGAAAACTCAAAGAGCAGTCCTTTACAGTCTGACGCCACCTTAAAAGGGAGGTTCTCTGATTTTAGTAACGTGCCCTAAGCATCTGTCACTGGTCCTATGCTGGTCAACATTTTTGCCAATAGTTTTTTTCTTTTTAATTAATTTTTTGTCAATTAAAAAACATTTGCCATTGGGCGGCTAGGTGGCTCAGTGAATAGAGCACCGGCCTTGGAGTCAGGAGGACCTGAGTTCAAATTTGGCCTCAGACACTTAACACAAAAAACTAGCCATGTGACCTTGGGCAAGTCACTTAACCCCAATTGCCCTCCAACAAAAAAAAGCATTTATCATCTTATACTTTTACCAACTGCCACTGCCCCCCACCCTTGCTGTCTGATCACATAAAAAAAAGAAAAACAAAACAAACCTCTGTGAGAAGTCACATAGTGAAGTAGAACAAATTCCTACACTAACCATGTCCACTGCTTCTGTCAGGAGTGGGTGGACTTTGTCATTGGTCCTTTGTATTATGGTTGGTCACTGCCTTGCACAGAGTTCTGAAGGATTTCAAAGTGGTTTGTTTTTACAGTGTTGTTATTGCATACTTTACTAGCAAATGTGTGGTTATCACATTGCAAATGAGGTGAAGCTGAAAGAGGCTACTCTTGTAATGGCTCCAGAAATCCCTGGGTTCAGGTCCCACCTCACAAGTCATCAGCTGACTAGCAAAATGCATTAATTCCTGTTAAATTTCAAATCTTGGGTTTCAGTTAAAAAAAAAAATCAATTGTTCAGGGTAAGTATGGGTGTCCTAAAATTCAGGAGAAAGATTTGGTACATTTAGTAAACTGTAAAGCTCAGAAAGAAAGAGAGACAGAGGTCAGCATCAAGAGTGGCTTAGCGTGCAGGAGGGAGGCCTACCACGTTTTAGGAGAACACCAACAAATTCGAGGAAGAGGAGGATTCTAGTCAACCCAGTTCAGTAGATATTTATTAAATGCTACTATATGCAAGCCATTATATGAGGGAAACTTGCTTGGTCTTCCAGAATCTCATCATCTTTAAGGAGCAGGTGATACGTATGGATAAGTGGATACAGAGAACTTGAAGAAGGAGGAGGACAAGAAAGACTTCCGAAGGAAAGTGGCACCTGAGCCAAGTCTTTAGGGAAAAAAGGCAGCTGTCATCCCACTTTAACTACCTTTAGTAAACTGAGAGCAAACTCTGGCACTTTTTAACCTTACTGTACACAAGCAGGTTAAGTGTTCCAGTGGGGCGGGAATCACATGGTTTTAACAAGCCAGCCTCACTCAGAATAGCAGTTCCGGGGGCTCAGCCCATTCCCTCTTCTCATGGGGCCACCATACACCCAGGCCCTCCACACTTCAGCCCGTCCTATATACTGCTGCCACATTGTGCTTCCTTGTCACTGACCACGGCACTTCCCTATCTGCTCAGCATTTACTCCCCTTAACCTGGTTCCAGCCTACATTTCTAGCCTTATACTAGATTCCTCCTGGCCAAACACCCAACACTTATCTCCTGTCTCCAAGCCTTTGTCCCTTTAAAGACTAGTTCAAATGCTGCTACTTCTTCCACAGGAGGCCTGTCCATCATTTCCTGCGCCCAGCCAACAGTGGCTCTTACTGTTACCTTGGATCTATGCATTGACACTGTCTACAACTATTTATGTAAAAGTTTACTCCTATAAAATGTGAGGTCTCTCACTTTTGTCTTTATGTCCCCAGTGCCAAATGTGTCTTTATTTTTTTCCTAGATATTGTGCTTATGCTGAAGATATCAAATCAAATATTTCTGTCTCTCTCTCTCTCCATACACAAGATAATCTGGGCGAGTGAACACTCAAAACTAAGGGGATTTCTAACATTTCTAAAGATACTCACATAACCTTACTTCTTGTTACTGTGATTAGTAATGTCAGTACATAAAAGGCTACAACCTAGTAAGAAAACTGACTTCTCATCACCCAAGACTGGAATTTCAGGTAGTAGCATTTATATATCATTTTAAAGTTACATAAGTCATCTCATTTGATTCTCACAACTCTGAAAGGAAGGTGAAGAGGCTTGCCAGGAACACACAGGGAGGAAGTGTCTAAGCCCAGGGCTCTATTTACCTTATCATTTAGCTGCCAGATATTGGGAGAGAATTATTAGGGTATCAGAGGTGGGCTGCAATTCTCATCCTGACATTCAGAACTTGGGACAACTATGGGCAAGTCATTGATCTTCTCTATGTTCATTTCAAATCAATTTGAAAGCATGGATGGTGGAGAACAGAAGAAACTTCTTTCTCTGTTTTAGGACATATGCTCTATTTTGTATACTTCAAGAATCCAAGATTGCAAATAAGAAAATGTAAATAAGGTATTTTCTAAGTTATACAGAACCTCAGTGTTACAAGAGGCTCCAGTCACTATCTAGTCCAACTGATACCTGACTTGAGTCTCCTCTGTCACTTATCTGACAAATGCCCTTGTGTGTCTTTGCCTGAAGATCTACCCACATTTAAAGTGAACGAGGAAACCTCACATAGCTATCACCTTAGACCATTATACACTTACTAGTACATCTAATAACACCTTACTCTTCAGAGTAATAATATACAGCAGTAGCACAACATTTATCCATTCAACAAACATTTGTTAAGTAACTACTTGGTTGAATGCACAAAGATAATGCAAAGACAAATAACGCAGTACTTGTCAACCTTGTCAGGTAAATAGGACATATACCCAAAGAAACAAAATACAAACCAGAATACCAGACAAAGGCCTGGGAGTTCAGAGGAGGGCAACATGACTATGGGGTATGAGGGAAGGCTTAACAGAGGGGATAAGCATGGTGAGAACAGATAGCTATGGGGGGAGAGGACATTCTAGTCAATGGGTACAGGTACAAAGCAAAATATGAGATGACTGTAGGGGTGCCAAGTAGTCTGAGTCAGCAACCGCATAAACTATGTGACCAACTATGTGACCAGTATTAAGATTCAGCACTGACAATGATCTTAAAAGTTCACCTAGTTGTTCCCAATGCCCCACCCCCAAAATAGGAAAACCAAGGTCTGGAGAGGATATGACTTATCCAAGGTCACACTGTTACGTAGTAGCAGAGATAGGATTTTAACTCAGGTCCCCTGATTCCAAGTCAAGTGCTCTTTCCATCAAACCACACAGGAACACTATGAGAAAGGTGAAAAGTCAGCGACAAGCCAGGCTCTGCATAGCTTTGGATGTCACAGTAAGGGGTCTGGACTTCATTTGGATTGCTCTGTCAGTGAAGGCTTTTTGATTAGTGAAATGGGACAACTACTCTTCTCCTAGAAGAGAATTTAAAAAAACAAAGGATAAACCTTATGACTGGGGGAAATTAGAGTTTTTTCCAAGCCTGAAAGCAGAAGGGCACTATTGATACCTCCTGGTTGTGGACAGTCAGGACTATGAATCCCTAAGGAGAAACAGACCAGGAAACTTAACCTTTGGTTAGCTTAACGTGACAAAAAAGTGTAAAACTTACAAGGAAATGAAATGGCACGATAAACTGGAAAATCCTTGAGGCCAGAAACTCTCTTATTTCCTGTTTGTATCTGTTATGCCTTTAACACAGAACAGATGCTTAATGAATGCTTAATTGAAGGGGGAAGAAAAGGTAGCAGACATATCTGAGACATTTTGTTCTATCAGCTTTCCCTAAAGCGTGTCATTCTAAAAACTGGGTTTTATTTACGAGTCATTGTAGTTATAGTCAGTTTTCTGTAGAAGTTAGTTAAGACTTATCATAGGGTGAAATAGGTTTTCTGTTTTTATAAGACGTAAATTCATCTAATTGAGGACTATGCCTGACTGAGCTTAGGACTCCACTGCCCTTCAGCTAATTTAAGCATTTATTAATTGCCTGTTATGGACAAAGAAAGAAATCACGGGAGGGTACTCCGCCTACAAAGACAGAAACCAGTCCCTGCCCTCAAGGAATATAAAATCTAATGGAAAGGCTATGACATGTTCAGAAATAAACATTTCATAAGTGACAATGTGATATAATCAAAGGAGAGAACTATAATATGCTTTAAGAAATTTGGGAAAAATTACTTTTGGTTGGGCAGGGATTGGATGGGGTGAGAAAGAAAGAAGCAGAGATGGCAGAGTCAAGGAGGACTTCAAGAAGCAGAATTGGTGACACCCAGCCTGGCATTTGTATTTCTTTCAAATGTTTTCTCATGAAATTCTCTCTCAGTGGTTATCACGCACTTGGAAAGGTTAGCAATTAAAGTTTAGCTATATTAAAGGTTCTCTGCACATCAAACAAACAAAATGTGAGGTAAAATATTTGTCAGGGAATTTTTCAACCTTACCTAATTACAAACTGATTAAGCATCTTTGCTCAAAAATTTCATTAACTTGAAGGCTGAGATTAAGAAAGAAATTAGGATTTTCTTAAGAGTCTCTTTTTTAAAGAAAGAAATCACCCAAATGGCTAAACAAGTTGTCATATATGAATGTAATGGAATATTATTGTGTTATAAGAAATGAGGAGCAGATGGACTTCATATTTACCTGGAGAGGCTTATATGAACAGATGCGGAGTGAGAAGAGCAGAACCAGGAGAAATCTGTACACAATTACAGACGCAACATATGTGTGATGACCAACTTTGATAGACTGGACTCTTCTCAGCAAAGCAGGGCTATAAGTCAACTCCAAAAGACTCATGATGGAGAGAGATGTCTACATTCAGAGAAAGGACTAGAAAGAACAGAGTCTGAATGCAGATTGAAGCAAACTACCTGCTCTCTGTCTTTTTCTTGTTTGGTTTTGTTTCTTCTTTCCCATTGTTCATTCCATCCTATACAATCCTTCTTTTTAACCTGACTAAAGTCTAATGTGAAAGTATTTGCAGATCCTATACTTGATTATATGCCGCCATGGGGTGGGGAGGGGAGGGAGGAGGAGAAAATTTGAAACCCAAGGAATTGTGGAATTGAATCCTGTAAACTAAAAGTAAACAAACAAATTAATAAAGACCAAACAAATTAAAAATAAAATAAAATTATATTAAAAAAAGAATCACCCATAAAAGAATGACCTTTTCATAACAGTGATGTTTAAAAGACCCGTAGATTGCATATGCATACTTTAACAGGTGCATGTTGACACTGAACATAAAAATACTCTTATCTCAGGCAAAGCCTTACTCAACAAATGGCCTGTGCTTTAAAAAAAATGGGTTAGAGAAGAACAAAAGGGCCTGAGCCATACATAACTTAAAAAAAAATATGAAGGCCCATTCTTGGCCTTTGCATTAGTCAGAGGGGTAGAAGGCACTGTGTTATGAACACATTAAGTGTAGAATAATGAATGGTAGGGTCTTATTAGCAATTAAGAAAAATAAATAGCCTATCGCAATCACCTGAAAAACCTCTTTGGCAAACATCAGAGCAGAGCATCCCAGAAGGAGAGATGGGAGGGGCCTTCATGGCCAGGTCATCTATTCTCCTGAGACCCAAGTCACAAAGGAAGCAAACAGAGGAGATGGACTGACCCCAGGCCATTTCTCTCCCCAAAGACGGTGAGCTTCCTCAACACTGAACAGGATGTCTACCCAAGGGAGCTATCCTCTCCCATCTGCTCTAGAGCCTGCCCGTGGATCATTCTCTTCATTTCACCTTCAGTCTCTCCCTCATCTGTTAAGAGTCTTCTCCCCAGTCAGCTGCTCAAGCCATCATTCTCTTTACTCTCTCACTGTATACTCCTGGAAAGCCCGTCTAGACTTAAGCCCTCTACTTCCCTCTTAACTCCCTTCACTGGTTAGGCCCCTTGCTTGCTGGCTGCCCCACCACCTGACTTTCTCTGAATGGCTAACCCCTCCATGCACTGTCCTTTTTTGGCTATCACTATCCTTGACCTGACATTGTTAGACACCGGAGGTATGCTCTCCAGACTGCTTCTTCTCTGCTTCCTTTCCCGTATCCATCATACCCTCTCTGCCAACCAAGGGCACTTCCTCCAAGACTCTGTCCTAAGCCTTTTTCTCTCCTTTTCCCCTTGGCAATAATCTCATCTCTTTCCATGGGTTCAATTATCACCTCTATGCAGATGACTCAAAAATCCATATATCTAGTTCCAACCTTTCTCCTGAGCTCCACTGCTGTATCTCCAACTGCCTGCTAAACATGGCTACTTATAATTCCCTTTGGCACCTCAAACTCAATGCATGTTAAGCTGAACTCATCATCTTTCCCTCTAAATCAACTTCTTCTATAAACTTCTTTATTTCTGTCAAGGGCTCTTTGCCATAAAAACCTCACAAGGGGTCACGAAGAGCTGGACATGACTGAAAAACAACTCAATGACAATAGCAAATGTTGCCTTGATCTCTCCCCACCCCAGTTTCCTCATCTGTAAAAGAGGTATAGGACTTGTTCTGGTTACCTAACAGGATTGTTTTGAGGGAATATTGTTTTGGTCAATAAATATAAGGAAAGTTACCAGTTCTCCTGGTTCCTAGGTCATTGCTTTTTTCTATTTATACCATCTGGCTTTACTTTAGAAAAAGACATTACATTAGATTCTATTTGCAAATTCAAATTTTAAAAGTTATAGGGAATATTTTTTTTAAAAAACTTCAGAACAAAAATGAAACCAATCATTAACACACTAAAGATTTCAATGGAAATAAAGACTTAGGTACAACTTCTCATTAATTCACAGCAATTATGATTCCTAACATCTCTTCTATTTATGTCTTCAGAGAAAAATACTCTTTGTTCTTCTCTCATGTCATAATAATTTGATTTTCTGTAAAAATTTCCATTTTTGTACTAATTCAAAATATAGATTTAAAGCTGAAATGAGCTTCTGAGGTCATCCAGTACAATCCCCTTATTTCATAGATGAAGAAACTAAAGCTCCAAGAGAGAATCTGACCTGACCAAAGTCACATGAGTAGCAAGTAGCAGTCAGGATCTCCACCTAGGCCCTCTCTCTGGCTCTAAGTCCTTTCAATTATCTGATTAATTACTTGATTCAGCATCAAAATCAGCAATAAAGGCCCTTTAACCTTCACTAACATTGAATGTGATGCCTCATTTTTGGGTGAAGGTGAACCAAGGGTGTCCAAAGCTCTGCCAGCTGGTTTCTGACACGAGTTTCTGGCAGGTCTGGCCAGGCTATTCAGGCCTAGAGTATGGGTCTGGCCATGGTCTTAGGTCTAAAGGAGGTCACCTGGCTAAGCTTGGAAAGGCTTACCACCAGAAGGCTGCTCACTAAGTCATTTATCTTTTCAGCTATAATCACTGAAGATTGTTGATTAAGATGTGCAAGATATGTGATAGGATAGCATCAGTTCCCACACCAACAAAATCAGAGCCTTGAAGAACTGGACATTCCTTCAGTTTCCTTCATAGCTATAGACACACTAGTAGTAGTAACAATAGTAGGTGCTATTTATATAGTGATTTAATGTATATGTCTTTTGATGCTACAATTCTATGTTAAGTAAAACAGTTATCACCTCCATCTTACTGATGGGGAAAAACTGAGCTCTACAGAACTTAAGGCCTTGTTCCTGGACCCAGGTGGGATCTGAATACAGATCTCTTCTCATTCTGGGCCAGTACTGGGCAGCTATTAGCTCTATTTTTTCCTCAATCAGCAATCTGGTACAGAAATGAGGACACCAAGGTCTCAAGGAAGGGGAGGGACAAAGGACAACTCTCTCACCCCATGTGTCTATTACTCTTTCCCTCTCCTCAACAAAACAAAAACAGAAAAAGAAATGAATACTGCAGATGTAACCCTTCTGTGAGCTCTCACTTCAATAAGAAAAAGGTAAGATTCCACCGTCCCATTAGGCCAAAAGCTTCCAAAGCCTTCCTTTGAAGTTATTCCCTGAAATTAGCATACCATTACTCCTCCTAATAACTAAGATTACTCCTATGGCAGCCAATTCACAGGAGATATGCAATCTAATACAGTCAATCTTCTAGTGACAAATTCAAAATTGCAGAATTTTGATGCAGGCATCAAAAGATTTTTAACTACAAATTTAAAGACGTTTCATGCTGTCATCAAGGCAAGCTAAAGACAGGACCTGAAATATGTCAGCCCATCCTTTTGCTAAGATTTTTATGCCAGAAGAGATATACCTATGAATAGCAACTCTTCACAAGTGTATAGATTTGAATTTAAGATTCACAAGTCATTTCCCTCAAAACAATAGCCAGCCTTTTAATAAAGACTTTATCTTTGTGGTCATTTTGTCATTAAGTTAAAAAGCTCAATCTGGATGATATTACTTTCAGAGACTTTCATACCTGACTGAATGCTCGTGTATCTCTCTCTACTCAGATGATTACAAAACTGGGAATAGCAGAACAGAAAAATTTAGCAAAATATTGTGATTGGCACAACAAAAATGTTCTGTCATTATCATTTAAAATTATGACATAATTATAAAACCTAGCAATAAGATAGGAAGAGAAACATTTTGGGGTAGTTAGGTGGTACAGTGAATACAGCACCGGCCCTGGAGTCAGGAGGACCTTATTTCAAATCCAGCCTCAGACACTTGACACACTTACTAGCCGTGTGACCTTGGGTAAGTCACAACCCCAATTGCCCTGACTTCCCCCTCCAAAAAAAAGAAAGAAAGAAAGAAAGAAAAACATTTTCCCTACATCTTATATTAACCAAAATAAGGCTGAAGAGGCCTGAACCTCAAACAACACACCCTGCCTAAACAGGGCTGACAACTGTTAGAGAGCCACATGAAAGAAATTCTATGGTACAAACCTACCCGCGTTCACCGAAACAAATAGGTGCTGACACCTCAACTTTTCAAAGCCTTACACACTACGCATGATGAGCTGTGGAGGAACAAGGGGGTCTGATCTAGAAGTCTCAATCCCTGTCCCCCTTCATCCTGAGTCCTCACTAGGGTACTCCTCCAGCAGCAGTCCCAGGCTTGGCAACCCTCCCTCTTCTCCCTAGGCTGCCATGTTTCCAGCCTATTCTTACCTTCTCTCTATTCTTGTCTCATCCTTCAAGGCCAGCTTTTTATAGTGACAAATAACTAACCTTATTAAACTCATGATACTGAGTGCAGACTAGAATAACTCCCTGCAGTTCCTAAACCATATATATGCCTAGGCCCTATCAGTGGCCCACACAGATGAAGCATGGAGATTATCTAGCATAACTCCTTCATTATAGAAGGTGAGAAAACTGGGGTCAGAAAAATAAAGTAACTTTCTCAGCTCATTAGAACCTCTGGCTCAGAATTCAGCTCTGTGTCTGCCATGAGTGCTCCACTCCTTAGAAGTAGGAAGGCTGGAGAACATACTGGATGGCAGTATCAAGCTCTAAAACCTTTATATGCCAGAATGATGGGCTAACTGTTAAGGTAAGAAATAGAGGATATTGGGCTAGTGTAGCTTGGAGAAGGGAGGACCAATAATTCAGGTGAGAGATGATTTTGAGTTTTCAGTGGGCTTCCTGTTCTTGATTGTCTCTTAGGTTGTAATGAGAGACAGTGTTCAAGGGAGACATGTGAAAGTCCTATTTACTGCACTCTGTCATAGTCAGGTCAGATCTGGAATCCTGGGTGTCAGGTTTGAAGGAACCTGCTAAGAATAGCCCAGCATCCTAGGTGCTTAATATATAATTAACTGATAATCGGGAACACATGCAGAAGAGGGTGGTGATCAGGTTGGTGAAGGAACCGGTCCATGACAAATGATCAAAGAATAGCATTCAGGAGTGGAAAGTCTGAGGATTCATCTAATGCAGCTCTAATGTGGAACCTGAGTCTCAGACAGGCCATGTGACTTGTCTGGGGACACAGAGCCAGGCTTTAAAAGCCAGATCCTCTGATCCGACCACACACTGCCTCCCCATCATCTGGGAGGGACTTCGGTGTTCACATCTGTGAGGAGCTCTTATATGGAAAAGAGAACAGACCATTCTTCTTTACCTCAAAGGGCAGACACAGCATGGAGGCATCCGAAAATCAGATTTCAGCTCACTACGATTCTGAACAATTCAAGTCATCCACATGCTGAGTGGGCTGCCTTTAAACTAATCTCGTCTTCACTGGAGCTCTCCAGATGAAGGCTGGCCACTGGTCATGCTGTTAAGGGGACTCGTGATCCCCTGGGCTAGGACTAGGTGGCCATGACAAGTCAGATTCTGTACAACTACAACCTGCAACAGTTACTGAGATGCTTAAAATTTGCATGTGTCTCCATGCACTATGGCTGTGAACTGAGGGCCAGAGGTGGCAGTCTGACAGTGTCTGAAGGGTGAGTTCCTCTGGAGGAGCTGACTCTACTTCCTTATTACCCTCTATCCCTACAATGAGAACAAGGTCCTCTTGTGTACCTGGCGGAATGATTTATGCTCAGGTCTCCATACTGAGCTCTCACCTCTTCATTAGCACAGATGGGAACACAGCATTACAGGAGTCACAACTCTTGATGCACATACTGCTCTCCAGTTGCTCTCCAGGGCAACATAGCCACCTCCCTTTTCTGTTCCATTTCTGTGAGCCCCTTCCTGTCCCCTGGACTCTGTGATACTTGGGGGGGGGGGGAGGACCCTGATTCTGACCTCACACTCAGCATGACATATGCTGCATCCAAGACCAGTGATTTTCCTACCCCTAGTAGGGAAAAAAGTAAGCTTCCTTATCCCAGAGTACAATGCTTTTTAGGAAGGACCTTCATTGTGTCAGAAATGATCGTCTGTTACACTAAAAAAAAATCTACAAAATAATATTAATTCTATTTCCAAATATGATTAAAGTAAAAACAAATGAAAAAGTCCTTACCTACACAGAGGGGAGGAATGTATAAGAAGGTATACCATAATTGTTGAAGAACACAATACCAAGCGGTAGATCAAATCATGAAAGAAAAAGAAAAAACAATTAGTCATCTCCCACACACTTCACTCGTGACCTGTGCGCTAATAGCCATAACTGACTTCCGTGCAGTGCCTTAAGGCTTGCAGAGCGCTCTCCATGATCCTTTGATTCTTGAAGGTAACAGTTTTATAAATCTAGAACTACACGGGATTTTACATTTAATCCAACCCCCTCATTTTACAGATGAGAAAATGGAAGCCCTCACAGACAGCCACTCGCTCAAGGTCACACGAGCAGAAAGCCTCCCGTGACAAAGTGAGGAGATGTCATTCTCCCCACTCTACAGATGAGGTAACTGAGGCAGAGATGCATTAAGTGACTTGCTCCCTGATAGACAGCTGGTGATGTGTGAATGGAATCCAAGCCTCCCCTACCTCTCTGGTGGTCTTACACAGCCTCCTCCCCTCTGCTGGCTTTCATTCCATCTCCTCTCCTGCCTTGTACCAGCTGGCCTCCCTATACTGAGCTCCACAGGTGGTTGTGAGAAGAAAATACCGTATTTATATCGCATTTTGCAAAGCACCAAACAAATGCTATCATTCTGTCTGAAATGCCTTCCCTCTCCTGGACCTTTTAGAGTCCCAAGTTCCCTTCACAGCTCAGCTCAACCACCTCCTTCTGTAGGAGGCCTTTGCTGGTGCCACCAAGACACCAGGGCCTCCCCATCCAAGATCATCACGAATCTCCTTGGTAGGTGTTTTGTGTACCTGTAAGCTCCTTGAAGTCAAGGCCTGTTTGCTTCTTTCTTTGTATTAACATCTTCTAACATAGTGCCTAATACATAGTAGGAGGCTTGATAAATGTTTGCTTGCTTGATATACAATTTATAGCTTTCATATTAGTGAATTAAGAATATGGGAATTGTTTAGAAATATAAAATTCTTTTTTTCCTAGAGAAAATTAGGGTCTATAATTATTGCATTTCTGTGACAACATACACAGAAATATTCAAATGAAACCATAGCATCAAATCTCCAATCATTCCAACATCCCTAGTTTTCTTAGGAAATCTTTACCTAGATGAAAAGAGAACCATTGGTCAAATACTCTCTAACTTAGCTACAAAAGCTACTGAAGAGGAAGAAAATTATATTTGCCTTACTTAGATGGAAACAGAATATTTCTTTAAGGAAAAATATTAAAGATATATAAGAAAGAGAGATAAGAGAACGTGACCCCACTAACCCTGTCCAGCCAGCACGGCCTTTTTGAAGGCCGTATGCTCTACTTACTAACTGGGCCATCTATGTCCTATTTTTCTTCCAATGGTAATGACAAAAAACACTTGTCAAGAGGGTCAAAAGGAAATTAACAACAACAACAAAAAGTATTGGGGCATAGGCTCTATACCAGATATTATTCAGGGGAGAAGTAAACACAAAACAAGAACTTGTCAGTATTGAGGTACGTGAATAAGTTGCCTCTTACCAAGGAACGTTCTAAGAACTGCTCCCCTAGGAAGTGGTACGATTGGAAAACAGGAGGGGCAGTGAGGATGGAGCATCCATACCATCAGTCTAGAACTTGATTAATTTTCAGAAACAGCTGTTTCTGGCACCTAGTGCTGACACCTCTGCCCCACAATCCTCCCCTAGACAAATGGCTTCCTATCAGAGACTGCTGGGCTAACCCTACCTTACCTAAATCACTGAACTCAGGGCTTTGTTTCTATTGTGACCCACCACAGAAAGAACAACAGATTTAGAGCCAGAATGCCTGGCTCTATCATTAATTACTCATTGATTGGACACCTTACTGGGTACTCCTCACCTCTGTGGGGTGTCCTACATAAAGTGATGGGGTCCCTTCTAGCTCTAAAACCTATGACCATGTGTATAATGCCTCTAGCTCAAAGGACAGAGACTTCCCAGGTAGAAGATGGTGCAAAAGACTGTTGTCTTCTGTCACAAGCAGACCTTTTTTGGAGAGATTTACTTGCCTCCTCTGGCACACCCAAATCCTAAGGCTAGCTTTGCAGTATCTTTGCATTGCAGGACTTTCTTTCCATTTTCACTTTCACAAATCAGCATATGCCTCACAGGCTACCTGTCTTAGCATGCGTTTCTTCGAGTTTGATCCGGAAAAGGAAGGAAGAAAGAAAAAAAAAACAAGTACTGAACACCCACTGTGACCCTCACCACAACCTTGGGAGGCAGGTACTACTCTTATCCCCACTTTATAGATGAAGAAACTGAGGGTCACAGCTAGCAAGTGTCTGAGGCTGGATTTGAATTCAGGTCTTCCAGGTCCAGTGCTCCATCCTACTGTGCCCCACCTATTAGCCTGCCTCTAGGACTAGAGGATGAGAACTGGCATGGTCTTTACAACTGACTTGCCATTTATTGTACACAATATAAGGCAGCAGATACACAGATTATTCATTTCTTTGTCCCCAATATCTTGCTTAGGGCCTGCCACACAGGAAGCACCCAAATATCTGACGACCATGATTAGCATGTGGTTTAGGCAGGTGCTTCCCAGCCAAACTGTCCTGAAGACTGGTAAAATGCTAAATTTTCTCTCAAAGACATCTGCCATTTTTAATACTCAAGTATAGGAGGAAGGAAGAAGGGAGATAAAAGACGCCAGGGAATGGGAAGACCAGGACATAGGGAGAAGTAGGAAAAGGAGGTTTTTTAGAAGAATTTTAGTAGTCAAGTTTTGCACATAGTTGGAAAATATTGATTTAAACTACTCTAGTTTTTGTTTGATGGGGCAAACTACTTCATGTGTTCTAGATGTACCAGTGAAGTCTTTAGTTCAATAGAAGAATTGTCACTTTTCCCTCATAAATTTAAATGAGCAAAGGACTGTTTGTCTCCTGCAAAGCTGCCAGATGGTACTCTACTAAATGATCTACTTTAGAACTAGATTTGAAAAATGCTAGCAAGTTTAGCTATAACCCTTACCACCTAGAAAATAAACAGAAGTAAAATCCATGTTTCCTTTTAAAAGCTACACCACTGGGTGGACAGTGCTTGTGCTCTCTGGAGGCAGACCAGGCAGGCTGCCACAGAAACTCCCCCCTTTTCTGCGCCCAGCTGTCCTGGAGCTACAGCAGATTGTGCCACTGCCTGTAATGGTCCCCTCCCCATTCTCATGTCAGCCTTCTCAGTGCACCTCGGGGACCAGAGGTTGCAGGGTAGGCAGGGCTTCAACAGCTCTGGGAGTTATCAGTAGGTAGGCCAATGAAAGAGACAAAGGGGAGGTGTCAGGGGCGGAGCAGGAGTAACGGGAAAGTCAAGGAGGGGAAGGTAAAGGGCATCTACTCCACAGGAGAATCCTGGCTGACATTCTTCCCACCCTGACCCCAGGGTGGGTAAACTCAGCAGTGACGAAAAATAAGAGGGGGGAGTATGAAGAAGAAGAAAATGGCAAATGGAAAGGAAAAGACAGGAGTGATGTCTTAAAGAAGAACAGAAAGTCAGGAGAGGCAAAAGTTTTTACTAACTGCCCCCTCAACATCCCAGGCGCTCTAATCTCCTGTTTTGCAACTAACTGAGATTCTTCTCCTCTCTCCAGGCCTTACCCTTTGCTCCTGACCCTCACTTCAACTCCTTAATGCCCCCCATCTCCTGGGCTGACCCTGGCATATGCTTCTGCTGGGTATCACAGGCACTACCACCAATGGGGCAGATCCTTACCCGAAATTAGAGATACAGAAGGAGGAGGAATTGTTATGTGAACATATAGAATGTGTATAACCTAATCCAGAAGAATCTCCATCAAATAGGGAAATATGGTTTAATCTACAAAAGTTTGGTTGATATGTTGATTTTTCAATATATCAGTTATAGAAGTGAAGTTTTTATAAACTAAAGCAATTCATTTTTTTCCTTGAAACAGAATCTTGTGAAATCTTGCAGTCAACAATTAAAGGACAGAATCAATTGAAACAGAATCTTCAGTGAAAGAATTATATATAAATAACAACAACGGCAAAAGATCAGATTGCAAACTCATTTTTGTCACAAACAGACGTACACAGCTTTCCTGGATAAGGAGAACTTGGCAAGACGACAATTATGTCTTCTATTTTTCCTCTTCCTTTCAGTTCCTACAGTCTACTCTAATTAGACTTTATGGCCTCTTGACTCCTTCAATCAGGTGTTTTCCAAAATGTCACTCCCCTTCTCAAAAGCATTCAATGGATGTTCATTACTGCTGTATTTAGAGTCCATAACAAAGTTTAGTATTTAAATATCCATCCTACCAAGTTTCATTGATACCTATGAAATTCTTTTCAAAGTCCAGTAACAGCAAACTCCTTAACATGCCATTCAAGGCCCTTCTCAATGTAGCCCAGCCTATCAGTCTCGGGTTCTAAAACTAAATATACATCAGCATTCCTCTGCAGGCAAGCTGCTCTACTCCCAGGCCCCTGGGAACATTCCTTAGCTTTCTCACTCCCGTGCTCCTCTGCACTCAGTTCTCTCTGGCCAAGCTGTTGCTGACAGTCTAACCACTGTCCCAGGGGCAGTTCAGCTCCTCTTTCATCAGAGAAGTCTTTCCTGACCACAACATCCCAAAGTGACCTCTGCCTTAACGTCAGTGGCACTCATTATCTACTACTGTGATCTGGCAGATGAAATACACACTTTTAAGGAAAGGACCCTCTCTGTGGGCGAGCTGTTCTTACTCATCTTTATGCAGAGAAGGATTCTTTTCCTTTATTTTTCCTAACAGTGCCTCCCCCCCAGCAAGCTTGCCACTTGTTTATGTACCCACAGGGTACCCCACAGCTTAGGGCTTCAGTTACTGTGGAATTGTATTTACCTTCATGTGTTATAAAATTATGCCAATGTCTTATTGTAACACAGAGATGATCCTGGGTTTTCAAAGGCAACATTAGAGGATTGGAAACTCTGGCAAGTTCAAATATGAGCTAAGTGCAGAGCCTCATTACAATAAAGTTGGCCATCAGGTAATGACTGAGTACTAAAACATGGAAAGGTCAAGATCTGCACTGACAGAAGGACTGACCCACACAGGAAGAGAAACTACTCATCTACAGGACTGAAACAAGCTGAAATTTTGAGTTGATTTATTTGCCACATTCTGTGCCTGGTCTGTTGATACCTGAGGTCATAAGTATTCCAGATACACATAAAGAACATTTTAAATCCCCAAACCTGTCAAATCTTTTAGGAGCTATAGATTAATGAAAATTCATTTCAAAACTGAAAAAAATTTTCCTTTTAAAAACAAACATAGAGATACCATTAATCATAAAAAGTGCTCTAAAATAAAAACCAAGAAAAAGAAGTTTAAGTTGTGTGTGTTAATTTTTGAAGTTCTTTAAGCAGATCCAAGTCACCTCTAAGCTATTTCACTCGTGTGGCACTGCTTCAACCAGCGCGCTTTTGCCAACTGTTCTTAAATTATTTGTGCAATCACCAGAGATGCTCTTAACTGACGGCTAGCTCTTGAATTTAATCTTTCAGATAAATTTACGGGACAAGCTAATTTAACTTCAGAATATACAGAAGCAGAAAAATCTTTACTGGACTTACAACATGAATGTTTTGAGAATAATTTTTAAAAATTTAACTTTTTAGATATTTTTGATGCCAGTGAACCAGTTTTGGTTAAAAGTACACTTTAAAAATTTAAATATGTTGGATACATATTTATGTATGCATTTAAATGCATATATAATGTATAACATATTTAAATATGTTGAACAGAAAGTATGTACATATTATAAAATAAAAACAATGCAAAGACAGGAAATCTACACATATTTATGTCAACCAGGAACATATTGACTATTCACATTCAGCCCTCTGTGGAAAGTGGAAAGCTTATCGTCTGGGTGGTACTTGACAGTTTTCCAAGTACTTTCACAAAAGAATGAAAATGTCCATACATCCCACTGTTAGCTGTATACCCCGAGGAAGTCAAAGATATAAAGAAGAGCCACATACATACCAAAACATGCATAGCAACACTTTCTGTCATAGCAAAGAACAGGAAAAAAAAGTGGATGTTCATCAAATGGCCAAACAAGCTGTGGTATGCAAGTGTAATGGGATATTAAAGTGCCATAAGAAATGATGACTATGAAGAATTCAGAGAAGCCTAGAAACACTTATGTACACTGATGGACAACCAGAAAAACGACAGGGTAATGTGAGTGGAAAAAATGACAGAAAACTGAGTGTTGTAAAATTATGATGACCAAGCCTGGAGCCAAGAAAGAGACGAAACAGTGGAGACAGTGGGGACAGTGGACCTCCTTTGCAAGAGAAAAGTTTAGAACAAAACACAGATCGTCAGACTCCATGGATGGATTGCCTGGTTTTGTGGAATTACTTTTCCCCACGCCTTTTTATATTATTAATGACAGGAGATGGCTATCTGGGTAAAGGGAGAGGGAGAATGAGAGGGAGAGGAAGGAGAGAGCCGGAAAGAGAAAGAAAGGAAAGGAGAGAAACGAAGAGAAAGTGGAGGAAGGAGGGAGGGAGGGAGAGAGAGAGATCTGGAAATGAAGATGATGTAAAAAAAGCTATCAGTAGTATTTTACAAAGTACTCCATAGGCATAATATCAGCTGAACCTTTAAAGCACCCCGAAAGGTTTCTGAGGAAAGATCCCCTCTCTAGGAGATGACCTGGCTTCATAGGGAAGGAAGGCCAATTTTTTTTCACCCCTGTGCCCACAGCTGCTGACTTGACTCAATCAGAGCCTCTGCTGCAGTGATCACTTGAGGACAGGAGCCACACAGGCAGGTGGCTTTTCCTTTGGCTGTTGTGGAGGTCACACGAATGTTCCCAACTGCCACAGGGGGGGGTAGAATGTAGAGGGAGACAAAGAATCATGCGACAGACAGTCAGAGACTCTGGCCTCCTATTTACAGGCCAGGAAACACAGGCTGGGGGAAACTAGCAGCTTTGTGAAAATCTCGAGTTGGAGGCTGAAATCATATTCTTTGTCCTTTCCCTCTACCTTTAAAAAAAAATTTAAAAAGTACTTTTATCTTACTTTTCATTCTGAATTCTCTCCCTTCCCCTCCCCTGCTAGAGAGAAAAGTAGGTTTTTAAAAACAAAACCGTTACAAATATATAGAATCAAGCAAAACCAAACCTCACATTCACCATGTCTGTACCCCCCTACCAATTTAAAAAAAGCTGCTTCTACCTAATTAGGGATGGAGAATAGCATCTGGACAGTGATTTCAGTGATATAAGGAACTAACTTCCTGTAAGGAAATGCCCTCTACCAAAGCAAGTGGCACCTTCTATGCAACTTATAATTTAGTATTTAGAGAGTTGCTTGAAGCTCCCAGAAATTAAGTGATTCGCTAAGACTCACTCAGTCTAGATAAGAGGAAGCACTACTCACTAATTCATCCTGGAACTCAAAGGAACAAGTTTTTACATAAGAAATTATAAAAGGCATTATAAAAAGCTGAGTAAGAAGGAAATAAGAAAATACAATATATGAGTCTAACAACTGCCTTTCTATAGAACTCAGGCTCACAGTTCACACTTCCTATTATCTCATTTGATTTCCTGATGACATTAGTGGTACACATTATTATCTTCACTTTACAGATGAGGAAGTTGAAGCTTAGAAAGGTTTAATGACTTGCCCAGGATCTTATAGCCAGTAAGTGTCAAAGGTGAAATCTGAATCTCGGTCACCCTGACTTAAAGCCCTGCACTGTCCACTAACTACTGCGAAACCTTAGCTACGTGCAGAACGGCTTTCTAGAATCTTCAGTTTTCAAGGATGTTTGAGACCTGACGTGATGGGGCAACTCCCATGGCCACAAGAAACACTCAATACCTAACAACAATTAACTCAGCCAAAAAGAACCATAGACAGTGTGGTTAAATCCAATACACTCATTATAGGAAGAAAAAAGTGCTTTGATTAGTTGGCAGTGGGTGTGAGAGGAAGAAGGAGAAGCAACAGGCAAACAAAGGCAGTGTTGAGGACCAAGAAGAAAAACAATGACAAGGAGAAGGCAGAGCAATTCTCTGGGGGTGGGAGGCTCCACTTCAGGAGCCACCTTTGGGTCACAGTAATCACAGGAGGCTGACAGCTCTGTAAAGCTTAGGAAACCCCCACTCGGTATATCCGGACACAACAGAACTCACCTTCCCCTCCAACTGCAAACATCCCTGTCTCTATTGAGGGCACCCCCTTTTAGCTGCCCAAATTTGTGACCTTGGGGCCCTCAACACTTTACCCTCCACCATGAAAGAGTCAGTCTGTTACTAGGTTTGTGGAAGTCTATCTTCCCATCTCTCATACTGGCCCCTTCTATTTGCATGGCCATCACTCTAGTTCAAGCCCTTTATTAATCCCTCCCCTGGGTTATCATAATAACTTCTATATTGGTCTCCCTGCTTCTGGAGTCTCCCCACTCTAATCTATCCTCTGAACAGCTGACAATAATCTTCAGAAAACAGAGGGGATGGAAAGTATCACTATATTATACTAAAGGTCCACTAGACCAAAGGCAACTATTTTATCAGCTCATCTTAAAGAAACAAGATTGTGTTTCTTCATGTTTTTGTCATCACTCCTAAAATTACTTCATTAAATGAGCTCATAACTCATTATGAAGTTCAGCAAATATATTCATATAAGACATCAGTTAAAAGATTTCATAAGGCCCAGTTTCATTATAACATTCAATTTGCAATTTATCATGTTGTGGATACTGGGAATTTCAGAAGTTAAACATGAAGGACAGCTTAGAGAAAACTATGGCTCCATCGTGTTTACAAAACGTGCATTATCAAAAAATACGAAAGTTCCTTCTCCAGCATCAGCTCTTAAAATAACAAAGGGTATTATTCCTCCTTCAAATGCCATTAGTAAACTTAGTGGAGTTCACTGTGGTAGCAAGGGGTAAAAACATCAGTGGTTCAATACTGTGCAGACAAGTGCAGCGGTGTCACAAGCAGCAAAAGACAACTCTATCTGTGGAAGGGGTCAATCACTTTGAAGAAGGCTGCTTCAACACTGCCTGTAATTTACCAATCAACTGTGCAGAAGGGCATCCTACAGGAAGGCAGGAGCCATCCAGGAAGGCAGGTGCCTGCAGGTGCCTCACTCTACCTTCCTAATAGGTACATGATTAAACAGTAATATCGTATCATGGGTGGGCTCGCTCTCTCTCTCTCTCACTTCTAGAGGCATGACCTGCATCAGTACTCACTTAGACCTACAGGTCACACATTATCTGCATCTATAGCTACATTAAAAACCTATTATACCAGCTGACATTTGTAATGATCATCCTTAGGCTCAGCATATTCTGTTTTCTCTAGTAATTTCCTCCTCTGATGCTTAATCATGATGTGGAGATGAGCCTGAGCCTAGCCTGAGCACAAATCTGGGAGGACTTTAAGCCCTGTCCTGACAGCAGACCAAGCCAAGGAGTTTGGAGAGGTCCATCACCAAACAGGTGTCCCCATGAAATGCCTCCTGGGCAGTCCAGGGGTCTTTCTCACTGGGACAAAGACACCCCAGTAACATCATGAGTGTGTTATGCTTCAGAAGGCAGGGAAGTGTAGGGCATATGTTACAGAGATGGACGTGAAAAGAATCAAAGTCTGTGCCTCGGAGCTAAAGTATTAGGGAAAATCCACTAAAGTTCTATTAGCTCTGTTTGCAATAATGCCATCCTGCCACCTTGTGGTACAGTAAAGAAAATCCCCTTGTTATCTTTCAACTTGGAAATTACACAGACGTTTCTTCCAAAACACTGCAGACCTCATGCTGGAAATACATGAATTAGTATGGAATAACTCAAGATTTATTCATCTTCTCCTTACGTATATACCACTTACAAATTACAATTCTGTCCAAAAAAAGGCATCCTCAAATTCTGAAAACAGCTACACTATGGCTTCCTGCAGTTATTCCCTCCTTTTCGGTCACATACCCCCCTTTGCATGTACAGGCATCACTGCAATTAGAAAGGAATTTTGTGCAGGCCAGTCATGCAGAAATGCACTGAAAATGCCAAATACAATTAGGTAAAGCGTCATCAGAGTAGATCAAGCTAGCTGTAAATCTTACATTGTCCACCAGGTGGCAGTACTTGACCAGGTTATAAACTATATGACCCCTTGCGATGGAAGATTTCCGCCACATCTTAAGTTATTTCATTTTATAATTTTAAAATCATATTCTTCAGACAACCCAACCAAGGCTGTTTTTCTTGAGCACCACAAGTTAAAGGAAATTAATCGCTTTCAAAAGGTGAAGAGCACATTTCTAACCTACACATGAATTTTGAAATAGGGTTCACTTTTTTTTCTAAAACCACTGTTTCAAGGACACTTCCAGGTACCCTTTGGTATATTAAAAATACTAGCAAGCTTGAGTACTTTTCTGTGAGTGTGTGATTTCAGGAAGGGATGGGAATAAGAGAAAGAAACTTTGCCCATTTACTAACTTTAGGTTCCTCAACATAATTCAATTTAACCTTTCAGGATAATCATCAGAAAGAACAGAGTTAGAAAAGGTCTCAAAGGTCACCTTGTCTAACTCAAACTTCAACAGTGATCCCCCATACAACATCCCTGACAAGAGGCCAGCTAGCCACTACTTAAAGACCTCCAAGGACTGGGAGCCTTCATGAGGTAGGCAGTCCCACCTTTAGAAAGCTCCATTAGGGCATTTTCCCTTATACTGAAAGGAAATGTGTCCTTCTGCAAATGACCTCCAGTTCTGCCTTCTGTGGCCAAGTAAAACCAGTCTAAACCTTCTTCCATATCAGAGGCCTTCCAACACTTACCAATGACCCCAAGTCTTCTCTTCTCCAGACTCATCATCCCTGGTTTCTTCATTGAGTCCTTGCAGGCTCTTTCCCTCCTAGTCACCCTCTTTGGACTGTTGCTTTCTAAAAATGCGTCATCAAACAAAGAAGCCAAAGCCCCGAAAGTAGCTGCTGGTTCATTAAATCTGCAGAAAAGAAGCAACACAAGGCTGCCCTCGCCTAGCCATGCCTACAGCACTTGACACTGGTGAAGTTTATTGTCAGACCCCAAGGATGGAACCTTGGATTTATCCCTTTAAATTCTGTCTCAGTAGATTTGCCCCTTTTGGCAGGCTCTTTTAGGACTCTGACTGTCCTCCCCACATCTTAGCTATCCCTCCTAGCTTCCCATCACCTGTGAATTCTATAAGTTTATCATCTATGCCTATGCCAGGTGATTCACAGAAATGCTGCTCAGAACTGAAGGCACATTTCTGAGGTACTCCACTAGAAACCAATCCATAAGCCACTTCTTGGGCCCAATCACTCCAAAAGTTCCAGACCCACACCTTTCCATCCTGTCCAGGTCACCATGAAGAAATTTTGTCTAATGTCTTGCTGAAGTCTAACATGGTGAATAGAGAGCATTTAGAGCGACCATCCTAACACTGTGAACAGAAATGAGGATGGCTTGGCATGGCCTCATGCCAGCTCCCAGTGATCACTGCTGACAAGCCTAGGCCGTGAAGAATACACCTCTTTTTTGAAAACTGGGACAAGATCTGCCTTTCTTAAGTTCTGCCTTGTATTACATAACTGCCAGGACCTCTCAGCAGTCACATCTTACACCATTCTCGTCATTATGAAGGGCATCTAAGGGGATATATCCAATTATGCTTGCCTTTACTCTTCACATTGATCACTGATTCTAAGATGTAAAGGTCACCTTCTCCCAAGTTTCTCATCACTTTTACTTGAGCAATCAATTTCTCTTTATCAGAACTGGGTTGGGAATAGCAGTTCTCACTTGAAGGTCTTTACATTTCTGATCATGAAGCATGACTTGTTTCTCTTTAGAGATGGTGGACTACAGGTACAAAACATGGAATATCTTATCCCACATGATAAACATTCATTTGTTATACTTAATTCTTAGATGTCTTTGTTACAAGGGAGTTGCTTTTTTTGGTGATGGAAGAGGATATCACTGGAAAGTGAGAATGACATTTTTCAAAAGCATCAATAAAACATTAAAAAAAGAAAATCAGCTGTCACTTCCTCCACTTTCTGAAGAATGAAGTAAGTCAAGATTCAGTGTTGCTCTTCTTCTAGCAGATAAACTGTAGCAAAAGTTTATCTAATTAAAGTCTTTTATCACTGCTATGTCCAACCTCTATGCCAGGCTTGTGATGTTTCCCAAATTCATGAAAACATTTTTCTCCTTCAAGCAAAGTGTCTGCATAGTCATTCCTCAATATTGCTTTAGCTGTTTTGTTTCTTCTCCACTGATCTGTAGGGTACAGGCTCTCCACATCCAGGTCCTGAATTCTCTCACTTGAGAACATTCTTATTATTAAATACTACTCCACCACCCCCTTTGGTATCATCTCACTTAGTCTTAGTATTAGCTGTGAAGCTGAATTCTTGTGATAAGATTCTAGTTCATTTAATGTCTTACCCATACTCTAGGTATTTATATTTAAACATCTATAGCCAAAGGTTTAACTACTATTTATAGAGATTTACTTCTGTGAATTGATACCCTTCTTATATCATACCTGTTACTATAGCATCTTGGTGGATGTATGAGCAGTTTTCTTCCTCCTCTATTTTCAGTTTAAAGCCCTCTCAATTCCCAAGTCTTCAGGTCTCATTAGAAGGACTGACTCTTCCCTAAGACCATCATTCCATTATCTCTCTGTATGCTTCAGAAATCTAAGTCTTATTCACAGGTACCATCTTCTTAAAGCTCTCCTACTAATATGCCATGTAACGTTGAGCAAGTCACAATGGCTTCAGACTTCTCAACTAGAAAATGAGAGGCCTAGAGACATTCATCATGTTCATTCTAGGTCTGACGGTCCTAGTATTACAAAAACATAATATAGATAAACTATGGGTCTTGAGGCAAGGAAGCAAACTGAACTTCATTGGTATCTCTGAGACTTGAAGCTTGTGCCTGGAAGATGTCTACCTTATTCAAAAGGGGTGGGGAGAGGAGGAAAGGAAGAGTGCAACAGTGAATGTACATTCAGAAGAACTACCGGGTAAGAAAATCCAGGAACTAGAGGGAAGAAACTTAATGGAGAGTATCTGGGTTAAATGCAATACAGTGAGGAAATGGGAAACATCACTGTATTGAGGCATACATAACACAGTGCTGAGAGACTTCAGTTATCTAGAAATTCTCTCATCTTTGAAAAGGTTCACCACCAACAAGGAATTGCTTGCTGAAGAACTGGAGGGAACCATGGAAAGGGAGGAAGAAGTGGTTGCTCCAAGTTTTTGTGATGGAGGAAAATCCAGGAATAAACTGACGTGCAAGAGTAGATTTCAAAGGGCTCAAAGACAGGAATAGGGAGGATCCCATGGCTTAAAATGTTGTATGGAGAATCAACAAAGGTGGTGCAGGAAGCTGTCCAGAATGAATCTGAAGACATGAGAATAATTCTGAGGGCAAAGAAAAGGGAATGAGTTTTCTTTAAAAAAAAAAAAGTGTACACATAAGGAATTAACTGAACAACCTAGGTTTGAAAAAGATTTTCACAAGAGGGAAGCAATGTATGCTAATAGAAGATGCCAAAGAATGGCATGGTTCTTTAAGAACAGTGCTCAGAATAAGCTGACTTGGGCAAAGGAAAGACAACCAAGTCAAAAAATGAGAAACATCGAAGAAGGGATAGGTCACATGGGATGATAACAGACAGCTAAGAAAAGGCTGGATTACTCTTAATTCTGTTTTCTCTGCCAAGGAGAATGACTTTCAGACTGGAATGGAGAGGACAAAAATGCCTAATAGGGAACTGAAACCCAAGATAAGTTACGAGATAGCAAGAGAGCATAGTGTTCAAATCAGCAGGTTCAGATGAACGATGTTTATGTTCTTGTCTACTGAAAGAACTGGTGAAAATCATTACTCACCCAGTCAGGATCTTTGAAAGATTTCAGAAAAGAAGAGAGAGAGAGGGGACATAGGACTGAAGAATGGCAAACGTTATTCAATTTTTTTTAAAGGGAAAAAAGGAACTCTCGTAAACTGTCAGTTGGCTTATCACTAATTCCTGGCAGGATCCTAGAAGGAATTATTAGAAGAAGGGTTAGTGAACATCTAGAAAAAGAATCAGTTATCACAGAGTCAGATTCACCAAGAACACTTCATGTGACTAACCTCATTTACTTTTTTAATAGGTTTACCAGCCTAATTGATCAGGACAATACTATAGTCATAGTTTACCTGGATTTCAGCTAAGCATTGGACAGCATCTCTCATGCTATCCTTGGGGGCTGGATGGGACAAGAAAAGAGGTATGGTCTCAAAGAGAGTAAAATTAGGTGGTTTCAGAACTGGGTGAATGGCAAAGTCCAATGGAAGCAGGTCTCTAGTAGAGCACTCCAGGGGGGCTGTGTTTGGCTCTGGGTTGTTAAATAAATTTGTCAATGGCTTGGATAAAAGCACAGATGGCATATTGATCAAAACTGCAGATGATATGAACCCAGAAGGGACAACTAACATGTGGAATGAGAGAATCAGGATCCAAAAAAAGTTCTGATGGACTAGAATAATGGGTAAAGATTAATAGGCAGATGGGATTTTAAAAATTCAGCTTCAAAACAATAAGGTTGAAACAAAGCATCTGAAACAGACCTGGGGGTTTTGGTGAACTGTAACCTTGATATTAATCAAAAGTACGTTAGCCAAATAATCTAAAATAACCTTAAACAGCATTAAAGGAGTCCGACCATCCAGAACAAATGAGATCATAGTTCCACTGTATTCTGATGAGGCAATCATGCTCCATTCTGATCACAACATTTTAAGAAGGACATGGATAAGGTGAAGTATGTCCAGAGGAGGGCAATCAATATGATAAAGAGTCCCAAAAATATGTCACTAGAGGAGCAGCTGAAGGAATCCAGAATGTTTAGCCTGCAGAAAACTGCCTTCCAGTATTTAAAGGGCTTCCAAGTGTAATGGAGATGAGACTTGTTCCTGAGCCCAGAGGGCAAAACTAAGAGTAATGGCTGGAGGTTATAGAGAGGCAGATGCAGGGTTGCTAGAAAGCAAAATCCCTTCTTAACAATTAAGAGTTATCCAGCAGCTGAATGGCCCAGCTTAGGTGGCAATGGATCCCCTTCCATTAGAGTTCTTCAGAAGCCAAGGCCAGAACCACTTCCACCTTCCTGTCATTCTTGAGTGAGCAAGAGTACAGCAGTAGGAATGGAGCCATGCCCAAAAAACAGGAATCTGCTTCTTCAGGCTCATCGGGCATTAATTCAGATGCCGAAATTTACATGAAGACTCAAGAAAAGTCTGGGGAAAAAAAAGTTGGGAGAAATTTCTGGAGAGGCAACTTCTTGCAAACAAAGTAGCAGAAGTGAGGACAGCATGTTCCAGATTAGCTGAGTGATTGATTATGCTCTCTCAGCCTTCAGGAATTTTAAGGAGAAAGTTCTAATGGACATTAGAGAATACTGGATGGATCCGGAAGATTAAAGGAAACCTGGCAAAAAAAAGTATTTCTTTCAATCCAGAACAACGGGGTTGGCCAAAGGAACAATTTTTAAAAACTAGTGATAAAGTAAGAAAACTCTAAAAACGGAAGCAACTATAAAAACCTGTCTGGCTTTAGGTGCTTCAATCAGTTTCTTTTTTGACATCGGCTTTTGTCTTAATTTGTAAGATAAATATATTTTTTTAAACACGAGCATTAAAAGTGTATTCTGAGTGAAGCTCATTTGTCTAGATTTGTATCTCCATCTGTTACTAAAAGAAATTAAGAAACAATTTAAAAAAATCCAAGCCTGGATGATCTCTTCTCCAGTATGTTATACAGGGAATTGTCCTTCAGTTATAGGTTGGATTAGTTGGGACTTTAAGATCTTTCCCAATTCTTGAGATTTTGTGACATGAGAGAATGTTCTCAAGTTGTTGACATTAACAAGCTGTTAATGGAGTAAATGATGGACACAAATAACTTATCTCAGGGAAGAGTGTGATAATTGTAGAGGCATGATGGGAGCCAAGGAAGACTGGTCAGATTTTCATAAGAAATTTGAGGAGGGATGGTTTACTTTCATCTGGGAGAGTTAGAGAAGACTTTTTGAGGAGGTGGCACCCGTTTGGGGTCCTGAAAGTAAGGACTTCGACAGACAGATGAGGGGAAGGGGACAGCACAGGGTGTGGAGTCCACTCTGTGCAGGGGGACAGAAGGGAGAGAGTAAAATGGGAACCAAGTAGTCCCAGTCAGCTAGAAAACTGAGTCTGTGTGAAGGGGGCTGACAGAGCAGAGTGGAAGGAGAAGGTGAAGGGTCTCAAATGTCCCCGAAGCAGTAAGAAGACATGCTATCACCAGAGCAGAAAATTCAGGCAGCAACGAAAGGATAAAACAGGGGGGTTAGAGCAGCCTGTCCACACCAGAGGAGGGTCTGGACTCAACCAGGCTGGTGGCAAGAAAAGTTCAAAGATGGGACTTCTGGACGTGAGAGTGGTCATTAAAAGAACTAGGTGACCGATGAGATGAGGGGAATGGCAGGAGTGGAGACACAGGATGAGTCTGCAGGTAGAACTGGAGTGCAGAGGGTGGAATTTCATCAAGAGAAAGAAAGACAGAAGTAGAGTAGAAGGGTATGTGTGGGGGCAAATACAAGACATTTTACTTTGAACTTGAGTCTGACTTGCTGATGGAATTTCTAACGCAGATAAACAATAAGGTCTGGAGCTATAGATCCAAATTAAATTTAACCACATTTGTTTCTTTTGCCCCATTCCAAAATGTGAATAACCGGTGAAAAAAATTTTAAAGTAGAGTTAGGAAGGAAGAAAAGGAAAGGATTTAACAATCCCCAAACTATGAAATGAGATCATAGACTGCCTAGCGAACACTACATGGAACATCCATGGCCCCTAGCAGAGTGGATGGAGAGTGCAATGTAGAGTTTGAAGAGCTGAATTCAAGCCCTGCCTCAGGCACTGACTGTCTGACTTTAGACAAGTCATTTTACTTCCTCAGGGCCCCAGGCAGCTCTGAGACTATAAGCTGAGGAGTTAGTGCTGATCTTCAATGGCAGAGAGAACTTTCTGTTGCCAATTAAATCACAGGTTCAGCACAAAAAACAACAAAAAAGAAACCTTATAACCCCATTAAACTGGCCTAATGATTCCCTATAATTGTTTTTCTTTTGAAGATGATACACTATTTCCCAAGTTTTTACTTCCCAATCCATCAAGGATTTATTAAGTGCCTACTATGTGCCAGACACTATACCAAGTCAGGGAAATATTAAGGAAGTCAACTTACTTGAAGATTTCATTTCCTGAATCAGTGTACTAGAGGCCAAGAAGTAAAACACAGAAGGAGGTTCCAGAACCATTCATGAGGTCTGTCCTCTCAATTAATCACTCAAAGCTAACAGACAAAGAGGAGAGCAAGCTTCAGTTACAAAGACTGCTGAGACCACGCTCAGGAAAGCAGTCTACAAGGCTGCCATGCTTTTTTCAAGTGTCTAAGGTATGTCCAGATAAACTAAAAAGAAAGAGAGTTCAAAGGTTAAAAAGGTGAATACAAAAAATGTTTCAGGTGTGTGGGACACAGAACAAAATAATATGTTTTAACTAATTGCCAAATCAACAAACTTTAACTGTACTGCTCTAAATAGGTTCACACTTTCCCCAAAATCTCATTTGGTCAAAGCCTAAAGTGGGAGGAAAAAAAAGGGCAAAACCAGTAAGAAGGCAAAAAATAATTAAAGTGAAACATTTTTATCTGAATTGAAAGAATTAAAAATATTTCATGTTTTTAAAATTAAGTATATATACCCTATAAATATATACCTTATTTTTCTCCTTTAGGACACAACTCATGATATGGAGACAACATTCAGACCACTATAATGTGCGAAGCTCTGTATCAGAGTATGGAGTTAAAGAAAGAGTTTATAATCTAGTAGGGTTAACTATTTCACAACTGTCACAACTGTAACCACCTCTTTATCCTGCAAGATTACAGAAAGATGAAAGAACGAAAAGGTATCCCAGAATAAACCACAATTAGCTATCAGATGGAGCGCTGTCAATAATATACATGCCCACCTAGAATTTCCCAAAGAATTATTGAAGAAACAACAAAAGAAACTATGAAAGAAATCAACTAGGAAAAGGAAATGTAGGAACCATCAAAACATGAAGAGTTACCTTTAAGAATATTGTATCCTCTTCTATAGCTATTAGATGTTTATCATCTACCAAACAATGAAGCAACATTTCTGACCTAGTGATGGTGTAAAGAGACAAGAAAAAAATATCTAGCCGCTTTAAACAAATTTCAAGATTCAAAATGATCTTGAAAGGCTGGAACAATAACTTGAAATCTAAATGAAATTAGATAAATACAAACTCCCATACTTAAGATTTTAAAAAAATCAATTGTATACATGATATGGGATAAGAATGGTGAGGTATCCCAGTGGATAGAGTGCCCGACCTGGGGTCAAGAAGACTCCTCTTCCTGGGTTCAAATCTGGCTTTACATACTCACTAGCTGTGTGACCCTGGCCAAGTCACTTCATCCTGTTTGCCTCAGTTTCCTCATCTGTAAAATGAGCTGGAGAAGGAAATGGCAAACCCCTCCAGGTACCTTGGCCAAGAAAACCCCAAAGAGGGTCCTGAAGAGTTGGACGTGACTGAACAACAACAAATATGGGTTGGGGTTAAGTGTGATTTATCAGTAAGCCTGGATGATCTATCTAGTCAACCTGCCCATTCATCTAGCTAGATATCTCACTATATCTTGCTATCTATCTCTGTCTGCCTAGCTATTTGTTCATCTATCTATATCTGCTTCTCTATCTATCAGAGGTTAAGTAGTCACACAGCTAGTAAGTAGCTAAGGCTAGATTTGAACTCAGGTCTTTCTGACTTTAGGTCCAATCTTTCTCTAATATTAGGAATATTCTAGAAAGGCTTCTTAAACTAGATGGGTCCTTTTCCTTTTGACTTCACTATCTGAGGCTGCTTCATCACCATTTACCCAGTCTCATTTTGCAGCTTTGGAACACTCTCTGTGCCTTGTCAAAGGACCTGCCTCTTTTCCCTTCCATCTCTCTCAAATCTGTTTCCTCTTCTCTGGCTCTCAGTTGTCACCACCTTAGAATCAACTCTCATTTTCATTCTTTCAGACAATTCCAAGAGCTTAACAGTTGTTCACCAAACGATTTTCTCTTGATTCCAGGTGAGGGACTCTATCAATCAGCACTAGCCAGCACATCAGGTACTTTATCTTATGACGTTGCCTAGGATACTCAGGGGTTAAATGACTGGCCCAGGGTCACATAACCAGTTTATAACAAAGGCAAGATTCACACTCAGGTGTTCCTAGTTCCTATACCAAGTAGGCACTGTAATCTGGCACCAGATATCAATAAATCTAGCACCCCTCTACTTTTCCACTATCATTTTAATTTCTTTCCACCATAAACTTTACATTATAAACTAGACTCCAAACATGTCCTCTACTCATCCAGCATTGCTTTTGCCATGACTGAAATGTGCTCTCACCTCCCCCAATCACTACCATGCCCCAGTCTTCTTCACCTGCTGAATTCCTACACACGTTTTAAAACCCAACTCAAATGCCACCTATTTCATAAAGCCTTCTCTGATTCCCCAATTCTAACCACTTTTCCCCTTACACCTCACATAATACCTTTACAATTCTAATGCACTTATGGTTTGAATGAACCCCACTTCCTAGGTTCAGAATAGGCACTTAATAAATGTTGGACTAGAAATCAGAGGTCAGATCTTCTAGCACCTGTTATAACCACAAATATTCAAGGTAGATTGTTTCTCAAATCATCAGGCAACATTTAAAATGCTCTACCCACTTCATGGCATTTTAGTCTCATTTATTTAGCAATTAAAGCTTTTCATAATTTTAACACCAAATTGTGCTAAATAGAGTTGTTCAAAAGCCCTCCATATATTTTTATAGACATCAGCAAGCATGCAGTTGTAATTCATAATAAGCTCTATTTTAAACTGTCTTGAACAAAAACTCCTGATTATCTATTACTATAAACTATTAAAATCTAAATGGTATTTTGAATACTAAGAAATAAGCTTTGCCATATTAGTCTTCCATTATGAGAAAAATACCACTTTCCTACCCTCAACATCATTAACAGGGAATCTCTGAAAGGTACTTTCCAGTTCTAAAAATCTGTTGATTACAGGCATGGCACACCTCATGTACTGCTAGCATAATATTTTGATATAACAACAATCATATATTACAAACCAATCCCACTGTAGTAGTCAGTTGTCTAGACTGGATTCTATAATACTTTCAACTGTCACATTTTTAAAGAGTCATGTTAACATTAAATGGTGATGCACTTTTTTTCCTAGCATGTATTTCTATATTTCAACAGAAAAAAAATATAAAAATCACCAAAAATAAAAATTGTATTAATCAACGATACTGATTTTTTTTCTTTTTCCTAAGGAAATATGAAGGTTTTTGGAATTATGATTCAAAGGGAAGAGATAATTTTAGGAAAAAATTTCAATATCTTTTAAAAAAGATTCTTAAATGTTTTCCTGTCTGCTGGGATCAAATTATATACTTCATTTCTCACATAATTTCATGTGCAAAATAAGAAAAAACTCTCAAAACTAAGTACTTATGAATTTAGGGAAATTGCAAACTGATTTGAGAATTCATTTTTCTATAATTCTTTTGATCATTTTCCTTCATATATAGATTACAAAGTACCCTTTTACAGCATCACCACAAAACTCTTGGAATCAGTACATCTCAGTTTTAAAAACATTCAAAGTTTGAATTTAAAATTTTAATAAGGGACAATAAATATTAAAACAAATGTGTAAAATTGATTTATTATCCCTTATTACAAAAAATACAAATATATTTGAAACAAGTGCTTTTCTAAATTCTAAACACATGTATGATCTAGATTGCCTAATGGTTTCCTATTTCAACAAGCATTTATATAACTTAAAATATTCCAGAAGACTTAGAATATGCAAATGATGCTTCAAAACTGAATTTAGAGGTACCTGTTTCTAAATATAAGCTTGAATAAAATTATAAACTAAGTGCTTAAGTTATGACCCCAATATTTTTCTTTTGTACATTTTCAATATGCAATTTTGAAACATTTACAGTTTCAAACCAATTGTTAGTTGGTTCAGTTAAGGAATCTAACTCAAAGACAACTCATTAAAAATGTCAGAAACAAAACAAAAAGGATAGTCCTCAGAAGATTATCTCAAAAGCACCTACATGTAACATTCCTTTATATGCTACTTGGGGGAAGCAGTTGTTGAGATAAGAATACATTTTAGAGGATGGAAAAAAAAATGCGTGGCTAAGAGTCCTGATTTCATTGTCAAAAGTGAGACTTTAGAAACAAAGAGCTCTCTAGGAACAACCACCTAACAACTGCTTAGCTGACTGTCTGATTAAGTCTAAATAGCCCCCATGACTCCATGACCACAGCAGCAATGGCACCATTACGCTACAGAAGGGGGAACCTCGAATCCCCCAGTTAGGGCTTCCCTCCTCCGGCTCTCACTTGTTCACATCCAGGCCCAACGGACGATCCAGGCAGCCCAGGGACCTTCTGGAAGGTGCTCTGCCACCGTTCTACCAGCTCTTAGGAAGGGCAGTTTCTATTTAAAGGCACAGTGACCCAATTTCTTTTGTCATCAGGATTACTGTTGTGGTATAACCAATGCTTCACTTATTCAAAAACCAATAGCAAATCTCTACTTTGAGCGAGACTCGGCAAAGTCCACAAAAGCTGTACAGGGCACAGAAGAAGTCCCCAGGGTTTCATAGCAAGTCATAATCCAGTCACATAATACCTTAGCTGAGGATTTCTCCTCAGCCCAATGGACTTTTCAATGGCAGGAAGAATTATAAAAGTGAGAATTATATAACTGTACACAGAATAAAACATTGCTTATTTCTATCTCCAGATAACCACAACATGTATAAATCAGGAAAGGCTTCAAAGAAGTGTCATTTGCTTTGGATTTTAAAGGATAGATAGGAATTCATCAGGCAAGAAAGTGAGGCCATCTTAATCAATGGGAATTATAGAATGAGAGTGAAACAAGGCATTGGAGAAAGCTGTCCAGTGTGACTGGGACAGAGTGCTGAGACTCTGGGTAGGATACAAGCTTAGGCTCCAGAGGCAGTGTTCACAGGCCAAGGAACTTAAACCTTACTCAGGAGGCAACAGGGAGATTATGAAGCAGAGGAGTAACAACTGGATTTATAGCCAATCACCCAGTCCAGGAGAACTGCAGCACGAGAACAGTAATAGCACCTACTTGACAAAGTTGTGAGAGGCTCAGATGAGTGTGTGTGCACGCACATGTAAACAGATTTTACAAACCTCAGGGATGCTACATAAAGGTGAAGTAATCTAGGCTAGAAAACAGTGCAGTGAGATGGATTAGGGATATATCTCAGGATGGGCTTCACACCACCATGGGGCTCAATACCAGGTGGAGAGCCTCTGTGTACCTGGGCCTGGCCTTAAACTGTTTAACATTCTTTATCAATGACTTGGATGAAGGCAGAGCTGGCTTGCTAAAATACCGACCAAAGTTTAACAGGATTAAGTGCAATAGGGACAAACGTAAATTCTTATGGTTAGATTCAAAAAGTCAGCTTTGGGGTGGCTAGGTGGCACAGTGAATAGAGCACCAGCCCTGGAATCAGGAGGACCCAAGTTCAAATTCGGCCAAAGATATTTAACACTTACTAGCCGTGTGACCTTGGGCAAGTCACTTAACCCCAATTGCCCTGTCTTCCCCCCTCCAAAAAAAATTTTTTTTTTAAAGTCAGCATCCAGGACTGTGGTTCATCTGAACAAGATTGGGATTTAGAGGATGGTGGACAATGACAGTCAAAGAAAGCTAATTTAATCTGAGGCAGCGTGAAGAGAGGCACGAGGCCTGGCACTGGAGAGCCATTGCTTACTTTTGAGGTACTTTTCTCATATCAGCTCCCATCTGGGACTGGAAATCACATTTTAGGAAGAGAAATAAGGTCTATTCTGTTTGGCCCCAGCACACCTACCTAGAAGTGAAGGGTAGACATTGCAGAGAGGCAAATTCCTGTCATGGAACAAGCTCTCTTCAAGGCAGTGGATACCCCATCACAGGGAGCCTGCGAGCAAAGCCTGGAAGACAGCCAGTCAGGCATGGTACAGAGGAGATGCTTGGTCTGGATGACCTCTGAGACCCCTTCCACCCCAGTGAATCTGCGCCACACGGTGGTCAGAATAGGCACTTAATAATGCTGGTGTGTGGCTCATGGGAGACAGAGCTGGGTAATCACAGGGTCAACATGAATATCACAGAGAATAACTGGTAGATGGAGGCCGAGAGAAGAAAACCCCTGAAACCTACAAAGTCACCAGCCATTTACTTTCTACTTACATTCAGTATCATTGGGCTATTTCTTATTTCCCAGTAAACATAACTATTAATGTTCAGTATAGGACTATTTCATTAAGTAATTAATGTTTTTCTTCAGACACCGGCCGTTTGAGACTAGAAATACAGGGGACTGACAAAGTTTGTACTCTCTTATCAGGTTGATTCTGGGTTTAATGTTAGGGAGAAAAATACTAGGTTTTTCTTTTACTGCCATCAGGCCATTCTCTACACACCCTCAAAAAAAAGGGGGAGGTGGGACTTCTGCCATTTGGATTTGGGTCCAAAAAGATTTGGATTTCCCTCTGATAAACAGGAAGTTTTCAGTCAAGGACTAAGATAAGAAGTCTGGTTTCATTTAGATACCAGGACATTTGGATGGAGATACTAAATTGACTTCACTATGATCAATGCAATATGATAAAATATGATATGATATACCATTGTAGAATGTGTAATACCTAAGTAAACTGCATGAAAACCTTCATATGTTTACTTAATGATCTGGACTTTGGCAAAGAACTATATCCCTTTTATAACCTGTTGGTGTTTAACCAAGATAATTGTGAAAATAACTGGTGAGTTAATTTTAAAAACAATGAGTCCTGGGATTGGTTTTGTAACATCCTAGGGTTTTTCTAATTAGCTCAAAACATGGTATAAAAAATTTCAGAGGGGCGGCTAGGTGGCGCAGTGAGTAGAGCGGCCGGCCCTGGAGTCAGAAGGACCTGAGTTCCGATCCAGCCTCAGACACTTAAGGCACACAAACAAACAAACAAACAAACAAACAAAAAACCTAGCCGTGTGACCTTGGGCAAGTTACTTAACCCCAATTGCCCTCCAAAAAGCAAAAAAAAAAAAAATTTCAGAAAATGTTTAAAATAAAATTTATTTTAACTTGAAAAAAAAGTTCTCTCCCTTTTCTCTACAATAGATTATGTGAAAGCATACAAGCAGAGAGCAACACGATATGGTAGAAGGAGCCCTGGGTCCTATGTCTGATGAGGTCATTAATTTAGTGCGGCCTCAGGCAAGTTTCTTCCTCTTTTGGGGCCTCAGTTTCCTCTTTTGTAAAATGATCCGGTTAGCCTAGCTGCTCTAAGGTTCATTTGAGCCTTAACATTCTGTGAGAGGCTATTACAATTCTAAGAAGATCGTGGTGATCACTGCTTCAGAGTAACAGGAACCATAATACAGTCACCCTCCCTATGCTTAATTGATTCAGGGGGAACATGAGATAAGCTGAAAGAACAGTCAGGGGGCAGTTGGTTCCTTAGGAGCAATGTTACACACAAGCAACTCACCAACTAAAATTAGAGTTGAGCTTTGAGATGACAATAGGGTTTACTAATAATGCATTAATAATGACACTGTTGCCAAATTAGGGTGGTCAGAGTAACTCTGCTTTGTACATGCTGCTAAATAAGTGGACAAGATAACAACAAAAGATCAACTCAAGGAAAACTGAAGGAATTTTCCTCACTATAGTAGTATTTTAAAAGCAAAATGTCTTTTTAGTTGCAATTATTTTCCTTGGGAATCTCTACTAGAAACCAATACTAGAAGAAAGCACATAACTAAATAAAAAGAGATGATCTATGGTGCATGTGGCTGGTAGGAGAAACCAGCAAGGAAAACGTCAGCATCTGTTCAGTCTAAACATTTAACACTAAAAAATTACACTGAGTATCACTCGGAAAAGCTATAGTACCTTCAATTCCATTCAATTTGACCAACATTCTTGAAGTGTCTTAGGCACTGGGATCTCAGACACAGAAAGAAAAGTAGTTTCTGCCTTTAAAAAATTTATTTTCCATGGAGGGATAAAATATGTATGGAGATAGGTAAACAGAAGACCATTTGAAAGAGAAGGCATTTGGGAGAATATTCATAACCATAAATTATTCCCTTATCTATTTTTTAGTACAGAAAATGTTAATGACATATGAAGTTACATGGGCATATATACATGGCGAGGGAGGGAGACACACAGACACACATACCCTATATGTTGCAGATTCGGTGCTTACCATTTACCACTAAGAATAAACCACTGCTCTGTTTGCCTGTGCAAAGTTACCCCTGCCTCTGCTCTCATGGATCTCATGGACTTTCTAGTCACCTCCTTGGAAGACTGCTCCCGTGAAATAAATACTTCCCCTTCCCAAAGCATTCTGACTTCAGGCCTGTACCCCTAGGCACTCACACTGGAGAGCACACTTTGCTTTTACACTATCATAAAAAGAGACAGACAGGGAAGTTTCAAAAAACACTGAAAAAAAACCGTAAATTGTAAACTCACTTCATGGCACCATCTACATGGGGTACCTGTAAGGCGCTAACTCTTTGGTAAGCTATGACAACACAAATCAGTGCCAAAACCTGAGAATGGGAAGAGGTTTCTGCCTTCCCACTACTGCCATACTGAGACAATTTCAGAAGTCAGTGTCAAAGGCTGTATAAGCCGTATATCCAGTGAAGTTGGAGAGGGAGGCACAGTAGTGGGGTCTGCCACCAGTATCAATGAACATCCAAAAAACATTGGTACATGCTTCAGTATTTGCTCTTATGTTTTTCTACTGAGATAGATAACTTCACAAATGAGGCAGACAGTCCTTTGTAAAAGCATTTCGTGTAGAATTGCAGTTAAACAGGATTTTATATCTTAGTTATTATTAAGAGTCAAATAGAGAGTATTAGGACTTTTCAGCCTTCTTCTCATACTCTTCCTAGGTACGTATGTGAGCTCCCTGAAAAGAGGGTCTTTCCTCTCTGTATTCCCAGCACTTAGCACACGGGTGCTGAGTCCCCAGGGACTTAATAAATGCTTCTCCATTTATTCATTCAAATAGACTAATACTCATAAGTTATTTTGTGAAAAATGTTGAAAGAATCTGATCATATTGAAACAAAAGCAAGATGGTAGTTGTGAAGCCTAGAAAAGGAAGAATTATAAATACAAATTTCTCACTAACCATTTACCTCTGTATGAGAAAAACAGTACCCTGACCATAAAACGTGAATAATCTGTCTCTGATCAATTTACTAGAAATCTCAGGCCAAGACTGAGGCATGATATAAACTAAGGGTTCAAGGACAAAGGAAGCTAACAAACTTTTGAACTCAATGTAAATCTATAATTTATCCAACCTAACAACTTTCTGCTTTTTATAACCATGCTTCTAATTTACAGAAACTGCAGGTTTGACCTAAGTAGGGAAAATTATTTCACTTCTATTCCCCTTTATTTTTCCAAATAGGAGATATTCAAGCAACTTCAGGTTGCTATTTTTGTCCCTGTCTGTAAGAAAAGTGATTTAATTTTCATGTAAAGTTCTGTTCAAAAATGTTCTCTTTCAATGATAAGAGAAGCTACTCTTTCATTTTCTGAGGCAGTTTGTAAAGAAGCTAGCAAAGAGGAAAATTGCTAAGGGAATCAAACAAATGGCTGGTAAGATAACCAGAAACTATTTCATAGGAAGATTAAAGAAAATAGACTTTGTCTGCGAGAGCTAAATGGAAGAGAAGAAGAATGGGGAGAGGGGGATGGAAGTACACGTCCAAGAGGAAAGCAGAGAAAAATCCAGGACTGGACAGAGGGACACTAGGAGGGAGCTTTATTGTTCACAGTGGAAAAGATTCTGTTAAGGACAATTCACGGGTAATATAAAAGACGCAGCTTTGGGTTAGGAGGCAGGGTTGACCCAGGGAAAAAAAAAAAGAGGAAGAAACCCATAGATTATCTCCTTCTTAGGTTTGCTTTGGCAGTGAATCTGCCAAAGTTGTAAAGGGAAAGTTTGCTCCTGTTAACAAATAAAGTGAAATCATGAAAACCAAACTATACAGAGCGAGCCACACTTTTCCCTAGAAAATTGTTTTGAGGAAATGCATCATTTCGTTTAGAAATACTATAAATAGTGCAGAGTAAGGAGAAACCTCTAAGACAACACGGTTTTAAACTCTTCTTTTCAGGAACTACCTGAATAGGTCATTGAGCTGGCGTAGCGTAGCTGAGTCAGAATATATTTCTATTTTTTAAAAAAAGAGTTATATGATTGAATACCTGACTAATAAAGTTAACTACCTAGAATATATTGTAAAAAGGTAAGAAAACACTGCTAACATACAACACTATTTGATATCTTCCTATTTGCTCTGATTTATGTGGAAACAGGTGGAAAAAAAAAAAACCAAGAAAATCTGTCAACTTGGATGTGCTGAGAAGGGAACTTGGGGTTGAGGGACATGAATTCTACTTTGATCTCTTGTTCTTGGGCTCCCAAACTTTTTCAGTACCTGTACCTCCTTGGCTCTTAGTAGCCTTTTGACATCAGCCATTCGATATGAAAGAAAATATATTCTGGAGTTTACCTATGCATATGCACAGAAGCAATATCTTCCTTTCCTGCCTATTCAATATGTAAGGAACTAAATCCTGTTCCTTAACAAGCTCAACCTACCCCAAGGAACTAAGTATATGTGCCCCTGGGGAGGAACCCCTCTTTCACCTGAACATTGTGAATGGAAAAGAAAAGGAAATTGGTTGCTAGACTATAGCTTTTGATACTAGAATCATGGGTTCCAGACACAGGACAGAAGTCTTCTTGGGAAGATTACATTTGACCAAGACTTGCTACTATGTTCAAATGGGATTTAAACTGAAATTCAAGGAAGAGGAAGGCAGGTATATAGATTATACTACAACTAACAAGCACTACAGATGGAAAGCAGCTGTTAAAACAGAAAAGAAACCACAACCAGTGTGGAAGAGGAGTCTGGTAATGATTTTTAAAAAATTTAAGAGAGTTTAAGGGGTAAAAACAACAACAACAACAACAAAAAAACCCAAACAGCACTTTTCTCAGGATATTGGAAACAAGCAACTATTCTAATTTTCCAAAGGGGAAACAACAGATTCCAAAAACTCTGGACCGTTGAGCTTAATTTTGATCTCCAGCATCATTCTAGACTTATAGAAATCCACAAATAACTCCAAGAGCACAGTGAAACAGACCACTGGCAGCCAGAAACAACCATGTGCTCATGATAGAAGAACTAATAACACAATGTAGAGGAACTGCAGCTGTTGAGAGACTTTAAACAAGAGTCTGATCAACATTAACATGTGCCATTAACACTGACACAGTGTCCAGTGGTGTGGCACAAGGCTCTGTCCTGCTCAACATTTTATCACTGACTCTGACGAACGCACCAAAGTCGGCTGGTCAGTTTTGCCGATGACACAAAATAAAAAGGAACTGCTAAATGGATAAATGACAATCAAATTTCTCCCTCACGATACAGTAATGATCTGTCTTCTATGGAAGAGGAAGTCTTTCAGCGTTAGATTTTACAAATAATTATCATAATAAACTTCCCATAATCAAGAGAAATGTAAATCACAGAAAAAAATGAAACCAAAAGGGATTTCCAAGATTTTCTCATTTCCACCTTTCACTTCCTTTTAGGAAATAGTCTATTCTTAAAGCAATCTGGACAGATACCCAAAAATAACAAAATTCCAAGGATTTATTACAAATTACCCAATTTGTGTAGTTTATGTTACTGTGTCTAAAATCTTATAATATGAAAGTTACCACAAGAGAATATTCAAACCCTTCTGGTGGATATTATTTACTGCAGTTTTTACCATGGCAGTTATAAGAAAAATCTGGAATAGTGCCACTGTCTAATTAGCTATCACTTTCCTTATTTAGTACAAGATTTTGAGGAAAACAAAATATACTGTCTTATTAATTTAATACCGAAGTCTGATTCAACTCTGTAGTATAGTTTTAAAAGAATAATTTCTGGACTAAATTTTTCTCTGTGTTCAAAAGATATTTCACATTATTTGGTATCTAGTAGGATAGCAAAAAAAAAAAAGCTCATATAATAAATCCAGAGAAAACCTGAAATGTTAATAAGCCAAGGGGAGGAATCCAAACCAACAGCTAGACACAGGGCTCCACACTTTGCAGCCTCATCTTATACCCTTCCCTTTCACATATTCTGTGCTCCAGGAAAATGGAATTATTTATGAATACAGCCTTTGGAACCTTTGCTCACATGGTTGGAGTAAGTGTCCTTCCTGCTCATCTTCACATGCTAAAACCCTATTCATCCATGAAGACTGAGTTCAAATGCCATTTCTTTCATGAAGTCTTTACTGACATCCATGGCCAGAAGTGATCTCCCTTCAGTCCTATCATTGAACATTGTGTCTCCCTTGTGTCCTTCTGTTTCCTATTACAGTTCCTTGTGTAACTCTTCCCTTATCTCATCCCTACTTCCCCACTGAAAACTTCAAGGGCAGGAGTTGTCCCTTATTATCACTTCTCCTTTATACTGTCATGCTTCTTGTTAATTAAATTCTTAAATCTGTAGAATATGAAATAAAGCATGCAGTCATGCCCATGGACCTAGAGACATTCATGATCACGTACATCTTTTAAGTGATTTTAGATCACTTAATTATTAAAATATCTAAACTCCTTTATGCTTGGAACGTACAAAAATGAACTTTCCACTAAAAAATGGAATATACAGTAGCAGTAAGTTCAAAAGTACCATGGCATTACCTATGGGTATCTCCCAAGGCTCAGTGAATAAAATACAAATCCCAGCTCAGACACTTACTATCTGAGGACCCTGGGCAAGGCACAGTAACTGGCATACAGCACGCATTCCTTTCTCCTTTCTCCCTTCCCCATTTATTCTCTTTACTCCACACAGTCTAGCTTGATAATTTTACCAGTTTCCATGGGTTCAATTATCATCCCAATACAGACAATTTCCAGATTTATATACTGAGCCTTCATTTCTCTCTTGAGCTCAACGGCCACATCCATAACTGCTTTTTGGAAATCTTAGATACCTTGTATGCACCTCAAACCGAACAGGTCCCATGTAGAGCTCATTATCTACCTCCTCCCTCCTAACCTAGCCCTTTTCTCAAGTCCCCTCTTACCGTCAAGAATACTGCTAACCTACCAGCTGCCAGGTTGGTATCATCCTCAACTACTCACCCTCACCCATCCCACATATTCAGCCCAGTGACAAACCTCATCATGTCTACATTTATAACATCGTTAGGTGTGTTTTGTTCTTTCTACCCATAAAAGCATCCATCTAAGTCAGACCTTCATCACCTCTTACTTTCTGATTGGTCTCCCTGCCTCAAATCTTTCTCTACTTCAATCCATTCTTCACTCAGCTGTCAATATGAGCATTGATCTGTCCATGTCATGCCCCTGCTAAATGAGCTCCAGTGTCTCACTGCTATGTCCAGGATCAAATACAAACACCTTTGTTTCTTCATTAGTTTCAGTAATTGGGAGGATGGGGGTGCCCTCAACAGCAAGAGGGAAGTTAGAAAGAAGACCTCATATGGAGGAACAAATGGGGGAAACCATGGGTTCTATTTTGGACTTGTTGAGTTTCATATGTCACCAGGATATCCAGTTTAAGAAGTCCAAAAGGGAGGTGCAGACACTAGTCTAAAGGTCAGCAGAGAGGTTAGGGTTGGAAAACAGAATTAAGCATCAGCAACATAGAGATGATGATTGAATCCATGGGAGCTAATGAAATGATCAAGTGAAATAGTGTGGCAGGAGAAAAGAGGTTGGAACCTTGTGGGAACTCCTGAAGAAATACCCTGATCTAGACAAATTTACATGAGATTTCTATCAAACATCTGAAAAATTAATTAATACCTACATTAAATTCTCAAAATTTAAGAAGTCATTCTATTTAATTATATTTATGAGATAAATATAAGCCCTGGAAAAATAAAGCAAAGAAAAAGCATTAAAGAACAATGCCATTAATGAATATTATTTCAAAAATTTTAAATAACATCTTGGCAAAAAGACTACTTCAATTTATCCAAAAAAAATCCACCTATGATCAAGCTGGATTTATACCAGGTGTGACAGGATGGCTCTACTCTGGGAAAATAATTAACATAATTATATTAAAAATAAAAACATCCCAAACTACACAATTATATGAACAGATGCCCCAAAAGTCTTTAACAAAGTCCAAGATTCATTATGATAAAAGTATCTATCTAAAACCAAAAAATGGCATTAAATACAATGGGGAAACATTGGAAGCCTCCTCCAAAAGCTTAACCCTTCACAGAGGTAAAGGAATGATGCTTCTTTTCCCAGCTGTTATTTGACACTGTTCTGGAAATGCTAACAATAATAGTCAGACAAGACAAAGCAATTAACTGCATAAAGATAGGAATATTTGGTCTCTTTGCAAATTTGCTGATAACCTACTGATTTACTTAGAAATTCTTAGGGAAACTGGGAAAATAGCTTCTGCAAAGTAGTAGGTTACAAAGTAGTAGTAGGTTACAAAATAAATATACAAAATCCAAAAGCATGTCTATATAGCATAAGAGAAAGGGAAGTCTCATTCAAAATAACTAGAAAATGCATCAAATATCTGGGAGTCATTCAGTCAATTCAGGCATTGTGTTAAGCACTAGGAATATAAGGCTAAAAAAAAAGGCAAAAGACAGTTCCTGTGATCAAGGAACTCACAATTGAATGGAGGAGAAAACACATAAACAACTATGTGCAAACAAAATATATACCAGATAAACTGGAAACAATCAACAGACTGACTACTTGTCTTTCACAAATTATCAAAAGAAGTAATGGGGGAGAAATTAAGAAAAAAAGGAGATCAGCACAATACCATTGTTTAAAAAACAAAGAAGAACAACGCAAAAAATAGGCAAAAACAAACCAGAAATAAGTGGATCAAAGTGAAAGGCTACTTGTAGCTGGCACCTGAAGGCAGTCAGGGGAGCCAGGAGGCAGCAACGAGAAGGGAGAGCATTCCAGGCATGGGGATAGCCAGAGAAAATGCCCAAGCCGAGAAACAGGCGGTTTCTAATGCTATGATCAGTAACGCTGCCCAAATTAATCTAGGGATTAATGAAGAAATTCATATGGAGGAACAAATGATCCAAATTATCAAAAGAAGTAATGGGGGGGGGAGATTAAGAACAAAAGGAGATCAGTACAACATCACTGGTTAAAAAACAAAGTAGACAATGGAAAAAATTGGCAAGACAAAGCAAAATTAACTGAATTCAATTATTCAATGTTTGATAATTCAAATTTTAAATTACCTAGGAAAAGAACTTTTTCATAAAAAATTGCTGAGAAAACTGAAAAGCAATCTGGCAGAGGTTAGATACAGTCCAACATTTTATACTACATGCTCCCCTCTGCCCCCCCCATGAACTCAAAATGGATTTACAACTTCAATATTAAGTATCACCATAATAAAGTAATAAATAAGAGTCAAATCAGAGACTTTTCAAAGATAGGCATGAGTAAATTCTTAAGCAAACAAGGGTTAGCTGGATATAAAAGATAAAATAATTTTAATTACATGAAATTAAAAGGCTTTTGCAGGAAAAAAAAACTATTACAACCAGAATAAGAAGAAAAATAATTGCATAGGGGAAAAACAGATAGCTTTGATAAAGGCCTGGTATCTAAGATATATAGGTACTTAATAGAAATACTTAAGACCAAAAAACCAGCCCCCAAGAGATAAGGGATCAACAAATATAAACAACTGTCCAAAGAATCGAACACTATGACTAACTCTATGAAAGAATGTTCCAAATCACTAACAATAATAAATATGTAAGGGGCGGCTAGGTGGCGCAATGAATAGAGCGCTGGCCCTGGAGTCAGAAGGACCTGAGTTCGGAGCCGGCCTCAGACACTTAATCCACACAAAAACCTAGCCGTGTAACCTTGGGCAAGTTACTTAACCCCAATTGCCCTAAAGGGGCGGCTAGGTGGCACAGTGAGTAAGAGCGCCGGCCTCGGAGTTGGGATGACCGGAGATCAGATCCCGCCTCAGAAAATGAGCACCCACGCATAAATAATGACTAGCCGTGTAACCTTGAGCAAGTTACTTAACGCCAATTGCTTTAAAAAAAAAAAAAAGAAATATGCAAATCAAAACAATTCTGAGGTTTCATGTTACATCCAGCCATGCATTGGTCTAACCATTCTAGAAAGCAATCTGTAAATGTCTTTCCACTTTGACCCACATTTTTTCCTCCTAGGAATACACCCCAAAGAGGTCAATGACTGAAACAAATGTTTGATATACACAAAAATATTTGTAGAAGCATTTTTTTGGTAACAGCAAAAACAAAACAAAACAAAACAAAACAAAACAAAAAAAAACTGGGGGCAGAGCCAAGACGGTGGCATAGAAGCAGGAAATTCAGTGAGTTCCCAAAAAAACCACCTCAAATACCTAAAAATATGACTCTGAACAAATTTTAGAGCTATAGAACCAACAAAGTGACAGAAAGAAACAAATCTCCTGCTGAAGAAAGCCCAGCAGGCCTACAGGAATGGTTCATTGCAGTGAGCTGGGAGCAGAGTGCAGTCTCACATGAGCTGCATGGTTTTGCCCTCAGGGCGGCCCAACCAGCAGCAGCCAGAGCAGACTTCCGGAGAGTGAATCACCAGCAGCTGTGGTGGTTTCCAGACTCCTCAACCCATAAATGCCAAAGACAAAGTTAAAGGTCAGTGTGGAACTCTGTTGGAAAGGAAGGGTCCAGTCCAGGCCCTGACCCTGGGGTGAGAGCTGGCAGAGTTGTGGGGGCTGCAGCTGCTGCCCTGAGTGGATGCCTCCAGAGCTCCTGGCCTAAGATCATAGGGGGACCAAGCAGCCATTCAGAGGGTAACTGCTCGGGCTTTAACCTGCTTGGATCTGGATCACTGTCTTAGGTGGAGGTCCTGGGGTATGTGGCCAGGGGGCCAGAGTTTGTGGGAGCTGCAGAGAAGGCGCCCTCCTAATAGGTCTGGAAGCTGCAAAACCCCCAGCTTTTTTGGGACATTGCTCTTTCCATTCCTGAAGCAGAGTTTTACCAGGACATAGAGCTCAAAAGTCAAGTAACTGACTGGCAACATAAGCAAGCAGAGGAAGCAAAGTAAGCACAGCAATCAAACCTTAGATTCCCTTTTGGGGAACAAAAAGAATCAATGCATGGAATGGGAGGAAGACAATGAAGTCAGAACTCCTCCACCAAAAGCTTCCAAGAAAAATTACAGGCTGCGGAAGAGTTCAAGAAGGATTCTGAAAATCAAGTAAGAGAAGTGGAGGAAAAATTGGGAAGAGAAATGAAAATAATTCAAGAAAATCATGAAAAGAGAGTCAACAGCTTGACTTAAGAAAATAACACCTTAAAAAAACAGATTAACTCGGGGCAGCTAGGTGGTGCAGTGAGTAAGAGCGCCAGCCCCAGAGTTGGGATGACCCGGGATCGGATCTGGCCTCAGAAAATGAGCACCCACACAAAAATAATGACTAGCCCTGTAACCTTGAGCAAGTTACTTAACCCCAATCGCTTTAATGAATAAACAAACAAACAAATAAATAAATAAAGCAGATTAACTCAAATGGCAAAAGAGGCCCAAAAAGGCAATGAAGAGAAGAATGCCTTAAAAAGCTGAATTTGCCAGATGGAAAAAGAATCTCAAAAGTTCACTGAAGAGAATCACTCCTTCAGAAATAGACCGGAGCAAATGGAAGCTAGTGACTTTATGAGAAATCAAGATGCTGTTAAACAGATCCAAACAGATGAAAAAATAGAAAACAATGTGAAACATCTCATTATATAGCAAAAAAACTGAAGACAAAATAGAGGCCCATTTACTGGGGAACCAATAAACAAACTGAGGCACATAAACTGAATGCAGAATTACTGTGCTATTGAATTTACAAGCTTCTGAAACTGAGTTTATTTCAAAGTTCCATTAAATGAAAATGAAAAAATTCAATCATTTACTATATTTTGGTCATCACAACTTGTGTGCAATGACACAAAGCTGTTTTTTTCTGATTCTTTTTTTTTTTTTGGTGAAGCCCTCCCCAAATATATTTTAAAAATCTTAATGGCCTTTTGAAAAGTAGGTACTCAATAAATAGCTGTTTTTCTTAGAAATATCATATAGAGGGGCGGCTAGGTGGCGCAATGAATAGAGCGCCAGCCCTGGAATCAGAAGGACCTGAGTTCAGAGCAGGCCTCCGACACTTAATCCGCACAAACAAAAAAACCTAGCCGTGTAACCTTGGGCAAGTTACTTAACCCCAATTGCCCTAAAGGGGCGGCTAGGTGGAGCAGTGAGTAAGAGCGCCGGCCTTGGAGTTTGGATGACCCGAGATCAGATCCGGCCTCAGAAAATGAGCACCCACGCATAAATCAAATGACTAGCCGTGTAACCTTGAGCAAGTTACTTAACCCCAATTGCTTTTTAAAAAAAAAAAAAGAAATATCATATAGAACTAGTTGTTCAACCAGTATTGTCATTTGCAAAGCCTCTATAGGTATGCTCTGTCTATCATTTCGTTCTGGGAAAACACAATATTGAACAATATTACAGGAAGAAGTTGGTTCTATAGGAAAGAGGTTACAAATCTAAATGTAAACAGACCCATTTGTCAGGGAGCTGATGTGACAAGAACCCAAGCTCTGGATTGGAACATTGCTGATGATCCTGTCTGCATCTTAGGTCAGCAGCTGAACTACTTAACAGCAAGATTTCATAATGGTCCAGCAGAGCTTGCTTATGCAGTATTAATTATGTTATTTGTAAGTCATAACAGACCTATACAGTGGTAATAATAATGAAAATATGGTAAGCACCATGAAGATTTTAAGTTTGAACACAATTTTGGCATTGTTATTTATAATAATCATATCATGCTGATGATCATATCAAAACATTTATAAAAATTATAGCCATCCCCTGATGCTAACCTCCAGGACTTCCCGCAGCCCTCCCCTCCCAGCCATGCTAACTATCACCACACTAGGCCATATCCCAATGTAACAGCTTCTTACTTCCATATCTCTACTTTATCCATTTCATCCTTCATATTGCTTCCAAAAGCATCCTGAAGTATGAATTTGATATTACTCCTTGCTCAAAACCCCAAGTGATTCACCATTACTTACAGGGTAAAACACATATGTCTTACAAGGAGATTTAACATCCAACCTACCTACCTTATGCTAGGCACACATTCTGTTAGTCCTTTCTATAGATATTGCATTCAGTATACTATCAGCTATTCTCTGATCTCGTGGTATATTCTAAGGTCCCATGCCTGAAATACATCTCCTCTTCAGAGGAGAATTTTGAAATTCTTCTTTTCTATCAAGGGCCCCTCCCCTCAAAAAAGACCCCTGAATGTATAACTAAGGTAACAAGGATAAAACTTTTCTGATTTGCTGTAAATCTGATGCAGCAAGATAACTTTTCCAGGTTCCCTTGGTAAAAATAAAATAAAATCTAAGAATTTTAGCCATTACTGAATGATTTTAATGACTAAAATGAGGCATTTCCTCTTGTATCCCAGAGGACTACAGAAAAAACGTCAATACTCATTGCTGGCAACACTTGAGGTATTTTGTTGCAATGACAAAATAATAAATGTACGAGGGAGGATGGTAAAGGTATAAATGGCTTGAGATGCGAATCAAGCAAAATCATTTTGGAGAATTACTTTTAAATTTGTGCTTGGTATTGATTTTTATCCCTGGTCAAGTAGAGGCATTTTTAATACAACTCTGAAATGAGAGGTTTGTTGCCACTGTTTTAAACCAGTCTTATTACATTTCATGCATACCATGCAGAATCTTCTAGCACAGAGCTAATTTTATCTCAGACCCCACTCAGCTTGCTTCATTTCACACATCCTGCCAAAGCAGCTAGTCTGGCACTGCACAAAATGCTACTTTGTGGGAGCTCCCAGCATGCATGCTACTATCAAGCGTTGGTAATCCTACCGGTGCACCACTAGAAACAGCAAACTCCACTATTGGGCCAACGGGAAATATGAGTAAATTTATTCTACACGTGAGGAGTTAGCATATTTTATCCTTATTTTAATTAAGAAAATATTCTATTTCTCAACAAAACTCTTGTCCAGTGCCTCTTCTTGGCATAAACGTGGTTCTCAATTTTTGGAGACTTTTTGCAAGGTGCTAGGTCTGGCAGGTTTTTAGGAGCTGGAAATGTTTGGAACATAAACTTTTCAACAGACTAAGTATGAAAAGTCTTATTACTAAGGAGTTGGCTACCAGGTGATGAATGCTTTTTAAATGAAACCAGGAGCTAAAATAAAATTCAGCTAAATTAAATGCTGGCTGACAGGTTGTCCCCAAGCAAATAAAAGAGCTGACATCTTTATGCATAAAGTTTTTAAAAACCACTTTTATAGAACCCTTGGTCACTTCTTGGCTACTCTCAACATGAGGATATCCAAAGAGACCATCAGAAAGATAATTACAATTTATGTGCCACTGTCCATCTCAAAGAATGGATGGCAGAAATCCTATGCTGTACTTGACAATAGCAAGTTAAGTTAGCATATGCTTTGATGTTTGTTGACTGATGAAGACAGCAAAAATTATGCTTAAAATATTGGTTCAGGGTCAAAATATTCAAGAGATGATTCAGAAGGCTGTTAACTGCTACAACATTAACACTTGAAGAAGACCATTAGAAGGCGGGGGACATGGCAAACAGATACTTAACTGTATCCCATGATTATAGTCTGGCTGTGCCACAAGAAAGAGGGAGGAGAGGATGGGAAAAGAAGGGAGGGGGGGAGAGGAAGAAAAGAAAAAAGGGTTTACTATGTATTGTACTAAACTATGTATTTTCTACTATGTATTGTACTAATAAGCACTTAACAAATATTCCATTTTTTTCCCTCATAACAACCCTTGTTGAGAGGGAGGTGCTATTATTATCCCCTTTTCCTGGGGAAACCGAGGTGGAGGATAAGTGACCTTCCCAGGGTCACACAGCTAATAAGTATCTGATTTGAGCTTATTAAAAGAAGGATAAAGTGAGGGTTTTCCTCCTTTAGCCACCTAACAGCCTCTTAAGCAAATTAATGGCCTAAGGCTCCCAGTTCTTGACCCATAAAATGAAGCTGAACTAGATGATGTCTAATTCCAAATAAAGTCTTTGAGACTGATTTCTCAGACAATGGTAGATTCCGATGACACAAACTAAGGAATGGGCAATTATATTAAACAATGTTGTTTTAAATCAATTAAAACCATAATAATGTGACAACAAGAAAAAATACTAAGAATACAGAGTTAAGAGATAAGAGGAGAAACCACTCATCAAAGTTAGTACTTCTTACTCCAGCAGCACAGGTCAAGTTTCAGAAAATCCCAAACTGGCCAAAGGGGCCTGAAGCTGGAGGAGTGGAGGAAAGGGACGTTATGGAGTCATGACTGTATCTTATCTCAGAGGCAGCTCTCTGGATCTCCACATGAAGAAAAACATGCAGTCCTGAAGACAAGATTAGGAGCTTTGAGTTTGAATGGAAAAGGGGATCTTCATGATTCCAAAAGAAGTAAACAAAAAATTTGCACTCGGGTAACACTACTCAGAACCAAAAAGTCAACAGCAAAGGGAGAGGCAGAAAAATTAAACAAATAAGTTAATTACCAAGAGGATCACAAATGCAGCAGAGTAGAAAATGCCAGACTTCACAAATCACCAAAAGATGGTTTTGAATCCTGCAAGTCATTTAAAACTGCCTGTGCTCATTTCTGCTGCTGCAAAATCAGGCCTACATCACTCCATCATGTACCTCACAAGGTGGTTAAGTTAGCACGCAGTAACATGAATTATCATACAGAGGAAATGTCAACACAATATACAGTTTAAATATTGATATTTTTCTACTTAGAAACACTGTAATTTATATGATCATGTGATAAGAATTTTGATAAGGCATCTCCCACTGAATGTGGCCCAACCATAAATAGCGCTGATTCAATGTAAAGGTGGGCGGCATAAAGGATATACAAAGAAACATGAACTAGTTGGGTGTATTTCACAATCCACAATCCCAATGTTCTCCAAAACACAGAGGGACTGAGTGAATTCTGACAACATCTCCATCTTAAAGTGGAAATAAGCTATCAGCATGGGTTACTGGAGTCCTTACACATTTTGCTGAAAATTCCACACACACAGTTTTCTTTGATTTTGCCTTCATATGTATGTAGGTGTGTGTAATGTACACACACACACACACACACACACACACAGAGCTGTTAATTCCATGTTGTATTTGTTTTGCTTAAATCTCTTAAGTTTTCTCCAGATAAATCATATTTACTACTCGGAGCATTTTCTAACTCATCATTATGTCAAATAGTGATGAGAATACTTGATTCTCCTTGATAATGATTATAATAGTTCAATACTTTATCCGTGATTTCATTGGTGTAGCTACACTCTTCACCAAAACATATCAAAACCATTCTGTTCCTTAGCAAATACCCTTTTTGTCTGCCCTGTCTCTTCCAACCGTTTCTCCCTTCCCACTAATGCAGTGACCATTGATTGAATTACTAATGAAAACATTCTCTAAGAGTTTTGTCTCTTTGCTTTATGTTTTAAAATAAAGTTATGTTATATTTTAAAATATAAAACCCATTCCTTAGCTCAGGGTAGTATAAAAATAGGCAGTGGCCCAAAGGCTCACATTCCACAGTTTGCTGACTCCTAATATGAAAGCATATTAAGGGAGGGGAGGGGTCCACAAATTGGACAATTTAAACTTCATTAATTTTCCATTATTCTCTTCATAAGCGATGAGATGAGTCTACATGCATCAGATAAGGTTTGAAGGTATATGTTGAGCCAAGATTCACAACTGACCATCTTCATCAAAAATTCTGGTAGGATGATAGGAGGAAACCTGTTTTCACATGCAAGTTATATTGCTAGAGAATTACAAAATGTCTTATAAAAATCCTCTAACCAATAAATTCATTATGGTAGAGATGATTCTGGGTTTTTGAAAGCAGTGTCAAAATGATGACTCTGATAAGTCTTCCTTGAGACCAAAGCCTTCAGATAGGCACACAGCAACAACAGCCATCAGCACCAGTCTGACATTTTCTTTTTAGCCACAACTCATAAAGTGGTCTACTATGATGAAGAAGGGCTGTCATCCACATGAGGACCACGTGATCTCATATGTGGATGCTGTATCCACACCAATGACATCACCAGTGCTTTGAAGTATTAAAGAATAATGTGGAGAGTATATTACTCAAGCAGCCTAAAGCAATCAGCTATTGTTCAAAGATCAATAAGATAAGCAGTAGACAGTTTTCTTGGAATATGGCACTGTCCAACTGAATTGAGCACCAAAAAACAAGCACCCATCAAATATTGTCTGATCTAGATTTCCTTTCCCCCCTATTTAGTGAATCTTACTTGTCTTTATATTCAAGCTTGCTCTTCAGAGAAATATATTTATCTTCTAATTTAATGCTGTCTTCAACAAAGTAATTCCCTCAAATAGTGTGGAGGTGACTTGCCTGGGGTCACACAGCTATTAATGTCTGAGGCTAGATTTGAACCATGGTTTTCCTGACTCCTGGCCCCACGTTCTCATCCAAGAAATCCCTGACTTATACAACATCCAACTTCTCATTTCTCTTCTAGAACCAACCTTGCCACAGGAGGAAAAAAAAAAAAACCTCTTGGAGCTTTTTAAAGAATCTGTAGGTTTCCATGGGAAGGGAAGCAGTTTGAAAAGGAACAGCTTAAGGGAAATCTCAGGAACAGAAGTCCAGGCCAAGATGGCTTGCCCAGGAGAAATTTATTCTAATTTAATTTCTTCTACTTTGCTTAGACAGAATTTCAGGCAATATATGGATTAAAAATTCACTTGGATTAACATAGCTTTTGAAAAGCAAATACCATCAAAGGGACTATCAGTCATTCACAACTTGGTGCTAATTAGATGAACTGCATCACTGTAAAAACATTTATAAAGCTCCTACAATGTACAAGGCACTCTTCTAGGTACAGTGGATTAAAAAAAAAAACAATAACAGTCCACCTGCCCTCGAGGAGCTTACATTCTACCATGTTTTCTTGGAAATTATAAAACACTATATTGTCTAGGATAAAGAAGAAATAAGAAAGCAATAGATTTGACCAAAGATAAGAGACAACTTAAATACTTAAATCTTTAAAAATCAAGGCAGGAGAAGGTTACAGACAGAGATAGCACTAAATGATTTCCTTAAGTGTGAAGGATTATTCAAAGTACTTCTTCCTTTTTATCTACTATTAAGCTGAAACCAGATGGAAAATAGTAATGCTTGACACCTTGGCTGATGATACCTTTGCACATGAGGTTTGCAGAATGCTGTATGAACTGAAGCTGAATTATGAACTGAAGTTGACTTGGGGTGGGAATAGGGGGAAGGGAAGAGACAGACCATTTAGAAATATGGACCACTTAGAGAGTAAGGCAGGTCTAAGGAGGGAATTTAGGGCAGCCATCTGGGAAGAGAAAAGGGAGAAAGAACAGTGGGAAGATACCAGTCGAATACTTGGTTTGAAAAAAAATTTGTTCAGGGCTGGCCCTGAGGTCAAGGAAATGGGAAAGCAAGTCTTCTTCCCTCTCCCCCTGCAATTATTACTACTATAGCTCCCTAAGGTCAAGAGCTAAATAGCCTTTTATTAACTAAAATCAGAACCTAACACACATTTAGTGTTTTTATGGGAAAATGAATTCCAAGTTCTAAACAACAACTTATAAACAAATTTTGGAACCACAATCATTTTGGGTGAAACCGCCTGGACTCATCCTTTTTAACTGTTATATCCCCCATGGAAAAGAAGACTTTCAGTTAACTCTTCAAGTACCTATTACTCTCCTGCAGCCAGCAATACAACCAACAATGCAGGTACAGAAGAAAAACAGTTTACTACGTTCATAGCACAGGCATCACTGAAATAAAAAACAGTGCACCCCAATATCAGTCTCAGCAATCTTGTATAGGATTTGTTTTCATAAGCAGAATGAGGGAATTCTGCAGAAAGGAGAAGAGGGAATCAATGATTTATACAAGAAACAGATGGCAGACAGGGAAGATCTACCAGGGAGCAGTAACTGGTATCTCAAAAGCTTGAATTTGCAGACAGGTAGAGCAGGAACTAACAGGTTAACACCTGGGTTACAGCTGATGTGTCAGCTTGATTTTGCAGTCTAGCTGGTGAGATGAGCTGCTCCTCTTAAGTAAATGGCACAAAGAAAGTCAAGCAAGAGATTCTCTTATGACCCCTCTACGAACATGGAATAACTTGATGAGCTAAGTTGCCTAACTGCAGTATCATCGTCAATGATATAATTATCATCTGACCAGGTGGCATTTTTTTCCCACTGCAGTTAGCTTTGCTATCAAGATGCTAAGAACCCAGGCTTCTAATTCTAATTCACCTATTGGAACTAGGAACCCAAAATCTCAAAAACAATGCACAGGAGCATACATTTAGAGCAGGAAACAGTTCTATTCTGTTAGCCCAACTTTCTCATTTTACAGAAGAAGAAACTGAGAGATCACATAACTTGCCCAAGGTCACACCTGTGACAAGGAGCAGAGTTGGGATGGGACCCCGGGTTTTCTGGCTCCAAACCCCACACCCATTCCCTTGTACCATCAGTCCCCCGATGCCTGGCAAAAGAACATTATCTATGCTGGTCTCTAGCTATGATCTAGTCAAAAATTGAAGAATCAGTAAGGAGACCACACAGGACTTTGACAGATGAATAAATAGATCTCATATAAAGATAAACTACTAAAGAAGACAATTTTGAAAGATTAGAGAGAAGTAGGCTAGATTCTAGCAAGTCTAGAAATGTTACTGAGAAAAAGGGGAGGAAAAAAGCGTTTGTGTATTCTGAAGCTTAAAAACATTCATCTGTTTGAGCCTCTAAGTTCTAAATTTTATTATGAAAATACAATTGTCTCACAGTAGCCCAACTGCAGTCAAAGAATTTGAACTAAGGGGAAAAAATTAATATACTAACATTCAAAGTCCTACTTAAAAAAAAAAAACCCTAAGCATACCACAAAGTTGGTAGTTAGCATACCTGGAAACTGTAACTCCTATTGAAACTGGAATTTAAAAGCTGGAAAGAACATCTAAAGTCATCTTACATAACCTGCCCCCACCTCCTTTTCACAGCCTTATTTTGCATAAAAGTAAACTGAGCATGACTGGCTAAATGACTTGCCCAAGGGAAAACTACTTGTTCACAATTAGAGATTATTTCTTCTCTGAAAATAAGTGTGGAAACAGTCCACTTCTTATCTGACTTGACTTTCATATTTTTATTTTTTTGCTCTATGGTTGCTTCAGTTTTACCAATACAACAACAAAACCTTCACTATAAACATTTCTGATAAAAGTATAATACTCCAAATCTATCAGAATCTCAGTTTATGAATATGAACCAATCCCCAAGTGGTCACAAAGAAAGAGATTCCTCATGACCATCTTTACAAAGCTTAAGTTCTCTAAATAATCAGGAAGAACAACAACAAAAACAAATTAAAACCACCCAGAGAGAACTATGAATGGTGCAGTCTTTTTCTGGAAAGTAATACAGAATCATACAAGAAGCGCAGAACTGCCAATATCCTTTGATATCCCCATGACCCCTATCGCAGGACTCTACCCTAAGGATGACCGTGACATTGGGATGTGAGGGGGAAAGGTCTATATGTCAATATTCCTAGCAGTATTATTCGTAATTGTAAAACAATTTAGTGTTTTTATGGGAAAATGAATTCCAAGTTCTAAACAACAATTTATAAACAAATTTTGGGACCACAATCATTTTGTGGAAAGGCGTCCGGTGACTGAGGAAATGCTGAATAAATTGTGATTCATGACTATAATAACATGATTATGCCATATGAAATGAGATACATGAGAACCCAAAGAAATACAGGGAAACATAAGGAGCAATTCGGAGTGATGAGAGAAGAACCAAAAAGAATGTACATGCTGACTCTAATTATTTAAATAACAACTAGCACAAAATGCAGAAAAAATGTAAAGAAGAAAAAAACACTCAGGAGGGACATAGAAACCAACGGCATCAGTTAGTTATAGACCTTTTTCTACATAAGCTGTAAATAATGGTTATTTACAATCATTTAAAAAATTCCTGATCACGTATTTAAATGTCTGAATTTGTTGGTTACTAAGCTTATAGTTACTGTTTTAATCTTCCTGTCCATTATTTACATACATATTCCACTATACAGATATTTCTCCCAGTGCATATTTTAGTGGCCTTTAACTTCCTCTCAGATGTTTATTATTTAAATTATCTCATTCATTAGCTAACTTGTAAATGCCTTTAAATGCTAGACTTGGAAGCATAATGAATTAACAAAACTATCCCATAAAAGAATAATTCTATACATTTATATGACTATATTAGTCCAAGGGAGATAAATGAAAATTGTAAAAACTATTATTCATAATTAATGATTCTCAATAAGACTATTATCTCAAATCCAGCAATGTTCATCTCATATTCTGTTAGTATAACAAACTCTTGACTGCACAGTATCCATTCTAATGCTTTCCAACAGTAAGATTTCTGAATGAAAAGAGAAGGAAATAACTTCATTTTGTTTTAAGTTATCAGGCACAAGAGATGCCTGGATCTTTTCTGCAAAATATTCCTTTGGTATTCAGTTACATTTCATATTCCTTCTCTTTTTAAACTTATAAACTTTCCCTTCATTCATGCCCTTAATATGCTGTGCTTCTCCACTGTTAGAGGACTTTCCAAACTACTGTTTTCCTGATATCATACTATGTATTTCCCTTAGGAATATACTCAATAGTCACCTATTCTGCAAAAGCCCTAAATAAACCATAATAATTACTTTTGGAAAGTATGGAGTCACAGGCCCTCTCCAAAGTGAGAATTCCTACTCAGGAATACCACATATAGACTGTTATGCCTAACTCCCAGTCAACCTGAAGTCACTCCAGCCAACTTTCAAGCTTCAAAGGAAAATGGATGGATCCAGTGCATTTTTTCATCAACATTTCAATTATTCCTCTATAAGAGGATCATGCACCCTTCCATACTTTGTCCTAATAAGGTAGTCTGTCAACTTACTCGTGGATATTGGGGAGGGCCCATGTTTAATAGGCCAAATTCTTCAACTTTCCTGTTTCAATTTTTTTTCCCCCAGGATGACTGATTCTATCACATTTAATTTACCACAGAATTTATGTTCACAGAGATTACATGCACAATAACAATTTTACACTAGCACAGCTATTTCTAATATAGAATATTACCCTCAAAGTAGTTTTGTTCTTTTCCAATAGAATTTGTGTTCTCAAGATCTCACAGGCTATTGATTAAACCCATTCCACCAAAGCTATAGAATATATTCTAAGCATTCCAGTTCACCATTTATTTTATTTAGGCTCTCAGCATTTGAATAGAAGATTTATATACACTGTTGGCTGCTTGAACCCATCATGCAACAGTATATCCACTGTTCTCATTTAAATAAACCAGCATGACAATCATCCTTAGGCACACCAAGTGTTTCCTGACCACTGCACATAAGCCTTTATTAATCTAAAACTTTTGCTCATATGTTTTCCTTTAATTTTTAATTTTAATAATTACTGTCACCATTTTTTCCCATTTAGTGCCAGGAACCTGATCTGTTAACGGTAGAGCCTAGCTAATTCTAGAAAATAACCCTCCTCATGTTACTCCATGCAATCCCAAACCTATTCATCCACAATTACCAGGTCTGCTGTTTATTTTTCAACATATGAACACAATATATCTTTGTTCATATTCATGTGTAAAGCATCATCCTAGGCGCTGCAGAAGGCATGATAATCCCACCCCCCTAAGAAATTTACATGCTAGCAAGAGGGGTACGGGGAGAAAAACAATATATATACACACACACACATATATACACATACATCTATATATATGCAATGCTATACATCAGATATGCAACAATTACACAATACCAAATTACAAACTGTTTTGAGAAGAATGCACTTCTTTGTACTCCCAGGACCTAATGCAGTCTTACATATGTACTTCTATATAAGTACTTAATAGATGTACTCAATAGATACACTTAATATGAATTTAATCCATTTGCCTCAAAGGGTTCTCATGAGAATCAAATGTAATAGTATATGTACATAAAAGAACTTTGAAACTTAAAGCAGCATATAAAAGTCAGCTATTAACTGACCTATCCTCTATTACCTGAACTGCTGGAGTACAGAATAAAATAGAAAAATTGTCAGACAGACACCATCAACTTTGGGACAGCAGATTTCAAAGCGTTCAGAGAAAGGATAACTAGGACCCCATGGTCTAAAATTCTAAGGGGCAAACCAGTCCAAGAAGTGTGGGTAATTTTCAAGACTGAAATTCTAAAAACACAGACGTAATTCTATTAAGGAAGAAAAGGCATTGTCTCTACAATACCAATACACAAGGTATATATAAACCTAGATATGTGAAAAATGAAGAATAAATACAAAAGTGGCATATATCATCCACGCTAAAGCTTGGGAGAACAATGAATATTTTCTTTTGTTTTGAAGTTATTGTAGAGAAAAGCTGAGTACGAGATAAAGAAGTCCACTGTGTGGGAGAGGTGAGTAGGGTAGAAAGTTCTTGGCAGATCTTAAAGTGCAACATTATTGTGAGCTAGGTCAGAGTTCCAAGAAAAGACAACCTCTCAGCTATGATTTTGCTGGTCTGTCTGCCAAGGAGGTCCACCTTTGGACTAGAAATGGAAGAATATAAAGAAAAAGCTGATGAGGAGTTGCTACCCAAGGTAAGCAGAGAAGAACAAGAAAGCACCATGCTGCTATTGACAGGTCCAAGGCCTACAAGGATCCTGAACATAGTTGAGGTGTGATGGCTGAAAGGTCATGGAGAATGAGACCTATCACTGGCCTATCCTTTTTGCCCTTGTGTGCCCAGACCTAAGCACACAGTAGGCACTTAATAAATGCTTGCTGAATTGAACTGATCAAAGGGTAAATATGCTGGATCAAAAAAAAAAAAAAAGAACAGAATCAACAAAACCACAGGCTTGCGGACCTGATTCTAGCACAAATTCTAGAACATGTCATTAAAAAGATGGTTGTAAATAGATGAGAGAGGCATCATGACTGACTTCCTCAGGAAGAGATCATTCCAGACCAGCATCACTCCCTCTTATCGTGGGGCTCCTAGACTAGTACTTGGTTCTCAGCAAATCATTTGAAAAAGTTTCAGGCTATTCTTGTACAAAAGACAGTGAGGTAGGCTAGACAACAGTAGAGCGAGGGGGATTCAGAACCCCACTGAATGGCTGCACCCATTGATTTGATGCCAATTTGGAGCCAGCTAGAGCCAGTCTGGAGTCTGGTGGAGTGTGTCAGAAATCAGTTCTCAGCCCTCTGTTAACATTCTTATCAGTGACTTAGCTCAAGACATGAATGTTATATTTATTAAATCTGTAGATGACACAAAGCTGGGGGTGTGGGGGGATAATAAAGACAGAATGAAGGGCCATAAAAATGTTCAAGCATCTGAAAGGTCATCATACAGAGAGATAAGACTGACCTAGTTTGGCCTTGAGAGTGCATAAGTAAGAAGCAAATGTGCGCAAGTTTAAAAAAACAAAAAGGCAAATTTGGGCTTGATGCCCCCCAAAACTTAACAATCAGAACTATCCACAAGGCGAACAGGGAGTCTAAGGCTATCAGGAGTTCTCTCTCCCTCATCATTGTAGAGCAGCTAGTTGTTCAGGCAGAATAGGGTCTGTGTGGGTCAGGAGTTCCCTACCAACCTGGGGATCCAATGATTCTGTGACATGGAAAGGCACAGCCTCCAAGAGTCAATGACTCAATACGTAGCAGCTTCAACTACAAAGGAAGGATGGTCTTTGCCAGGAACGGAGTGCAGAAAGGTCATCGCTTTCATTAAGAGTCTCCGTGAAGAACAATGAACAAATTCTTGTTCTTTGGTTCCCTCAGCTGATTGTGAAAGCAAAGGCTTTAGTTGAGATGGAGCTGATATGTATGCTAGTTTTTCTGTGTTTTTCTGCATTTATTCTCTGTTGCTAGGGCCTCTGCGCTGATTGACGTTGTCAGTTTATTTACTAAGCTGTCGCACTTCTTGCAACAATTGCTAGACTGATCAAATTAAAATGTACTTATTTCAACGCAAACATGTTTTCATGGACTTAAAGAATAACATAAAAACAGAATCCCTTAAACAATGAGACTAGAGAAGAGAAGCCTAAATCAGAATATTTCATGAACTGGCTGGCTGGTCTCCCTTAATGGAACACCAAGTTACATGCAGAGAATTACCAACACTTTCTCCCCATTCCCCAATACCTACTTATTCAATTCCCTCTCACATCTTTTTGAGATCTTTTAGGATTCTTGGTTCTTTATCTTCCTTTCAAAAGCTTCTTATAGAAGAATTTACCACATTAGAGGGTTCTGACAACTAGCAAATACAGGTAAGCCCCCAATGAACAGGTACATTTCCTTAGACATTCTCAATGACAACTCCTATCAGATTAGTATTTGAAAAAGTCTTATAACTTGCATAGCAATCAGACTTACATACAGATTAAAAACTGTTACATGGTATCATTACTGAAAGGAGCTACACTCAAATTCTTTTTGTTCAGAATTCAAAGGCACTTCTACCTACTTGCTTATACCTACATTTCAAATACAGGACGAAAACATATAATAGAGGTTCACCAAAACTATTTTCTTCATAATCAACTTAATTTTCCTGGCATTTCCTGGCATTATTTTTGATCATGTGTTCCATATATAACCTGTAAACTTCTAGAAACCATAACCAAGCTCTGTACCATTCTTTCATACATAATTTAGAATACAATGCATAATATAAAGGAGGGTGTTTTTGAATGATGAAGAAATTGCAGAACATTTCCTCAGAGGTTTTGCCAAAACCTTAAATTTTGCAAGTCAAAATCCAAACCCATCTTTCCTGCATACCTCAGCCTCTTACGTCCTAAGTGGTACCATCCTAGGCTAGAAACTGTAGAGCCATGTTTAATTCCTCCCCATCCTTCACCAATTATCCCCAATCTCTCAAAAATCTGTTGATTCTACTTGTAAAAGGAAACTCAACTGCTTCTCTCAACTCCCACTGATAAATTAGCACAGACCTTCATCAGCTCTCATGTTTCCAGTCTCTCCTATCTCCAGGTCACACTGCACATTATTACAAGGGCTATCCTCCCAAGACACTGATTCTAGTTTATTCATTTGCTTCCTGCTACCTGTTACATCAAGCTTTAATTCCTTTGCTTAGATTTCAAAAACCTCTATAATCTGCCAAATTCTACATACCCAAGGTTCTTTTTTTTTTGCCTTTTTGGAAGGGCAATTGGGTTTAAGCAACTTGCCCAAGGTCACACAGCTAGTTTTTTGTGTTAAGTGTTTGAGGCCAGATTTGAACTCAGGTCCTCCTGACTCCAGGGCCAGTGTTCTATTCACTGAGCCACCTAGCTGCCCCCCAAGGTTATTTCTTACGACCTTAAACAGGAAACAGTCATTTTTGTCAGGCTAGTCTCCTCATAGCCCTTCAAAACATGGAGGTGCAGAATGAACAGAGTCAGGGGTGCAGCGTTTCCAAAGATGACTTAGGTGTACAAATGTAGGGAGAAAGACTAAGGAAATGAGTGACCAGAAATAGGACCTGGACCACCCATGGAGTCTGATGTTAGTACCTATAAAATGTGAAAATATCAGTGAAAGGTCAACTACATATTGGGGAAATCTTGTAGAACAAGGATTCTCAGTCATCTTCACAGTCCCCTACCCCATGGCTTTCAGTACTTCTCCCCCTGCCTCTATTAGATATGAAAGGAAATTAATTCTTGAGTTTTCCACGTATATGGAAAAGAAAATGCTTCTTTGGTGTCACAGTGAATAAAGCACAGGTCCTGGAGTCAGGAGGACCTAAGTTCAAGTCTGGCCTCAGACACTTAACACAAAAACTACCTGTGTGACCTTGGGCAAGTCACTTAACCCCAACTGCCCCCCAAAAAGGAAAAAAATGCTTCTTCAAAGGCATCTAAAAATGTTTTCACTTCACTAATTAGAAATTTATTTTAAAAAATAGAATCAAGACAGTCCCATACCTCCTTGATAAGCTTCTCACATACCCAAAGTTGAAAACCCCAGGTCTAGAGGATGGATACACACACACACACACACACACACACACACACACACACATATACGTGTGTGTATGTATATATATATATATATATATATAAAGTTTATCTATAGATATACACATGCCCCACATATAAAATTTTTTCAACATGAATTTATGCAAGATATTTGGGAACACAAAGGCAACATAATAGCTGCTGATCTCAAGGAGTTTTTTGCTGAAAGAATATGTACAAGAATGAACCAGAATTGAACACATTACAATACAGAGGACAGCAGGGCAGTCACCTACCCTACCAGGGATACCATAACTCAGTCAAATCTAAGAACAGTCACATCAGCTCTTTTAGGCAGCCAGGTGGCACAGTGGAATCTGGGTTCAAATTTTACCCCAGAATTTACTAGCTCTGTGGCCCTGGAAGAGTGACAACCTCTCCCAACTGCTATTTCTTCATCTCTAAAGCAGAAGGTGATAATACCTCCCTCGCTGGGTCTTTGTGAGGATGAGATAATATTTACAGAGTTTTAAAGGGGCAAGGTAAATACTATTATTATCACTGCGATTGTTATTATCGACTTTATTAAGGTACCTCAGATGGAGCATGCATCTCACAACACCCCACCCAGTTCTTTGTCAAGACATGGCCAGTGCTCTTACTGTCTTTCCCTATTCATCCTGAGAATCGCCTTTATGTCACTTATTTTTTTCCTACCATTTCCTGTACAAAGATCCTCTCCTGTTGTCCAATCTTGGACCATTCAGAGTTTGGGTTTGAATGAGCTGGAGGGTAATGGTAAAGAACCACACTTATTTTATTCTTGTCGTCCTCCCTTGCTTCTATCTCCCGGGCATGTTTTTATAATCTGGGTTGATGAATTATATCCCCATTTATCTCTACCAGCCTCTTTAAACAACTGTCTGGCTTGCTTTCCACTGGATATTTTTTTCTTTGTTTCTTGAGGGTTTCATTGAGAATTTCCCTGTTTCTGTCCTGACTTCCTCTTTGAATTTTAGGCCAGAGCAACATAACTATTCCTTATCTGAAATCTGCTTTCTCAAAATAATTAGTCTTCCTCGAACCTTCTCTATCACAAATTCTGAAGTAGATGGGTCACTTCCCCTAAATTTCCCATCATGTCCAGCCTGGTAAAGAGGAAGTGTCTGCCCTCGTTTGTTTGTTAGCCAAAATGAAATTAATTGGTTCTTGAATTTTAGTTCCTTCCAACCTAGTCTCACACAAAACTATACTCTTCATGGAATGAAACAAGAGGAAGAGTCAAGGTGGAAGCCTCCAGAAGTTTCTTTTGAGATCATACTAACACAGGATGATTGCAGAGAGCTCTGTTAACAGAAAAAAATCCTGTCTACTTTGGATTCATCAGCGTAAACAATCCTTGCCACTGCTAAGAGGGTCCAGAATAATCTACCTGGCTAAGTTTTTCCTTCGGTTCAGAATAAAAAATTTAACACAGAACACATAAAGGATTTAGTATCTTCACAACTCAGAAGTAATCTTAAAGTGACAATGGCTACCCATGAAAAAGTCATTCACTCTCTGGAATCCCTCTCCATTGCTACTTTTAAAAAGGGAAGCATCTACCAACCCCAGAGGGATATTAACTATAGATAAAAAAGATACCTATGGCAGTAAAAGTGGCATACAAAAACACTGACGGCAAAGGTAAAATCATTATATAAACACAATGCTTTTCATTGTTAATATTTTCTGGTCTATGATAGTTTGAGTTCTGGTCAAAAAGTAGATGTCTATTTCTTCAAGATGTAACTTTTAAAAATGTACAATATATAGCTTGGCCCATTGCTATATGGGGAGCCCTCAGATTAAAAAAGATTATTCCATAAAAATACTAAAGAATACGTTTTAGTTAAATAACACTTATTTACTTTTTTAAAAATTCAAAGCTCTTTTATGTGAACAGAAAACACAGTGCCAAAAGTAAAATGGGGAGAGGAGAGGAGAGGAAAAGGCATTTATTAAGTGACTACTATGTATCAGGAACTATACTAAAGGCTTTATAAATATAACAACTAATCCCATTTGATAATATTATACTATAGTATAAACAAATACTCTAAAACAAAAACACTGAAAAGAAAAATGTAATGCAACATGAGAAACTCTTACAAATATAGTAACATTTTAATTACAAATTTTTTCTCTATTTTTTTTTTTTTTAAAGCAATTGGGGTTAAGTAACTTGCTCAAGGTTACACGGCTAGTCATTTGATTTATGCGTGGGTGCTCGTTTTCTGAGGCCGGATCTGATCTCGGGTCATCCCAACTCCGAGGCCGGCGCTCTTACTCACTGCGCCACCTAGCCGCCCCTTTAGGGCAATTGGGGTTAAGTAACTTGCCCAAGGTCACACGGCTAGGTTTTTGTTTGTGCGGATTAAGTGTCGGAGGCCGGCTCCGAACTCAGGTCCTTCTGATTCCAGGGCCGGCGCTCTATTCACTGCGCCACCTAGCCGCCCCTTAATTACAAATTTTTGAGCTAAAAAGAATTTTAGAGATCCCCTAATCCTACCTCATTTTACAGAGGAGGAAACCAAGGCCAATACTAGGTAAGTGGCTTCCCCAAGGTCAGTTAATGGTAAGTCACAGAGCCAACCCAAATAAAGGGCTCTTTCAATGACCTCCTCTGCATTATTATATGCAAAGTTTACCATCAGCCTCATTTTACAAATGAGGACAGTAAAGGTTCAGAGTCACTGCATGAATTGTCCCTCATAGAGACAACATAAGAAATGGAATTCAAACCTGACTCCAAGCCCAACACTGTTATCTATGGTAGCCAATGGTATCAAACTCAAATAGAAATGGTTCCTTGTGGGGCTGCACTGTCTTAGAAAACCACAAACTAACATTATCTATGTTTGTGTACATTGCATTGTATTTTTACTTATTTTGTTCAGTACTTCCCAGCTATTTCCATAGTTCAGGCCAAGTCTGACACCTCCACACTACACCAAGCTCTCTCTACCACCCAACTGCCCCTTCCAGTATCCCCAGAACAACCAACAGATAGGAATTTTTCCTGGATTCAACAAATCCAATTTTGGTTAAATAACAGAAATCTCAGAGTTGGGGTTTGGACAGGGAAGTATGAGCATAGATATAATCTGCTAATTTCTCGATCCTGGTAAAACTATTTATAGGCAACAAGGAGTCAAAGAAGGTAAAGGAGTACAATGAAGGAAAACCAGTTAGAAGGCCATTACAAAAGTCTGGACTCAAGAGAAAAGTTCTTGACTTAATCCTGATTGTATTGAGAAAAGCTGAAACAAATGCAAAAGATAATAGAAACAATAGGACTGAGCCCTCACAGAACTGGAAGGTGAAGAACAAGAGAAAGCCAAAGCTAACTTGATCCAGGCAGGGTTTTCAGCTTGGGTAACTGGAAGGATGATGACAGTATCAACAATTCAAGTAAATTTGAAAAGCATTTATTAAGCCCCTTTTGTGCACAGTAAAGTGCTGTGATAGATACAAGACAAAGACAGTTCCTACAGTCTAGTGGAAGAAACAATGGTGGAAAGTAAACACAGGCCTTAGAGTGGGAGTACCTGGGTTCAATCCAGCATCTTATTCTACCTGTATGAGGAAATTCTCTAAACCTCTGGGGCCTCTGCTGTCCTCCATAAGATGAGGGAGCTCTGCTTGCCTCAGAGGTCCTGTCCAGCTCCACCTCTACAATCTTAAGCACACAGATAAATTATTAAAGAAAGCACCAACAAATGCAATGGATCCAACAAGGGCTTTGCAGAAAGTGGCCCCCAAGCAGAGTCTCTAGGAGCTGGAGATTCTAAAGGTGTTGAGGAGAGACAGCATCCAAGACTTAGACAGAAAGAATACAAGTAGGACAGTTTGGCCGGAATGTCGACTACAATAGGTATGCAATGTGAAATAAGCCTGATAAGATAGTTTAGTGTCAGACTGTTCAAGGCTTTAAATATAAAATAAAGGAATCAGCATTTTATTTTAGAAGCAATAGGTAGTTTCTAGTGATTCTTAAGTCTGGGAGGGGAAGGTTAACAGCTGTGCTTCAGGAATCACAAATATGCGGAGGCTGGATTAGAGTGGCAGGGACTTGAGTAGGCAGAGAAAACCAGAGTGGTAATAAAGTCCTGAGATACTCAGGTTTGAACTAGAGAGGCAGTCATATGACTAGAAAGATGTGACTGATGGAAGCTATCATTTAGAGGCAAAACCCAACAACACCCAGCAACTTAATGGAAAGACTGGGTTTGGCAGAGTGAAGTCAGAAACATTAGGTCCAAGTGGAGGTTTGGGGTGAGGAAATTTGAAGTTTAGTTTTAGATGAAATTTAAGATAAGAGAGGAACAAAAAGGTGGAAGATGGGGTTGTTTGGTCTTTTTTTTAAAGAGAAAAGTTTAAAAAATTACTTTCAGATTACATATATATATACATATATATGTAAAACTGAATTTAGACCAAGACTAAAGGTATTGTTTTAAAGAACAGATTATAAGTATGTGTAACTAGCATGTCAAAGTATCAGTCTAAGCAGTATTGGTCTATGTTAATTGGGCTTAAAACATATAGATAATTAGTTTTGAAAGTAGTTTGTCCTTTTGAATAATAAATATTCCCTTTCTGATTTTGTTTAGACCATTTACTTTCATGACTTTTCAGATATAATACAAAGATAAAACTGTAAATCCATAAGTTTTAGTGTATTCCGTTACAAAGCATATAAAAGTTAATTGTTAAGATCACTTATATAAAGTCAGTTACATACTAAATACTTTTAAACATACCTGAAATAACTAGATTAAAGACTGGGCAGTAAATCTCCAAAAGTCTTGAAAAGGAGTATCTCCTTATCAAATACGGACTGTGATTTACCACTTTTAATTCAGAATGTATTAAATAGGCCAGTGAAATAATCAGTTATTAAGCAAATAGAATCACTACCATCATTCTTCCGAAGTACTATCACAGGAAAACCCTAATTGTATCCTTTCCTGCAGAGCGCACTCTGCACCCACCTAATTAAGAGCCAGGGATGGGTGTGACAACTCCAGATAAACAATTAGAAGCAGTCTGGGTAAAGGCAACCCATACTGGACTTGAGCAAAGCATGACTATAAAACACAGAGCACAAAATAAATTTAGTCAAACACTCGTGGAGCCATATTTTGATCACGTTTGATAGAAATAATTAATAATCTTGGTAGACATTTCATGGAAACATGGCAACAGAGTATATTTTAGTATTGCTCATGTCTTTTTAATGCCATCATCTTCAGAGCACTAAGGATATGATAAAAACTAACAGGATTCCCTCTAGAAGGTAAGTAGCCAATTTCACAGAAAAAAAAAATTAAGTTTAGTAAATGATCTTCCAGTTGTCTCAAAATCCAGTAGCATCCCCATGAACACAACCTTAAACAATCCACAAGACTTGGTTAATTACGTACCTGTGTGCCAGGCCCAATGCATACACCAAGAGATACAAAGACAAAAGTGAAAGACTTCCTGCCCTCAAAAAGCTTCAGTCTCTCTACTAATCAATTCCAGAAGCAATTACTAAGCACCTGCTATTTTCAAGGCACTGTTCTGGGGGCCCTCGGAATACAGAAACAGAGGAAAAAGCTCGCTGGATAGCTTACATTTTATTGAAGCACAGAGAAGGCAACAGTTAAGTAAACAAAATGGAATTTGATGAAATCAGAGCATGCCAATAGCAATGGAAATTAGAAAGATTTCTCCTAGGAGAATAGTCCATAAACTGAACAAGCCTTGAAGGAAGGTAGGGATTCTAAGACATAAGGATAAAGAGGGATGTTTCAGTCAGCAGTTTGTGCAAAGACCCAGAGATAAGATTCCAAACCACTAATAAAAAAGCTATAAATTTACTGGAAATAGGTGAGCAGAGTAGGGAATAGCTATTTTCAATGAATTAGCCCAATGTTCAAAATTATAAAAGGAAATCTACCTCCATTAACGAAAATCCTAACCTGCACTAATTTAAATTTGTAATTGCTAATCTATTACATTTGGGGAAATCCCTGTAATGATTACAAAGTGATAAAAAAAACAACAACTTTCTTATTTAGTGATAAAACCAGCACCTTCAGTGAAAATGAACAAGTGATTCATTTTCAAATTTTGCCATGGAAAATGTCTCCTTGAAAAATGTTTTTGAATTTCAGAAACTTACTATTTCATGAAGAGGCTCTGGGTTTCATAGGATCACCTCTCTCTAAACCTTAAAGGTCCTATACATTTACTCAAGTATCAACATTCCACCAAGAGACTTCTGGAAAGAGCTTCACAAGCTAGATGAATCAGGGGCTAGAAGGTCCCAGTGATACTGCAACCACTGGATTTGACAAGGCATCTTCATAATGCACAAGCATGGGGAAAGTTAATAATTACATATTTTCTCATGGATGGAATTCAGCAGAAATAACAAAAGAACAGCATTAGTTAATTCAAGAAGGTAAATGAGAGGAAACAAAAAAATTTTCAGTGATATATCCTTTAACTTCAAAAGTTTACAAAGACTTCATCAACTTCATTATTTGCCTATTTAATTCTCTCCTTCAACACAGATATAAAGAATGTTCCCATTTACAAGATTGTTCTTTCTGGTTCAAAAATAGCCAGAGCTGTTGGTCAAAGTATCCATCCTTAATTGATACCACTCAAGCCTTGTCACCCTTCATCTTAACTACATCATAACTAATCTCCATACAGCCCCTACCCCCATCTTACACCAAAATCAGAGCTTCAAGCATGTCATCATATCTGTAATCAAAAAACCTTCCAAAAAATCCCCATGCTCTAGCCACAACCTGCTTCTCCAGCACTGCCTTCCACTATTATCCTACATGCATAGACTCCAGACAAAAGGGACTACCCATTAACCCCTAAGCACACTATTTTCCTAACTTCACATCGTTACTTCTGTCCTTGCCACCACCCTTGCACTTCCACCTTTCAAAACTGTATACTTCCTTCAGAGAAGGCTCAAATTCAGTATTTATTACCTACAAATATCAGTACATATAAAGTTGGATGAAATACATTCCCTGTCCCCAATAAGTTTATAAATAGGTAGCTTACGTTCATACACATTCCCCCTACATTCTTAAATTAGACCTGATCTCTTTTGTCTCAACTAACTCCTATAGCATTTTGCTTTTCTCAAAGCAACAATGTGCTTTGCATTAAAGTTATCTGTATGCTTATCTCTCGCAAAGAAAATAAGGTTCTTGAGGGCAAGGACCTTACCCTATTTTTTTCTATCTACTACAATGAGAAGTCCTCCTTTAGTAAAGAGCTTATCTAAGTCAGGAAGACCTGTATTCAAGGATTGTCTCTGACATATACTGGCTGTATGACTTGGGACAAATCACTTAGCTTCTCAGCATTCCTATACAACTCTCAAGACTAATTTGAAGGAAAGTTGCCAATCTGCATTGGTAGAAAAGTTCCACTAAGGGCTCCCTACAATCACAGAACTAGTTAAAAAAAGAAGTCTGCAACAGTGCCAACCCCAGTAGTTACTTCAGTATTTGTTAGCCAGAATTCAATGTTTAAATCTAAATCAGTGAATGAGATAAGCAGGGAAAGAAGGGGGAAAAAAAGCAGTTGGTTAATTCTTCCTTTGATTGAAGGTGTTTCAGTCACAGATTTTAAGATTCAAGATGCAAAATTACCTCCATAAACTCCAATACTCAAATCTAAAAAAGTGAAATAGGGATAAATTTAAAATATGATGTTTGAGATTAAACAAATTTCACAAATATGCTGTGAAATGTATAGCTAAAAATCAGTGTATTTGAGGAAAAAAAAGTCTGGAGGTTTTAATGTAACACAAAACTTAATGGGTCAATTGTAGTGTGAAATCGGTATGCACAGCGTTCTACAATACTGAGACAGTCATGTGTTATCTGCCCTAGCTCCAACATATTAAGTATCACATTTGGAGATGGGTGTCCCGTTTTAGAAAGGCCACATCTTAAGCTGAAAAGCAATTAGGAGGTAACAAAAACAGTCAAAGGTCATATGAAGAGTTGAACGGCAGATGTCTTTAGTTATCCACTGCCAAATGGAATATAACCAGCATTTATAAAGAGCTTAAAGGTTCTCAAAGGGCTTTGTGAATAACTCAATTTTATCTACATAAGCATGGAAGGCTGGTGCTATTTTATAAATGAAGGAAGCTGAAAGAATTTTAGTGACTTGCCCAGGATCATACACCTCACATCTGAGGATCCAGTCTTTGCTTCCAGGTCCAGCATAACGGTCTACTAAACAAGCTAAACTTGGCTGGCTCAGCTTTAGAAAGCAAAAGCAAGCACCAATGGTTGAAGATTCAGAGAGGTAGATTTAGGTGGGGGAAGAACCTAACAATGAAAGTGAACCAAAAAAGAAATTTGCTTCGGGAGGATTTTTGTTCAGGTGAGGTTGGACTATGTTGTCTCTGATTCTATGGATTTTCAAATACACAGGCATAAAGTCCTTTTTAAAATCAGTCTTCTGCCCTAAGTATCACTTTTTAGGAATGCAGTAAGTTGTTGATTTATTTATATTTGGCAATCTAGAGTAAGTAATTTTACAACTGACTGGAATGTAACTGGTAATCACTATTCTTAACTAAATAAGGGCAAAAACATTAAGATTAGTTCAAATTGCAAGAAGAGGGAAGTTTGTACATATATATATATATATATGTATATATATATATATATATATATATATAGTTTCTAACTTCTCCACTTAAGAATTAAAGAAATTATAACTAGTCAATGTAGCCTTTTAAAAAGACAAAGGCTAAAGTTAAATAAAAATAACTTGATTAGAACAATTTTTAGTCAATTTTCATGTACTTCACCTCAAAATTTTTTTATTACAGGATTCTTTAGGTTTATTTTTTTGATATGAGATCAAAAAGTTTTATGAAATTCTATGGGGGAAAAATGTTTTATTGAATCCTTAAAAGCAAGGACTTCAACAGAATATCACACTAACCTCTTATGAGAGGTGGGGTCAATGGCAAGATTAAACAAAAAAAATGAGAGGTACTTGCAAAACAAATTTATAGGGATAAGCATATGAGTCCAAAAAACAAAAATAAATTTCCAACTATATTCTTTTATGATAAAGAGATGCAATTTTTACATTTGGGGTATCAGGAATTGGGAGGCACCCTCATTTTCCTGCTGAGAATTTCAAGAGGATAGTAGTAGCTGATATGTACTTAAACTAGTCCTTTAAATGGGTTCTATTTTCAGGGGAAATAAATCTACTGTCCTTTAGAAAAGAATGTGAAAGAAGCAAATACTGAAGAGCAACTTCCACTTAATAAATCAGTGAACTTACATTTTATCTTTCTATAATTAGATCAATAAACATTTATTGAGTATCTACTATGCGCCAGGTACTGGAGATAAAAATTTAAAAGAACAGTCCCTTCTTTAAAGAGCTTACTTCCCACTGATTCCTTCTCCAAACTGTCCTATTTTGATTAAAAGGAACTTCCAGCCACTTCAATCCTTAATTTTGGTGTCAACCTTCTTTCTTTCTGTCCTACATCTAGTAAGCTATCTGGTACTGTCAATTCTACTGCTACATCATCTTTTTTAGCTGTTCTTTTCTTTCCTCCAATCATCACATTAATTCTGTGATAATTTAGTGTCTCTTTAATTCCAGTTTCTTCCTTCTCCTTTCAATTCTTCACATACCCAACAAAATAATCTTCTTAAGGCACCAGTATGACCCTGTCACTACTCTACCCAAAATCCTTTTGGGGCTCCCTTTTACCAAAAAGATACCTGGTAGTCAAGGCCCTCCTCAATCTATCCCTAAGGACCCTTACATCTTTAATATTATTCCTTCAGAGACACAAATAAGCAGTACAGCTTTGAAACTAAAATGGATATGGATATATATATAAACATGTTTATCTATATGTCTATAAATATACATATGTACACAAATGTATATATAACTATTTCATGTACAATATGGAAGTTTGTTTTTGTCACATATAGAAAAAACATGTGAACGTGTATCTCTATATAATTCCATGTCTCAGTCAACCTGGATTAGACATTCTCTGCACTTGCTATCCCATCTCTGTGATTCACACCTGCAATCCAACATGCCTAGACGTACTCCCTTCTCACGTCCACAACCAGAACCCTTACCATAACCTTGTATTAAGGTTAGGTTCAGTGCCACCTCATGTGCTAAGGTACTTCTCCACTCTTCATCACTCTCCTCAGATTAATCTATTCTACTAACCTGGGTAGACATTTTAACTCCTCTCCCCAGTGCTCCAGTACAAGCACCATTTTCTTTTTGTCCTTATATCCCCAGGGACTTAAACAGGTAAGTGTTTTAGAAGTTTGCTGAATTCGACTGGTAAATCTAAATAGTATATAAATTAACATTAAAACTTTAATCAGAACATTCTCATTCATCAGTTATGTACATAAAGAATATATTCAAAGTTTTTGAAGTCAGTTAAACCTTATAGAAATCCAAAATGATTAGAATTATAAATACTGTGTCCCTAATAGCTACATTGAATCAAAGAGAATAAACAGGTCAGCTTTCATGACACCATATTCCAAAACTGTAGAAGAGCTGTGGATATTTTACATTTTAAGGTGGATCCTTACTATGAAAGAGATTCTTAATTTAAAAACTACTAATCTAACATTCAAAATGGCAGCAAAAATAGGCTGGGTTACTTGTGCTGACAACTCAATTTAAAGGTACAATGCAACTTTTACATAGAGCTTATTAAAGAGCTCATCTGATTAACTTTCCTCCAATTACAGCAACTTTATCTGAAAGATCAGGCTTTTAAAAAAATCGATATACATAGGAATCCGGAGTCTCCTATCCCAGTTGTTTTCTTGCTAAAGAAAACACATCTCCAGTTGTAAATACTATGACTAAGAATTAGGTGTCTTCTTGTATTTTTTTTAAATTTTTATTTTAAAGAAAGACATATCCCTCAAATACAGGCATCAATACCTGAAAACTCTGGCCAAATCAGCTTTGTGACATTTAACAAATTCAAACATGCTTCTTTGTTTCATTTACCCGTCAATGGCCTTAAGCAAAATGGAACATCTGAATTAAAATCAAAAGCATATTTTCACAAAACTACTGACCCTCCTACTCTAGTCCATGAATCGAAGAATCTCAGAATTAATGTGTCCTTTTACGGAGTGGGCAGACTGCGACTCAGAGTAAGCCAAATAGGTTCAGAAAAAGAAGCCACTAGGACTGAAAGTCACGTCCTATGACTCCAAATTCAGAGTTCCACCATCCCATTTCCCCTTACAGTGATGTAGAATGAACATTCTTGCAATTAAAACAAAGATAATTTCTCAATGAAAACAAAAACCCCAAACCCCTGAAATCCAGATTTCATAACACCTAGGTAAACTACAGTACTAAGAATTTTCCCTACTTTCCCAAACCTATCATTGAACATTCACATTTGGTTAAATAAAAAATTCATTTCATAAATCTCTGTAATCACCTTAACCATGTTCAATTTATGCGACTCAGTGTCCTTGACCTTGGTCCACTTCAATTTGTTAGATTTGGAGCTAATCTTAAAAAAAAAAAAATACACACTTCATTCATCATGGGTACTTGAACTGAGCTCAAAACTACATTTGTCTTATATGGGTAAAAATAAAAAATAAATTGTCTCTTCAATATAGCTCACTCCCTAGACTCACGTCATATCCAATTTTCATGCTAATCTTCACTTGTTTGGGACCACATATTTCACTAAGACTATGCTATTTTAACAGTGTGGGTATTTCCCTAAAAATTATGGGTCACAATTTAGTAGATGGTCTTGGTCTTAAAGAACTGTTTTCACAGAAGAATGTCAAACCATTTATCAAATTATACTAGATAATAATTTTGACTTTACAGTTACTGTGCACATGACAGTATTTAATACTGCAAATTAATCAAAATAAGCTAACAAGATTATATAATGAGTTTAGTATTTCCAAGTAAAAACATTATCCTCCATTTCCTAAGATCCATCCAGCAAAAAATTAAGTAAAGGATTTCTCCAAATCGAAGGCTTAATACTATATACTGTCCAATTATGAACTGAACCTTTAACTTAAAACATTTTAGCTTATCAAGATTTCAATTAATTAAAATATGGCAAAAAAAATGTCAGCAAGATTTAAAACTATCTGTCCAAATAGTTTAGGAGAATGAGTCCTGTTTGAAAGTGAAACTGGTATTAATTACTTCAAAAAATGGGCATTTTAAAAAATCAAACTCTCACCAATAAAAGTGAAATTAAATTCAACACATTCCATCAATTCAAAGCTCAACTACTGAATTTCATTCACATTTTAGTCAACTTGTTGATTTCAACTGCTATGAATGAAAAACAGTAGCGTTTTATATCAAAGTTTTTATCACGTGCACTTATTTAATAATTAAAATCTATTCATATATATTTAATTCAGGGTTATGGGAAGATGAGATCATTTGGGAGAGGAGGTGGAGGGCTATTACTGATCATAAATGATTTATAATACATTTTTAATGTTATAACCTGCTTTAAATTTCATGAGCCTATAAAAAAGAACAAATATGTATCCTAACAAATTAGACATTCTCACTGTTATAAAATTTTCCTCAAGTTACTGTCTTCTCAAATAAGACTGAATAAAGGTAAACAAAAAAACCAATTTACATTATCAAAGAGTTGAATACGAGTAATCTTTTTATTTTTTGTAAAGAGTAATTAATGGTTTATTTTTAAACTGTAGAACTTTTCACTGGAATTTAAACACATAGTTCACAAATTCATTCCTGTTAATTGGAGTTTTTATGCCAAAACAAACTGTTTTTCCCAATCCTGCTTTATTTCTGAAAGTGAGGTTACTCCATTTCAAAAGAGCTACTTGGTTTATTCTCATAGGTGATCTAACCAAAATTGTAAAGTACCAAGTTTTGATGGACTGGAATATATAGGAAGGGCAGCCCATATGTATCAGTTACTGACATATTAAGAAATTAGGAACTAACAATAAATTAATGCAATCAGATAACATAAAGGGACTTTGGGACTTGTTACAGAGCTTCTTACATAAAATTTCTATGTTTATTCCTAATAGCCATAATTATTACCCACCAAATGAACAAGTCGTGGTCTAGCAAAAACAAGTATTTTGGTTTGGGGGGGGGGCAGGGCATGGAGTGGTTAGTTTTTAAATACACTAAGGGCATTTTGATGTCTTTTGCTGGATGGTTTAGAAGTTCAGAAAGAAATCAGCTGAACTGCTGAAGTCTGTTAAAACAGAATGAAAACAGAATGAAGCAAATTGTTTTAATGTCTTTATTAACATTAAACATCAACACTTAATATTAAAACGCATAACAGTTCAGTTTTATCAAGCAATACTTCTTTGAGAGGAAAAGACTTATAATGTATTTAACAAGGAAACTTCCAGTTGGATGGTGAAGCATGGCCAACAGCAAACACCAAGACTCCATTATTTTCGAAAGCCCCAGAAGGGCAAGAAATACCAAGTGTCCCTTCCAACTATAGAGGGGATTAAAAGCAGTTAAGCTTTGCTGGCCTATCTACCACAGCGCCTGATCCATACTTGGCTCAATAAATTCTTGCTGATTCATCTGTGAGCTTATAGATGTAGATTTTTCCCTCCAATAATTCATCCAAGTTCAGGTTAAAAAGAAGCTCTAAAATTTAGCAATGGCCTCTTTAAAAATTAAGCTCTGTGAAAAATCTAGAACAGATTACATACTTAAAATATCTAATAAAAAGTTAAAAAAATATAATGGCTATTATATGCAATCCCTGGGAGATTTTAGGTAGTATTTAATATAGAAATCTATAGTGAGATTTAAATTCCTGGTATGGAGATTAAAGATCATAATAAAATTATCTTAATATCATTTTATATATAAAATCAACTTTTAAATTATTACATAGAAATGAAGATCATTCTCCAGTTTTCAAAGGAACATAACTTCATTAAGACAAAATTTTTAACTGTAGTAGAATCATTTTTAAAAATTTTAAAGGAAAATATCTATAAATATTAATTATCCATTCCTTGAATATTTACATTCTGAATTTTACATAATGAAATTATCTGTCCTTCATATTACTGAACCAAACCAAATCAGTTTAAATTTATGCTTACCTATTTTGGTTGCCACACAAATGAAAACATAGTAGAATTGTTTTATATCATATACTTGGGCCAATTTAAGAGCAGATCATTGTAGAAATATGCCATTTACATTTCTTAATGTAAAAGATTTGAAACATACCCTAACAGAACTCACTACTACTAAGAGTTTAGGGTGGGGTTAACAATGTTAGACAACTCAAGCTGGACAAATGAATAAAAGCCACTCATGAATAATGAAATTAAAGCCTTCCCCTCTAAATTGTCTTTGCACAACTTGTGTCATAGCAAAAAATAAACCTGATATTTAAATGAGAAACTTACTTCCAAAAAAGGCAAAAACCAAAGTGGCCAATATTTGATATTGAGCAGATGGTTTGTGCTCCTGAGCTTCGAGGTCTGAAAGCATCAAACATGAGGCCATATTGTGCTCTGAGAATAAGACATTAGGATCTTAAAAACCCCGGTGAAAACAGCATGCAGAAAAAAAACATTTGCAACTCTTTTCAAGTGGGAGCAAGAGAGCTATTTGTTCATGTTTTCATTTTTCCCTCTGCCCACAGTCAAGTGTCTTAGAGACAAAGATAAGAGTAAAGTGCTTTCACAAAAGAAACAGAAAGAGGGTAAAGGGAAAAATTCAAGTCACTTATTTCTAATGTGTCTTTTTGAGTCATCTGCCCCTATCCCCAAAAAAGACATATGCAAAAGCTAAACATCACTAAGTGTCCCTTCACCTGAAAACTATGTCTAAATCACTCAGAGGTAAGGGGAAAGAAAATAGATCTTGATTAAACATAAACATGACATAGTCTCAAAAAGTAAGCACTATGAATTTTCTAATTTTTATAAGGTTAACCAGTAAAACCTCTCTATATAAATATGAGATGAAAATATTTGCAGAACTTATGAATTCATAATTTTTAAAATTATTTCTCTGACAAACGAAGGATGATAAAGCACGTCCATTTTCTTCAAGGGTAAGGAGGATAATGATGGCAACAATTCATATCATATGGATTCTTTTAAAGTTTCAGAATAGTGAATTGCCTCAGGATCGAGCATTCATCCAACAAGCAAAGTCATTAAGTGCCAAAGTGCCAGCCATTTTACTAAGCTCTGAGAAATACAAAGCACCTGCCCCCAAGGAGCTTACACTCTACTAGGACGATATACACAGAGAAATCAAAGAACCATAAATAATCTTGATAGGAGGAAGTCTCGTCCTTGTATCCCGATGCTTAGTACAATGTCTGACACGTAGTAAGCACTTATTAAATACTTAAATACAAAATATATGCCAATATCAGGGATACGGAGTAAAAATAGGGGTTCAAAAAGGCGGTTATTGTGAACTGTTATCAGTGCAAATAGTTAACACTACACATTTAAACAAAACTGACACCATCATAATTTAAAAGTGCATTATCTTAATAAATTATTAATATAAACTTGTGAAGTGGCGGGAAAGGGGGACATGAAGGGAGTATCTAACTGTAGAATTTTAATTTAGCTTTTATTGTGAATTCAATATTACTGATGCCTCATATGCTATGGGGAACTTCTCTCACAGATTCAACTACGATACACAAGATTTATGTATTATGTCCCTATGCTTTATCATGCTTTATCCTAATACAAAATAAATACCACGAGGAAACAGATCCTAAATTATCTCCACTTTGGAACTCACCCAATGCACTGGTCACTGAAAACAGAACAAAACAAAATAAAACCTAGCATTTGCATTTTAATCAAATTTACAGAGCACTTTACATGTTTATTGGGACAATGTGACAAAACTGATAGAATGTTGGACTTGGAGACAGAAAGATCTGAATTCAAATGGTTTCTCAAATTACCAGTGTAAGCCTGGGCAAATTATTTACTATCTGAACCTCAATTTCCTTGTAAAACAGGGATAACAGCAGCTACCTCAGTAGTAACAAGCATCAAATGAGACATAAAGTAATCAGCAAAACTTAAAACTGTATATAGTCAGCTACATATGCTGCATTATCATGTAATAAGTGGGTAAACTAGGTGGTGCAGTGGATAGAGCACCAGGCTTGGAATCAGGAAGTCTTGTCTTTCCAAATTCAAATCTGGCCAAACACTTAGTAGTTATGTGACCCTGGGCAAGTCAGCCCTTTTTGCTGCAGTTTCCTCATCTGTAGAATGAGCTGGAGAATGAAATAGAAAATCATTCTGGCACTGTGGCAAGAAGACCCCAAATGGGGTCAAGAACAGTAGTACTCCTGAAAAATGACTGCACAGCAACCTTGTATAAATAGTGCTGATCAGGAAACAGGTGTGTCTCATCTTAAATATGACATATTTTTAAAATAATATTTTAAAACACCTACATTAGGGGAATTCACTATATGAAAAGTTTTTGACACTTTTGTGTGGTTTTCCTAACATTTCAAAGTATCTATTTTATAAACATCTGATTAGCATATTGTGTTATAAGCACTGCCAATGATGTCACAAACAATGAACAGTTAACATAATGAAAATGCACAGTGAATTTCTATCGCATATTGCTGGATCTTCCTTTTTTCCTAAATCCCCTCAGAATCAATAATAAAAAAATTATTTCCCTCTTGCTTCCTATATCAAGTTAACTATGCATGCTATAGTTCTCATACTGGCAATTTTATGTTGTCTCTGCAGCTAGTGTTACTTTAATCCATTTCTGAACTTGCAAAGGCAACCAACCATGCAAAATTAAAACGATTGGCAGAATCTTCATAAATGTTTCAGGAGGTGCTGGACTAGAAGACTAAAATACCTCCCAGTTCTGAACCTCTGAAACCTAAGTAGTCCTCAATAACACAGATATGTGGGGCATATAGAATTATTACTACATGAAGGTACATAAAGATTATTTTACTTTAACAAGTTTTTCTAAAGGATGGCTCAAAGTCCCACTGCATGATTACAGACAAGCATGCTATGTCCTCACAATCTGAATATGTCACCAGTCTAATACGACACGACTACCTCAAAAGTTTATGATTATATGGAAAAGCAAAGTAAGTGGATACCACAAATGCATCTAACATACAAAGAAAAATTTTAAATAGCTATCAGGAAATTTTTACCATAGTTAGCCTTCACTGCTGAATGGGTATCAATAGAGGGTGACATTTCCCCTCATCCCCAAAAAAAGTATCTTTCCTGATATGGCATTTGTTAGTGTATAATTTTCATACAACCGTAAGGACTTTAAACATCCATATACTATCACTATGTAAAATATTAACAGCAGAAATGTATACAGAAATATATAGCATAAAGGACAAGAAAGGACAGAGGTCAGATTCCTACACTTTCCTCTAAGCTATTGTTTTACTTTAAATACTTATAAAATCCAGTATTTAACAAAAGCTACAAAGTCCCTGCTCTATAAATGTCATATGTAAGGACTCTGAGCCCGTTACAAACTTCCCAAGTCTGTTTTCTGACCTATAAAATGAGATGAGTACGAGGTGATGTGAGGTCCTGCAAAGATCTAGCATTCTGAATCTATAGGTAGACTTTTATCATTAAGAGGAAATGCTTTTACTATTCTGCTAACCTTAAAGATGAAGATGTTATAAATTATAAACATCTAGTTTTAACATCAAATTTTCTTATTACTGATGTCTACATTTTTAAAAGAATCCAACTATTTCTTCACTGCTTAAAGCACAAAACTGATTATATTCAATTTAAATAGGATTTCACTTTTTAAAAAATATTTTGGTACATGGAGCTATATATAATTTATCGGTGCTTTTAAGACCCTCTATTCATATTTATTGTTAAATTAATCATTAATAATTAACAATTTACTTAAGTTATCAATATTAAATCACTCTCATCCAGAAAAGTAGAATATTTCTGGCCTTGACTCAAGTTAACATCTGTTCAGTCATTTCTAGCATGTGGGTGTAATACTTAAGAAAATGGTCTCTCAGAAGGCTTCTGAAGTCACAGGAATTGATTTAGTGATAAAAATCCCTAATTTACAGACATAAGTGAGTTTTTAGGAGAATCTTATCTAGCATACTTACTGAAAATGTTGACCATTCTCTACTTTGCACTTTGTTGAATAAAGATGCTCAACACACATTTTCTCCTCTTAAAGTCAGATAATTGGCTCAATCAGATCTTCTGCCAGAATTTGAATAGTATCAATAAATGATTTACAACATATAGATTATACAGAATTAATCCAAGTAAAATGAGTCAACATAAGCTTGATAAATTTATCTAATACTGTGACTCATGGTTTTCAAAAATTTTAGCTATAAAATGAAGTTATTCTGTGTGTAGTAAAAATGACCCAAGTTGTTACTTTGCAGGAAAATTTTCTTCTCATCAAAATTATACACTGGTATCTATTCTTTTTATAAATTCAGAATTATAACATAAGAATTTTAGAAACAAATATATACTTATCACCACATATACTTCCCCACATGGAATTTTATGTGGTTTATCAATGACTTGAAAAAAAGAAATAGCATGCTTATCAAATCATGAAGATGAGACAAACCTAAACGGCATAGTTCGGAGGTTGAAGAACGAAATTAGAATGCAGAAATACCTCAAAAGGTTTAAAAAAAAAAAAACCTAACAAAACTCAACCACTGGTTGAGGTCACTGAGGAACTACACACATGGAAAAATTATTAGAGATTTTAGCTGACTCTAAGTTCAACATGAGTCAACAGAGTGATTCTTGCCATTAATTGCCCAAAACGTCAATGTGACCTTAGGCTGATGTAACAGAAATATTTTATTTAGACTAAAAGAGGCTATGGTCTTAGCTTAGTCAGAAAGCAACTGGAGTACTATAATTTCATCATCTTTGGTACCATTTTTTAAGAGACACACTAACAAAATGAAGCATGTCCAAAAAAAGAAGTTAAACCAAGATGGGGAGTTGACTAATTGGAAATGAGGTCATATAGCTAAGATTTATATAGCACTCAAAAGTTTTAAAAAGTGCTTTCCACATAATATATATGTATAATATGCTGTCTCTTTGGTCCTCACAACCACTGTGTGAAGATGCTATTATTATCCCCATGTTACAGATGAGTAAACCGAGGCTAAGCCATTAAATGATTTGCTCAGATACTACTAGTATCTGAGACATTTGAACCCAGGTCTCCCTGAATCCAAGCTCAACACCCTAGGTACTTATTTCTGAAGGATGTTTTTGCCTAGAAAACAGAATATTTAGGGGAAAAGTGATAAATCTTCAAATATTTAGAGACAGTTCCCATCTTGCAGAGGAATTAAGTTATTATTCTTTGTTGCCCCAAGAGGATAGAACTAGAACCGATTAACTAAAGATAGAGAGGTAAATTTTGGCTCAATAGAAGAAAAACAGACTGGAGTCAGGTGACCTTGAGTACAGTTTTCAGCTCTCCCACGACATTTAGTTTCCTCATACCCCAAGGCCTCAGTATCTTTATCTGTAAAACAGGGCTGTAGGAAGAAGGGAAGGTGTGTTGGACTAGATGACATGCAAGTACCCCTCTGGCTCTACCACTACATCATTTAATGTCTAAAAACAGGAGACCCCCTAAATAACTAGGGATCCTCACTGCAGCCATTCAAGCAGAAGCTGGATAAATAAATACCTCTTCACAGTTGCTACAGAACAGTCATGTCATACTAGACAGAGGGAGGGGGTGGTCAGTAATCTATACATAAGGATCCCTGAAGATCACATATTGACTTAGTTTTAAAATGTGATGTTACCTGCATTTTATTGTATTTTTATTTATAGTTACATATTTCCCAATTATATTTTAATCTGGTTCAGGCTGCACTTGGGAATGTTGCCTGCCATGTATGAGTCACATATCTTGACACCTCTGCTGCAGAATATAGGTTACTACATATAGGTAGCCTGAATAAAATGTTCTTCCATGTCCCTTCCAAATCAAAGTATGTTTAAAAAATTAAATATAATGTATTAAAGAAGGAATTGATATAAAGAATTCACAAATGATCCATATACATTTATATACAACCATATTCCATAAAAGCAGAGGTTCTTGGCTTTTTGTGTATCATGAACCCCTTTGGAAGTCTGGTGAAACCTATAAATCCATTCCCAGAATGGCTTTAAAATAAAATACAAAGGATTACAAAGGAAACCAATTATGAAGTATGGTTATCAAAATATATTTTTTAATTAAGTTCATGGGACCTGAGTTAAAGATCCTGTCAATAAAACATTTGTTTACAGAAAATTATATAACAAAGGCTAGATGTTGGTGTGATATGATAAAGTGAAATTTAAAACTAAATTATTGGATATCCCTGACAATCAAAGGTCATTTGAAAGACATGATATCTCTAAAATGATCATATAAATTAATGCCAAAATATGATCCAATTTATGAAAATTCACTTTCTACTCAACATTTCAATAGCATTAAATTAATCCATTAATTTAGTACTCAATTAATTAGGTACACATGACCAATAGCTGGCATTTCTATAGCATTTTAAGGTTTGAAAGGAAAGGGCTTTACATGTTATCCTATTTAATCCTCCTAACAAACCTGTGACAGCGGTAGTACTATGATCCCCATTTTAAAGAGGAAAAAGAGGCTGACTTTGCCAGGGTCACACAGCTACTAGGTATCTGAGGCAGGATTAAGATTCAGATCTTCCTGATTCCAAGTCCATCCCTCTCCACTGCCTCTACTACCTCGATGAAAAGAGAGGTACACCAGCAAGAGAATCTTCAATAACCAAAGAGTAGCTCACTTTTCAGATTAGTATCCCCTCAATTCTGGAAATTAAGAAAATATCTGTCATGTTATAGAACAAAAGCCCTTTAACCTAATTGAATCCCTAAGAGAATCAGTTTAAATACAAAATATTGACCAAATGATCCATTCATATTCTTTATCAGTGAATCTGTTTCAGTTTTGCCTATAAAAATGTATGAAAATATTATTTCCTTTGTTCTTCAATCTGAACGTGTCTGAAGATAAATAACTATTATGTGAAAAGCATCATGAACTCCTCAGAACAAAGATCACTGTATTCAGTAATTATGCTTTATATATTCTATATAGGCCTAATAACATAAATAGGAATATCTACTCAAATTGAAACAACTTAACTTTTTGGGCCACATAGTCTATGACTATTCAATGTCAATTAACAAGAGAAAAATAAATGAGTAAATCTTCTCTTATTAAAATTTTTAGTAATAGTCAACCTTGTTATTCTGAAGATGAATTATTGTCAGTGACACAAGGCTTTCCCCAACCTACTAACCAGCTGGGTTCCAGGTAGCAGGCCATCATTAGGACAGTCTGGTTGAAGTATAAAGATTCAGTATCTCTGTGTATGAATTCTATGAATGAATTCCAAAAACAATCATTTTCCAATTGTTTACTTATCTTCTTCCATCCATGTGAACCAATCACCAAAAAGCTGACTGCTGTTTAATTAGGTAAATTAATTAGACCAGAGAAATTACAAAAGTTTTCAAAAAAATCAAAACGGAAGGTCAATTTTTGCTTTAAAAAAATCAATCATTTCAAATCAACTTTCAATACTTGGCTGTCTTTTCCTTACCTACCTCTTTGAGGGATATTTTTGAATAGAATTCCTAAAAACCATTCTGAAAACTTCATTTACCCTTTAAAAGTTTTCTGTCTTTTTATTATAAATGATTTCCTCACAAGGATCCTGAGTGTAAAGGTATTTGTTTAAAAAAAGATATTAGACAGCTATATGTGTAATTTTTAAAAATTAAAATCATTCTAATTTCAGGGATATGCCATGGTTAACTATGAAAATTGCACCTTGTAAATACAAAGAAAGCAAAGAAACCATAATTTAATATCTTAAAATTTTGCTAGCATGGCATAGTAGTTATAAGGCCTGCCTAAAAGTTGGGAAAAATAGTTTCAGTACAGCTTTAGGGCAATACTGGATATAAATTATATACAAATTGTTCATTAGAGCACAGGTAGTTCTCACACTGAGGGCCCTCCAATAAAATTACAGGTCTAAATAAAAAAAATGTTTTAGCATTTCCCTTACCCTATTATATTGCCTTTAAAAAAAGCTTAGAAAACATGTAACCTGTATTTGATACAGTGCATTTTATAGCATTAAAGCAATGAGATGAACTGTGTAAGGAAAATAAGTCTGTATGTATCATTACTAAGTTATGATGTGTTAGTTTTCATTTTGTGAGAATATACAAATATCAATTTGGTTTCAATATTAGAAGACTTTTTAAAAAGTACAACATTTATCCCCATTTTGGTGGAGGTAAGGTGGATGTTATGATAACAAGAGAAAAATCACACTGTTGTTAACCAAGTTACAGGCATATATGTCCAAGACTATGCCTTGAGGATATAAAATTAAGCCAACTTTGGTATTCTATAAGGTTTAATTTAGAATAATCCTTCCCCTCTATCCCTCAGTTTTAAATTAGACCTTCTGAACAAAGTGGTCACCAATTCAATTTAGTATTGAATTCTTTCCAACTTTTAAGTGTTTGGGGGTTTTTTTTGGAGGCAATCAGGGTCACACAGCTAGTAAGTGTCTGAGATGGAACTTGAATTCCACCTAGCTGCCCCATCTATGGTTAAGTATTAAAAGAAAGAATTTTTTCATTTTCATTTCATTCCAATGAGTGAAATACATATTAGGCCACAGAATTTTTCCTTTTAATAAATGGCAATATATATTAACAGTAATTAAGTCGTGCCAACTGCTTCTGCCCAAAGTTAAGCTTTGATGCCTCCATTATTAAATAAAAATTTTAATTAAATTAATTGATTAATACTAAATTTTAAAAACCAGAAATGATTTTATGGGCATAGTCAAGAACAATGCTATATTTTGGTTAAAAAGTAGTTTAATTTGGCATTTGTTTCCCTTTATTAATAAGCAAAAACTTACCATACCCTTTGGTATAAAGTATGTAGATGCTACATAGATCAGATTTATCAAGAATTCTTTAAATTCTCATTCCAAAGATGTGATCACCCTACACCATCTTTACTAGCCTCTACCAACACACTTACCAGAAGGGAGCACCCAACAGCAATAAGCCTGAAAACATTCAGTACTATTATTACTGATCATATTATATAAGTATAAATATACTTTTAATTTTTTTTATTCTGCTCATAAGACCATTATTTCATTTCAGGCCAACCTAATTTATTTTGGGCCCCAGGAAAGTGTTAAATTAACTTGAAATTTCTTGCCTAAAACTCCTTCTCAATCTTATCCTGAATCTGCATTTCTGGTGAAATTCCTCTTCATATCCCACAGGTAAGTCCATGTGCTCCTAGTGGACTCTGCACAGAAAAGGCAAATTCTTCCATCTGATCCAATTAAGTTGATGGCTCCAAAAAGACCTAACTCTTATTCAATACCAAATATCCTCCTTTCCCATGTTGCCTCTCACTGGAGTGTACTGCTAACAGTAATAATGATGATGATAAAAAACAGGCATTGATATAGTGCTTTAAGTTTTGCAAAGCACATGTTAACTCATTTGAACCAAGCCAAAACTTTGGGGCTATTACTAACTACCAAGAGTTAATTAATAGTGAAGAGTTCTCTTTCCACATCAATGAGTTGAGGCAGAGTTTAAAATATAACAATACTCTTCCTTTCAACAATTTTTGTCAATTGTGCGCAAACCTGTTTCTTAACACAGGCTTATCATCTTCAAATGTCAGGATTTTTTTCAGCTGTTTTAACCTATCCAGCTTTTAAGTAATAGTCATTTAAATTATGTCATACTACAGAGATTCACAGAAAAATTTAAATTTTAAACAATGTTTACAGATTGCCAGATTTTTTTTTAACTTCTGAAGGCTAAAAAAAATGCCACATATTGGAATGTTTATTTGCTATGTATCAAAATGAATCTCATTTTCTGGTGACAAAATATAGTCAAAATAAATTATGCTGGAGAAAAATAGCAAAGATTAAGCTAATTTTAAAAATGTAGACAAGCAGACTAAATAAAATCACTTATTTCACACACTAACTGTGCAAAGAACAGTTTTCATTTAAATCCATTCCACTTTTAAAACAGAATCATCCTCCAAATGAACAAAAATCAATTAAATAGTATATTATATTCAGAAATGTCTAGAGAAAATACAAAATTTTTAATTCATTTTAAACTGTTGTTTTCAATGTCTATTCCTGAAATACAAATAAGTCATTTATAAATAAGCACATTTTTCATGAAGAAAACATTTATTTACATAATCATATGTACAAATATTCAAAAATATTAACCATACTAAGAAAAATATCAGCTTTGTCTTGATGGTCATATAAAAAAACACTGAAAAATAAAGTACTATATACAATCTATTGTCTTACTGACACCAGATATTCAAAAATTTCTCAAGAAAAGGTTAACTTTAGGTAAACAAAATAGAATTTAAATATATTCACATAAAAATACAAGTTTAATTTTTAAAAAATCTTTTTAGGCACTAGCTATAGGGTCAGGCACTTTTTAAAAAAATAAGCCTTAAGGAATTACTGGGATTTAATGCAAGATATTAAGAGACTAAATTACTGTTCAACTCCACAACTACAATAACCAACCAACAATAAAAACACAGTCTCAAACTGAAAGTTGATTTTGGCTTGTGTTATGGTTTATGGAGTTTAACTTGATTTTCAAGAAAACTACTTTACTTCCTGAACTTTAAAATTTTTATTTCTGTAAAATTCTTGATTACTATCATTTTAGTATGCATTTAGGAAATAAAATCAGGAATAAATTGAAATGGTACATTTTATTGGAATTCAAACCCCTTATGAGAGAATTCTACTCAAAGCTAATGTGATATCTTTTACATATCTTCCTCTATTAAGGAATTATATGTATAATAATTTCTTTACAATAAAAATAAAAATTTAAAGGAATTTGGAAATTTGGGGCAAGGGAGAAGGCAGGGATGGGGTTGGAACCAGCAGCAGAATCTTCCATATTAATCTTAACTCTGGAACGACATTTTTGATTTTTAAAATGTGTAACACTGCACTTTAATCAAATGTAAGTCAAAATCATATATCAACATCCAAATAAGCACTTCCCCTCAGTAATATAAGTTTAGAATAACTAATATTTAACAAATCTCCATCACATACTTTTAAAAAGTTGCCTTGGAGCTTTCTGAAACTGAAGTGTGCATCCGTGTTAGGCACGCCTTCCTGCAGCACCATACGGTATATACCACACTAGAAGACAGACCAAGTTGGACTAAGAATATACTCACAGTGTAGCCTCTTCTACTACTAAATTGGAGCTTTTGTAGATAGATTTGATGAATGTGATTGTGGTAAGGCCCAAGATTAGAAAATAGTTAGGATTTCATTTAGTTCCTTATAGTAAGTACAAATAAGGTATAGCTAGAAAATTAAACTCTCCCCTTTATCTTCCTAATTCCTTTAAAACATGAGGCAAGGAGGCAATTGTGTTAAGAATATCTCAGTTTGGCCATCCATTTTAGATTCCCTATACCACTGCAGAAAAATGTGCTCCATCTGTTTCATTGCTAAAAAGTCAAAGGGCAGAGACTTCTCTAGATCTGTTTTTAAAGGGAATAGTGTTTGAAACTTCCTGCAGCTCAGTCTTCTGAATGAAAAGAATTATTTTCATGGTCACATAAACATAATTCCAATCTGAAATGTAAAAGCCTTTCCATTTCCAGCACCAACAGGTCATCATATAAAGCCAGAAAGCAAATTTTAAAGTTTTTAATGGAAAGAACAGGTGATTCTCTCATCCTTGTGTCTTCTAGATATCTTACACTGGTCCATTCACCACTGCCTTCCAAACTGCTGGTGTTGGCATATGTGACAGACATCATCCATGAAGACTCTGCTAGAGAAATTCCTTTTGCTGAAGTAGTATGATGTTTACCAGTTGAAAGAAATCTGGTCAATTAGAGAAGAAATAAACCAGTCTCCCATTAACCCATTATCAAGATACCTGAAGTCACGGTAAGAGTCTACCATGGAGAAATGTAAACTGGCCAAAGGCACTTTGTTCAAAAGACTACCCATCATAGATGACAAGAACTTCCAAAACTAAGAAAAATCTAAGTCAAAGTTCTTTTGACACAAATAGCATTTTCAGGATAACGAAAGCTACCTTTGAGTATATTTAAAATCAGTTTCAACATATATTACATCCTGATGTTTAAATTAATTTTATTTAGATTATGGAATGAAGCCTATAGTAAAGCTATAGTGGTATTATTATAGCATCTTCTAAAGAATTAGGATGTAGACCAATTTGTAACAATTTCAATCCTGTAGACCTAACTTGCAGGACAGAATAATTCCTGGACATCTAGTGTGCAGAATACAAGCATTCAGATATCCAGACTGCTCAAAAGTGTAATGTAAACTTTGTGAGCCATTGGGACACAGCAGAGCATCAAAATGTCCATCAATACAAAATTAATTGCTAAAATAGCCTTAGCTTCTATCTTGAAATGCCTATAAGCTACTGATGCATTCAGCATTTATTCATGTCCCCATCACTCAATACTTTCATAAATGGGAGAAGGAGGTGAGGGGAAGGTGGAATTACTTCTAGTTCCTTTTTTTTGCAATTGGAACCGATAAATAGCTAATATTCTTTGAAAAATCAACTGCAACATGATTTGGTTCTTGCATGAACCCAGTGAAATCACTGGTATAACTAAATGGAAGAACACTCAGATCTATAAAGAAACCCAAGTAAATAATGGAAAGCACCCACTTGTTTATTATTCTTTCCCACTCTCTCCAGAAGCTGGATATTCTGCCTCCAATGGTTCAGTGGAGAAAGTGGACCCCTGACGTCAAAAGCTCTCCGTGGTCTTGGCTGTATCTGTGGTTCTAGGATCATTCCTTGCACCTCTGGTAGGGGAGAAGCACTGAAATAGAGAGCTGAATATAGATTTAAGAAAAAAACTCTTATTAAGAAATTACAATCTCTGATCATTTGAGTTTGTAATGGCTTATTCTTCAGGGTAAAAAGAAGCTGCTTTTCTGTATAATTTCTCTTTAGTGCCTTAACAATCTCCAAAAACATCACCACCACAAATGATAAATTCTTTGGCCACTGTTGAGAAATGACCTGGTTTGAGTCTAATAATATATTTTTGACATAATATTGTAGTCCATAATATACTATAAGAAAATCAACTTAGTCTCAAAGTTGAGTGTTTACTTTCAAATTGTACAGCATGAGATAGAAAACTGACATAAGATTAAGACTGACATGAAACAAAAGGCAATTTATCTTAGCGGGGACAGTGAAAGTTAATCCTCTATATATAATGTCAAAGGGGAGTCCCACTGCAGTTAATCCTGATGTCGAAAACAAAAGGATGGCTTTTCAAAGAGTAGGCCATAATAAAACTAATAAGATTTGTCTAAAAACCTTGGTAATATCCTAAAAGATTGAATTTCTCCTTAGTCTTTAAGTCATTTACCAACACAACGAAGTAACATCAAGCTCCAAGTTTCAGTCCCGTCCCCCCCACCTTCTAAGAGTCTGACCAAAATTAAACACAAAATTAGTCAAGACTTCTCAAAAGGCACTGATAAAAAGGTATTTCTCTGACATTAAGGCTAAGAAAGAAAACTGCTTGGGTGGGAAGGAATGGAGAATTTGATGTATGTTAGGTATAGAATCAAGGTGAATACTGAAAGACAGGGTGATCATTTGGCATTCAGGACAATGTCAAAGATAAAGAAGTTATTGCTAATGATTACAATGTAGAAAATAAAACTCGGAGATGTGTTCAACTAATATACAATAAAGATACACAAGAGAAAACTCTTATTATAGAAAGTAGAAAAGAAAACGTGTAAAGGTCCTAGTTTCTAATCAAGCACACACTGAGAGGAGGCCATAGAGATATAAGTAACAAGAATTAAGGGGGCTGAAAGATTTATTATTTATTGGTACCTCGAGAAACAGGGTGTCTATAAGAAAGAAAATGCTATGAAGAACTCCAGATTTAGTGCTGGATTTGAAGATACTTTTGATGCTCTTGCTTTTTAGTCAACTAATTACTATTATATTATGGGAGATGAATCTGGGGGATGAATAAAAGAAGATAAATTAATCTGACGTGAAATAGTCTCTCATCAATTTGCTATTTAAAAGGTTTCTTACCTGTGAGTGGCTAAAAGCCTGTGTTCCTGATAACTACCAAACAATCAACATTATTGAATGCTTATTCTGTTAACCTGTGTACTTAAGGGGGTTGCAACAATCAAAATATACTGTTATAATGCTCTCAGTTCACCTTTTAGACCCACCTCCTGCCTCTGCTCACCAATTTGGGATTATTCTGAGCTGAAAAAGAATGGTTATTTCATAATCTAACTGAATGAGTGAAATAAATTCTGAACTGACATGATCTTGTGCCTTAAGAAGAATTCTTTGTTTTCCAAAGAAAGAGGCACTAAGACTTTAGAAAAAGCAATGGTAATCAGAAAAAATGCTTAACTGCCATTATAAAAAACTTGACAGATAAATAAGAAAAGAAAAACAGTAACAACCATCAGTATTAAAATTCTATCCCTATTTTAAAACAGTTGAAAATGAAACCTGGGAGTAGGTGACCAAGGGAAAACATAATTTAGCCAAAAGATATTGGTACAGAATCCATATCAACTTTCTTAAGTGTCTACTAATTAGCATATAAGCTAATAACAAAGTCTAACAATTAGATGTATTTTAAGTACTAAATTTGTTTTCAAAGAGAACATACCATTAGATCAGCAGGCTACTAATATACCTTATAATAAACTTCACTAATCTCTTGTGATGATAAGGATTGGAACAAGGGAAGAAGTTCAAATGAAGTTTGAACTAATAAAGCAGGAAGATTTTCTTCATTATAGAAACTTTCTTTTAAAAAAATGCAGTTTTAACTATTTTCATTATTTATAAATTATATGTATGTACATATATAGCTATCTGTAATTCACTTGGTGTCATTTACCAAGAGTCTTTTAGCAAACAACTTTAATGAACTGAAAAGTTTTAATTAGCATATTTTAAAAGTTCCAGCCTCTGTTGAAATGTTAACTACTATCTAAGAGTTTTTCGACTGTCTGAAAACTATTTCTTCTAGTCAATAAACTTTCTTCATACAATTATATTTCCATAATCTGCTTAATTCTGCTTTAATTTTGAAAGGTAAACATTCCAGGTGACCAGAACAAACTCCAAACTAGTGAAATAAGACAGCAATATTTTGCTATATTTGATTTTAACTGGCTAAAAACAAATTTTTTTTTTATTACCTAGTACACTACACTCAGCTAAAGACTAGGCTCTCTCTCTTACTACTGCCCTTCATGACTTTCAAAAATGAATCAAAAGCTGATTTTAAATACCTGGGAAATAGATGTGTATCCTCTTGTTTCTTTAGCTCCCACAAATGAACAAAATTCATGAAATGTGGACAAAGGATAGAGACTAGACCTACAACATTTCATTGCTGTAAGGAACTAAGGGAAAGAGAACTGAAGACTAAGAGCACCTTTGTACCTTAAAGGCTTAGAAAGGTGCTGAACAGACAGGTTCAGCGTTTTGCTGAGGTTCAAAAAGCTAGGCTATGTCCAAGACAAAAGTCTGAGCTCAGCTCTTCTGCTCCCACTGCATGCTGCCACTGGAACTGTGGGTGTGTTTAAGGCTCTGGAGTCCAATCCAGGCGTGGAATAGAAATGGCTTCTAGTATAGTTTCTTTTTTAAAAAAGTGTTCAGGCCCACCTAATGAAAAGTAATACCTCCCAAGCAATTACTATCAACTCTTCAAGTACACATTATCCAAAGGGTAGCAAACCTTTCTCAAATTCATGCTGGCTTCTGTTTAACACAACTTCAACTAAGTAAGAAATTTAAAAGGCCTCATATTTAAAGAAAGAAAAATCTTTAATTACCTCTCAGACTTCATGAAAATATTTTGCTTATCTAAAGTTTATTACTTTATTTTTTGAAAGTTAAAGCAAAATATTTTACTAACTTATGGGTTAGAAAGATATTGGTAGAAACTGAATAGGTATAGACAGGGACAGAACAATTTTCAAGCTCCTCCCAATTCAGGTTAAGCATCTTTGATTTATTTGAAAACTAAGAATTTCCAGAGCAAATATACTCATTTAAATAAATTTTAAAAATCGATTGTGAATATATAAAGGACTCTAGAATCATTTAAGAGAAACAGTAATTCCATTTCTTCAGGACTTATTATTTCATAAGCAATCTAAGGATTTAAGGCCATGTCCAACATGATGAATCTCTTATAGAAGCAAGTTCCTAAGATATAAAGGCTAGCAATAACTGATTTTAATAGGAATCATCCCTTTAAATTGTCTTCTAAGAAAGGAAGAAACAAAAAAGCATATGTACTCCAACTTGTAGAGAATAAACTCTATATAATAATATATAATTATTATTATATATTATATAATAAACTCAGTTAAAATTAGGTTAACTGGGCAAATAGGGTTCTTATAGATTTGCTTTCTGCAAATCTAATCAAGTTCAAGAAATATTAAGTCATATCCCAAGACAAGATGACTCTGAACAGAAACTCCAAGAGTCTCAAATTTTTAAAGAAGTATTTAATGTAAAAGACTAGTTACATACAAACCAAGGAATATTGTATTCTGGACATAAATTCCTTTCTGGTAAATTTTCTGAAATGTGTAGCAAATAAACACACAAATTCAGTTTTTAAACTGGTTTTGGTTTATGTGGCTTGGGTAAGTTTCAATAATTTAATTCAAACAAAATTAAGTGTCTATAATACCTATGGTACCTGTGCTAAGAGCCATGGAAAATGCAAAAATAAAGTAAGACAGGGCACAAGTTGCAAAGGTACTTACCATACAGCAGGAGAAAATATACAAATATAAAAACTATAATGCCACTTGGAATGTACTAAGTACCCTAATAGAAGTACACAGTATTGTACTAGTTCAGAGGAAGGAGAATACTTTTAACTAGGAGGAAAGAGAATTTAGAAGCATCAGAGCTGGTCATCAGAGGACAAGTAAAATCTTGAGCAAAAGATGAAGGAAGTAATTCCAAACAGCGAAAATGGCACAGAGGTAAGGGGGCAAGAAAATGGAGAGTATGTGTTTAGGGAAGAACAGACAATTGAGTTCAATTTAAAGAATAGGATATGTGAAGGGGCAGCAGTAGGAAATAAAGACTAGAAAAACTGGTAATGGATAGTTACAAGAAAAGCCTCAACCTCATGTGCTAAACATAGAAACTTAGACTTTATTCTATAGAAAATGGGGAGTGCTATGATCAAAATTCTCTTTAAGGCTTTGCTTTTAGAAACAGTGTCTAAGATGGTTATGGAGAAGAAAATATCAGGAGGGTAGAGGAGGACTAAAAATCTAACTCAAAAGTCAAACCAACAAGACCCTGAAATATGACAGTGATATGGAGAACAAAAAAGTAAGATCAGATGTAAGAAATACTGAGGAGGGAAAACTAACAGACCTAATGACTGATTCAATGTTGGGGGTAAAGGAGTTTTAATTCCAAGCTTTCAAGTATAGGTAATGAAAAGACAATAATGACATTTACAGAAATAAGCAAGTCAAGGGAAAGGAGCCAATTTGGGAGAAAATTTTAGCTTTGAATATGTTGAGGTTAAGATGTTGGTAGGAGGCATTCTAGTGAGATCTAATAAATAGTTGGGAATACTGGTCTGAATGAATCAGTTGCAATGAAAAGAGAAGTGGAAACAACGAAAGGTTTAGCAAAAAAGAGTTTGGAGGAAAAAAAAAAACGATAAAGGCCAGAACCTTGAGAAGAGGCCTTCATTTGGAGGTGGGAAGAAATATCAAATTTGCCATTAGAGGTACAGAAAGATACTAAAGAAGATAGGAAAAAATGAAGAAGTCAACAGTCTGATGTGGCAGAAAGGTAAAAGAAGGTAAAGACTGAGAAATAGTTATTGAGTTTAGAGAAGAAAACTTAATAGTGATCTTTGGGAGAAACACTGAATAGGGAAATGGAGAAAGAAGTAGGACTTGAGGCAGCAGGAGCCAAAGTTTTGTGGGGGTTTCCTGACAGTTGCTGGAATTATTTTTAAATAACAATACAATCAAAGGAACCAAGGAGAGGCAAAGACTGAAGAGACAAAAGACAACGGAGCATCTCAGTGCCGCAAGAATGGGAGAGAACAGCTTTAGAAATAACTAACAATTTATTCGCATGGTACTTTATGGTTATAAAATGGTTCTGTTCCATGGGAAGAATGCTGGACTTAAGAGTCTGAGGACCCGAGTTTGAATCCTAGATTTTGAACTTATTGTGTGATTTTAGGCAAGTCACAACTTCTCTAAAATCCAGTTTTATCTTTAAAATGATGGGGCATGGTTACATGATCTCTAAGTTACCTTCCCATTCTGAATCTGAATTCAAGCTCCTTAAAAGGAGGGATTCTTTTGTTCTGTTTGTACCCCTGGACTTAGCCCAGGGCCTGACATTTAATAAATACTGGCTGATTGATGATAATTGTATTATATAACATATTTAGGCCTTGAAAAAACCCAAGAAGGTAACAGAGTTAAGTTACATTTGTTTTATAGATAAAGAAAGCTACATGAAATAGTAAAGCCATACAGCAATTATGGAAGATCTGACTCCAGATCTTTTTACCAAATTCTTGTTTTCCCCAATACATCATGGTTAGCTTTAGAAACTTTAAGATAAGAAGAAAAAAGAAAAGGGAGGAATGAAGATACAGAGAAATTTCCACATAGAAGAAATTCATTAAAACAGGGTCATTCTTCTCTAAGCAGGAGTCACAATCATATGATGGTGTGAGCGGTTGTTAGAGGGAATGAGCTAGGGATTTAATGGAATAAACCAGCAAGTACCTGGTATTAAGCACATACTAGGAACCTGCCCTTAAATCTTACATTCTATATAAGGAAGAAATATGCACAGAAATAAATACAAAATGAATACAAGATGACTTAGGGGTGTAGGTGGGGGAAGGATAGCAGTGCACAAATCAAGAAAGGCCCGAAAAAAGAAAATGTGGACAAAGTCACTTAAGAGAGTTTTGAATAAAACAAGAGACTGTAAAGGGGGTAGAGGTAAGATTGTTTCACAAGAGTTGGGAGGGGAAAGAGGAGAAGAGAAATTTTATGTGTGAGATACATCAAAATGGACAGTTTGACTGGACCACAGAGGTCAGGAAGTAGAGAAACATATAATGAATGTTGAGAGCACAAATTTATATGGTAGAATCAATTGCTGCTGTTACATGACTTTCCCCCAAAATGTGCCACAATATGAGAACAGAAATTAAGGGGGACAGTGATGGTGTGGTTCATCTAAGGTTCAACTTACTAGAACTAACAGTAGAAAGTCAAGGACTAAAGTGATCCAGGATGCTAGCAAGAATATATTTGGAAGTAGCTGACAATGAATGGGGATCAGATTGAGCAGAGATCAGATGGGTTGGGATAATATGCAATAAACAGGCAAGTTACTTAATCTCTCTGTGCCTGTTCTCTCTTCTGCAAAATGAGGGGTTTGTACTCCAAAGGTCCCTTCCAGATCTAAACCTATGATCTTAAGATTCAATAAACTGTGAATTAAAGTCAGGGTACAGAAGGGCAATAAGAGAGTAATAAAGACAGAAGATGTGGCTGAAAAACAGGCATTTCAGAATCTAAAAATCTGAATGCAAAAAAGCTCAGTGATCCTTTCCTTTTGTCAAATTGTATTAACAGAGATTTCTCCAAGGGACTCAAGTAGAAACTAAGTACACATAAACCAGGTTTAAAAGTTCCTAAGTAATCGTGTACTTTTCATTCAACAGATTCTCTGAGGATAATTTGTCTTTTAATATCTAAAAGCATGCCTTTATTTTGAAAAGTTATTGAGAACAGAGGCTCTCCTGATAAATCTGGTGTGGTTAAATACAAATAAGAAACTGCTTTGTAGAATTAGATAAAAGAGTATATAAGAAATACTACCTGGAGATGAAACTGGAGTAAAATTTCTCATCTCTCTCAACATGAATCATTTCATTTTAATGGCTATTTATATAAAATGTTGTTTATATTTATATAAAGTGTATAAAATTTATATATGATGCTGATATAAATATATATTGTTGATTATATACTGAACTATATATATATGAACTATACATACACATATTATGTATATACAATATATAGTTGATAAATATATGGTTAAATATATATTTGACATAAATATATATTTATATATGCATTATATTTGCATAAATATATATTGTTAAATATATAAGTTGATATATACTTATATATGCATTTATAAATTTTATATAAAATATTATTTATAGATAAACACACATATTTTAATATAAATAATATTTTATATATACATATTTGTATTATATAAATAATATAAAATATTTAATTTATATAAAATGATGTCTCCCTATAACAGAAAACATAGTTCAACTACATAACACGTTTTGGTAAACATTTATCTGCTTATAGATGTAGGTTCCCATACTGAGGTTCAAGGAATATGTATTTTTGTGGGTGGCCAAAGTAAATGAAGGTCACTGAAAATGCTGTAGAGGGACTAAGACAGAAGATATTATATTAGGACAACAAGGTTTAAAGAAAGTAATCAAGTCATCCAGAAAGGTGGGGAAGTATCCTGCACCCATGCAACAGTTGTAGAGAATGAAGTAACTGTACTACAAGTATACTTCATAAGAAGTAAAGTTGTCTCAAGGAAAGAACATGCTTTGGAAGTACCAATGGAACAAAGAGCATGCACATACCTCTATTTGCCTTGTGAATGGAAAAGAAGAAAAGGAGACACTGAAAATGAAAGGGCTGAGAAACACATGTCATCTGGAATAAGTCAAGCATCAGTTAAAGCAAGAAGTTGGATGAAGTACTTGTGGAAAAGGTAAAGGGCTAGAGGGAAGTTTTATTTGTAACAGAACTGTGATTCCATGCAGCAGAGTAGGAAGGCTGGTTTAAAAGAAAAAAGGGCAGATGTGGACTGATCTTAGGACATGACTAGTCTGGATAGGAATATGAGGAAAGGGGATTTCAAATTTAGGTCAGTAACTCTGAGCAACAGAAATGAAGAGCTGAAGAAAAGCAAGACCCTGAATAAGTTGGGAGGATATTTGAGTTATGGGAGTAGGAGGGGAAGAGGTATGAGGGCAGGGCTGAAAAGATACATGTATTCAACACACTATTCCCAAGAAGGAAGATAGAGTACTAATTCTTTAAACAACATAACAACAATGTAAGCAACATACTATGTTGTATGTAAGATATCACTATTTTTAACTATTAGTGTATGTGACTGATTATCTGAACCTGAACTTGCCAATTCAGCTATAATATATCATTTACAAATTTGGATGACCAAATCTAAGTTCTGAAGCAGATGAGACATCATTTCCACCCTTGTATACTGTTAAGACCTAAGCTATCACTCAATCCTTGCTGGTCCTAGAGCATGTTGGTCTAGAATTCAACAACACTTAGGAAAACTCCCTCAAACTGCAAGAGAAATGGTCACTGAACTCCAGAAGAGGAAAAGAAAAGTAAGAACAAGGGAAGAAATCCATCAATGATCAAGACACAGATGGAAAAAGAGAAAGAGGAAAAGTTACCGTCTTTGCAATCAAGCATTTTATAAAGTATTTTGTATCTGAACAAAACGAAAAATGTCAATGAGCTGCCTTGCCACAAAAGGAAAGAAAACATTAACACTAATATCTTAGCCTTTAGGGAATACAAAACTCTTCCAAGGGACTTCCCTAAGATGATGTAATTTTTTTTAAATTGCCAAATACAAAATAAACTTGGCTTTAAATTACTTGAATAACTGTACTTTCTATTTTGATGGTTTTTAAGAAGGTACTTCACCTTCGGCATCTAAAAGAATTACCTTTCTTTGAATAATTTATCTACCAGGCTCTCCTAGTAAATTTGGTGAGGTAAAATACAAATTAATTGCTTACGTGGGTATTTGAAGGAAAAAGCAACCTGACAAAAAAGCTAAAATCTGCAAGGGAAAAATCACCCAAGGACAAAGCCAGAGAGTTACTTCACATTAACACTGGCTGTCTATACATGAATCATTTTATTTTATATAAATCACTAAAAGAGTTTGTCCTGTGTATACACAGTATAGCTAGAGCTCTGCTTTGGTTAATTTTTATCTGCCTATGGGGGGGTAAGTTCCAACAGTGAAATGAAAAGCAAGTCAGAAGCAACACTCTATAACTACATAAAATTCTGTCTAGTCTACTCAGAACTACATTATTTATAGCTATAGCTTTCAATGTGAAAGAGAAATAGTCCATGGATACTTTGAACTTAAAAAAAAAAAGTATATTTATTTTCTTTTGCTTTTATGCTTGTGTATGGGTTTTAAAGTGAAAGTTCTTACACATCTAGTCTCTCAAAAAGCAACACAATTTTTAACATGAGCTGAAACTACATACTCTCAAACTGTATTGCAAACTTTGAAGACATTTTTTGAAGGAAAAACTCATTAAATTAACATTTATCACCATCTAAGTGTCCACTTAAGTGCGAAGTCAGAAAACTTGGATTTTAGGAAAAATCATTTCCAACTCTACTAGGGACTTTTTTTCTCCTGTCTATAAACCCACATATGAAAAACTTGAAAAGCAACACACACACACACACACACACACACACACACACACACACACACACACACTCCTAGATGCAAAAGGAAAAAAACAAAACAGACACACACAAAAGAACTACTGCTTCATAAGAATATTTAACTGGACACTCTCCTAAAATAAAAGTTTTTAGTGGCTTTATCTATTAGAGCAATTTAAGGGACCATCAAAGGTAAATCATTCCCCTAGTTACCTAACAATTAATGTCAAGTCTTGAAACAAACTATTAACTAAGGTATAATGAAGACACCTCTACTGAGACCTCAGAGATGACCACCTCCATTCTATTGCTCTGACTGATAGAACAAAGTACATAACGGAGAAGGAAAACAGTTTAAAATAGCCGCACACAAAACAAGCATGTGTGAAGTAGCAGAAAGGACAAAACTCCAGTCATAAAAATGAAAAAGCTCTCCAGCTGCCTTTTTAATAGGTGATGTGAACTATAAGCACCAGAATAACCGAAACCACAACAACTTGACAGTTTGCTTGCTCCAAACAACATCTGAGTAATAAAGCTGGCAAATCTATGCAGTCACAATCAAATGGAAAGAATTCCATGAATTCCAGAATGAGAATCCTTGACCTCAGTCAAGCACGATCCTTTCATGGTGTTTCTTCATCCTAATTAACTGAGCTAACTAACTGTTCATGCTCTTTTTGTTTGTTCTCCTTTCTCACCTTTTACTTTTTACTGCGACTTTGATTTTGCTTTGCTCTTATGGTTTAATGAATGTTGCCCTATTAAGTTATTCAAAGGAAAGGAAAATGTATTACAGTGCACCTACTATAGTTACACAATCAATACGTTCAGTAACACTTTAAATCTTCAGAGGTCTGTGATTTTGTAGACATGGGCACTCCTTGTCGCCCCATGAAGAGAACAAGACCCCTAGGAGTTGCTATGACAGTTGCTGAAAGCAAGAAGGTCCCTGCCACATCAAGGTTTGGTCTCTCTGACAGACCTAGAGTCCAATGGGTCCCAAGAGCAAAGCTTCCAGAGCTTACACTCTACTGGCAGAACAGTTAGGGACTCATCGTTAGCTTTCTATAGCAATAAGCTTCATATGAAAAGGGAAAATGTGGCCCTATTCTTTTTCCAAAAAATTTAACCAAAATATTGGTTTGCAGTCATCCTCTATACTGAGATCACAAAAGAAATCAGATTGGAATGGATTTGTGTTTTCCTTTCTACTGCAAATATAAGACAGTATGTTTGCAGAGATAATACTAAGTCTTTGATCCTTAAGAACCTACTTGGTTCAAATGAGGGATCAAAGAAAAGTGAATGTTTTATGCCATGTATATTAAGACTGAACTGTGTTGTTACACAAATATTTTGACATTTAACTTTAGTTATTTAATATATTAAATGATGTAGCTGAAAAAGCAAAAAACTTTAAAACTAAACTCACCGATCAGAAAATTTTAATAAAATGTATACCTCAGATTTATTTCCCTAACAGTAACTCGGACCAGAATTTTCTCTGCATAATTTTTCCTTTTAAAAACCACCACCACGAAACAATTTTTTAAAAAAGTTCTTTGGCATTTATACAAATAAACCTAACGCATGATCATCAAAATGAACAGTACTGTGAAATACTATAATAACCACACTTCATACTAACATCTTAGAATCATTCACATACTAGAATGTGCTAAAACATATATACATACATATGTATATATAATAGACTGGAATTTTTAACACAAATTAATTCACATTTCAACATGTGAAATAATGGCAACATGTAATAAAATTTATAGAATTCAAAAGCTGCTCTTGGTTTCACATTAAGACATGAGGTTGAAAAGCCTAGACAAATCAACATGTATGTGTTAGTTCTCCTCAATTAAAGGCTAACAAGTCACTGATCAGAGGACTAAAAGGAACCTCAAATCCATCTAGCCCAGCTGGCCCAAGGGGGTTCATTTAACTTTCACCTGGAGGCCTCCCAGCAGGGAAATGCCAATACCTTTGGGGAAACCTTATCCAACTCTGGAACAGTTCTAGCTGTTAGTCAACTTTCTTTCCATTAAATTCTAAATGGCTTTCTTTTCAACTTCAGTAATGTTCTTGGGCAAGCAGAAACCTTTCAAATAGTCAAGACATCCTCCATATTTGAAGTCAAGAGACAACCTTTGGAACATATGAAGACAGTCATCATATCCCTGTCTTCAGAATCCATGCAGTTTTTAAACATTTTTGATATAAACCGTAACAACTCAGCTTATAGTAACAACTCAGCTTATATGTAGCATTGATCTATAAATGTATTTAGAAGATAACCGAATCTTCTCCCAAATAAGGTCATCTATTTGCCATCAATAGGACATTGTTTACCTTTTCACTTACAGTATCCATTTTTCATTTGTCACAGGATCTGAAATAAAAATACACTGTATACAATTGTGTAATGCACTCATCCTATCATTTAAAAATAAAATTTAAGATAATTGCTGTCATACCATAACTTAAGTTATTAAATTTTAGGAAAGCACAAAGACTTAATTACAAGTGATTTTTCCTCAATTCTTATAGAAGTATTCAAAAGCAGTATCAAGGTCATTTGTTTATTACCAATGAATAGTCTAATGATGCCACATAACTGCAAGTCATGCAATACCACGATTTCAACAGGATGAAAATTACCCCAAGAGCATGGAAAGACACACAAGGGTCAAGGTATGCCATCTAGAAGCATGTCACCAACAATAATTTGCCTGCAAGAAGAGGCATAAAATTTATCGCCTGAGATCAAAAAGAAGTGGGTCAGTCACATAGCTAGAATGAGACAACAGAAAATCTGAATGTTAACCAATGCTACGGAATCATTAAAAGAATTACAAGGCAGGCTCAACAGGTATATGGAGCTTCTACAGAGGATTTATGTAAAGACACACTTAAGAATCACATGGCAGGGGTGGGGTAGAGGGGTGGCTTGTAAGATGACATGAGGTAGACTGTGATTTATAGACAAAAAGGCTAGCCACAATGATATAGCCACAGAGGCAAAATACCAATGCTATTTTTTTTTTACTAAATTTTACTAAAATTATTTTAAACAAATCACTCATTTCATATCCAAGGATATGTCTATTATTGTTCAATCATTTTAAAATGTTTTAGTCAGACATTTCTTAGCATGCATTAATATGAAAATAGTTTTAAGGATGAAAAGTGGTGTGTGTGTGTGTTTGCGTGCATGTATATGCCTATTTGTTAAAGTGAAAAATGTTTTAATCAATGATCTTGACTTCCAAGCTTCTAAAGAATAATCATCTAAGGTTAACTGCTCTATGCACAGAATCAATTCCCTGTGTAAAAAGCATTTGTATAACCTGTCAATCAGGCTTATGTGCCATCTAGCCAGATCATACATAGAAAAACTGCCCAAACTAGTTTGGCCAAGTTGATAAATTTTAATTCTGGTGGTTCTTAAAGCACTAAAATCACTTATACCTGCTTCCCTCTACTTTTATTGTTATTTTGACACAGCCAAGTCAGTGTCTGAAAATTAAAACATATCTGAAAAAGAAAACTGGAACCAGTATAGGTGAGGTGGGAGAAAGGGAAAAAAGAATGAGGACAACAATTAATATGAATGTCTAAAGATAATACAATGACATGCGATTAAGGAGGTGTAATAATCATAGTCTGGGTATGACCACAGAAACAAACTTTGTAAATCCTTTACAGCTTTCAGGATAAAACATAAAATAGCCCCAAAATTTAAAACTTAAAAAACCTACTCTCAAGTAATCAGCTACCTTTATGGATAAACAAGAGAATTTTTTAAGACTTATAAGTCATTGAAGAGGCAAGACAAGGTTAAGAATCAAAGTCTCACAAGGCTAAGAATAAAAGTCTGAGGTAAAGTACTACTAGGCATTTTAATTCCTACCTTGTTTTAATGTCTTCTGGTTGAAAACAAGGAAGTATGGAGAATGGGAATGCTACTATGGTCTACTTTTCCCCCAAATTACCTACATTATTTCAGTATGATACATAAAGCAGAACTCAAATATTTAAATTTAAAATGTTCAACAATACACGCTGTTTTTTTTTCAATTTTTCATTTTTCACTTCATGTCTCTAAAACTGTCCATAATTCAAACATTTATAAATTGAATCACTTTAAATGCACTAGATCTTAGGATTTAAAGATATCAAATAATAAAGTGAAATATTGTCCAAAATTATTGCTCCACAATTTACCTGAATCTTTTTTTTATCTTCAGACTGCATTTGTTTTAAAGTCAGATATTCTTATAATATAAGCAATATTGTATAATGGAAAGAGTACTGGATATAAAATCAGAGGACACTGGTTTTTAATTCCAGCTGTTAGTATTACTGAGTGATTAGGCAAACTTCACTTCTCCTGTATGGGCCTCAGATTCTTCATTTGTAAAGTTATGGACTTGAATTAAATGGCTTGCTAAATCACATCCAGCTCTATATATAGGGTCTTATAACAAAAACTTTAGAATGACACTTTAGAATGGAGAAAGAAAATGAACACAGTTGAACAGATAACCTGAATAGGAAAACAACTGTACGGGCAACAACTCCTTGTTCATTTCTACCTCTAACAAAGTTGGGCCCAAACTGCCATTTGGAAGTCATCACATTTCTCAAATATGTAGTATGTCTTCTCATACCAATGCTAAAAATTCATCTCATTTTTCTTTCTTAAATTAAGTTTAAAATATTATCATTCTCAAATGTTGGTACTTTCATGTCAGTCTAGTTGTGATAATTTTAGAGAATGGCAGTTGGAGGATCAAGATGAAGAGATGACTTTGTAAAGGTTGTTATGATTGTTTTGTGAATTGCTCTCTTTCAACAGCTGGTTCAGGCTACCATGCAGTGGTTGCCGCCCTTCCCCACCTTAGGCAGCTTGATGCCCCTCCACTCCACTGGCACCACACAGTCTGTATATCTAATCAGCTTTAGTTATCCTGCAACCCAGCACTCCTGAACTCAAGCAAGCTACCAACTTCAGTCAGACTCCATGGCCAGCTGGGATTTCTACTTACAAGGGACATTCTAGTGAAACAAGTTTGTCGTTATATTGACAAAAGAAAAATGAGCTTCACAAAAAGGAATCCAAAAATCCATACCACTTAGCTAGGTTAAGAATATCAAATATCAAACTTGTTTCCATAAACTGACCTGGGTTTAGCCCTGGAATTCCTAAAACAGAGCACAGAATCACTAGTTTCAAGGACCACAGTAAAAGTGAAAATAACCTAAGTTTTTATTTGTAATTCTTCATTTAGGGAAAATTAAATAAATAAATGGTGGTTAGTAATACTTCTGTACTTCAGTTGTCAATGCAGGACAGAAAGTTTTCACCATTCTTACTCTATCTTCCCTCAAATACATACTATGAACTATACATAAAAACGTGTCCCAAAGTCTGAAAGTAGGGATATTTCTTGAACGAAATGGAAACTTTAAATATCTGAAATCTGTGGTTCTCAAAATATTACCTACTGAGTGTTTCCCAGGTAGTCTATTAGGGAGTCTTTTGTCTTAATGTTTATACTTTTGTACTTGGAATGAATAATCCTAGCATGTTGTACTTAGGAAAGGGTACTATACCACCAGTCTTAAGGTCTATAATAATTTAATTTATATATATAATATATATGTTTTATAATTTATATATAATATATTTTATAATTTATATATAATTTATGTAAATAATAATAATTTAATTCTATTTCTGCCACTATCTGATTGTGACCCTGAGAAAATGTTCTTTTCTCAGATTCCACATTCAAGAAAAAAGAGAACTGAAACAAGATCCAAAGGTCCTTCCTTAAGTACCACTTTATGGAACAACATAAAATAAAAACACTATCAATACAATGCTATTCCATTGAAAACAGTCTCATTCTCTCCATATATTATCATGACATTTTTTTACATTCACAAATAGGATTCAAGTAAGAAACATGGTTTATCCATAAAATGTCTTTTAGAACTTTTAAGACAATGATTAGCATTCATCTTTAATGTCAAAATGTCATACTGTTACCTCTCACTAAAAATGGGGATAATTTCAATAACTCATAAATTAATTATGATTTTGAAAAAATAATTTTGTGACATCTTATATTATCTAGAAACACTCCAAGCCCCTAAATATCAATAAAACCAAGCCAAGAATCACTGGTTTTAAGAACCATGGTAAATGTAAATTTTGTATATACTGAGAGAAGCTCTTGATTCAACTTTCTGTATTTGTTAAAAACACCTGAATTCTCTGTAACTATGTACTGTTATTTTAAAAAAGTTCTGATTAAACATTCAAGATAGTAAGAAATTAGTATATTATATTGAGATTACTACCAGTTTTAAAATAATTTGATATAATATACAATATAATACAAACTAAACCAAGTATCATTTGCTCTTTCTTTGATGGTTTAGGAGGCACTTTAGGATCTTTCATCTGAATGCTTATAAGCAAAGGACTGAAATGACAAATTTCTGTTTGACAGAACAGCTTAACCAGACTGAGTTATTTAAAGATGTTTTCTACTGCTAGATTTACCAAAGCAATCAACTATGTTATGGTGCCACTAACCTTAAGGCAATTGCTGGGGCATTAGCCTTTGCCTCACTAGTCATCTTTCTCACTAGCTACTCTTCTTTGCTCTCTACCCACCCTGCCTCTTTTTTCATTTCTACCGTGACACTGCCTTCTTCACTTTCTGTTTCTTCAATCTCACCTAAAACTTGAGGCTGTTGATGAAATTAATCAACATGGCAGTACTTAGGACGAAAGATAATACATATTCTTACCTAGGGTTAAAACAATTCAATTTAACACATATGCTCAAAGCACATTTTTCCCCTAAGCAAAGTCATGCGGCTCCTGTGCAAATTTCTAACAGAAAAAAACACAACAAAACAAAACAAAAAACCTTTTCTGCAACCAATTTAGTCCCCTGCAGCCTAAAGGAATCCTTGTTTAAAAAAAAATTAAAACTCTAAGTATTTTCATTTTTTTCATGGTAAGGAAAAAGGTGAAGCAAAATTATGCTAAGGAAAGAAAAGGAGATAAGACTTTAGGTATGCTTATTTTTCTAACAATGTCACACTAAGAACACTATTTCATATGAGCAATTATAAAGGAAAATATCTGAAATGACAGTTTAAAACTATCAAAAACAAAATAAAAGCAAAACTATAAAAAATTAATTCAACTTGCAGAATATGAAAATGACTGAGCAGCTTTGAACTATTCCATATAACAGTGAAGTAAAAGCTCTACTTCAGTAGTAAATAAGATTTAAACTATGTGGCCACTGAGAGTGATTAACTTAGCTAATACACATATTTATAAGAACCTAATTGAGACTAAGTTAATCTTTTAGTTTGAGTCTAGTATTTTATCCTTCTCTAAAAGACAAATCAAAGTAGCTTCTTTTCACAGTTCTAATGTCCCTTGTTTACATTCAGAAATACAACGAAAATAAAATCCACAGAAAGCAACATGATGCATTATGCTGATATTTTTTTCATCATGATAGTAATTTACAACATGACTCAGGGAAAGTTATTTCCCCTCTCTGGGTCAAAGTTTCCACACCTGAAAAACGAATGGGATGAACCCAATGACTTCTGAATTCCTAAGTCCCTTAACATTCATTACATCTATGGTATTTTTAATTTCCTAAATAATTTACACAAAATTTGTTTACACAATTTATAACCACTGGCCTGATATCAAGTGATTAAAGTGACATTTCAATAGAAAATCTCTACATTTAATCAATAATGGATCAACCAATGACTCAAAAATTCGGTGTGGGCTATAAATGAATGGCATTACTAATTTACATAGAAATGAATTTATAAAGGCATGCTGCTTTAATAACTATTCATATAAACAGCATTATTAGAGATATTCCTTTAAATATACTATATACTTGTGTTTCTATATAAATTTACACCTTTGACTAGAAGCTTTAGATTACTTAGCCTTCTAAAAATGTCTTACCATACTAGTTTTCTTAAACATAGTACTTAAAACAATTAAACCTTTTGTTCACAATTTAGGACCAACATTGCATTGTAGTATCTCAACAGAGAATGGCACCTCAGAAGCTAATTCGTTGAGTCAATACCCTCTGAAATGAGTGGTCAAGCAGCTTTTGCTTTAAGACCCTGGGGGGAAAAGGGGAACCAATCACTTTTTAAGATAGCCCATTCTACTTTTGAGAAGTTTTTCTTGACATCAAAAGCAAAAAACTGTCCCTGTGTAATTTCTATCCTTTGATCTAAATTCTGCCCTCTGGAACAAAGCAGAACATATCTAATCCCTGCTTCCACAAAACAGTTCTTTGAACACTTGATAACTGTTCTCATCCACCTTAAGCTTAATATTCTTCTTGCTAAACTGTCTCCATTCCTTCAACCAATCATCACTTGTTAGGAACTTAAAACCATTAACTATCCTGTTATCCTCTGGTCTCCAACTTAGCAATGTCTTTCCTAAAATGAAAGGCCCAGAACTGAACACAATACTCTAGATGGTGGTCTGAACTGAAAAGAGTATAGAGCAATAAGACCACTCTAAAACTGAAAACTATCCTCTTAATAGAACCTAAGATCTGTGAGACTATGAATCTACACTTTCCACTATATCTCACATATCTTTTTCATGTGACCAGTTGTCTGGACAAAACCTCCGGCAATCTTGTACTAAGAGAGTTGATTTTTTTTTAAACCCAATAAAAGACTTCATATTTCATGTCAATGCTTCAACCTATCAAGATTTTAATAGCCTTTGCCCTCCTACCTTTATGTTCCCTCCACCTTAAAAAGCATGCCATCTATGCATCCAAGTCACTGAAAAAAAAAAATTAACCCAAAGTCAAGCAGAGTCCCCTGAAACATCACACTAGAAAGGACAGACGCTGGCATCAAGCCAATAATGACTGGGTTTGTTGAGAATCTAACTATACTGTTGAGTCCACAATGCTTCAACTTTTCCACAGTAACAGCAAATAAGGGATTTTGTCACATGTTTTGGTGAAAACTAATATGGCAGCCTAACCCCATCAGAAAAAGAATTAATTTATTCTCACACGACCTTTTCTTGATGAAGTTGTGATGGTTGGGTCTTTTTGATTACTATTTCTCTTTTTTAATCTATGTAATAATCATCTCCTTAATAAGAGATTCTAAAATTCTTCCAGCAATCAGTCAAGCTTACTGAATTACAGTTTCCAGTTCAATTTTCTTCCTGCATAAAAAAATTTTTTCCTCCATTTTCCATGCTCTAGCAAAGATAACCTGACAATGTTGAAACAATCTCCTTAGCCATTTCCTGTAGTACATAATTATAGGTCACAGCTGGAAGAGACATTAGAGGTTATCTAGTACAACCTCCTCATTTAAAAAACTAGAAACCGAGACCACAAGGTGAAACATCTTGCCAATGTCAGTAAGAAAGTGGCAGAAAAAACATATGAACTGAGCTGAAATGAAACAGTGTGTCATGTATCCACCATCTTTTCACGAGCATGGTATAGAGTTTATGAGGACCTTCATTTCACATATCCAAATCAGTTGCCCCAAAGTCTTGTCAATTATACCCCAGTATTTAGTTTCCACATTTTTCTCTTAGAAGGCCATCACTCTAGTTCAGGCCCTCATCACCTCTGCTTGATTGCAACTGCCTCCTAACTGGTCTTTCCAAGCCAAGTCTCTCCCATTTCCCCTATATCCATCCTCCACACAGATGTCAATGAGATATTCTTAAAGCACGGATATGACTATGTCACTAGGCTGGCTCTCTAATCCTCTAAAATCAAATATAAATTCTGCCATTTAAAGCCCTTCACAACCTAACTCTCACCTATCTTTCCACATTTATTATACATGACTCCCCTTCTCAGTCTCAGTTCAAACCAAAGAGCTCTCTTGATGTTTCTCACACAACATTCTATCTCCTATCTGCACCTCTGCACAAGTTTGTCACTCCCGTCTGACATGCACTCCTTTCTCACCTTCCCATCTTTAAATCCCTCTCTTCAAAGTCCAAGACAAGTATCACCTCTTTGAAGAAATGTTTCCATATGTTCCCACCCTCCCCTCCCCAAGCTACCAGTGCCTCACCCATAAAATTACCCTGTATTCATTTTGTACACATTTTGTATACAATTATATTTATATCTATGTTATCTCCCCTATACAATGTAAGTTACTTGACAGCAAGAATGGATTCATTTTTGTCTGTATTATCAGGGCCTGGCAGCACTTGACACAGAAAAGGAACTTGATTTTTGCTCACTGGTTGATTGTTTTCTCATTATTACCTATATCTTAACTCCCTAGTCAAACTTTTTGTTCTGTCTTTTCTGGTCTAAAGATTGATCTCTTTGGCAGAGAAGACTAAAGTAGGAGAAACTTTGCATTCTCTCCACTATTAATTATCCACGATCCCTTCTTTTTCAACAAGGTACTTTAAAAATCATTTATATGGTCTATAGCTTTCCTTGCCAGCCTCAGCTTGGTTCCTACCCAAATTTAGGTTCTTTCAAGCCCATACCAGTCTTTGTCATCCTTAATCTCTCCCACAATACAGCAATGCTCACAGAAGCTAGTACATAAGACCATACTATCCCCAAACTAAGAGTCCCCTAGACTACAGATTATTTTTGGTTCTGATTTTTCCCTTTCATAGTTTTGGGGAAATAAGCAATCTTCTTAGAACACTGTCCAAATAAAAATATTTAAGTTGTGTCAAGAGTCTGAAGTTCTAGTTCTTAAACACAAGAGCATTTTTAGTGCACATGTTTTTGGCTGCTTATCGACCTTACATATTATAATCCCATTCTGTAGAATAAACACAGTAACTTCAAGGCAAAGAAAAATCCAGAACAAAGCATCTGGTATTTTAATGAAAAAAAAAAAAAGATTAAAATCCTCTCTTATTGTGTACTCTAAGGAGGCCTACCATAAAATAACAGTAACAGAAATGCAGTATAGACCTAGGGCCTTGTAGGAATCCCTATACTCTTAAAATCCTGATCATCTTCCAAGAAACATTGTTTTAATCTGCTTACTAAGAATCATCCATAACAGGTTTAAGACTATCACAAATGCTACATTTGTGGAATTTTACTATACTTAAAAAAAAAAGTATTTATTAGTCTCACTACCTAAGTCTAAGCTCTTGTGGGGACTTTTTTTCCCTCATCGATCATTAAAATATTTCCCAAATAACCTTTCTAGCTTCTGCATATATCTTCCCATTTAGTCATACACAATTTCCAAAGCAATTTTACCTGTATATGAACATCCTATCAAGTCATTATTTCACAGTCCTTTATCCACAAAAGCATATGGTCTGAGAATTTAGTTAGGAATTTAACTCATTCCCAAACCTTCCTTACTATTAATTTCCAAGATGAGCAAAAAACGTCACTTAGGTGCCTTTAACACAACAGGAGGAAAGAAATGAACAAACTGAAATTACCTAATTTCCCTATTTACAGTTACATATCTTCTGATACAAGTGGTCTCCTAGATTCCCCACCCAGACCCAAGCAAGCATAAAGGGCAAGCAAAAGCACAAAATTTTAAGTGAGTTATGAGACTTCCTATATAATTTATTAAACATCTTTTGATTCTCACTAATTGATAAGCATACCAAAAGATCCGTTTATTCACAAGTTTCTTTGCAGCATAAAAATACTAGGAATTACTCATTTAATAAGTATTCACACCACTTTCATCTAGTACACTATAGTACACTAAAGACCACTTTAGGTCAAGTGGTTTTGCCCAAATTCATTCAGAATCAAGATTTGAACAGAAATCTAGCTCCAAAAACCAAAGATCTTTTCAATGCAGCAGTTCTTTGCTGTACATATGATATGAAGTAACTCAAAACCTATAACCTCCAAATATTTGGCTCTATAAAAACATTCAACATTATTTGCACACTTGAAATCTAACAGCTACTATAAATTGTGATGACCCTGATAATGTTCAAATTTCCACTGTAACAGAATTATGTTAATACTGGCCTTAAACAAAGGTAAATTATTTTAGTTATCTGATAAAGATATGTAGGCTCAAGAATGGATGTAATACTAGTAATCTGAATTCCACTTACAAAGTGGAATGTCAAGTTTGCCAGATTCATCTCAACTCAATCAACCAAAAGAATGAACATTAAATTCTGATAAATATCATTATTTCACTCATCCAATAATTTTTTCCAATAGGAAATCTAAAAACAAACTGTTAAGAAAAATTTCCACTTAATCTAAAATTTGAGACATTTCCCTCCCTTAAAATATTCACTGAAAAACATTTAGCTGTATTTCCTTAGCTAAATTCTTACAAATGCTTTCTTGAAGCTACCTATGTCCAGAAAACATTAGAATTGTTGCCTATATAATTAATTTTTGTGATCTGTAATAAGTCTCTTGCACATTTTAATTTTTTTCATCTTTTTAGTTGCTGATATTTCTTATTTCCAAGATGGTCTGCTTATTAACCCACAAATCTGTCATAATGTCTCTATAATCCCCAACACAATCAGTTCTCAACATCTCCTTTCTTTTCATTCCAACTATATACTAATTCCACCAGCAAAACTTCACAAGGCAATAGTGCATTGTGGATACATCACATTCAAATCAAGTAATGGAAGGTATTTGGTTGTGGTGCTAAGAATAAATAATTAAGCTAAGGCTCAATTTAGCATTTATATTCTCCAGTCAAACATTTCCTTAGCTTGCTACTTTTTTTTAACCAATTCTAAATACTAGTAACTGAAGAAATGACATCTAATTTCAAAGTTGGTACAAACAGTATTTTAAATAAAAGCAGGAAAGCCAATAAAGGTAACTAGAATGGCTAACAAAATATTGATAAAAGACCATTTCTGGATTAACTATTATCCACATACCTACTGTGCACATCATAAATTATAAATTAGGTTTACAATACGATGATATAGAATAGGGAGAATCAAAGTATAATAAGCATAGAGATGAAAGGGACTTTAAAATCAGTCTGATCCAAACCCCTCCTTTTACAGATGAGGAAATTTAGGTCAAGACAGCCTAAGTGGTTTTACCCAATGTATCACTCAGGTAGCAACTGGTAGAAACAAGATTTGAACAGAAATCTAGCTCCAAAAACCAAAGATCTTTTCAATGCAGCAATTTTTTTACTGCACATGTCGTATGAAGTAACTCAAACCTATAACCTCCAAATATTTGACTTTATAAAAACAATCAACATTATTTGCATACTTGAAATCTAACAGTTACTAAATTGTGATCACCCTGAAAATGTTCAAATTCCCAGGATTATCACACTCTAATAGAATTATGTTAACACTGACATAATTATCTAGTAATCATAGATACTGCCATTTTCTGTGATCAATGCAGTAAACATTTTTTAACTGAAATATAATTAAATCTGTTCTACGCAGTCAGTATGGCTGGATCATAAAGTACACATAGGGGAATAAAATCTAAGACTAGAAAAGTACTAAGGGCCCAGGTTGTAGAGCTTTAAATCCCTTTATATCTGAGACTGGAAGAAACAAGAAGCCACAGGAGTCACATGATCAGACCCATACAGAAGGAAAAATCTCTTTACCTGTGTGGAGCATGGTTAGGAATGCAAAAAACTTGAGGCAATTAGACCAACTGGGAGGCTATCAAAAGGTCCAATGGAAAGGTGATAAAGGCCCAAATGTGGTGGTTGTGTGTGTGTAAAGAAATCATAAGATTTGATACCCAACAAAATGGAAAATGCCTAGGATTTGAAATCAATTCTTACTAGCTACATGGCTCTGAATGTCATTTAACCTATCTAGGCTTCTGTTTCCTATCAATTAACATAGGTATAAAACTACATAAATGATAATAATTATGGATCACTATGCTGAGTATCACACTATATAAATTTGTGTTTATGTGTCTGTGTGTGTATAAATTACACAGACTTGTAAGCCTGAAATGAGTCTAGGTACCAATTACACATATCCAATTACTTTAGTTAGAAATAAAGAACTGAAAAGAGCCACAGAATTTTGCTACTTGGACTATTAATAAATAAAAATAAAAAAGATGCTATTAATCATCTCTTAACTAAATAAGAAAGTAGAAGGAGCTAAATTTAGTCTGTTCTTTGGAAGCTAGCAAAAAGGATGGGATTCATATGTAATCAAACTCTAGGGAAATTTGACAATCTGAAGTCACACCTATACTTTTTTTAGAATGGTATATATCACAGATCCCCCCCCCCCCACTTCCTACTACTAATCTGTTCCAGCATTACTTATGATTTTGAAGACCAACTCTTCTTAATCCAAAATCAGTATACACGGTCTAATAAAATCTATGCCTTTGGCAAAGACTCAAAATATGCTTTCTTTTCTTGAAATTAGGACTCAGAAAATCTTAAAACAAACAGTTCCCATAATTATAAGCCTGACTGAAAATTCAATTTCAAAGACATTAATGCCAAAGGGGAATGAAGAAAATATATGAACACACTAGATTGGGGTGGGGGGGAGGGAGAAGGGGAACTTATTTTTAAATGTCTGAAGCATTTCTTTAAAAATATAAAGTAATCATGGGCCAATAGGAAAATAGCAAGAGAAAGATGTCTCATATCAAACAATCAGGATAAAAAGTGCAACAGAGTCAAATCATCTATCTTTATCACATATTAAACAAAAACATTTGATTTTGACTAATATGACTGAATTCTACAAATTTTACATTTCATATCAGAGAAGGCCAACAATTTCTTAAATGTTTATAGTGCTAAACAACTCTCAACTTCAAGAAAACAAATGTAGAAAATATAAATTTTTTTTAAATATATAAATTATAATTTGGAGATCTATACTCTATATGATGCTATATATGTCATAGCATCCTATGCCAACAGTTTTGGAATTGGAAAGAATATTAGAGAATAAAACCAAACTTCTCATTTTTTTTTCCTGGCAATAAAGCTGAAACCCATTTAGGTTAATGGCTCTCTAGGTCACATCTTAGATAGCAGAAGCAGAGATTCAAACCCACATCTTTTGACTCTAAATTTAGAACAAAACCCTCTGTGCCATAAAAATCACCAAAAATTACTATTGCTACTCGGTGCTACTATGTGCAGGTCTTTCCTCCATTATGCCAGGATTATACCTTGATTTACAACAGCAGATGCTACTAGGAGAAGGCACTGCTCTTTATAAAGCTGCCTTTTTTCTAACTCATCGTAGCCCATAGTATTTAATCTAAAAGAGCAGATATAAAGTAATGACCCTACCTTAACATTCTAGAATAAAACAAACACTCGCTAGTTTAACTGTTTTTTAGAAACCTGTACATTCATTCTAATGCTTCTGCCAGAGTTCAAAACCTTTTTTGGAACACCAATATTTTTGGAGTTGATTTCAAAAGTAACACGTGGACACAAGAAAATTCTCATTTCTTTATAGTCACAACTATTTTAGCTGCAAAACAAATTTTAAAACCTATTATCCAGCTTGATTAATCATTTAAATCATCAAATCTGGCTCCTTTTTTGCCAGAGGGCCTAACTGACACCTTGCTGATCTTCTATTAAAGCCCTGGAAAGTCATAAAAACAATTACCAGGTTAATAACAGACAGGTTTTTGTTTTTTAAAGGAGTTCAAAACTTCTCTGGCAAAATTGTTAACACAGGTATGAAATAATTACTGCTCACTGTGATTAATTTCAGGCATTAATTAGGCAATATCAAATATCAAATGATGAGAAGTAATTAAGATGTAGATAATTTAAAATCATTTTAAGATTTGTATTTATATTAGGTTTCTGAAGTAGAAATGGATAGAGTCCTTCTAAAGTTACTCTGACAGCACTTAACACCATTTTTCATCCTTTTTCATACTCTTTTATTAAAAAAGCAGAATTGGTAGAATGGACAGAGGGATAGCCATGGTTTCATAAAGACTTGGTCACTCACTGACAGAGTCCAGGACCTGGGCTCAGGGAGTCCAGAGTTCCAATCTGGCCTCTGGACTAAGTCACTGTCTCCCAGAGTTTTCTCAACTGTACAAATAAGAATCCTAAGAGGACCACCTTCACTGAATTGTTGTGAGGATCAAATAAGAATATTTGTAAGTGCTTAGCACAGTGCCAGGTACATAGCAAGTGCTCAATAGATGCAAGTTTCCCCAAAGGAGATACCCATCAGTTGGGGAATAGCTAAACAAATTGTGACATATGGACATAACATAATATTACTGCACCATTAGGAATTGTGTGTGATGGATACAGAGAAACATGTATCGATACAGAGAAACAAATCGAAAAAAGACAATTACAAGGGACTCCTTAACAGTCTTTAACAAGATCTATATGAATTGATGGAGAATGAAGTCAGCAGAGCCAAAAAAAAACTCTAAATCAGTAACTACAGCAAGGTAAATGGAAAGAATTACACAACAACAACAACAACAAAAAAAAAATCAAAAGTATATGTAACAAAATTATAAAAATCAAACAAGACTTGAATGAAGAGATATACAAGAAGATACCCTCAATTCAGCCCTTCATGAAAGTAGTAGGGTCACAATTGTCATATATTGAGCATGTTTTCATATTTTTTCAATGTATCAATCAGATGTGCTGATTTTTGTGTTCCTCTCTAAAAGCAGACTATTTGTTATATGGGATGGCTCTTTGGGGAGGAGGGAGGGAGAAATTCTATGGCGATGTAAGAAATAGAAAATATCAATAAAAATTTATTTTTTTAAATGCTTCCTTTCCTTCCTTCATATCCTGCCTCTGATATATATTACTGGTGTGACCATAGGCAAGACACACCCTTTAGTGCCCCAACCAATTAAAAAAGCAAACAGAAAACGTATTACATTACAGAAAACGTATTTGATTTGCATTGGTAGGGGTAGTTTATGCATTGAAAACGTATTACATTACAGAAAACGTATTTGATTTGCATTGGTAGGGGTAGTTTATGAAACAAAGTTCCCCACATTGAAAAAAAAAACAGTTTTGAAAAAAAAAATTATTTCAATTTTCTTTGGTGTCTTTAGTAGACAGTGGTTTTTACTGATAAGTATTATGATACTGATGCATCTTCTTAAAGGGCCATGGCTGCCATCTGTCAATGAAGATCATACAGTTAAGTGGATTAACATGAACCTTGTTGAAAGATTCTAAGCAGTACAAAACTGATCTGTGCTTTAAACTAGACCTGAATTCAATGTTCTGAAAATTGGTTTAACATAAACACTAATCTTTTTCATGCGCTTAAAAGAAATTTAAAAACATAAAGTGATTTATAGGTAACTATACTAAAAAGAAACATAACTTTAAAACTTTTACAATAAGACTTATTCCCTTCCATGTTTACAATTCTTTAAAAAAAAATTATAAAATATTTGACTGTTTGCTAAGTCATGCCCAATGAATTCTGTTTAAAGTTATCCAAAGCTATTTCTATGTTGAAAACGTGTTTTTTTATGAGAAACAAAATTAAAGACACCACACCAGTTCCATCTAACATTCAAAAACCAAAGTATTGCCCTTTCCATATACCATGATGGTAAAGTAGAAAACATAGACTTAGGAGTCAGACCTGTTCCATCCCCATGCTCACTATGTCAGCTCAAGCATGTCATGCAGTGCCCAAGAATATCAATTTCCTCATCTGCCAACTAAGCACTTTCCTCATGGATTTGTTGTGAGGTTCAAATATGATCAAATACTTCAAAAGTCTTAAAGCATGAGATAAACATAAGCTGTTATTTTCTTGATTATGCCCATTAGTTAAGCCATACTATGTGAGAATTTTATAGTGATAACATAATTAGCTATTTTTAAATGAAAATGTAAGTTTCATCTTATAAACATCAGTAACTTTTAACACTACTTCATTTTTGCTTACAAGGGCCTTGATTTTTTTTTTTTTATAATTTGACATTCCTCACGATTCTGGATGGTAGGTTGAATAGTACTGGCCCTCCTTTTTTGTAGTTGGATAAAACAGATCAGAGCAAGGTTTGCAGATTTGCTGCAGTCCTCAAAGCTAGTCAGTGGGGGAAAAGATTACATTATATCTCATACTTTTCACATCCCTTAGACTACTGACCACCTCTCTCACTATCACTAAAACCAGTTACAGATTTTGATACAAAGCACTTTCATTTATTTTTAATTTCTCCAATAATGAAATCCCAACACAAATACTTCCCTACCTGAATCTAACATTTACTTTAATTTTTCATTCATTTAAATAAAACTGTATACTCTGGGCCTATATTGATCTAAAAGGCAATAAAGCAGATCACTATTGAGCTATTAAAACAAATGCTTTGCTAGCCTCTGTCTGATCTAATACTTAAGCGGTCTTTTAATAAATTTGGCATTTTTTTCTTCATCTTTCTCAAAATGATTTAAAAATAACCTCTTAAAATTTACTTTTAGCAAAGTGTTTCATCTTAACTTCAGAAATAACTTAGTTTTCAATTCTACAATTTGTTGCTTAACATAGTACTATCTTTGATATAATGATTTTCCCCTACAGGGTGGTACACAGACATGAAATGATGCATTACATAATGTTCCAATGGAACAAACTGCTACCAATGGTAATGATGGCAGAATGGCTGCTCTGGAGGTATGCTCCCATGAGAAACAATAATGCAGCCACCAGAGTGTGCTCATTCTCTGCCCTTCTTAGAGATATTAAAAGTGAGAATATAATCTGATACCATCTATGTATTAAGAACTACACTGGATACAGGAACATGATGTAAATAACAAGAACATAGTAGCTCTGGGTCAGAAGACTCAGGTGTGAATCTCAGCTGTGAGATTTTTCTGTCAGTCTCTCTGGACCTGTTTCCTTGAGAGTGATACCAGTGCCCTTTCAAAAATTAAATGAAATTGTGTGCAACGGTGTGCTTTACAAAACACAATCAAATTTTCAATAATGTAATGTTCTTTAAAATATATAAATACCTAATACAAATATGTAAGTGAACATCTAACATTATTCTAATGATTTTATGATTTCTCAATGAACTCACTGTCCAAGTTACACTTTAGTAGCCTCTAAAAAGCTATCTGTGGTCAATTAATGCCACGTCTCTATGTTATAAACACCTGGAGTTGATTAGTCCCAAGCTCTGTCACTAACTAGGTCTATGACCTTGACAAATCTTTTCACTAAAACTGAGTTCTAAGTCATCAAAAGGTCAGATGATCATTTGTAGGCTCTTCCAGAAAGGGGCTTCTTACTCTGGTATGGATTCAATTAGATGGCCTCTGGGATCCTTTTCACCTCTAGCAGTCTATAACTGTAAGACTGGGCTAAATTCTCTCCCAAGTCCCTTTCCAGATATAAAACTCTGTCTCTATAAGGTTTACTTTGAAAACCAAGGACTTACAATTACAGACAATATTTGAAATAAGGAATAAAGTTAGAATCTGAAATTCTGATGGAGTTTTGCAACTGTTTCTTAGGCTTAAAAAGTTTTATGCAGAAATGCAGCCAGAAATGCAGAAATGGGATGAACGGGGTGGGGGGGGGGGTTTCTGAAGAACAATACCAGCTATATCCATTCATATGCAAGCTCCTTGAAGGCAGGGGGAATTTATGTTTCTATATTCTCAGAAACTAACCCAATTACTTAATCATAGTCTGGGCCTAGAGAAACACTGGCTGAAATGAAATTAATTATTTCTTGGCTTAGTTTTAGTTTGTTGAGATTTCCTAAGAGCCTCCCCTCCAAAGCTGTATTTCTTCCTTCCTGACTAATTATAAATCAAGCCAGCAAAACTTGTAGAAATCAACATAGCAGTAAAATCCAATGCTTTAAAATTATAGCAAGAATGACTAATGAGAAAAAGAATGTTTCCAAAACAATTTTAATATGTGAGCTAATTTATAAATTAACTCTAAAGTTCTCCACTGAGGTCTAACTATATAGGATATGGGGCGGCTAGGTGGCACAGCAAGTAGAGCGTCAGCCCTGGAGTCAGAAGGACCTGAGTTCGGATCTGGCCTCAGACACTTAACACACACACAAATAACCTAGCTGTGTGACCTTGGGCAAGTTACTTAACCCCAATTGCCCTCCAAAAAGAAAAAAAAATTTAAAAAAAAATTAACTATATAGGATATGCTTTATTGTGACGGTAATTCTGAATCTCAAGGATATTCCAGTGGAGAGGTGGGTTTGTCATGTCTTAACAACCTGGAAAATCAGTGAATAAGCTGGTGATAGACTTCTTAGAAAAGTTCCTCGCCCTGGTCCACATTCCACAGGGAATACATAGACAAGCTGCAATTTTGCACTGATCAAAGTACCAACCCCTAGGCCATCATACATCTCTGAAGGACTGAAGCACAGGTATTAACCCAGTGGCTATATTTCAATGGAATCTATTTTAATCATAAGCTGTGTAACTTGTGATAGAAATACAGAAGTCATAATGACAATTTAAAAGCATTAGAAAAGGATTATACAATGAAAATACCATATTAACTAAAAACATTACCTGATATAAAGTCTTTAACACTGAAAGAAGCATCTTGCCTATTATGGAGCCTTCAAGCACTGATTGACTAAAAAGCAAAGCTAGGTTACATTCATGATCCTTCCAATCAATCTTGATTTCTCCCATCTTGAGTTTATTACCCCAATGCAAGTAAGCTCTAAATAATGCAGCCACCAGTACTAAGAATTCTTATCTTGGTCCTTCTCCCTGGGAAAAATCAACACTGAGAAGAGCAAAGTAGCTACCACCTTTCCCCACCTCCTCCAAGAAATAAGGCTTCTTCAAAAGGGGCAAAGAGAAAAGGAAACAACAACAGAGAAAAAAGCAGCTACCTCCCTTTTCTGTTCTCTCTTCCAAGTGACAAGGCTGTTGGCACAGCAATAAGAACCTGTCAACACCCACAAAGTGGACAAAACAGCAGCTATGACCCAAGACTAAGAATCAGAACTTCCTTTTAACTTCCATACACTTAAGCAGCAAAAATGATTAACTTTGTGGTGATGAGGAATCCAGAAGATTCATTCATTTAAGAGACATAGCATATATAATCATAGGACTTTGGAGCTGGGAGAAAAAAAGTCAAGCCTAGAGAAGTTGGTGATTGCCCAAAGTTGTACAAATACTAAGTGGCAGAACTGGGCATAGCAGCCACCACCAGTTGGCCACTGGCTCATCTCTCTCTTACCACTGCACCACACAGCAAGCCACTCATTTTGAAACAGACAAAACAGTGCCTCTAGCAGTGTCTTACTACACACAGCATACAGCTGAACACTGTATATTCTATATACAGTTGCACACAGCATACAGAGAATAGAGTTCATTTAAATGGAAGGGGAGGGTGAAGGGACACGGTATCAGTTTTGCTCGCAACCAAAAACTGATTTACTAAAAAAGCACACGATATTGTTGACATAATATATATACTTAGATTTTGTAACACATTTAAATGGGGGCAAGGAAAAAGGAGAAGACTTGGTTGCTATTTACAAAATAATCAAGATTTTATTATACTGCCCTAAGAAAAGTAGCTAAAATTATACTTCAAAAAGTAAATGAAACAAAGTCTTCCTAAAAAGGAAAAAAAATTTTTTACCAGAGTAAAACTCTAGTACTCTATGAAATCCATATGCTGAGGCAGTATGGTGGAACAAAAAGAGCATGGAACTTAGTTCCCAGACAGCTTGGCTTGAATCTCACTTTCCATATTCCCAATTTGTTTTACACCTTGAGGAAATCAAACTCTCTAAGCCTTAGTTTCTTCTTTTTTTGAGACTAAGTCCCCACCATCTTGCCCACATTGGAAGTGCCACAGCCTTTCACGGGTCTCATCCCAATACCAATTGGTATGGGAACCTTGATCTGTTCCATTCTCCCTTTCTTATGGAATCTAGTGGTCTCCCATTCCCAGGTGCTCACCACACTGGCTCTGTATTTGGTGTATATACCTGATTGGTTTAGCCCATTGCAGGTCAGAACTCCTTTGCCTCTCCAATAGCCAAGATTACAGGTTAGTGCTACCATGCCCACCCTGTTGTTCATCTTAAGATAAAAATAATACTTGGGAGTACATACTTCACAGGGTTATTATGAGGATGAGATGAGGTTATATAAGATACTTTTCATTTCCAATAAAAATAAAAAAACTATTGCTAATAATTGTGAAGCGTATTTGTTCTGGTTTTTAGTTACTAAAAGTCTTCTGTGATTTCCATATACAGATTCTATTTTCTTGCTTATGGTATACAGAACTCTACTGGCAACAAAACAAAACAACCAACCCTTACTAGCCCTAGAAGACAGGATGAGGTGAGGGGATTTCCTCACGGTAATAGATAAAGAAATGAGCATAAGACCATAATGTCACTTTTAAGTGATTTAGTGACACAGGTAAGACTGGCATCATCATCCTCACTCTTTTAACGCCTATCAAAATTTCTGGAACTAATAAATACCACTTTCATTGTCTACTAAATAACCTAAATGTTAAACAAACTTGCTATACAAAAGGAAACACAAAAATATTAAAAGAAATATGCAAAATTTAGGCATATGCTTTAAGGTGCTGGCAAAAAATTTAAATGATTTTAAGACAAAGTAATGCCTTATTTATAAAGCACTGTGTTATACGTAACTGAATTTTCCAGATCATTAAGGTTTTCAAGCTTCCAACTTTGGAAAAGTTCTGACTGAAATCTTTCAAAAGTATGTATGCTTCCCCATTTCCTTAAAAAGAAGATTATCAGTTTTTCAGAAATCATAAAGACTGTTTTCTCAGACAATTCTAATGATCAGGCAGATCCTAATCTCCTCCTGCCTCAGTGTACAGTTCTTCACAAGGTGCCACAATCAAAAGATAACCTCACAGTAGTAGCAGCCTTCTGAACACTCCATAGGTTGGACTTCAGCTGAGAGCACAGCTACCAGACTATCACTCACAAGCTTTCTAATTTGATAGAAATTGCCAGAACTTGGACTGTTAGTCATGAGTGGATGAGATGGAGGACTTTAGAAAAAGATAAAAAAAAATAATTTAACCCTTTTTTAACAGACAGTCATCACTATAAAAAATTAACTGTTGTATTCTACAGCACTATATTTTTTTGCTTTTGTTTCCTCCCTCCATGCCAAGCTAGGCTGCCCTCTACTGCTTGCTATCCCTGAGCCTACTTCTTCAGGTCTGTTACTTCTCCATCCCTAACTCCCTCCCAACCTGCTGTAGTCTAGGAAAAACAGGGAAGAATCTGGTGTCAACATGAGTCTCCATTCCTTCCCAAGTTAAACCTGAGTTCAGGTCTATGCCAGGTAGAAAATGGGAAAATAATCTGAAAGTATGAGAAAAGTCACTACACTTCGTATCCTTTGACAGATCAATCCTATTATCAGACATATACCCAAAGGAAGATAAAATCAGAAAGGTCCAATATACACTAAAATAGTCATAGCAGCACTTTTTGAGATAGGGGAAATAAACCAAATAAATAGAAACAAGGTGGGTGCTCATCAACTAGAAAATGGTTGGACCAATTGTAGCATTTATGAATTCAATGCAACATTATAGCAAAATGATCAATATGAGAAATTCAGATTATCATAGCAAAATTCATAACAACTGACAGAGTAAGGTAAATAGAACCAAGAGTAAAATTTATACAACTCCAACAATGTAAATGAAAACAACACTAAGGCAGCCAAATAAATTAACCGCAAAGACAAATAATTAAACACACTCCTCCTTCTTTAGAGTTGAAGGACAAAGGACAACAGGAGAAGACTATTGCAGATAACATCAAATGGGATCCTTCCAGGAATGAGTTCTGCCTAACTAATTTTTGATTTTTTGCTTTTTGTACAAGGAAGAGCTCAAAGCATGGTGGGGTAACATACAGGAGGGAAAGGTCGAGGAAACAACTAGCATTTTTTTAAAATGGGACTTCTAAAAAACGTCTTGTAGCTGGCGGCTAGGTGGCGCAGTGAGTAAGAGCGCTGGCCCCAGAGTCTGGAGGACCTGCCTCGGTTCTGGCCTCAGATACTTAACACCCACACAAAAAAAACTGGCATGTAACCTTGGGCAAGTTACTTAACCCCAATTGCTTAAAAAAAAAAATCAGCTTGTAGGACTTGAGCCTGATCATGTGCCTGCCTCACAGCTTGTCACCATGGCAGTAAAAGCAAGCCTGACTTTTCAGCCACAAGTCTTGAAAACCACTCAATGTCTTAAAAAGAGTTGTGATCTGCACTGGGGGGAGAAGCAGCTTGCTGACAAAAAGTACAGATCCTTCAATAATAAAACAAAAGTTTGAGTCCAAGAGGATAACTATGGAACAGAGCACTGGGTTTTACTGGAAGGGCTCTTAGATAACTCCAACATCTGAAGCCCTGGTATCCTAGGCAGTGTTCCAGAGAGTTTAGACAACCCAAAGCTTGATCTCAGGGTAACTAAGACATTACTTCAAGTTTAGCTCCCATCCCAAATCGTTTTCAATGAATTCAATCCACAGCCATAGACTAAATCCTTAACTCTAGTATTCCAACTGATAAGAGCAGCTTATATTTTTGTAGCACTTAACAGTTAAAAAATAGTATGGGGCGGGTAGGTGTCGCAGTGAGTAGAGCGCTGGCCCTGAAATCAGAAGGACCTGAGTTCGGTTCAGGCCTCAGACACTTAACACACACACAAACAAAAACCTAGCTATGTGACCTTGGGCAAGTTACTTAACCCCAATTGCCCTCCACAAAAAGCAAAATAAAAAAAAATACTATATACAAATATATGTATGTAAAAAAAAATTAAAATTATCCTCTACAATCCTGGGAATGAGGCAAAAGTATTATCCCCATTTTATAGATAAGGAAACTGAGGCTCTGATATTAAGTGACAAGTCAAGCCCATACCTGAAACATGAACACCTTTTAATACATTACTAAATATCCAACAAGTAGTTATATTTCACTTGAAAATCTCCAATTTTTTGGAACTCAATTACTTGAGGCTGAGCATTTCATTTAGGGGAAGTTTTAATCATTAGAATATTTTTCCTTAAGTTGAGGACAAATCTGCTTCCTGGTAGCACCCATCCAATCATCCTGATTCTTTTTCCCAGAGAGAAGCTAAATAAAACAAATTCACCTTCTACATGACAACTCTTCAAACTCTCAGATATAGTGCTCATGTTCTCTTGTAAGTCTTCACAGGCTGAGGTAAGGCAAGTCTTCACGTGATACAGTTTCAAGTGCCTTTACCATCTGGATTAAATTCTAGTTTTGCAATATCTTTCAACAAATGGCGATGTCCAGAACTAAATACAACATTATGGATAGAGTGTGATGATGAAGGACCTTATACATTTATTAACGTAGCTTAAGATTGTGCTTGCCTTTTTGTTTAAATTATCAAACTGCTATTTAACACCAACCTTGAAATCCATTAGAAAACCAGGTCTTTTTGACATTAGATTTCTGGTCACATCTGCCCCCTTTAGGTTTAAGAAAAAACTGCACAAAAGCTCATCTACATTTCCCTGGAATTTCATATTACATTTTGACCATCTTTTCAGATCACTGAAATCTTTTTGGATATTAATTCTGTCATCCAACAAAATAAGTCACTGTTCAAAGTGCTGCACAAGAATAGGACCAAGGACAGAGCAAAGAAACAAGCCATCATAGACTTCACTCCAGGATGGTATCTAATGTCTTGCCACCCCCAAAAAAAGATCAGGCTAGGGAGCTGAGGTGAAATGAAGATACAAGTTTCACTGATTTCTGGAAAACAACTATACTCCTACTACTAATAAATACTCTGATATCAGATTTCTTGTTAATGCTTTGGATCAGTTATTCTTGTTACTGTATCCCTAGCACTTAGCATAGTGTCTGGCACACAGTATGGTCTTGATAAATGTTTACTAACCAACTGGCCCATCTCTTGAAGTCTTTTAGGATGGCCCTTCCTGACTACATCTTCAGTGATAAGATACTGCAATCACACTAACCAACTCTCTATTTCCCTTCAGGTAACCTGCAACTTTTAATTCTTTTAAAACTAAGTATTCCATGTTTCACGGTCATCTGGAGTGAAAGAATACTGGTGCTTTAAAAAAAAAAAAAAGATGGACTTTTGTTACAGGGAATAGCTTGGTATCATTAAAAGCAAAGAGAAATTTCCCAAACACAATTCAGACTATTTTCCTCCTCCTATTTAATTCTGTGCCCAGTTCACTATCCTATATGAAGCATATGTCCAAAATATATTTACTGATGGATCACCTCTACTTTATGAATAGCACAGAATAATGATAACACTTGAAATTTAAGTATAGTACTTTAATATCTAAGCATTTTGTATTTCTGATCTCATGATCACACCAACCCTCTGAGGTAAGAAGATTTTGGGCAGTAATATATTACACAGATGAGGAAATAAAGCTCAGAGAGGTTAAGTGACTTATCCATGGTCATACAGCTAGTTAAATAAAGGAGGTGGAATCTGAACTTGGGCCTCTCCTGCCTCAGAGTCAGCACTTACTAACTACGTGACACTACCTATCAATTCAAACGTATATGCTCTCCTGCCACCTATTAATGCTGCACACAAATGAAAACATACATAATAACATATAGGGGCAGCTAGGTGACACAGTGGATAGACACCAGCCCTGGAGGCCTGCAGGAATACCTGAGTTCAAATCCAGTCTCAGATACCTGACACTTACTAGATGTGAGATCCTGGGCAAGTCACTTAATTCTAACTGCTCTAAAATAAAAAAACAAGGCAGGTACAAAGTAACTTTAAAAGCCTGATGTTTCCTCTCTGTGAACTTAAGACCGCACAATGACTTTTGGAATCCCCTTTATGAACCAAGTAGATCAAATAATGGAGATTAAATCAGTGGATTTTTGCTAGTACAAGGTTACTGAAATCATGAGTAAACTATTCCTTTAATATAAAAGGAATTAAGTTATCACATTCTACATAGGAAAAACATGGAAGTCTAAAGTTAATACTTTGAGATATTACAAAACGTCTTTCCATACACAAGTCTTTAAAAGTCAAAACATTAACTTATATATTACATTCCTGGTAACTTAAGATCTTAGAATTTAAAAATAGATATCCTTCCCCCTGAAACATTTGACTGTTTTATGGACATTAAAGTGTCACTGAATGTTTATAGTATCAGTTACATATCTACTGAAATCAGAGGCAATTTTTTTTTTAATTGACAGGGACTTCAATAAAGTCAATGAAGTCTAGAGCTATGCTCTGGGCCATGCCCATACTGCAAAGCATGAGCCCCACTATCACCAAGCTAAAAGCCTCATGTATAATACTAACAAAAAGATATGTCCCTGTTTTTTTTTAATGTTAACAAGCCTTCCAAGGACATCAAAAGTCCTTGAGTACAGGACATATGGCCCTCTACTGGAATGTGCACAACTCCATTGTCATCTACTGCACAGATTCCTAAAATTTCTTTGGGGGGGGGGGGAAGTAGGGAGGGAGGGAGAGGGGGAGAGAGAATGTGCGTAAGTATGAGTTCTGGTAGAAGGACCTACAGGATAAGGAAATCAGTTACAAAGGCCTACACAGGAAGCAACCCACATGTACCTGTATCAGTGACAAGAACTGAAGGGCACATTCATAGCATCATTCCTCAGCAACCTACTTAACACTACTGAAGGACAGGGGGAAAGGATGAAATAAACATTATCAACCACTTTGTTATTACATTTGTTTAGAAACTAAGCATGTTTTTATTTTTAAAACCAAGTACATGAATTTACGTATCTATATTATTCATGTAACATGGCACTGGGTCCTTTTTGCTGACGTAGAATCATTTTTCCCCCAAGGAACATTATACCCAGGGAGGAGAAGAAGAAAGCAAATCTTCCACGCTCCTAGTTGCTAGACAGTCTATTGGGGAGATGATTCTGCCAGCTGGTGCTAAAAACAAAAACAAAAACAAAAACAAACCCAGACATGACTCACACTAAATTCAAACATCTTATTATGACCAAGGCAAAACAGGCAAAAACATTACTTTTTACAAGAGTGCTAGACCTGGAGTCAGAAAGACCCAAGTTCAAATCCAACCTGAGACATTTACTAGTTGTGTGACCCTGGCAAACCACTTAACTTCTGCTGGCCTCAGTTTTATCCATCTGTAAAATGGGGATAATCCCACCACCTACATCAGAATTGTTGTGAAGGTCAAATGAGATGTTTGTAAAGCCCTTAGAAGAATACCTCACATATGGTAAGTGCTTAACAAAAACTTGCTCCATTCCTCCCTTCTCTTACTTGATTTTGTATACCCTTATATATGCACATATTTTCTCCCTCAGTAGAATTTAAGCTTCTAGAAGAAAGGGACCCTTTCACTTCTGTCTCTGCATCACAAGTTGCTGGCACAAAGGCACTTAGTAAATGCTTATTTTGATTGATTACTACACTACTGAGTCAAGCCATATATTGCCCTTTTGAAACTTCTTGGCTGCCCTTCAAATTCAATTTAAGCAGATTTCACTCTTATAAAAATCACTGCCTTTGTTTTGTGTGGGTTGTAAATTGATATGCCCTGGGCCCTGGCAAGCCAAAAACTGATTTTACTCCTACCAAAACAATATACCTGTTGAATTAAACTTCAAAAATATTAACACCATCAAATGTTTCCCTAACCCATGAAAATCTAGAGATTTCTTAAAGGAAAAGTCATCTAATGGTTTCTTAAATTATCACTGTTGTGGCATTAAGGAATCAGAACAGTCTGAATTATGTGGCTAACAATTCCAAGGGGCAATTCACCTCAGCGAAGTCTGATGAATAATGACATCAACATTCAAGTCCCACAATGACAAAAAGAATTCTCAATAAAAATAGAAAGTAAGTTTGTATTATATCTTAATAAATGTTTCCTTTTAATTAAATGTCCATGGATCATATGGATTGACTGGACACTTGGCTAATCTTAGATCTGCTGCCATAAGAAAAACTAAAAGAACAAGGTTATGCATGGAGAAAGACAAAAGTCTTCTTTGAAACACCTAGGATTCTTAAACATGACTTTCCTAACAAATCTCTCTCTAAAAACTTTCTTCTTTGTATGAGTATTTCAGCAGATCTGTGGTTTCATCAATGGGGCTGGTGAGTCCCTCCACTGATTCAGATCACAACTCCTCCACACCTGAGTAGATGATTTCATGAGTTGCTGTGGCCAAAGACTTCTCACCTGCTGCCCCACGTTTTGGTGATGAGTCTCTCCAAGCTTAGCCAAGTGGGTCCTCAGAGGACAGTCCCGTTGTATTAGAAGCTTTTCCAGACCTGACAGGGCTTGCACTCTGCTGGCATAGCCTTCAGGAATTCAGGGTCTCTTCCACCTGCCATGAGTCCATTAAAAGCCTAGTCCTTTAGTGGACTTTTGTCGGAACTCACCTCTGAAATCATAATGGAAATCAATGGGGAAATAATTCAGTATGCAAATTTTAGCTTTATACACTTTTCAGGAACATCTCTGCATACAAGGTCCTCCTTACCTAGTTTCTTGACATTGCCACTAATCAGTTGCATGTCTACAAGATACCCACTTATCCAGATGGAAACAGAAAAAATTAAGCAACTTGCTGCTGTCTTGATATTTTAAACACCTATTTGGCTTAACTGTTGAATTTTCATATGAACATTTGCTATCACAGATGTAAATGTATTCTGTATTTTTCAAAAATAAATAATGCTTCTTTACCTCACATGCATTTAAGTCTTAAGTGTCTGAGGCATTAAGATATAGGGGACAGAAGAAAAATCTAGTCTGTAAGACCTCAGAAGTTAGTCAACCATATGACCCTAAGAAATTTAACTCTCTGTAAAACTAGGTGGTTGGGTTCAACGTCCCAGGTCCTTCCCAGCTCTAAATCTATGACACTATTATTAGAATAATAAAGGCAGAATAGTCACATGTCGCTGCTCTTGCTTTCATATACTGGATATAACTCTTTATATGTATACTTAAATAGCAAGCTATTTTTCTCAATTTCTTATTTCAAGAGAAATTTCACTTAATTGCTCAATACCTGTTCTCTTAGTTTTTTCTCCCTAAAAATTGGTATGGCAGCTGTCCATTAACAAGCAAAAATAATAATAATCTCCCTTTAAATTATAATAGGGTAATAGATCTGCAGCTAGAAGGGATCTCAAAAGCCAACAAACCTAAGACCACCATTTTACAGATTAAATTAACCTCACCCAATGTCACACAGGTGCAGAGCTGGGATCTGAACCCAGAATCTCTGATTCCAGATCATAAACCATCTAGGTCAACTTTCTCAAGATATTGGTGAAAGGAAGCAAAGATGCTTTATTTAAAAAAAAAAAAAAAGAAATCTACAGAATTCTGCAAACTCAAAACTAAAATGTATATATTATCACAAGACAGTACCTTTAGAGACCATTAAATAAAAAAGAATTAATAGCTGTATTTAGAATCAGTGTTATTTACAAGTAATCATCTATTCCCACTACATGATACATACACTAAGTATTTTCCTTAGGACTGGCTGCTTTGGTAGTAAAAAATATGAATTCATAGCTACAGGCTTTTAATTGTCCTGAACACTCTACATTTTACAAAAATCACCTTTAACACAAAGCAGAGTCCCCGTCCCTTTAAAGGGCTGCATTTGAATGCCCTTCAAAAGGCTCTGATGAATAAAGGCTAGTACATTTATAACTACAGCATCTGCTCTTCTAATAAACTGCTACGTAGGACAAGCATTTAAATGTACAACTCTTGTACATTTACAAGTGTAAAAATCCCTTTTCTGGAATATGTTCCTCTTTAAGCAAAATTCTCTTATTTAAATAAACAAATGTAAATCCTCAACCTCTCCTGATCTGGGTGAATTTACCATATTTTTTAAAATAAACAAAAACATAAAAACAAACCATTTCATGAAATTAGTCTCATTTAGGGTCTCATAGGTAATAATGTCTGAGATTTTTAAAAAATACTTTATACAGATGAAACTCACCTTTTGTAACAGATTTAGTACTAGTTATGTGAATCAAAATATTGTCAAATTATATTTTATATATTCATATCTTCTCCCCTTTTGCACAGATACTACTGCTTAACACAGGGGTAGAAAATTACGTGGTGAAATTGTGCTGGCTAAGTTAACCAGGGAATATGATATTTCTTCAGGGTGTCAAGATATAAGCCAATAGCCTTGACATTAAAAGGATATGGAAACATTTAAACATAATGATTTTATATGCAACTCCTATGGGCAAGTTTTTCTGTTAGGCATAAAGGAAAAAGCACTAGATATGCAATCCGAGGCTTTGAAAACCATTCTACACTTACTAGCTGTATGACCACAGGGAGGTCATAGCCTCGTTTCTTCTGCCTCCAGCTCCTCAACTACAAACTGGGGAAAATATGACTATAAAATGAGGAATGAAACCCCCTGCACAAGAACTGACATCATGAAGACCTCAGAAGGCAGTGTTTGTAGAGTGTTCTGTAAAGCCTTAAGTACTACACAAGATAACACTACTTGGCCTACACTAATTTAGCTGGTATAGGAAACTCTGGGATGAGGACACATCCTCTAATAATTCGACCAGCACCTTCAACAAAACACTGAGAGGTGAAATGACTTCACCATGATTACGAGTGGTATGTCCAAGAGGATAAGCAAGCCCAGCTCTTCTACAAACTATACCATGCTGCTCTGGCCACATTTCTTATTGTTAAATGCTACCCTCCTATGTCTCCTCTCTGTTCTGGAGAGTTAACATAGGGGAACAATAAGTAAAAATAATGGACTTTTTAACCCAGGAACCAGGGTTCCAGTCTCCGCTCTGTCACAACAATTATGACCTTGGATAAATCGCAGGCTCCTTCTGGTCCTCAGTTTCCTAAGCTGTAAAATGGGTATTTTTAACATAGCATATAATAATGCTTCCACTGATATTTCATAGTGTTGTTATGAGGAATGCTCTGTGGATTACATAGCATTTTCTCTATAAATATAGTGGTCTTCAGTTGCCTTTCCTAGCTCTAAGACAAGCGCTCTTAATCTTTCTAGAGTCATGGACCTTTCAGCAATCTAGTAGAGCCTATGGACGCCTTTTCAGAACACTCTTTTTAAATACATAAAATTACCACACACAAAAAAAACTCTAAACAAACCACTATTCATATTGAGATGCAGTCATAATTTCTTTTTAAAGTTCACAGGCCCCAACTCCTTTGTCAGGAGACAAAGGAAAATAGCATCACTATCAACTTCCAGGTCAAAATTGGAATGCCACCTATTTCCCAACCTTGACACTGCCTACCTCGATGGCTCTGAACAATTAGTTTCTCCCTCCCCCAAAATGGATGCCTTCCAAATCTCTAATGAACAGAAGCTAAGACTTTCCTCCAGGTTCAATTCAGATGCCATATTATTTGGAAGCCTTTCTGATCTCTCCCACTCACTTAATTGTCAATGCTCATTTACCTCATATTACTTTATATTTACTTATCTGTGCACATGCTGTATCCTCTCAGCAAAATGAAAATACTCTGAAGGAAGGACTTTTATTTCTATCTTCGAATCACCAATGCTTAGCACAAAGCAATATTAGACACTTATTAAATTTCTGTTTTAACTAAGTTGAAAACAAAGTATCATGAAGACAAAGGGATCTATAAGCCTGGATTTCCTCCTCATGCAAATAAACTAACAATAGCCAGTACAAGTTCAATGGTTCTCATCAGTATGATCTTGTCTCTGAACAAGTCAATTAATTCACATTACAGTGCATATAAATGAGGCTAAATTGACCGATTTTGGTTTAGGTCTCCCCTAAAAAGAGAGAGAGAGAGAGAGAGAGAGAATGAGTATGTGTGTGCGGGCATAAAAGAATGAGAAATTAGTGAGTTCCTAGTAAATTTAAAACTTTAAATGAGCAGGTGTTCATTTCAGAGTCATAAGGAAACCTCAGTAGACTATCCATGAGCCAGCATGGATAACAAGAAGTCAAACCAATTTAAGTTCATTTCCCTTGTTGACAGAGTTACTAAAATGAGAAAGCCTCAGATTCACCAAGGAATTTGACAAAAAGGTTATATACAATTATGGGTTTAGAATTACTTGACCAACAAGGCTCTAAAACTATTAATAAATGGACTGATATCAGCCTAAGGGGAATGCCTCCAATAGAACACTAGAGGGCTAGTGTTCTAGCCCTCTAGTGTTGGTCATATTGTTTGACATTTTTATCAATGACTTCAGGTAAAGGATCATCAAATTAGCAAATGACAAGAAGCTAGGATAAATAAATAAATAGATAATTGCCAAAAAAAAAAAAAAAGCATTCAATTGTATGATACAGCTCAAACTACACAGTTTAAGAAAAGCACATAAGTCTGAGACCAGTCATGACCACAACTCACAGAAATCTCGGCAAGTCTAAAGGACCTCTGATGTAAGCTAGACCCAGCCACAACTGAAAAAGAATACTTTCTTCAACATATCCAAAAGTGGGTATCCAGATTTGCTTGAAAACCTTCAGTGAGAGGAAATTCACTATCTGCCAAGGCAGCCCATTCCAATTTAGCTTTAATTATTAGAAGATGTTTTCTTACATCAGGTCTAAATACCTTCTCTGAAAGCTGCATGTCTCAGTCCTTCAAATGCTTGAAGACAGCTAACATATGGTTCCCTCCTCTACAAACTGCCTTCAAGGACCAGTAGTCTTCTCTTCTCCAGGCTACTTAACCAGAAGGTCTTTCAACCAAGCTTCAAATGTAATCAAGGCCATTCCGTATTCAGACTAACCTCATCTTGACACTCATCAGCTTATTAATGTCCCTCCTAAAATGTAGTACGTAGAAATGAACATACATCAGGACTATCAGCAACCCTAGCCCTACATCAGCAGTTCTCAAAGTGTGGTCTGTGTATCCCAGGAGCCTCTGACACCCATTCAGGGGAACCATAATAGTCAAAACCATTTTCACAATAACAGTATTTAAAATAGTCCCTTTTCCAACTATTTATCTGTGTACGGTCAGATTTTTTTTTCATATACTTCAAACCAAAACAACATATACCACAACAGATTGAATGCAGCAGCAGATACGAGAATTCAACTATCTTCCATTAGGTTAGATATCAAAGATTTTTGCAGAAATATGTAAAATAATGCCACTCGGTAAATTTTTTGTTGGAAAATGGTTATTTTTCATTTAAAAAAATGTTATTTAACATGAAGGGTTTGTTGTTTTAAGTGAAATATTTTTTTAAATTATCAGATATTTACCTCTAATACAGCAACTCTTCTTAGACATAACCCACATAAACAAAAGCTATCTGTGAGTAAAGGGGTCCTGAGATCAAAGTATTTAAGAATTGCTCCCCTAGACAATTTTCCTCTTACAACACCACAAAAGATCAAGTGAGCTTTTCTGGCTACAGCACAACACTGCTGACTGATTCTGAGTTTGCACTCCACCAAAACTTCTATTTTTTTCCCCTCAGATTTACTGGGAGTCCCACCTCTATCGATTTGTGAAGTTGAATTTTTTGAACCCTATCATAAAACTTTACATTTATTTAATTAAAATTCTACCTCGGATTCAGTCCAATATTCAGTTCAGTCTTTTTCCAGTTTTGTTTTGTTGTTCGAGGAGGGAAGGCAAGGCAACTGTGGTTAAGTAACTTGCCCAAGGTCACACAGCTAGTAAGTGTGTCAAGTGTCTAGGCCAGATTTAAACTCAGGTGCTCCTGACTCCAGGGCTGGTGCTCTATTCACTGCGCCACCTAGCTGCCCCTGGTTAAGTCTTTTTTGATGCCAATTGTCACCAATATCCTTTTCATAATGGCTTAATTTTTCATAAAAAGCTTAATTAAAGCTGAATTACGCATCAACAAAGTGCCCATACTCAGTGCCAGAGATCAAAAGCACTAACAGTACAGAAAAATTAAATGGTCACAGATCTAAAACTGCTGAGGTCCTGGGAGTCCATCAAGCCCATTCTCTTCATTCTGTACCTAAGGAATCTTAAGCCAAGAGAAGTTAAGTCACAAAATCAGGAACCAGAGGTTAAGATAAAAAGAAGACCTGCTGGTTTTTTCCATATTTGAATGACTCCCTTGGTTTCTGTATTAAGGCCAGGTCCTTCAACTCCAAATCCAGCTTTCTACTGTACATCAGACCATGCTGCAAGGCTAGCAAACTCACATTTCAAAAGTACCTAAGTCTGGTCTAAAACATAACAATGGCAATTCATTATAAATCAAAATTTGGTGGGAATTTTTATTTTTCATTCGGTTTTATTCTTTTCTGGACAATCATGAGTACAAAATAACCTCAAAAGTCATTTAACTTCTCCAATCCCATTTTCCTCATGAATAAAATGGAATTGTATCATGTATTATGACCCCCAAATTCCCTTTCAACCCTAACATTGTATGATTCTATCAAAGTAATCCCAAAGGGAATTCCTACACTTACTACAATGGTGCTACCTATTGAGGAACCACACAAGAAAAGGTATGTGGCCAAGAGAACAATTTACACAGTGACCACAATAATTTAAAGGGGAAAAAAAAACTCTAAAAGCTCCAAGAACTCATGACCAATGCAGTGACCAATCATGACTTCAAAAGACTGATGATGATGTGATGACGCATACCTACTATCCACTTTGGGCAAAATGAGGCATCCATTTTTAGACATGGTCAATGGGCTGTCTTGTTTCATTTCATTATGTATCTATTTGTTGCAAGAGATGATTTCTATGGAGAACGGAGGAGTTTTCTAGGTAATGATCAAGATTATAAAAAAAAAAGGATCAACAAATTATGTTTTTTTAGATAGAAGAAAAAAGGTTCAGAAGGGGACACAAATATGGCAGAATTGTAACTACCACATTAAATTTAATACACATTCCAAAAACTGCATAGCAAGAATTCATGATTTCATATACAATCCTTTTTGTTCTTTGTATACTGAAATATGAATGAATACTTATACTAAACTTTTTTTTAATTTAAAAAACATTAATCTATACGGAGGCTGAATGGTAACTCATCTGGGATGTGGTTCTGGGAATTCTTACCCAGGTACTGGTTGGACAGGGCAGCTCTCTATCATCAATTCCAGTTCTAAGATTCGGTGATGGATTCATTTGTACCTCTTTTTAAATTCTGGATTTAGAGGAAGGTCCCTAGAAAGCCAGGGGGAACACAGAGAAGGCAATGGAGGCTCAGAGAGTCTGAGTGATCTTCCCAGGGTCACACAAGCGATGAACAAACTGAAAATCTGAAACCAGGTGTTCCTGACTCTAAGAAATGAACTCTGTCCATTACCACCCCACCCACCTTATTCACTCTACTCTTAATGACATTTTAACTTTTTCTAAAAATTAAATATACTCTCAAAGAATGAAAACTAGCAACCATGGAGGATATTCAAAACAATGTGCCACAGATTGTTAAGAACAATTCCAAAAAATAAGCTTCAAAAAAGCAATAAGCAATGTCACTATCTCTGAAATAAGTATATAGCCTAAGAGGATTATCTGGAAGGGAATACTCATATGTGTCTCAAAAGTTACAGTTATACTTTCAAAATTCATCATAGGCACATATTTCAGAGTCCTCTTAGTGGTTCCCCAGAATAAAAACTTGCATTAGAAAAATTAAAAAGACAAATTTAGCAAGTTATTACTGAAAAGAAGGGTAATTACAAAATGTATTCTAAATACTATCAACATGTTCATAGGCATTACAAAGAACATGGATAGGCACAATACATTTAAAGTCTAATATTTTAAATTCTATTTCTAACTTACCATTTAATTGCTAAGCAAAAAATCCTTCAGGATATATATATATATAATTTTCTTCTCAAAGTTCACTGTTTAAGGAAGATTATCAGACAAAAAAGCAACCAAAACAAAACAGGAAATGGCTAATTCTAATGCCATACAAAACATTTAAACAAAAGCTACTAGCAACCAGACTTCATTACTCCATAATTAACTAGAATATGGAAGATAAAACTGTGAGAAGGCAAGGATGGCAGAGCAGCACGAAAAAGGAGTCACTTCTGATTACAAAAAGATTAAGTCTAGGTGGAGGGTGGGGGTAGAGAACAAAAGGGAAAGTAGAGCTTCAGCTTTCAGGGATAGCAATGTGACCTTTAGCATGACTGACTCTGGAAACATAAGAGGAGCTTCCTATTCCATTATGCTAAAGGAAAATCCTAGATATAGTTTATTTCATTTTAATACACAAGTTTTCATGCATATTTACAATGTTTCTCACAAATGCAATACAAAACTACAATTATGTAGTAATGTATTTGAACACAGTATTACTATGATAACTGTGCTTGACCATAGTACCCTATATAAAACAATTCACATTTACACGAAAATTCTTTCTTTGCAAAGACCATATAAGGGCAAATAATGACAACATTATTCCCATTTTACAGATGAAGAGATTAAATGATTTACATAAGATTAAGCAAACCCTTATACACCAAAATAAACAAAAATGGACGGATGAAAAAGCATTTATCAGGCATTCACATGCTGATCACCATAAGGAAGTCAGAAACAGCTTGCTATTAGACAATTTATTAATAAAGTAGCTGGTAATTGGAAAAAGAAAGAATTAGTACATGGATTCCTCAATCCTTTCGTTCATTTGACACTTATTGAGCACCTACCACATAATAGGCATCAGATGGACATGGAGACAAATTAAAGACAATCCCTGGCTTCTGAGAGTTTATGAACTGGGAGGCGAGAGGAACACAACTATTATACAATGCAGAATATAAGACAAATGATAAAATGTTCCAACAAATAATTCCCAAGTCAGTTTTTACATTGCATATTACACAGAGATTTAAATCAATCATGAACGTTTCTTGCTGTATGTGTTTAAAATGAGGTAGTAATCAAATTTTTTAAATCAAAAAAAAAAAAAAAAGAACTGATCATGCACACAGCACATAAAAATGTAACAGAAAGTAGTTAACATCCATTTAGCTGCTGTGATGGTGTCAAGTACTTCTCACAAACTTTGGAGAGTAGAAACCATACCTATCAAGTCTGAATACTTGCCACTGATGCCCTGCTCTACCAGCCTCACAACAGTAGTAGTCCTTCACCTACATCTACAACTGTCTAGTCTAAATTCAACCACCACAGAAAAGAACGTAACTTGCAGATAACTGGTTGATCATATGTAGTATTTATCATCAAAATTCAAGCCCCACATCAGGTACACCACAACAGAAAAACCCCAACACACCACGTACAATGTCATTCCCATTTAAAATTTTAGGGAAAAAAAAGGCAATGTTATCAACTACAGATAAAAAAAAAACACAAAAGTTAAGATAGATTTAGCCTCTAAACATTCTACTCTAATACAGTTTAGTCTACTCTTGCTATAAGAATGGTTTAGGGGCAGGAGCTAGACTAGATAATCTTTTCAGATCTTCTTCATGGCTCACCCCCATACACCAATATGCTCATGTGTATACATACACGTGCATGTACATATACAGACACAAAATTGCATATAATTTCCAAAAAGATAATATTTAGAACCATCTGCCTCTATGGTCTTTTCCAGTGACCAATTAAACATATTTTCCTAATGTCTAATGCTACATTTCCATCTAAGGCTCTCAATCATTTCTTTTATACAACCACATTCTGAAATAACTATTCTTCGTTTGTATCACTACCACAAACATTTATATACTGTGAGGTTTTCCTCACCTTATGCCTTTATCAATATAATACACCCCCATATCCTTTTTCCATCATAGCAAGGAAACCAGGTCCCACTTACTACAACTGATCAAAGTAGTATAACAGAAGCAAATACAGAAACGTGCGAAGAAAAATATTTTTAGTCAGAAGACATTTCTCTTGTTGTACAAGTTCCCTTACAAGGGCAAATTTAGTCAACATAAATCCCGACTACAGAGAAATGACAGAAACAAATTGTAGCAAATTACCGTATACAAGATTCAATGTCAACATCTAGTCCTCCTCCCTTCTGTCCCATTTACAAAGAGGTATTTGATAGTGAAACATTTTAGCTGTTGGGTTTTTAGTGGGGTTTTTTTTGGGGGGGGGGGAGGGTGGAACAAAGAGAGGGATGAAAATCAGGAATTTTAGCAGTGACAATTCAAAGTTCAAAGGGACTGTAAAGGAGACAGCAATAAATTAAAAAATAGGGACTTGATCTGCAAAGATCCTAGGAACATAATCTCTCCTTCCATCAAAAGAAACATTTGCTCTTTTCCCCCCCCAGTATCTCCTTTCTATAGCAACCAAACCTTTCCAGAGTAAATCTGCCTTAAGGTCATACTGTACCTGCATTTCACTCCCTTGTTTCTTTGCTACAATCAGAAAAAGTGACCTCCACACAAAATTTTTTGTGTGGTTGCAACACTACGTTAGCATAGCCTCAATAAACAGGATGTTTTGGTAACAAGTAAAAATGGCTTTGTCTTTCATTCGTCTGGTCCAGAAAACTGGAAAGATGTCCTCTACCACTGGGAGGATAAAGGGGACAAAACTCCATCTAAAATACTTGAGACCTTATAAAGGGTCATTAACAATCAGGAGAGATTCACAAATTGATTAAGAATGTGTGGTTTTCATTTCCAAGTTCCATTCACTTATCTTGATTTCATTAACTTTTAGGCTTTCATAAAATATATCTAGTTAAAGAAGTTTGAGGACTTACCTCATACAAGTTAGACTATGAAACTGCTACTACCTCTAAGGATTTAGAGTGCACTTAAGACTAACAGCTTTTTTTTAGCTAGAAAACTACATGTGAGTCTTAGGTTATGGTAAAAATTATGGGTAAATTAAAAGGACTAATAATAATTACAATGGAATTGCCTAGTCCACTATAAGAATAATGGAAACCACCTTTTAGGATGCAGTTTTATGAGACAAAAAGAAAAATACCCAATTATACAATTTCCATAACCAAAATGTCAAAATTATCTTGAATTAAAATATGAAACTAATAACAAACATGGTTTTAACATTAAAAAATAAATATTTTTTAATTAATAATAATTTTCAACTACCTATAGCTCTCTCATCCATATCTGGAACACCACCTTCAACATGGCATGAGACCCTCACCTGGCCTGAGTTTTCTCTAGACTCTTGATTTTATCATCTTTTCAGTCTGCAGTAAAGTCATGCCATATAAGTTGAAACCACACAAACTGTCTAAAATACTCAAATACGAATGGAACTCAGACTGTAAGCTTCTTCAATCCACATTTAAGTACAGTGCATCCCTCCCCCCATCTTATTCACAAACTTACAAACCCATGCCATACCTGAATAGAAATTCTCCAAAAATGAATTTATATTTTGACCTTTACCAAAAACTATCAAAGAAGAGTTTCAACTTTTTCACCTCAGCTAGTCTTAAATGTGATCCCATGATTACCAGCTATGTAAGTGCACCATTACCCATCCATAAGAGAACACTAGTTTAAGAATATTTTAGTTTTTTTGTATTTTTTGTGCATGGTAAGGGGAGGGAACATGTGGAGGAAAGAAGTATGGGGAAGGAATTCTTTGTCATCACATCTCCATACCTCTAGAGTTTCTATCAAACCCAATACCTTATTCTAAAATGGCTGCCACCATGGCCTACTCCTGGGCAAGGGAAAAAAAAAAGAAGAAATCTTAATGGAAATTAACACGAAGCAATATTACAAAAATTTAAAAACCAAATACATCTGCTATTAAACATCAAATTATTAAAAATGTTAATTATTTTGATAAAATGTGCAGAAATAACAATATGAAAAATGTTTCCATTCCTTTAACTATAAAAGGTTTGGTTAAGTCAGTTGAAAATTAAAATACTAAGAAGTTCACTAGGTTCATAGAAGTACTGGAGCATTAGGAAACAACTCAAATTAAGTAACCTTTCCCTATAATCTCAAAGTGATAGCAATTGGTAACACCATCTTCCACAGGCTATAAAATCAAATGCCTTAGAACTGGTGGGGTGAGAACTTAAAGGGGATGTCTAGCTTTTCTAATATAGGAAAACAATTTTGCCCACAGTACCTGAAAAGATGGCCAAAGAGTTTCAATCCTTTGAAGATAAGGCATTACCAAGATAAAGATTAAAGGACTGAATTTTTCAGGAATTAAGCTCCTATTCACTAGTTTTGCTAATAAATTGTTTTAATAAGACAAACCGGTAATGTCCAATTTACTAATCTCTAATGGTGAATAATCCCAAACAACTGTGCTAACAGTAATTAATGTTCACAAATATTAAACTTAGACTTTATGTGTACTCTGAAACCATTCGGTATTACTCATTCTTATTCTATTAAAAAAAAAAACTATTACCCTGAAAATATTTTTCAAACAAAAAAATGTGAGTAAAGTTTATAGCTACTGAAATGCTGCAATGAACTACATAAACATAAAAAGCTATGTAAAATGTTAGCTAAAAATCTGCTGTATGTATCTAAAGACACAGGGCATGGTCTTACCTCTCATCCTCGCCATCAACGAGGGGTGTGGTCAATGGCAGCACCTTCAACGGGAAGAGGGAAGCTGAAGCTGCCATGGCGCCTCCACTCCCATCAGAGACTGAGGCCAGACCCCCGCTGCTCTCCCCAGTGACAGTCTGAGGTACGCCAACTACTGCATGCTCCACAGGATGCCTGGCTTCTTCACTCTGGCTTCCGATGGACTGAGTTAGTGACTGTGTGGGAAACTGAGTAGAACTTAGTGGGATCTGCTGCGTCACAGGCAAATTTATGTTAGTTGCTATCAAGGGAGTCTGACTAACACTCTGAACCAAATTCCCATTTTGTATAGCTGAAGTTTGTGCTATATTCTGAGGTGGACCCAAGTTTGTAGGAGCAACTGGTACTGGAGGAGGGACAACAGAACCAACTTGATTTGCAGCAGGGATATTGCTGGCAGAAGGTAATGGACTCACTGGAGGCAACTGCTGATTTGTTATTCCTGGAGGCACAGATTCTGCTCCTTGAGCCACAGATTCTGCTCCTTGAGCCTGGGATTGTACAGTTACCAAGTTGCTTTGAGGTGCAATGACCAGCTGCGGAGGAAGGTTTGAAGCACTGGCTTGAATTCCCTGAATGATCCCAGGCTGAGAAGGTGGAACCACCTGCGAAGGTGGAGGAGTCACCTGGGCGACAGTGGCAGGCTGCGGCACCACAGCTGGGATGTTCACTTGCTGACCAACATTCATAACTTGACCACTAGAAGCTACAGGAGGCATTGCTGGTTGGCCATGTCCAACAGGCTGGCTTGGCACCCCTGCAGGTTGTGCCTGGATTGCAGTGGACTGCACTGAAGGCTGAATGCTCTGAGGCTGAGCAACAGGCATCACTGGGGCTGTTCCCACACCTGCAGAATTTGGTGGGATAGGGGGCACTGGTGTTTGGAGAACTTGTTGATGCTGAACATACTCTGGTATAGTCGCAGTGATGGGATTTTGATTTACTGGCTGAACATGACCTGGGGCCACCTGTGTGGCCACAGTTTGTTGCTGCTGTCCATACTGTAACTGCTGAGGTGCTACAACAGGCAAAGAAGTCTGTACCAGAGGGGCCGTCTGAGAATAGGACAACTGGGGTTGAGCCAAGCTGGAAACAGGAGGCTGCTGGCCTAAAGATGATGGTACACCAACGAGGTTAACTGGGGGTGACTGAATGCCAGTCGCAGCACTTATACTGGCCTGCAGAGGAGGCTGACTTCCCTGCTTTTGCGGGGTATAGGTCAGCTCTTGAGAATGCAACTGCACCGAGGCGATCTGAGCCTGAGAAATACTCTGTGGCAGACTAGCTGCTGCTACACTCTGTGCACCAGGACCACTACTGAAATCCATGGGCTGCTGGGCCACGCCTGGGAGGACTGGCTGCTGCTGGACCACAGCAGGGGCCCCCATCTCCCCACTCCCCACACTTTCTGTGTAGTGACTCAATGTGCTCACATTACTGCTAACTGAACTCCCGCTAGTGCTCTCCCTCTCAGAGGTCACTTCAACCGGGTTTTGTTTTACCGTCTCCACCACTTTGTTTACTGCTACTCCTTCTGTAACTGCTGTGGGATTTTCTTTTTCATAGAACTCTGTGCAAGTCCATCTACCCTTCTTAAAGGGTTCCGAACTAGAATCTAATTTCACAACTCTAAACCTTGATGTGCCAGCTGCTGGTTGTTGCTGCTGAGCTGAAACAGATCCTACAGCCATGCCTGCAGCTGGGGTAGGAACATTGTTAACAGAAGAATTAGTACCATTGCCCATGCCACTTAGTATAGTCACATTAACACTGCTGCTAGCTCCAGGCACAGCATTTATACTAGCAGTACTTGTAATGTTACTTGAAGGTATGTTAACATTACCAGGCATGCTGTTTGTCACATTAGGATTAACACTACCCATTGCAGTAACGTTAACATTATTTATTGTATTAGTGCCAGCAACAGAATTTATACCTATACTGCCAGGAGTATTTGTATTGCGGACATTAGTCATTAGAGATGCAGGTGTGCCAGTGGATGATACAGCAGAAGTTGGTGCAGCTGGTAAAACACTGTCTGAACTTCCAGCTGTGGAGAGTTTTCTAGACACTGGACTTGGGGGTGGCCCTCCAGGAACAGCAGTGCTGATACCCGCATGGGATGGATGGTGGTGCCCATGGTGAAGGTGGTGCCCGTGGTGGTGGTGGTGATGATGGAGATGGTGTGGATGAACACTGCCATTGATCACGACATTCTGGGGTGGATGGTGAGGTAAATGATGCTGAGGAAGGTGGGGCTGGTTGGGAGAGACTGCCCCGGGGGTCTCAGCTTCCTGGAAGTTGTTCAGAGTCTCCTCCGAGGAGCTCCGTTCCGGTTCCCCCAAGTCAGTGGCCCTGGAAAGGGACACGTCCAGGATCTCGGAGGAGGACAGGTCCTCCGTGTGGGACTCGTCCAGGTCATCGTAGCTCTCCGTGTCCTCCGCTATGCTGTTGTTGGAGCTGATGCTCGCCGAGATCTGGGCCGGCGTGACGCTGGTGATCTGGAAGCCGCTCTTCTTCTTCATCTGCGCCCCGCCGGGCGGTGCGGGCAGCTGCGGGGCCTGCGAGAGGAGGTGGAGGCTCTGCGGGGGCGGCGGCGGCGCCGGCCCCCCAGCCGCCGCCCCAGTCAGCGGCGCGGCGGGCGCGTAGTCCTCGGCCGAGGCGGCGTGGCTGCCCACGCCGGGGCCCTGGGCGCCGAGCGCGGCCCCGCTGCCACCGCCGCTGCTGCTGCTGCCCCTTCGGGGGACCGCGGCGGCCGGGTGCGCCATCTTCCGAGCCCCGAGGTCTGCGGCGGCGGCGGCGGCGGCGGCCGTGGCCTCGGGCGGCTGGTGCATTGTGTCTGCGCCCGCACGGGGATCTTTGTGTTCACCGTCCCGCTCCTCCTCCGCCGCCGGGGCCTTCTGCGCTCGGAGCGGAGGATGAATGAGGGAGAACAAGGCAAAACGGGGGAAGGGGTGACACTATCGGTCCTCGGCCATTCACTTTTCCTTCTGGTCCTCTCCACCCCCTTTTATACAGTCCGCTTCACTAGGGGAGGAGGGGGTGGGGGGGAGGTAGAGGAAGGAGGCAGGCAGACTGAAGAAGAGGGGAGGGGGGAGAGAGAGAAATGCCCACGTTATCCGGCCAACTTGGAAACCAGCACCGCCGCCGCCGCCCCCTCCTGCTGCCGGGCCGCGGCCGCAGCAGCCCCGGCACCGGCGGCCCCTCCCCCTGCCCAACCCCAGAGGGCTGCCCCGGGAAAGGCACGCCCGGAGGCCAGGCCGGGGCAGCTAAAAGCCCAGCGTCTCCCTCTCCCCCTCCCCCCGCCCCCTCCCCCACCGCTAGGCTGGAGGCTGCTCCTGGAGGCACCGCGGCCCCGGCTCAGCCCCGGACCCGGAGGCTTCGAAGGCGCCGGGGCCGACGGGCCCGCCGGAGTCGGGGAGGGACGAGGGGGTGAGGGGGGCGGCGGCGGCAGCTGCTGCTGCCGCTGCTGCAGGCGGGGGGAGGCCGGTAAGGGGGGAGGGGGAGATACGTACGATCCTCGCACCCAGCCGGGGGGCGGCGGCGGCGACGGCGGCAGGAACAGCGGCGGCCGGGTGGGCGGGGGCGGTGGCAGCGGCGGCGGCGGTGGGAGCCCAGGGACCGCTCCATCACTGGCAGCCGCGAAGCCCCAACATCTTCCTCCCTCCGGGCCAGCGGAGGGCTGCGGACGCAGCCCGGCGGCTCCGGGTCCTGGGTCCTCGGCCCTCGGGGAGGAGGCAGGCAGGCAGGTCCTCCTCCCGGCGCCCCGGCAGCAGCCAGGGGGCGTGAGGCTTCTCTCCGCGGCGGCGGCTTCGCCGGGGCCGGAGGTAGATGGACAGACAGACGGACGGACGGGCGCCGCTGAATGGAGCAGGAGGTGGGGGCGGCTGAGGGAGGGGGAAGGGAGTGGGATGGAGGGAGGGTGTCGGGTGCGCCCGGGGGTTGGGGAGGGGGCGGCTGAGGGGGGTTATTACGAGTCCTCTCCTCCGGCTGCCCCGGCTAAGCCGTCTCCCCCAGTCTCTCACGGCATTGGAAGAGGAGGGACGGGCTCCCGAGCCCGGGCGCAGGAGGAGGAGGAGCGTCCGGCGGTAAGAAGAGGAGGAGGAGGAGGCAGTGGCGGCCGGGGGAGGGGTGCCAAGGAAGATGGCGTCTGCGCAGGCGCTCTGGCGCCGCAGACATAAAGCCTCGCCTGGCAGGGAGAAGGGGCGGGGCCGGACAGGGGGGTGGGGGGGTGGAGAGGCGGTGTTCGGGGACTCGGAGACCTGCCGCGGCGGCCGCCGAGCTCGGGTGCTCTGAACGGAAACTACCGAAGCCTAGAGTCGGATGCCCGGGCGCGGGCGCGGTGGGGGCGGGAACTTCGAGATCGGGGAGCGAATCCGGGGTGGACAGCGTGATGCTGCCAGTATGGGGTGGGGTGGGGCATGAAGTGAGAGAGGGGACGCGGGCGCGAGCGGCCGAGGTGTGTCCTCGCTCCCTTCGCGCTTGGGGCGTGTGAGCGCGTGCACGCGCCCCGGGGAGGGGGGAGGGGCGCCCTCTGCAGTGCCGGGGGGGAGGGGCGGGGCGGGCCGCCGGGCCATGTGCCTGGAGCAGGCCCCTGGTAGAATGGGGCTCTTCTCTGCAGCGCAGCGGGTACATCACGAGTTCTGCTTCCCAGGAGTCCCTAAGCCACCACATGAGTCAGGCTTTTCTCCCTCCTCTGTCACCTTCCCCGCGCGCGGAGGATGCCCACGCCTGCCTGCCTGCGTGCACACACACACACACACACACACACACACACACACACACACACACACTCTCTCTCTCTCTCTCTCTCTCTCTCTCTCTCTCTCTCTCTCTCTCTCTCTCTCTCTCTCTGTCTCTCTCTCTCTCTCTCTCTCTGTCTCTCTCTCTCCCTCCCTCCCTCCCTCCGATCTTCCTTCACGCCCCTGGTCTCACGGGCGGCACCGGCCCGGAGCCCTCGCCTAGGGCTCCCCTTTGTGTGGGCCAGACTGCAGCTGCCATGTGGTCCTTTCTCTGGGTGGGCGGTGTGCGCAGGGAGGCGGCCGGGACCGGGCTGCAGAGGTTAGCAGCTGCAGCCCGCATCCCCGGAGCGGGCGGAGCGTCCCTGCTCGTGTTCTGCCCGGGCTGCCCCTCCTTGCTGTGTGTCCCTCAGGTGACAGACGTCCACAGGTGGAGCCCATTCTCCTGCAGTGCCGAGGGAGAAGGACCTCGATGATGACATTATAACCATACAGTATGATCTTAACAAAATTACTCATGTTTAGTGTGTTAAGGTTTGCAAAGTGCTTTACAGCTCTCATGAACGTCGAACAAAAACAATCCCCTAGCAGTGAGCCAGATGAATTCTGAGGTATCATTTATGATCGAGCAATCACATGTAAAACGGAAGGAGGACAGGGACGTGAGGAAGCTCATCCAACTGCTTCCCCCACGTGAAGAACGCCAGTGTAGACAATGAAACTTGAAGAATGCTGTAATGACTGAGGGTCAGAAAAATGTGCTTGCAGAAGTTCTAGCTAGAAAAATGGCAAGATTTCACTGGTCATCTGAATGATCTGGTACTTGGAAACGAAGTTTCCCAGAAAGCTCCAGCCAAGGTAGAAATGTCAAGGATCCAAACCAAAGCATTCTTCCCCAAATTTCCTAGTTTTAGAATCAATCCTCTTCCTTTCCTGGCCCAGAAAAGGCAGAACTAACTGTAAGACCTATTGAGAGAGGATGTTTATTTAGTAAGTCTGAAGCTAAAATCATATGGAGGGGCTGTGGGAGCCTGAAGAACCTGATCTCAAGTTGCAATGTAGATTTGGGACTGAGACACCCAGGTTTATAACGCCTTTGCAATAGCTGTATTTTCGAAGTGTGAGTTGAAATATACTGCCACATGAGCTCAATTATATTTTAAGATGCTTATTCTTGACTTTCGATTGACCTTTGTCAGTGTCATTTTTCTAATCCTTTCTTCCCCTCATTCAGGTTCAATATTCACTTTAAAGACTGACCAAATGAAAATATCACATGAACACAAGACTGTATTTTTATATTCACTATCTATGTCTCTGGGTGTATTTTTACTTTTTTAAAAAAAAGCTCATCCTTTTTTTTTCCATCTCAGAGTCTTTGCAAATGATACTCTTGGTTAATGGCCTTGCTATCAATTTTTGAAATGCAAATCTCCATCATGTTTTTTCAACAGTTTTCAAATGGGAAATGGAAACTATCTTAACTGATTGAAACTCCTTGTGGAATGCAGATGGGCAAAATACTGTTTCTCCAGGGCTTGAAAGAGAAAATATTCCTGCAATCACAAAACATGATTTAGGACTGTTTTATATGTTACTCAAAACAGAACAGTTTCACAGCACCTAGGGGCCCCTCTTAACATCATACTAGTATTTGGTCTGAGACAAAAAAGGCCACCTAAGACTAAAGTATTAAATTATAACCCAAAGTTGATAGTAGAAACTAGCTACTTAAGTATCCATAGAAAAACATCTACTTCTCTGACACAGCATTAATAAAAGTGGGAGGGTATTAGGAGTACCATTTCTTTAAAAATTGGCTTTCAGACTTCACTCCATGGAAGTTGGGTTCCATGAAACAAAAAGAGCTTTCCAAAAAGGAGAATCCTCTCTAAGTAGGCAGGCTGGATCTAAAAGCAGGATTTCACGACCACTGTGTGATAGAGAACATTTAGTTACAAGTAGGAATGAATGGCTTCTGAGGACCCTTTCCAACTTTTGAGTTACTGTGATTCTGATTCAGTGACTTGTTTTTCATTAGAATATGGGGTCCCAGAACTCAAGGTCTCAGGACGTAAGCAAAAAGATCTACAGACACACACACACACACACACACACACACACACACACACACACACACAAATATGCCTATGTTTTCCAGCTGTCACTATTGTGTCTATGAATAATAAACCTTGAAAAGGAGAGGAACAACCAAGCAGCGTACAGAAACCAGAATGCTTAAATCTTGGACTTGATCTCTCAACACATACCTAACCTTTTTTGCAATTATATCTATATTTTTATGTTAAAAGTTGTTTCCCTAGAGAAATGTTAAAATTTCACTATTTTTATCATGTGTATATATTTTTTCAGTGACTTTCATTTCTAGTCATGTACTGAAGTATTTAATGTAATAAAATTAGAATACATTTTTTAATCTAAACATTGAGGGTCATTTTTTTTTTTTTGGTTGTACCTTTTAAAGGACTGTTTTTGTTAAAGGTCTTTCTAGTTCCAGAGCTTGGTACATAGTAGCTACTGAATCACCTTTCTACCATATAAAAGATTAATCTTTATTAGCCTAGGTAGAGCAAGTGTTACCATTATTTTATAGATGAGGAAAGGGAAACCCCGAAGGGAGTCATATGACCTCATCTAATATCACGTGACTATCCAGGTCTTGTGACTCCTGAGTCCATGCTCTTTCTATACTGCCTTTATGATCAAGTGTAGCTATTGGTTTTGCTTTATGACAAGATCACTCAACGAACAAATTCCCTGGGTGTCATAAAGTGTGGGTACACTTTCACACAGAAGATAGAATGTTGTATAATATTTAAAGTTAATTATATATACATATGATAATAGCCAAATAGATCTTTTTTGCACCTAGAATATCTGCTAAAGCAAGGATAGATATCTATTTTATGTATCACGCATGCAAAAAAATGTTACTACTTTGTTCCAATAGTATATTTTGAGTCAATATTCAAGCCAAAGTATGTGAGGACTTGTTGCTGTAACAATCCTGCATTTCACCTGAATGTCCTAAGGAAATGTTAATATTTGAATACTATCTTGAATATTTCATGTAGAACATACTACAATAAATCATAGCTTCTTGTCTTTGGAAAGGACTTGTATTTCTAAAACAAGGGAAAGAATGCAATTTTTAAAATACCTGAGTTAGGAACTATATAAAAAAAATACTGCTTTTGCACTGTACAGAACTGAATTATATTATTTTGACTAATAAAGAATTCATCAAATAACAAATGAACCCATGTTTGCATGATGGAATAGAAATAGCACCAGGTTCCAATCCTAGCACCAACATGTTAACCAGCTCTGCAATCATGAGCAAGTCTTTTAGCCTCTTCAAGTCTTAATATCTTCTGTAAAATGGAAAAATGCTTTCCCTTCCTACCTCAAAAATCTACTCTGAAGAAAAACACTGTGCAAACCCTAAAGTATTATTATATATTAACGTGAACAATTATTAGCCATTCTTTTGTTCTACTTGCTTAATTTATGACTATGCAAATGTGAATGAATAAGTTTTAAGGTCATAGAATATAGGATTATAGATTTAACTTAAAGAGACCTTAAGGGTCAATGAGTCCAACCCTCTATTTTATGGACAAGAATTTAAGGCCAAAAGAAGTTAAATAATTTGTCTGGGTTTACACAGCTACTAAATTTCCAAGTTGAAAGCATAATCTGTATTCAACCTATTAAATTTGAGATGTAAATTCATCTGTGTCATGTAGGCATTTTAATATATTGAAAGGGTGGAATTCAGGACCTATCTATGGTAGTATGTCCATTATATATCAAAGATGGCTTTATTAATAGAGCTTCATGATAAACAGGAAAATCTTTGGAAAAACAGAAAAGGGCATAAAGAAATGCCACATTAAATTTTCTGAGCAAGCATTGTAAGCCACAAAGATGAAATATATTTTCACATTTCTGATGTAAGTAATAATCCATTTAGGTCATTTGTACGTTAAGGAGAACTTGATGTAATCATGACAGGACTCTTACCCCGACTGCTTTATTTTGAGCTCTCAAAGGCAACAAGGTACAACGAGTCCACAAAGTACAGACTCTGGCTGGAAATGCTTTGATTTGGTCCCCTGTCCAGAGCAATCCTTTGCTAAGTGCTGAGAGGCTCAACAAAAGCCTGACTTGTAAAGGTCAGAAGGGAGAAGGACTAGATGTAGGTAAGAGTATTACCCAATGAAAGGTAAACTTAAAAGAAACTTAGTCCTGTTGTGGTACCTTTCTGCTTCTACAATGACAGTGGCAGAAATGACAGAAGAATGCGCTGACAATCTTGGGCTATCTACAAATGGTAATTTATCTGTTGCTACTTAAGGTACCATATCTGTCCAACAACCAACACATTAATGGAAGACCTGAACCACATCTTGAAAGTATCAATAAATATAGCTTAATGCAAGGACTCCTGTCAGTCAAAGAAGTTGCCATAACTAGCTTCAACAGGGCAATAAAAAAACATATCATACTTCTGCTTGATCATTACTTGCTAATAAAGACTGCTGCCTCACAGATTACAGGTAATTTCAGCTTACATACTTGTATCTGTTATGGAGGAGAGTAATTCTAGAAAGAACTTGACAAGAGCCTCCAAATTGTCAATGTATACTTTGAACATCAGGCAAAAGCAGGCACAGAAAACTACAACAATCAGGTTGGAAACCAAATTCTAATAATGTTCACAGAAGGGAAAGATTTCAGAAGGGCTGTACAAAAGTGAAAATCATATTGAAAGTCTATGACTGCACTCTTTGTCATGTAACCAACTAGTCTGGAGCTTAAGATTTAAAATTTTTGTTTGTGGAGTATTATGAAATAATTAAATATGGTGTAGGTCCTGTTTCATCCCTCCTCATTTCTCATCTGGCTGTACTAATTTAGAATTTCTCTGACTTCTCCAGCAAACAACAGGAAATTCATTATGGGGAAAAACTCATCATCCAGCAAGATCCCATTAGACTTGACAGTCTACCTCATGCCCACTCTGTCTCCCTCTGATTAGAAGATAGAGCCATGAGTTTCAAACCCTCCATTTAAGGAGGAAGCTAGCTCAGAACATCTCATTTCTCACCTGGCTGCATTACTTTCCAACTTCTCTAGCTTTTCCATGGTGCCTCCACTTGGGGATTACTCCCTGGGTCCCCCACCCTTTTCAGCTTCTTTTAGTTATATTGTTTTCCTCCATTAGATTGTAAGCTCCTTGAGGGTGGGGGGCCATCTCCAATTGTCTTGATCTATATCTGGCCACAGGACCCAGAGGACTCCAGAGGAGAAAGTAAGGCTGGTGACTTTGTACAACCCTCTCTCACTTAAATCCAAATCACTTTAGTCCTGGCATCACCTTCCAGATGTCATGGTCCTCTTTGTGACTGAAGAACAAAAAACAACTACAATCCTAGAGGACTGGAATTGTCTTTTTTTGCATTTGTATTCCCAAGGCTTAGTCCCTTCTCCTGACACACAATAAATACTTAGTAAATATTTATTGACTGATTGACCATGCCAGGGTGCTATTCCTATGTTTTATAGTGGCTTGAAAGTGATACTGGGTTCTCAGGAAGGATGTGTTTCCCCATGCTCATTTGTCCAAATAAAATGGAAAAGCTCCAATTACTGCATAATAATATATGGTTACTAGAGGTGTTCAGGGAGGACTAGCACCTCAGGTGTGAGGGCTTACCAAGGTTTTTTTCAGAGCTGTCTGACTAAACCACCTTGAGGGTAACTGACAGGCCTCAAACCCTTCCAGGGTTCAGGAGGATGTCTACCTCAAGCATGTGAAGACTTTCCCTGGCAGAATGGATGGATAAGAACAATTTACTACAACAGCCATGAAAAAAGCTGAAGCAGGTCAAAAATCAAAGTCAAATGTGAAAAGTAAAGATGAGAAGAAAGTGTATTAATTACAAAAGTTCCAAGCATCAGATGTCGATTCTGAAAAAAAATGGAGAGTACTAAAGACAGTGATTCTACAAGTGTTTAGAGAAACAAGCAACAAGAAGGCTGAAATAGCCTAGAAACCCCCTTAGCCAATAAACAGTTAACCTGGGCAAGCTGAGAGAAGTGAAAGTGAAAGACTGTTTTAGGGTAAAAGGTCATTTGTAAGTATTACAGAAGGAGATAACAGAAGGTCTTCACAAAGAGGCAAAAAGCAATTAAGTGGGAAAACATGCCTATAATAGATTTAATAATATTATTAAAATATAACATGATTTAAATAAAAGAAGACCCAGCTGAGTCAGATTATCCTGAGAGGACTTGTATATGAAACTAGAGGGAGAGGACAACAAGTAGCTGTGAAATGGAACAGATTTCTGTTTCCAGAATATGTCTTTATGAGTGATCTGTTCTCATCAATGACAGTAATGGAGTTGCCACATTTGGTCTCTCTCATTTCAGGACCCAATATATATTATGAGAGGAAATAGCAATTGTACCCCCAAAAATGGCCAAGAAAAACATCAGAACATATTCAATTTCTCATTTCTAGTTCCTCTTGGGAATAGCCTAAGATATACTTGATAAAAACCAAAAGGAAAACAATCACTCTTGCATAGTCAGGATTAAACAGGTTGGGTTGCATTTAGAACACTTCACAGCACTTTAAGTTGTCCCAAGTTGTCATTTATTCTGTATTGATACACACAGAATAATGAAAGAATCTGAGAAACACTTCCCATATGGATCTTCCAAGGAGGATTTGCAGAAAAGCGCAAGATGAAAAGGTATAAAGCATCCATACCAATGAGATCACAGATAATAATAGACAATCACTAAGTTTTATAATGCTTTAAGGTTTGCAAAGTGTGCTACATATATTATCTCATTTGATCCTAACCACAACTCTGTTAAGTAGTCAACAATTATTATACTTATTTAATAGATGAAGAAATTGAAATTGGGAGAAGTTAAATGACTTCCGGGAAGTATTCGAGGAAGGATTTGATATCTGGTATTCCTGGCTCCAACATGTGCAGCTATGCAAATTTTTTCCTTTGGTTTGTCCAAGTATCAAAGTAAATTTCTATAAACAGCATTTCTTTTTTAAGAAGTATAAAGTAATGAATTTTTTCATATATCAGATTTCCAGATAAATCTTTTTTTTTAATGTGGTTGGTCCTTTCATGATTTGAGAAAAAAATAACTTCTATCAAACTCTGAGAAATTAAAGAAGTGTGAGAAAATGAGATTAAGATATGAACTGAAAAAATAATAATTTGGGTATAAAATTCCCATAATCACATAACATTCCAAATCTGGCTCCACTTCTGTGGGACAGTTTTAAGTTGGTTGAACACTAGCCAGTTTATTGTCTTCTGATTTTTCTGTGCTACATAATCCTTGGAATCTTTGGCGTTCCATAAATAAATGATCTGTATTGAACCCATGGGCAGCCTTTTTTTCTTGATCCACACAGTTCAAAAAAAATCTTTCATTTTAGAAAGATCAATGGTTCAACAAGTACAATGGTCTATCTCTGACCATCTGCTTGGTGCCATATACTTGGGGAAAGGCATTAACTCTATATATCACATCTAATTGAAAAAATGCTCTATCAGATGGGGGGAAAATGTTTCCTCTTCAATTATATAGCTCATTGCTAGAATATGAAGTTTTGCCAATAACAATCTCATCTTTCTCACCAGTATGATCAACTTATCAAAAGACAAGTTGTCATTTGCACATTGTTTTGAATGTGTCAGATAAAAAGTGCTCCATAAAATCATAGACTCTTAAAAGTTAGAAATTACCTCAAAGGTCATCTAGTCCAGTTCTAAATTTGTACTGCATATTTCATGATTCTAGTAAAATAGCTTCATGAATGTAATGGAATAATATTGTGCTATAAGAAGTGATGAGCAGGCAGACTTCAGAAAAACCTGGAAGACTTAAATGAACTGATGCTGAGTGAAATGAAGAGAACACTATGCAAAGTAACAGTCACATTGTGTAATGACTGACTTTGATAGACTTAGCTCTTCTTATCAATGCAAGGATCAAAGACAATTCCAGAAGACTCAAGATGGAAAATGCTATCTAAGTCCAGAGAAAGAACTCTGGAGTCTGAATATTGATTGAAGCATCCTATTTGCTCTCCTTTTTTTTGTTGCTTTTTTGTCATGGTTCTTCCCATTACTTCTAAATTTTCTTTACATCATGACTAATGTGAAAATAGGTTTAGTATGAATGTATAAATAGGACCTATATCAGATTGCTCACCATCTTAAGGAGGGGGAAGGAGAGAGAGTGGGAGAAAATTTAAAACTCAAAATCTTATGGAAGTGAATGTTGAAAACGAAAAATAAATAATACACAAAACATATACGTATAGATAGAGAGATAGCTCTCATTGTTCTGTAGAAGTTAAATCAGCAATGCACTGAGAAAACCAACATTCCTATATATTTTATAAAGTGTGGCATAGTAGGAAGAGGGTCTTACAACCTGGACTCCATTTTCTGCCTCTTTCACTTACTATTTAGGTGATCTTCTCTTAGTCATTTCACAATGGGGGAAACCTCGGCCGGCTGGAGGGACCCCAGAACACCAGCAGCTGTGGCGATTCCAGAATTATCAGCACAGATATGCCTAGGACAAAGTAAGAGGTTAGTGCCCTATGGACTTTGGGACCAGTATTTGGGGAACGCCTCAGCTTCCTCCCCTGGGGGAGAAAAGCTGCTGAAGAAATGTGGCACAGGGGCGGAGCCAAGATGGCGGAGTAGGAACAGCTTATCCAAGCCACTCTGCCCCCAGATTCGCCCCAAACTATGTAAAAGGGGACTCTGAACAACCTCTGGAGCCCCAGCACCCACAGAACGACACAGAGAAGCTAACCTCCCGCTGAGGACAGCCCAGCAGCCCTGCAGGAAGGACCAGCACAGTGCTCTATTCCTCTATCTGGCCTTAAAGCCATAGTGTGGCAACAAGCCCAAAAGTCAAGTAATTAAGTGGCAACATGCCAAGGCAAAGGAAACAGAAAAATGCAACCCTAGACTCCTATTTTGGGGGCATAGAGCGAGAAAAGGACTGTGAGGTCAGAAGTCCTGCTCCAAAAGCCCCAGGGGAAAACATGAGCGGTTGCAGGCCATAGAGGACCTTAGGAAGGACTTTAAAAATCAAATAAGAGAAGTGTAGGAAAAATTGGAAAGAGAAATAAGAAGGATGCAGGAAAAGTATGAAATGAGGGTCAACAGCCTGACTGAGGAAAACAACACCTTAAAAAACAGGCTAACTCAAATGGCAAAGGAGGCCCAAAAGAGCAATGAGGAGAAAAATGCCTTAAAAAGTCGAATTTGCCAGATGGAAAAAGAATCTCAAAAGCTCACTGAGGAGATTTATTCCTTCATTCAATCTTGCTGTAGATTACTCAAATTAATCATATTTGTGTATTCTATAAGAAATTAACTTAGGGAAATTAATTAAAATATATGCTGCTTGAGGGCAAAAGTGGTGCCACACATACTAATATATCACTCTTTTACAGAATCTGATATAATGCTAAATTCAGGGTACTTGCCTAATAAAATGTTTTTTGACTTTTTGACTCACTTTTAGAAAAAAATCTTATCTCCCACATTATTTGGGTATATCCTCAACACTAATTTCCTGTGATTTCTTTTGAAAAAAATTGTATGAATGGTAGTTTATGAGATGTTTCTGATGAATAGAAATATGTGGTGGGTTCCAGAAATTTTTGCAGAGAAATGTAAAGATTTTGGCTGATTTATTCACATCTATATACCTTTCTATTTTCTCCCCTAGTCTTTATAGATGTGTGCTTAACCTACTTAATACAATTTAAGTAAATTTTTAATTGAACTTCATGTCCAAAACATTTGGGGGGGGGAACAAAAACAAAGTTGTTTTTACTTTTTTTTACAAATGCTTTATTAGCTTCTGTTTTACATCATTCATTTCCACCAGATTTTGAGTTACAATTATTTTCCCCCCTGTTTTTCCCCTGCCCACCCTCCCAGAATAGTAGTCCCACAAGATATCGCTTCCTCCAATATGCTCTCTCCCATATCTTCTCCCATACCCCCTTTGACTTTTCCATTAGAGGAAGGTGAATCTTTGTGTCCCAATGCCTGCACATCTTATCTCCCAGTTACAAGCAAAAGAGTATTAATAATAGTATTTATATATATTTGAAACATTTAATCTTAAGACCTCGAATTTCAGATCCATTCCCTTCCTCCCTTGTCACCCAATCCCTCTGGGAAGATAAGTAATTCAGTATATGTTGTACATGTCTAGCTATGCAAAACATTACCATGGTAGATATATTGTACAAGGCTGCTTATAATTCCCTCCCACTCATCCCACCCCCCACCTGGTCCATTCCCTACTTGATCCTGTCCCTCTTCTAAAGTGGGTACTTCCAACCTCCCCTCACCCCAAGGATGCCCTCCCATCCATCATCCCTCCTCTCATTCCCCTTCCCCCTGTTCTGCTGCAGGTTGAGATATCCCATTTAGTATGTATGTCATTTTCTCCCTGAACCAAATTCAATGAGAATGGTTTTGCCTTTTTGCTTTCCTATTCTTCCTCTCCCTTGCAACCACTTCCCCTTGCTTCTTCTACATGAGATAGTTTACCCTACCCTGTCTCTCCCCATCTCCTTTTGCCACTTTCCTCTCTCACCTCATAATTTCATCCCTTGAGTATCCTTCCTTCCCAACAAATTCAACCTATGCCCTCTATTCATATATAACTATAAACATTGGTACATACATTCACATAGGTATTCATATGACCATACACCCTTCTTCCATTATTTTCATACTGAGAAAGATTTCAGCAGTTACAATTATTGCTTTTCCATATAGGAATGTAAATAGTTCAACTTTGATAAGTTCCTTTTGATTTCTTTTCCCTGATTACCTTCTCAGGCATTTCTTGCTTCTTGTATCTGGATGTCAAATTTTCTATTCAATTCTGGTTTTTTCCTCAAGAGTGCTTGAAAGTCCTCTATTCCATTGAATAACCATATTTTCCCCTGAAACAAAATACTCAGTTTTGCTGGGTAGGTGACCCTTGGGTTCATTCCCAGCTCTTTTGCCCTCTGTAATATCATATTCCATGCCCTTTGATCCCTCAGTGTAGAAGCTGCCAGGTCCTGGGCTATTCTGATTGTGTTTCCACAATAATGAAATTGTTTCTTCCTGGCTGCCTGTAGTATTTTCTCCTTGATCTGGGGATTCTGGAACCTGGCTATAATATTCCTGGGAGTTTTCTTTTTGGGATCTTTTTCAGGAGGTGATCGGTGGATTCTTTCAACCTCTATTTTGCCCTCTGGATCTAAAACATCAGGGCAATTTTCCTTGAGAATTTCTTGAAGGGTGATTTCTAGGTTCTTTCTTTGATCATGGCTTTCAGGTAGTCCAATAATTTTTAAATTGTCTCTCCTGGATCTATTTTCCAGGTCAGTGGTTTTTCCCATGAGATATTTCACATTGCCTTCTAATCTTTCGTTTGTTTGGATCTGCTTAACAGCATCTTGATTTCTCATCAAGTCATTAGCTTCCATTTGCTCCAGTCTAACTCTGAAGGAATGAATCTCCTCAGTGAACTTTTGAGATTCTTTTTCCATCTGGCAAATTCGACTTTTTAAGGCATTCTTCTCCTCATTGCCCTTTTGGGCCTCCTTTGCCATTTGAGTTAGTCTATTTTTTAAGGTGTTGTTTTCCTCAGTCAGGCTGTTGACCCTCATTTCATACTTTTCCTGCATCCTTCTCATTTCTCTTCCCAATTTTTCTATCACTTCTCTTATTTGATTTTTAAAGTCCTTCTTAAGGTCCTCTATGGCCTGCAACCCATTCATGTTTTCCCCTGGGGCTTTTGGAGCAGGACTTCTGACCTCACAGTCCTCTTCCCGCTCTAAGCTTCAATCTTCTTTGCCCCCAAAGTAGGAGTCTAAGGTTACATTTTTCTGTTTAATTTGTTTCCTTTGCCTTGGCATGTTGCCACTTAATTACTTGACTTTTGGGCTTGTTGCCACAGTATGGCTTTGCCACCAGATAGGGGAATTTTCATCCTGTATGGGGGGGGTGGTGGAAATTCCGTTTTGGCAAGCTGGAAACACCCACGACCTCCACCCCAGATCACAATCCAGATCCAGGGAGGTTAAAGCAAGAGCCCCCAGACTGATTGCTGGATCTCCCTACAGTTAACAGGCCAGGAGCTGGAGCTGCCTCTGAAAACTACAAAATGGTGTGTCTCCTCAGTGGCTTCTAGCCCCCAGGGAAGGAAGCCGACGCATTCCCCAAATACTGGTCCCAAAGTCCATAGGTCACTAACCTCTCACTTTGCCCTAGGCATGTCTATGTTGATAATTCTGGAATTGCCACAGCTGCTGGTGTTCTGGGTTCCCTCCATCCGGCTGCTGGCCCTGCCGCCCTGGGGCTAAAACCGAGACTCAGGCAGACCTGTGCTCGGCTCCCTGTGCTCTGCGAGCTGCTCTGCCAACTCCCAGACCCCTGCGCTGGTCCTTCCTGCAGGGATGCTGGGCTGTCCTCAGTGGGAGGTTAGCTTCTCTGTGTGGTTCTGTGGGTGCTGGGGCTCCAGAAGTTGTTCAGAGTCCCCTTTTACATAGTTTGGAGGTAATCTGGGGGCAGAGTGGCTTGGACGCGCTGTTTCTACTCTGCCATCTTGGCTCCGCCGTTTTTACATTTTTTTAAACTAGTATGGAAGAAAAGATGAATTTGAGGGGGATGGAAGCAAGCAGGAATCAAATCTTTTCAACTGCCAGTAAATCTTTCCCCCTTTTCCTAATCTTAAATAGCCCTGTGTCTTGTCCTGATAGACAGCTGAAGTTCTGTTTAGAGACTTTCAGAGATTTCATCATGCTTTTGTTAAATACCACGGGGAAAAATAAGTAAATCCTATGAGGAATCAGAGCTCTTTAATTGTCATGGAATCCTAGGATTGCATCATTTAAATCCTGGCTTTAGGACATGAAAGTGTTCTTGTGCTTGAGTGATAGGCTGGCTGCTGGCTGTTGAACTTCATGACTATTTTGCTGGGAACTCCATATTGGCAACCTTTGGCATAGCTCAACATGTCATAGAGCATATTGTATAATGAAGAGAGTAATTTCAGAGGATTGCATTGACCCTTCTTTAAGAGGTTACTGTAGTCAATTTAAGACTAAAAATTGACTTGTTGTAACCATTTGCTATTTTAAAGCTTTAATGTCAAGGAGCCTGCTGTAGAGTGTTTTTCCCTGAAACTAAAAAGTGTTTTGCTGTCATTTGTGACTTTCAACATAGCCAAATCATTGTTAAATTCCACATAATCCAGATATTTATTTAAATAAATATGGTTTGATGATCATAGTATCATAGATTTAGAACTAGCAAGGATTCAGAGGCTGTCTTGTCCAACCTCTTCATTTTTTCAAAAGAAGAGATAAAGTCCAGAGAGGGAGGGAGAGAAGGAAGGAAGGAAGGAAAGAAGGAAGGAAGAAAGGAAGAAAGGGGAAGGAAGAGGGAAAGGAGGGAGGGAGGGAGGAAGGAGGAAGGGAAAGAAGAGAAGGAGAAAGTTGGAAGGAAGGAGGGAGGGAAGAAGGGAATGAAGAGGGAAGGAAGGAAAGAAGGAAGGGAAGGAGGGAGGGAGAAAGGAAGGAGCAAGGGATAGAAGAAAGAAGGGAGGGAAGATAAGGAGGGAATGAAGGATAAAAGAGAAAAGGAAGGAGGGAAGAAAGGAAGGAAACAGGAAAGAAAGGAAGGAAGGATGGTGGGAAGGAAGGAGGAATGGAGTTAGAGAGGGAAGGAGGATGGGAAGAAAGGAAGAGGGATAGAGGCAGAAAGGAAAGGAAAGTGGGAGGAAATGATGGTAGGAAGGAAAGAAGGAGAAGGGAGGGAGGTAAAGAAAGAAAGAAGAAAAGAGGGAAGGTGGGACGAAGAAAGGAAAAAAGTTATTAAGTGCTTATTATGTGCCAGATACTATGCTAAGCTCCCTACAAATACCTCATTTGATCCTCACAACTACCTGGTGAGGTAGATTCTATTTTTACCCCCATTTTATAATTGAGGAAAGTGAGGCAAACAGAGGGTAAGTGACTTGCCCAGAGTCACACAGCTAGTAGTGTCAGAGACCAAATTTAAATCCACATCTTCCTTACTCCAAGCCCAGTGCATCTGCCACCTGCCTGCCTCCAAGGTAAATTAATATACCCAAGATCACACAAGTAGCTGAAATTCCAACCAAAATCTTTAGACTCCAAATCCAAGATACCATTTTTTTTTTCTTGAGCTGCATTCTTGCTGGATCTTTTGTCTTCTATTCTAGGTTTCTGGAGAAAGACAGTGAGTGCTGTAAGAGGAAAGAACTTGGGGTCTTGTCCCTCTGTGAAAGGAACCTCAGTCCTTAGCCCCTGGGTTTGTGCTTTCCAGTTCTATGTGAAGGAATTACAGCTTCCAAGTTTTGTAAGGTCACAGGAGAATGGATGCAAGAGAATATCCAGGCATGGCATTCTGGATTTATCATCAACCAGGCACTGTTTCCAGAGGAGCCAAAAGTAACTTATGAGAGTGATCTTCCAGACCCAGCTTAGCTGTAGCTGAGATAAGGACTTAAGTCTTGATACTGCCTTTGGATGTGAACTTGGTGGGCCTAGTGCTGAGTAGGAACTGGGTTAATTTTAAGCCTACTCCCCCTTAGAGATCCAGGTGGTATAGGAAAAAGTTTGCTTCAAGGTATGGGGGGAAATGTTTGTGCTTTGTTGTCGCTGTATAAAGATATTGTTGTAGACATAAAGACCCAATGACCAGCAACCATTCAAGAAGCATTTTCTAGTCTATTGACTAGAAGCATGGCTTGTTTGAACTGACTGTGGGACCTCCTCACCAGACTCTCAAAAACCACTAGTATTCAAACTGCAGAATGATTTTTCACCTTTTGAAAGCCTTCTGGGAACTATAGGGAGAGCCCAGAGGACTCTCAGTCCACCTCCTGCCCTAGCACAGATGATTAAAATGTTCACAGAGAGTAGTTAGCCATTTCCAATCATTCTACTCTGATAGGATATTAACTTATAGTATCTGACACATCACCAGTAACACCCTATAATTTAGTTTTGATATGTCTGAGATCCAGACTTTGGCATAATATTCAGTGATTTTCACCTTCTCACCTCAGAAAAAAAATCAACTATAATCCTCACTTTGGTGAGATCCAAAAATAGTAATATTTCACTTTCTGCTTCTCTGAGTGGTAATTGCACAGCACCACTTAACTGATAACATTTGCTCTTCTGTACCTCCCAAGTACATGATGAGTTCTCAATTCATGAATAGCTTTGCTGCACAAACATAGCGCAAAACCAAACCAAACCCAAACAAACGGATGGGTAGATTCTTGCTTCACTTTTTGGGAAAAAAATTCCACATTTCACAGATCCCCAACATTAACAGCAAACCCTGGTTTTTATCTGAGTCATGTTTCAGGATTCCTTCACCCCGTTGTATCGAAATATCCTGACCGACTTGTACATGTGACTGGTTATCTGTGGGAAAGTGCTTCAGATGGAAGAAATAAAGATGTTCAAGTGCCCATTTATGATGCTTTGGAGGGAGATGAGGAAAGAATGCAAATCTGGGCACAAGGAGCTCTAGTTGAGAAAACAGGAAGGTAACATAGGAATTCAACCTTATTTCCATTCAAACCAGCAAAACATTTTTTTAAGCACCTACTCTGTGCCAAATACTATACTTAAGTGGAGGTAAAAAAAAAAAGACAGTAAGGAAGCAGTCCTGCCTTCAAGGGATTTATTCTCAAGGAAGGGGAGGGAGACTTAATTCTTCAAAGAACTGCTTCAGGTAGGAAAACTACATCGTGTTTCAGGAACTAATGACCTAAGCATAAAAGACCACTTCTTGTTCAAAGATAAAAAAAAGTTGGTGACAATTTTTCTTATCTCCTCATTTGTTATTGATTTATTCCATCTTCCTCTTCAAGATTACTTCGCATTCTCTCTCTCTCTCTCTCTCTCTCTCTCTCTCTCTCTCTCTGTCTCTCTGTGTCTCTCCTCTCTCCTCTCTCTCTGTGTCTATCTCTCTCTGTCTCTCTCCTCTCTCTCTTCTCTCTCTGTCTCTCTCTCTCTGTCTCTCTCTCTGTGTCTCTCCTCTCTCTGTCTCTGTCTCTCTTTCTGTGTCTCTCTCCTCTCTCTTCTCTTCTCTTCTCTTCTCTCTCTCTCTCTCTCTCTCTCTCTCTCTCTCTCTCCTCTCTCTGTCTCTCTTCTCTCTCTCCCCTATATATATGCATATGTGTGTATATATACACATTCAGTGTACATATGTGTATATGTATGTACATATATAACACATGTATTTGTATACACATAGACATACACACACATATGTAGGAGCTTTGTTTGGTTAATATTTTACAAGGAGGCAGTTCATTTATAAGCTTTTTGCTCTTCCAGTTACCAGAAGCAAAGATAGGTTCAAATAATTAAAATACATCTCAATCAAACAATGGCATGTTAGCATGTTTTATCAATTGCTTTTGATTACTTAAAAACATGTAATTGTTACAACCACATAGTTTAGAAACTGTGAGAATAAATTCTTATTAAATCATTCAGCAGGCCCAACTATCAATGAGGAAGTACATGATTACTGACTAGTGTAGGTATAGATCAGGTATAGATCTGAGAACTACAATTACTCTTCTTCAAGAAGAGCTGACTAAATAAGAATCAACACAGTAGTTTGTTTTTAAATAGTATTTTTTATTTATTTAATTTTTAAAAATTTAATTTATTTAATTTAATTATTTTATTTATTTAATAGTATTTAAATAGTATTTTCCCCAATTTCCCAATTACAATTCCCAATGTAAAGACAAATTTTAATAAAATTTTGAGTCCAAATTTTCTCCTTTCCTCCCGCCCCCCTTCCCTAAGATGGTAAGCAATATGACATAGGTCGTCTATGTGCAATCATGTAAAACATATATTCATATTAGTCATGTTGTGAAAGAAGAAACAGAACAAAAGGGAAAAACACACAAAAATCAAAATGAAAATAGTATACTTTGATCTGTATTATATAAAAAAAAACTTTATCAGTTTTTTTTTCCCCCTCTGGATGTAACACATTAGTTTAGAGGAAAAAAATAATACAAGTCCTAGATTCCCAAAGAAATACACCACAAAGTTTTTGGTGTCCCTGGAGCATGGAAATATGATGAACATCCCTGATAAAAGCAAACAGATTACAAAGGGAAAAGAAGCAGAAAATCGAATGCACTCATTCAATCTGTTTACCCCCTAATGAGACTATAGTAGCAACCAAAGAAAAATGAAATATTTTCTCTCTTTTCCATGTGTTTTAACATTCACCATTTCTTATCATGGCATGACTAGCTAGATCGTGCCAAATTATCCTATAGGAAAAAACTAGAATTTCTGTAATGTAGATATTGCACTGCAGAAAAAAAGTAACGTTAATTAATGATTACTCTAACCTGAAATACACTGAAAACAATTTGTCTTACACACAAATAATAGATTAGGTTCTCAGCTTAGACCCAAAAGCTCACTCAGTCCACAAGCTCAAACTTCCTACTTTGTCCTCTGCAAGAAAGGTCACTATTCCATCAGATGAAGTTATTATTCTCATAGCTAGCGGGTGCTCAAGAAGTCATTTAGTCTATCCCACACTTGCAGGTGATCGGACCTAAATCACAGGGATCCTGACACGTGGTTGATTGGCTTGAATGAAAGACAGGGTTGAAACTGTTCTGTAAAGAGACTGTGACCAGTTGGAGACAAAGACTTAATTTTAGCAAAATCCTCAAAATATTTTAGCAATATGATGAAAATGATAAAGTATAAACTCAGGAATATAGAACATTAAATTAATCGACCAGTATTTATGCAATATATTTCATATAGCTAATAAGCTATATTTTTCTAATCTGCAGTATTATACACAAAATTTTACAGGACCATAACACATCAAACTGAAGGGGACCTTATAAATCAACTTATCCAATTCATCATTTTATTTTATTTTTTTTATATTTGAAACATTTAATGTTAAGACCTCGAATTTCAGATCCATTTCCTTCCTCCCTTGTCACCCATTCCCTCTGGGCAGATAAGTAATTCAGTATATGTTGTACATGTCTAGCTATGCAAAACATTATCATAGTAGATATATTGTACAAGGCTGCTTATAATTCCCTCCCACTCATCCCACCGCCCACTTGGTCCATTCCCTACATGATCCTGTCCCTCTTCTATAGTGGGTTCTTCCAACCTCCCCTCCCCCCAAGGATGCCCTCCCATCCATCATCCCTCCTCTCATCCCCCTTCCCCCTATTCTGCTGCAGGTTGAGATATCCCATTTAGTATGTATCTCATTCTCTCCCTGAACCAAATTCAATGAGAATGTGGTTTTGCCTTTTTTGCCTTCCTATTCTCCCCCTCCCTTGCAACCACTTCCCCTTGCTTCTTCTACATGAGATAGTTTACCCTACCCTGTCTCTCCCCATCTCCTCTTGCCACTTTCCTCTCTCACCTCATAATTTCATCCCTTGAGTATTCTCCCTTCCCAACAAATTCAACCTATGCCCTCTATCCATATATAACTGTAACCATACACACACACATTCACATATGTATTCATATGACCACACCCCCTTCTTCCATTATTTTCATAGTGAGAAAGATATCATCAGTCACAGTTATTGCTTTTCCATATAGGAATGTAAATAGTTCAACTTTGATAAGTTCCTTTTGATTTCTTTTCCCTGATTACCTTCTCAGGCATCTCTTCCTTCTTGTGTCTGGATGTCAAATTTTCTATTCAATTCTGGTTTTTTCCTCAAGAATGCTTGAAAGTCCTCTATTCCACTGAATGACCATATTTTCCCCTGAAACAAAATACTCAGTTTTGCTGGGTAGGTGACCCTTGGGTTCATTCCCAGTTCTTTTGCCCTCTGGAATATCATATTCCATGCCCTTCGATCCCTCAGTGTAGAAGCTGCCAGGTCCTGGGCTATTCTGATTGTGTTTCCACAATATTGAAATTGTTTCTTCCTGGCTGCTTGTAGTATTTTCTCCTTGATCTGGGGATTCTGGAACCTGGCTATAATATTCCTGGGAGTTTTCTTTTTGGGATCTTTTTCAGGAGGTGATCTGTGGATTCTTTCAACCTCATTTTGCCCTCTGGATCTAAAACATCAGGGCAATTTTCCTTGAGAATTTCTTGAAGGGTGATTTCTAGGTTCTTTCTTTGATCATGGCTTTCAGGTAGTCCAATGATTTTTAAATTGTCTCTCCTGGATCTATTTTCCAGGTCAGTGGTTTTTCCCATGAGATATTTCACATTGCCTTCTAATCTTTCATTTGTTTGGATCTGCTTAACAGCATCTTGATTTCTCATAAGGTCATTAGCTTCCATTTGCTCCAGTCTAACTCTGAAGGAATGAATCTCCTCAGTGAACTTTTGAGATTCTTTTTCCATCTGGCAAATTCGACTTTTTAAGGCATTCTTCTCCTCATTGCCCTTTTGGGCCTCCTTTGCCATTTGAGTTAGTCTATTTTTTAAGGTGTTGTTTTCCTCAGTCAGGCTGTTGACCCTCATTTCATACTTTTCCTGCATCCTTCTCATTTCTGTTCCCAATTTTTCCTCCACTTCTCTTATTTGATTTTTAAAGTCCTTCTTAAGGTCCTCTATGGCCTGCAACCCATTCATGTTTTCCCCTGGGGCTTTTGGAGCAGGATTTCTGACCTCACAGTCCTTTTCCTGCTCTATGCCCCCAAAATAGGAGTCTAGGGTTGCATTTTTCTGTTTCCTTTGCCTTGGCATGTTGCCACTTAATTACTTGACTTTTGGGCTTGTTGCCACACTATGGCTTTAAGGATAGATAGAGGAATTTTTGTCCCGAACGTGTGGGGGGCAACTTCCATTTCTGGCAAGCTGTAAACCCACCCACAACTTCCACCCCAGATCACAATCCAGATCCCGGGAGGTTAAAGCAAGAGCAATTACCCGCTCCCCGCCGCCCCCAGACTGATTGCTGGATCTCCCTACAGTTCGCAGGCCAGGACCTAGAGCTGCCTCTGAAAACTACAAAATGGTGTGTCTCCTCAGTGGCTTCTAGCCCCCAGGGGAGGGAGCCAACGCATTCCCCAAATACTGGTCCCAAAGTCGATAGGACACTAACCTCTTACTTTGTCCTAGGCAAGTCTATATTGATAGTTCTGTAGTCGCCACAGTTGCTGGTGTTCTGGGGTTCCTCCAGCCGGCTGCTGGCCCTGCCGCCCTGGGGCTAAAACCTCGGCGCTCGGCTTGGCTCCCCATGCTCTCTGCGTGCTGCGTGCTGCCAGCTCCCAGACACGTGCGCTGGTCTGTCAGTGGGAGGTTAGCTTCTCTGTGTCATTCTGTGGGTGCTGAGGCTCCAGAAGTTGTTCAGAGTCCCCTTTTACATAGTTTTGGGGGAATCTGGGGGCAGAGTGGCTTGGATGAGCTGTTTCTACTCCGCCATCTTGGCTCTGCCCCCCAATTCATCATTTTATAAATAATAAAACTAAATCCTAGTGAGGTGAGTTGATTTACCCAAGCTCACATTGATCATATCAGACACAAGATTTCATAACAGATATTTTAGCTTTGGAGGCAGCTAGGTGGCCCAATGGAATGCCAGGCCTGGAGTCAGAAAGACCTGAGTCCAAATATGGCCTCAGACACTTACCAGCTATATGACCCTAGGCAAGTTACTTAACCCTATTTATCTCACTTTTCCTCATCTATAAATGAGCTGGAGAAGGAAATGGCAAACCCCTACAGTATGTCTACCAAGAGAAGCCCAAAATATGGTCACAAGGTGTCAAATACAAATGATATAACTATATTATCTCTAAATTTACTTTTTTTTTTTACTATATTCCTATGATAACCAGTATATTTCAATCCCCTTGCTTTGCCAATTGCAAATAATAGTAATTTTGCAATTAATAATTTCTTTCAAACTACAAAACTTCACTAATTTAGGCACAACTGATTTGGAGTTGTGATCGCTCAGACAGAAGATATGAAGTTTACTTTTTCTTTTTTTTTATAGCTATTTGTATGATTTATTTTCCCCATCCCATTATCCAATCTGCTTCTCTCCTACCATTTCCCCTTCAGAGTTGAGAGGAGTTCTCAGGGCCATAAGGTAAGGGCTGCTCCATGGACAGATAAACAGGTGTTGAGAAACTACAGTTTTTTCAAAATGGGGTATCATATGTCCGAATATTGCTGACACCCACAGTTTTGTTGCCTTTTGCTGCCAGTAGGTCTCTGGCTGCTCCTGCTGGCTGTGAGGCTTGGTGGGAGGTGGTGGCCCAGGTCGATCCAGCTCCCTCTGATAATCATGGTGGGTTATAGACTCATACTTGAAAGACTTTGGTGTACTCAAGTCCTGATCCATTTCCTTCCGTTTCTGTTGTTGCAGAAGCGGCTCCAGCATAGCTTCTTTCTTCCCTAGGGGGAGGATGGGACAGGGGAGGCACAGGTCAGTGGATGGAGGAGTGGGGTTGGGGGAGAATGGGGAAGAGAAACTTGGCCTTTCTGTTTCGAACTTCATTATCACCCTTTCCCACACCTTCCTGCCTTCCTGAAGTTTTCTCTCCTTAGTCTTCGTGTGTACCTCAGAGAGCTCTCCAAGGATTCCCTGGGTGCTGGTAGGAATCCTTGTGAGTGGTCCTGGAGGCCTGGGGGGAGGACAGCGTTAGGGTCAGCAGGCCCAAGTGTCCTTGGCGGTAGCGGAAACCTTCGCTTTCCTCATGATTTGGGATCCAGTCCAGCTCGTTGGTGGCTCTCTGTGGGACCTGAAGCCCTGACTGACTCCAAAGGCCCCCACGGATCCCCAGGGTGGGCAGAGCCCCCAGAGATAGGCAAGGGGGCCGCACTACCTCTTCCACCCAGTTATGGATGAGGCACTGGCCCCTTGGCAGCGGCTCAGGGGCTCCCGGGACTCAGAGTACCAGGGCAGCCTGGGGCGCCTGACTTGGGGACTTGCAGCACCTCCCAGGAGTGCTGCCCCCTTAAAGTTAATTTTTCAATATAAAGAAAGGGTTAGCTAAGAAAATCAAGAGTAACTCAGTGGTTCTCAAAGTGTGGTCTGGGTCAAAACTATTTTCATGATAATACTAAGACCTTTAAATTTCCAGTATAGTAAATATTGCTAGATATAACCCACATAAACAAAAGCTCTTTGGGGTTCTCAATACTTTTTAATGGGATAAAGGAGTCTTGAGACCAAAAAGTTTGAGAACTACAAATATAACTAATTTACTAGTGGTGGAGCTGTTAATCAGTCCAACTGATCTGTAAACCTATTTAAAATTATAGAAGAAAAGTGACTAACATGTACATACTTTGACCCCAAGAAGGTTGAAGACAGAAAGAAAGGCTCCACATGCAGAAAATATTCATAGCAGTATTTTCTATAGTAGCAAAGAACCAGAAACAAAAGTGGGTGTTTATATACCATGAAGAAGTCATGGTATATAAACACAATGGAATATTATTATACAATTTGACATGATATATCAGGATTTCAGGAAAACATCAGAAAATTTGCATGAACTAAATATAAAATAAAGAGAACCAAAAGAATAATATATATATATATATATATATATATATATATATATATATAATGACTTTAATAGTGTAAGTGAAAAGATCACTGAAAGTAAAGCTTGAGTAGTTGTGATTATTTTAAGTTGTAATTATTTTGTCTTTGTACCTGAGAACACTTAATGAAACACCTTTCTTCTTAGGGGAGGGGGGGGCGGGAGAGAGAGAGAGAGAGAGAGAAAGAGAGAGAGTGAGTCACATGCTTTACATCCCATCTGACCATCCATTGTGCCATCTTGGAACTGCCATCCTAATGGCAGTGCTTTGTGGATCAGTGAGTCAGCTGTCCAAATGATCATGGTGTGATACAACTAGTCAACCTCAGATCACCACTCTTTTCCACTTTTCTACAGTCTTAACCTGGAAAGAATCAAACTAATACCCTTGTTGCTTCTAGAAGAGGGTTTAACAATTGACTATAATTCTATTCATCATCCGGTGATTTTCCAAACTAAAACATATTTCCCTGGCTACCACTCCTTTAGTTGGGTTTTCTCCCCCTGCTGGGGACAGGTTCTATGAGGGCAGAAACTCTCTTGCCTTTATGTTTGTTATCACAGTTGCTCAGTAGAGGTTTCATGCATAGTAACCAGTTGATAAATGCTTTTCATTCATTCATTCATTTATATTGTGTGGGGTATTTTTGCTTAACTGTTTTTCTTTGTAATCAGGACAGGGACATGGAATATCCAGGAATGACTATGATATAATAACAAAAGGAATCAATACAAATTTCTTTTAAAAAAAAAAGAAGAAAATTAAGGGTATGTGCACACTTTTTAGGATGCTTTAAAATATGTAGAGCAAAATTGCATAGCCAAGCACTTTAAAAGAACCTGTTTACATAAAATCAGAATGCTAGTTATAAGTCATTCTTAGGTATTAATTATTCATGTTCTAAGACCCTACTGGCCAGCATTTTGTTAGCTGAAATCTAGCTACCATATTGACTTGAATCAAAAACAACAACAATTTTCCTTTAGAAAGATATACAAATTGGATCTTTTCTTACTTCAAACTGGACTTTTCCTTGGGTAGTCTGATTTAGCGGTTTTATTATGAATAGAGTAATGCATATTCCGGTAAGAATTTTGAGAATATATAGGATATTTGATACATGTCATTCCAATAACATTTTCCCATCTGTCATATATTCCACTGTCATTAAAGCTTTCTCCCTTCAAATTCTTTTAATCAGGATCTTTAAAATGAACATATGTTGTTGCCTCATATATTGCCTCATAGCTTATCTTACTTTAGCTTTAAAGCAAAATTTCTGCCATATATTATGATGTAAATGAGGTTAGGAAAATTCATCCTTAATGTATCTATTATGCAATAAAAGAGTCATAGAATCAAGTGCCAAATGGGTTCTTCGGAGGAGGTTTATACTGAACCCTAATAAATTACCCTCTATGAATAAAACTCTAAGGGAATAGACAGGGAGAAGAGGATAATGGAGGGATCTTTAGAGAGGATGAGGGAATAGGTTAAAAGGGGGATATAGAAGGGTATTTATATTTAGGGGAATAGGAGAATAAGGGAGGGAGCTTTAGAGAGGGGGGAACAGAATAGGTCAAAGGGGCATATAAAAGGGTGTTTAGATTTAGGGAAATGGAAGGATAAGGGAGGGATTGTTGGAGTGGGGGCAGGTTATGTAATAGGAGAGCAAGGTAGCAGGTAGAAGAAAAGTAGAGGAGTTGGAGAGATAGGAATAAAGAGATATGCAAAAACATAAAAACAATACTAGGAGTAGAATCTCTTAGGGAAAGTATATGTTTATATATATGTATGTGTATACATGTATACATGTATGTATATATCAATACATATACATAAATATAATCTATGCTCAATTGTAGCCTTGGGATGGTGGGGAGGATGAAGGAAGGGGGAAAAACAAAGTAAAAAGTATACAGCAGAGAACAAAAGAAAACCTACAAGGAAGCAAAGAAAAGATGAATGGCTTTCAACATAATGTACAGTATTTAATAAATAGGTTTTCTTGAAATGATGTTATTGCTATATATTCTTAATCCTCTCCTATGTTCTGCTGTGTACATGACGTGTTTTTCTTTTATATTTATTCTTTTATATTTTATATTTCTTTTATATGTATATTAATGTTTCTTTTTTCTTTTCTTATTATTTATTCAAGTTTTAGTATTTGTCTAAAATTTAAAGTTTTTTTTTTTAATTACCCTCTATGGAAGAGTACATCTTACTGTTAACTATGGGTAGAGAAAGAGATTCTATGGTCTCATTCCAAATCATAAGAACCTTGGGATAGGAATGCAGATGATTACTTAATGTTTTGCATTTACATACATAAGGTCATTTATGTTTATGAATCTTTTAGGGAATACTGCCACAGATACCATCTCATGCCTAGGGCTGGGCAGCCTTCTCTGGGGATGGTATTATGGAAAGAACACTTGGTTTAGAGCCTAAGCACCTGGGTTCCTATCCTAGTTTTGCTATTTGCTACCTTTGTGACCTTGGACAATTTGCTTTAATCTCTCTGAATTTTGGTTCCCTAACTTATAAAATGGGAGTGGGTTAAGTGTTGAACCAGGCAAACCCCCTTTCAGTTTTGGAGCTTTGAAATCTGGAGTAAGTTTAACTGAAATATTTCATAGTCAGTAGGCTGATTATGAACGAGAGATTCCCCATCCCTTATTTCCCTAATTCTAATATATTCTTTGGACCTACAACTGACACAGACACTCATGAACAGCTCAACTCATCATAAAGACAATACAAGGGGCCAAGACCCAAGACCAAACATGGTAGGTGCTATAACCACACTGTACCTTCTAACTTCACCTACCAGTGTCTTTGCTGCCCTAACCAAACACTTTCTCTTGACCAATTATAGGCAAATTAAGTCAGAAATACGTCAACTTTTCTCCCTTTATCTGGGATTCATTCACTGTCCCAGATTATAATCAGCTGCTGCTTGGTTCTGCCATTTCCTACAAGCCTAATGGGGATTGGGTGGGGTGAAGTGGTGAGAGGGACATCCCAGGTGAATCTCCTATACACAGTGGAAGGCGACACCTGCTCCCTTCTGCCTCTGTGTCTGCCTATATTTTCTCCCTATTATTCTGGCAGATACTAAGTAAGCTATAGCCAGTAACAGAAATTAATGTCAATTGAATTTTTAAAATCATAATTTTAAATCAGTTTCAGCAATTTTTGTTAAGCACTAATTTATATATCATATATACAAAGCAGTAAGCCAAGGAATCATTACCTTTGCCAGGCTGTGTATAACAGAGATTTATATGGACATAGATATGATCTGTAATGCCCTATTCCATGTCCCCAAAGGAGACAGTGATTTATGCCTTTCTGAAAAGAGAAAGATACCTATAACTAGGCAATAACTCTTTTGCTCTCCTGTCTTCAAAAGGGTCAGTTAGTTAGTTAGAATAATATCTATATTATATCAAATATATCAGATATTTGCATTCTAAGGAAAGAATGTTCTTTTGGGGTTCTGGATGAAAGCCCATTTCCCTGGTTGTTCAGGATGGAGAATTGTCCTACCCCAGACCAGAAAGGGTAATGGTTTCATCTTGGCTAACTCATATCTTCTCCCACCAAACGTTCATTATACAAAAGCTAATCATGACTAGTGAGCAAACATATTTATTAAAGCCAGCAACAACACAGAAATGAGGGAAAGTCATACAGATTAGTTTAGGAGATAGTCTATACCCAAGAGGAAAGGGGTTCTGCAACTTGAGAGTGAAATGAAATATCAGCTGACCCATTCTCAGGTAAAATTATTCCACCTGAGAAATAGACACTTAACAGTCTCTGGGGTACAGACAATAGGAATCAAGCGACATGTTGTATGCTGGCTCCTCCTTATGACTTATGACTCTGGGGGCCTCCTATTAATCTTTCAAAAGTCTGCTCCTCATCCTATTTCTCCTTCTGTCTATCTCTCTCAAAGTCTCTCAGCCAATCTGGAGTCACATCTCTCTCCACTGAAGCTGAGCTTCATGCTTCGTGGCAGGGATGTCATTCAGGAAACCACCCAAACCCACCTTAGCAAGCTGAGGTCTACAGACATGATTCAGCATTTACAGAGTGTAATTCTAACCCAGATTTCCTGTTATAATTACAGTGAGATTCCGTTTTCCTGTTGCTATTATTTTTGCTCTTCCATATGGTGTTCTCTTTCTACATTTCTCTTTCTTCACTTAATGCTTTAGGATCTTTTAATGTCATTGAAGTTTCATGGAATTATAACTTCTACATTAAAAAAGTATCATTATCTTTTGTTTTTACATTATCCTAATTTGCTGATATATCCTTCCTCTTTCCCACCCAGATAGCCACCCCTTGTCTCAAAAAAAAAAAAAAAGCAAGTAGTTCACTCAAACTAGTCAATACATTATTTGAGATTAATAGTATCCAGTAATAATAAATATTAATATTATTTGAGATTAATTGAGTATTAATAGTATAGTCAGAGAACCTAGGTTTTCATTCTGGTTCTGTTACTTATTTCTTCTATGACCTTGGTCATTCTCATGAGTCTTTTTTGGGGCCTAGATTATTATAATAACAATCATTATAATATAACATAATTATATTATTAATAGTATCCAGGAGGGGAAGCTTCAGCCTTGAGGCCACATGTGGCCCTCTAGGCCCTCAGGTGCAGCCATTTGACTGAATCCAAACTTTATAGAACAAATCCCCTTAATAAAAGAATTTGTTCTGTAAAACCTGGGTACACCATACTCTTTGACTGGAGCAGAAGCTGAACACCTAGGCCCTCTTATGATTACCTGAAACTCAACTTCAGGAGATCTTTAAAGTCTTTAAGTTGTTTACTGTCACCCCTACTATGCTCAAGATTAGCTCAGGTGAGTTGTTCTGTGAGAAGAGTCATTTCAGTACTCATGGCTAGGCTTTGATTTGATCCTAGTAAACATGTCCTGGATAGGAAACAGCATTGATGCAACCATTCATGGACCTGCATGTGACTACTAATTAGTATTAGAATTTCCCTGGGGCGGCTAGGTGGCGCAGTGAGTAGAGCGTTGGCCCTGGAGTCAGAAGGACCTGAGTTCGGATCCAGCCTCAGACACTTAACGCACACACAAACAAAAACCTAGCCGTGTGATCTTGGGCAAGTTACTTAACCCCAATTGCCCTCCAAAAAGAAAAAAAAGGAAAAGAAAATGAGCACCCACACATAAATAATGACTAGCCGTGTAACCTTGAGCAAGTTACTTAACCCCAATTGCTTTAAAAAAAAAAAAAAGAATTTCCCAAGAAAAGACACAAATGGTCAGACATAATAATCAAGAGGGGTTGGAGAGACTTGGGCAAAGTGAAGAAAATTTGGAAGTAGAATTTAAGTAAAAAGAACAAAACAGACTAAATTCTGAAGATTTCCTTATAATGAAATGCCTAAGATCATAAGGAAGTAACAATGATATGACATTAGGACATTGACTTGGGAGTCAGAAATGTGGGTTCTGTACCTATTGCTGTCCATGACATGAAAGGCAAGCCATTTAACTTCTCCATGGGTTAGGACTTGATTTATCGCTAAGGTTACTTCTAACTCTATAATTTTATAATCCAAGGATATGGACCACTCACTACCTCATTCCATCCCCTGATATGATGAAAAGAACACTAGATTTGGAGTCAGAGAACCTAGGTTTTCATTCTGGTTCTGTTACTTATTTCTTCTATGACCTTGGTCATTCTCATGAGTCTTTTTGGGGGCCTAGATTATTATAATAACAATCATTATAATATAACATAATTATATTATAATGATTATTACTATTATGCAGAAATTGGTTTAAAAAATTTCCCCTTCTATTTACAGTGTAGTAGTCTTTATGCATATTCTTTTTCTGGTTGTATTTATTTCACTTTGCATCAATTCATATAGGTCTTCTGTGTACCCTTTTTTCCTTCTTCTGTGTATCTTTTTTTTTGGAGGGCAGTTGGGGTTAAGTAACTAGCCCAAGGTCACACGGCTAGGTTTTTGTCTGTGTGTGTTAAGTGTCTGAGGCCAGATCTGAACTCAGGTCCTTCTGACTCCAGGGCCGACGCTCTACTCACTGCGCCACCTAGCCGCCCACTTCTGTGTATTCTTGATAGTCATAATTTCTTATGACACAGTAAGATTCATATACCGTAATTTGTTTAGCCATTCCCAAATGGAAATATTCTTTGTTTCCAATTTTGCTATTGCAAAAGAGCTGATGATACAAGTATATTGAGGTATATAGGACCCATCTTTCTATCTTATACTTCCTTGAGGGTATACACCTAGCAATGGGTCTCTTGGTCAAAGGGCATGGACATTTTAGTCACTTCCTTAATGTAATTAAAACTTGCTTTCTAGAGCGTTTTGTTAATTCTGGTCTTCACCAAGAGTATAGTGATGTGCTTGTCTTTGTATAATCTCTCCAATATTGACAATTCCTGTCTCTTTTTCTAATTGGGTGGATGTGAGGTGAAACCTTAGAGTAATTTTAATCAACAATTCTCTTATTACTGATAGGGCAAAATTGCATATGGTTGTTAATAGCTTCTAGTTCTTCTTTTGAGAATTGCTTGTTCCATCACTTTTCCATTAGAGAATGGGTCTTTTCTGACATATTTGCAACAGTTCCCTACATATCATAGATATAAGACCTTTAAAGATAGGATCTTACCCCCTCACTTGATCATTTACCTTCTTATCTTTTTTTATATAAAATCTTTTCAATTTCATGTAACTAAGATGTTCTTTTTTACTTTTTGTAATTACCTCTGTCCCAGTTAATAAGTTAAGAATTCTCACCCTTGCTATAAATTGTAAGAGTTATCTGATCTTGCTTTCTTCTCATTTTTCTATAGGGTGTCCTTTAATATTCATGTTGCATAGCCATTTTGAGTTCATTGTAGCTTGTGGTATAAGAGCTTACTCTAAACCTAATTTCTGCCAAATGGCTTTTTAGTTTCTCCAATAGTTCTTATCAAGTAGGGAGTTGTTCCCAAGTAATCTTTTTTTCAGGTTTAATAAAGACTGGTTTTTTATTGAGTTAAATCGTTTTCTATTTTTCCTCATTTTATCTCTGACCACCTCATTTTATTTTTTAATTTTGTGTTTATTTTAGTTTACAACATTCATCTCCACAAGATTTTGAGTTACAAATTTTCTCCCCATCTGTCCCACCACCCCAAAAAGGCGATCCCACTGAATACCACCTCCCCCAATCTGCTCTCTCCTATATCCTCCCCCAATCCCCCTCTGAATGTCCAGTATGGCAAGATGGATCTCCATACCCCAGTGCCTGTATATCTTATTTCCCAGTTGCATGTAAAAATAATAATAATTTTTTTAACATTTGATTTTAAAATTTTGAATTCCAGATTCTTTCCCTTCTTCCCTCATCACCCACCCTTACTGGGAAAATAAGCAATTCAGTATAGGCTGTACATGTGGAGTTATGCAAAACATTTCCTTAGTGGATATATTGTGAAAGACTGACTATATTTCCCTCCATCCTATCCTGCCCCACACTTATTCTACTTTCTTCTTAGACCCTGTCCCTTTTCAAAAGTGTGTGCTTCAAACTATCCTCCCCCCCAATCTGACCCCCTCTTATCCCCTTTCCTCCTACTTTCCTGTAGGGTAAGATACCCAATTTAGTGTGTATGTTGTTCCCTCCTTAAGCCAAATTCAATGAGAGTAAGGTTGACCCATTCCCTTTTGCCTTCCTGTTCTTCCCCTCCATTGTAACAGTTTTCCCTTGTCTCTTTTATATGAAATAATTTACCCTATTCTGTCTCTCCCTATCTCCTCTCATTATATTCCTCTCTCACCTCTTACTTTTATTTTTTAAATATATCCCTTCCTATTCAATTGATCCTGTGCCCTCTGTCTATGTATACCTGTACACATATATACACACACTCACATATGTATTAATATGCACATATACCCTCCTATATAGACATATATGTATATGCACATATATATATATATATATACATTTATATTCCCTTCAACTATTCTCATACTGAGAAAAGTTTCATAAGTTACAATTATCATTTTTCCATGTAGGAACGTAAATAGTTCAACTTTGATAAGTTCCTTTTGATTTCTTTTCCTTGATTACCTTCTCAAGCATCTCTTGCTTCTTGTGTCTGAATGTCAAATTTTCTATTCAACTCTGGTTTTTTCATCAAGAATGCTTGAAAGTGCTCTTTCCTGTCTCTCAAGATGGCAGACAAAAAGCCACCCAAGGAAAAGAAGATCAGAAAGGAAAAAAAAAGAGAAAAAAAGGAAGATGTAGCTGAAAAGGCCAAAAAGCCTCGAAAGCATTACAGTCAGAACCCAGTCCTGACCCAAGGGATTGGTAGATACTCCAACTCTGCAATGTATTCCCAGAGAGCCATGTACAAGCAGAAATATGCTGCCCTGAAAACCCAGATTGAAAGGAAGAAGAAAGAAAAAGTGCCTGCTACTCTCTCAAAGCCTGTTGGTGGTGATAAGAATGGAGGAACTCGAGTGGTAAAGATTTGCAAAATGCCTAGGTATTACCCTACTGAGGATGTGCCTAGAAAGCTGCTAAGTCATGGCAAAAAGCCCTTTAGCCAGCATGTGAGGAGACTTCGAGCTAGCATCAAGCCCGGTACAGTTCTGATCATGCTCATTGGCCGCCACAGGGGCAAGCGTGTGGTTTTCCTAAAGCAACTGGCTAGTGGCTTGCTACTGGTGACTGGACCTCTGATTGTCAACTGTGTTCCTCTGAGAAGGACCCATCAGAAATTTGTCATTGCCACTTCTACCTGAGTTAACCTTTCAGGTGTGAAAATTCCAAATCATCTTACTGATGCTTACTTCAAGAAGAAGAGGCACCTAGACACCAAGAAGGAGAGATTTTTGACACGCTACTTACCATACTTCTTGGGTATCCTAAAGTTTTAATGATCCAGGAAGCAAATATGGTATTGAAATATCTATATAACACAAGGGCCTGTGGGAAACTGATTTTCACAATAAAAGTAGTAGATAAACTATACCAAATATTGACAGGAATAAGTGATCAAAAAATGATTGGAAGAATTTATTAATTTATATAGCTCAAATTACCAGCTTATTTTAGGTCAAAATAGACTAAATAAAGCATTTGAAAAGCAGTTTCCAAAGGTTGAATGACATTATTCAAATGACTCTGATAAGTCTTTTGATAGTGATGGTAGTGACTAGCCTCTCTTTGGGCAACAGGGCACCTACGTAGCTCAGTGGATAGAGTGCTGGTGGAAGCATCTATGTTCAAATCCAGCCTTAGACCCTGAGCAACTCACTTAACCTTTATTTACCTCTGGAATAGGAAATGTCAAACCACTCTAGTACCTTTGCCATGACAGCTCCATGGACACCTCTAGTCCACAGGCTCACAGAGTCAGACATGACTAAACAACAGTCATGTTTTCTGGGCAGGTGGGTGCTACAGTAGATAATGCACTGGGCCTGTGGCCAGGAAGATCTGAGTTCAAATTTTACTTTGGACACTTACTAGCTGTGTGACCCTGGCCAAGTCATTTAACCCCTATTTGTCTCAGTTCCTCATTTATAAAAAGGGGACACACTGGAGAAGGAAATGATAAAACCCTACAGTATCTTTACCAAGAAGTAGAGTCAAACAGGACTGAACAACACCATCACCTATCAACTTCATCATTTGGAGGGAAGATAGGTGGCATAATGGATAGAATGCTAGGCCTGGAATGAGGAAGACTCAATCTTCCTGAATTCAAATCTAGCCTCAGACACTTATTAGCTGTGCTACCTTGGGCAAGTCACTTAACCCTGTTTACCTCAGTTTCCTTATCTGTAAAATGAGCTGGAGAAGGAAATGGCTAACCACTCCAGTATCTTTGCCAAGAAAACCCTAAATGGGCTCACAAAGAGTCAGACACGACTGAACAACAACTAAACAACAACAATCTCTCCTTAGGATGAATTTTAATTACAGGAATTGAAATTGAGTAACAGACTTGAAAGTAAAGTGGGAGTCTGTCTCTCAGGAGCAGGAAGAGAACACAAATACACCCATTTTTGCAAGAAAGTAAAAGTAAATATCCCCAGCTCTATGCCTCCATTCCATGACAGTGCTATCTCTGTCCCCCCCAAGTATTTGCAGCATTTCCCAATTAAGTAGGATATGCAAATGGAATTTGTATCCTACTGACTTGAAAGATGTTCCAGGGCTTCGAATGATGGAATATTATGATCTCAGAAGAATTAAATGGGAGTATGACTCACAGAGCAATGAATGGAGAAACCTGTGGTTATATGAGCAGGCCACCACAACACATTGCCAGTGGAGAACTGTTTAAAGGAAGGCTCACAAAAGACCCCCTAAAACAGATTTTGAGTGGAAAAAAGGTAGGGGAGTCATGTAGTAAGAGGAAGGGGTAACCAAGGGACAGCCCTCATGCTGTGTGGTTCTCACGAAATGTCAAGCATTCTAGACTAAGTCTCCTAGAATGCTGAGTGGATATCCTGTATGGGATTTAGAGGGAAAGAGTTTCACAAGATAGACAAGAAAGGATGGGCTCAAATAACCATCACTAGAGGAAGTGCCCAAATTAGTGAAATCACAAATCATCAACATATGCAAATCCACAAACTTGCTCTTTATCTCTTCCTTTCCATCATGAATTCTTTTTTTTTTTTTTGCTTTTTTTCTTTTTGGAGGAGCAATTGGGGTTAAGTGACTTGCCTGAGGTCACACGGCTGTTAAGTGTCAGGATGGATTTGAACTCAGGTCCTCCTGACTCCAGGGCCAGTGCTCTATTCATTTGCCCCCGTCATATATTCTTAATCTTTTTATGTTACAGATACCTTTGGCACAGATGCCTTTGGCAGTCCGTCTGGTGAAGCCTATGGACTGCTTCCCAGAATAATGTTTTTAAATGCATAAACTAAAATACAGAGGATTAAACATGAATCAACCAATAAGCATTTATTAAGTACCTCCTGTATGTCAGGCACTTTGCTAATTGAATTGATGAAATAGTTATTGAAACTTTTTAAAACGATTTCCTTTTTGTATGTATAATTAATTAGTTAATTAACATATTAATTAATTTATTTTGTATATTAATTAATTTATTTTTAGTTTTCAACAGTCACTTCCATAAGATTTTGAGTTTTAAATTTTCTCCCCCTCCCCAAGATGGCATGTAATCTGGTATAAGCTCTACTTATACATTCATATTAAACATATTTTCACATTAGTCATGATGTAAAGAAGAATTAGAATTAATGGGAGGAACCCATGAGAAAGAAGAAACAAAACGAAACAACAAAAGAAAAGGAGAGAAAATACTATGCTTCCATCTGCATTCATATTTGAAATTTCTTTTTTCTGGATATGGATGGCATTTTCTATCATGACTCTTTTGGAGTTGTCTTAGATCCTTCCATTGCTGAGAAGAGCTAAGTCTATCAAAGTTAGTCATCATGCAACGTGGCTGTTATTGTGTACAATATTCTCCTGGTTCTGCTCATTTCACTCAGCATCAGTTTATATAAATCTTTCCAGGTTTTTCTGAAGTCTACCTGTTCATCATTTCTAATAGCACAATACTATTCCATTACATTCATACACCACAACTTGTTCAGCCATTTCCCAATTGATGGTCATCCCCTCAATTTCCAATTCTTGGCCACCACAAAAAGAACTACTACAAATATTTTTGTACATGTGGGTCCTTTTCCCATTTTTATGATCTCTTTGATATACAGACCTAGAAGTGGTATTGCTGGGTCAAAGGGTATACACAGTTTTATTGCCCTTTGGGCATAGTTATTGAAACATTTTAAATTAAGTTCACATATCTCAGATTAAGCACTTTTGCTTCAAGTCATTAATGAAGCTGTCAGAAGTGACAGAGTCTAATGGCAATTTCTCAAGTGACAGAGTCTAATGGCAATCCCAGTAGCTCAAACCACCATTAAAACTCTTTGTACTCATGTTCCTCTTTTGTTCATAATTCTGAAAGTTAAATTTTTTATTTTAAAAAAAGCATATGTGACAAGATTCTTAAGTCATGATAATTCTGCTATTAAAATTTGGCGAGGCACATAAGTTGTTTTGCTTATATATTGAATATGTATTATACATATATTATATTATATTAAAACTCTATTGAGGGTCATTTATCCTTTCTCCTGTCTAAATAGTAGACATTCCTCTAGCTCGTCAAAGTTCCCAAAGCACTTTGCATACAGTATCTCATTTCAGAACCCTATAGGGTTGGTGCTGTAACGGATTATTATCTTTATTTTTTAGAGGAGAAAACTGAATTTCAGGAAGTTCAGTGATTTGTCAATGGTCACAGAGCTAGTATCAGTGGAAGGGTTCAACCTAGGTCTCTCTTGACTCTAGTTCAAGCATTTATTCCACTGTCTCTTAAAATGGTTTCATTTATCTCATCCTAGCCCCTAAAGATGTTATTTACTTCCTCCACTCCCCAACACCAGATTTTACCTGAGGCTCTACCTGTCATTAGAGGACTGGGGACAGTTAGTTCTAAAGCTGGTTCACATTAGTTGACAATATGCTATCTAGCAATAATAATAATAATAATAATAACGGCTAACATTTATATAGTGAATTAAAGTTATGAAACACTGTACATATTTCACCTCATTTTATCTTCACAACAAAACATGTTTGCCTCTGTTTCATTACCTGTAAAATGACCTGGAAAAGGAAGTGACAAACTACTCCAGTATCTTTGCCAAGAAAAGTGGGGTCACAAAGAGTCAGACACAACTGACAAATGACTGAACAACAACAAGGTGCTGTTTAATAATAGCACCACATTTTAAAGATGAAATAACTGAGGCAGACAGAGGTTAAGTGACTTGTCCAGAGTCACACAGCTAGTGAGTATCTGAGATGGAATTTGAACTCAGGGCTTACTGACTACAAGTCTAGCACTATCCACCATGCTAATAATTTATTGGACAAATCATTTGGCATCTTTTTACCTCAATTTCCTCATTTACATATTATGACTTGTTCTAGGATCATTGTATTGATCCACTACCTCCCTAAAGTTTGATAAGGACCCCAGAATTAATGTTTTCAAAGCACTTTGCCACTCTAGTTTTATCCACCAAACTGTGTTGCTTTTCTAGGTTATAGCTATGTGTTAGGGGAAAGGAAGAAAGGAGAGGGTTGCATATATGTGGGCACTCTCTTGTTTTCCTTTTAATTGTGTGGGTGTTAGTAATTCTACTGCTCTCTGGGAGAAATAGCAGTCATTAGGTCCTATTTGGTCATCCTGAAAAGTATCCTTAAAATCCATCCCAGGTGACAAGATAGAGTCTTAGATCAGAGGCATAACTGATGTGACTGTAAGCCTGAGAAAGTGGTTCATTCATCAAGTATTAAAGAGTCATTTCATGAAAAGACCATCTCAGTAATTTTTCAATAAGGCAATTACCATCAAGGCCAAGAACCACCACGGATTTGCCAATTCTATTGTTGTGAAGGGTCACTGAACTATTACGGTCACTGAATACAGTGACTCAGGTGAATTTCCACTCAGCTAAATTTTCCCACACTTAGAAGAAAACAATGTCATTTCTCATGATAGACAAACATAAAGATTTCAGAGGGAACAGCCTATCAAGTTACAATGCCTGTAAGCTGTTTGTTCACTGTATTATATTCTTCTCCAAATCCAGTCCCAGGCTCTCTTGGAATCCTTGGAATAGAGCTCCTGGCTAAAGTTGAGACAAATTATGCTCACGAAGTTCTTAGATACCTCATTATCACATCTGAAAAGACAATTGACTTGGTTTTCCATAACCTTTGCTTATGAACCTGAATTGCCAGAATATAAAATTGATTTTGTATCTGATACAAAATATTATAAAATAGCACAAACCTGTTGATTGGTAAAGTCATATTCTGGCACAAGGACTAAGGAAAATTTTTAAAAAGTCCATATCTTTAATATATGAGATTTCATCTTAGTTTTTGTAAATAACATGACAGAATAAAAAGGGACCCCAGAGGTACACCATTTCTTATTTTACAGATGAGGAAACTGAGACCTAGAGGGATAGTGAACTCATCAAGATTACATAGGAGGTAAGTTTGAACATAGATTCTATGACCCTAGAGTTAGTTGGGGGGGGGGTGTTCCCATTGTCCCTCCTATGCAATGCCTGCTGTAGTCATATGGAACATAGCTGCTATTTTTGCATTATATAACATAAGGTACTCCTTCAAGGAGCAGAGATAACATCAGATATGTGCTATTGTCCTAATATACTGTAATCCTTTAATTATGAAGACTAGAAAGTCAAACAGCCTCATCAGACAGCCCTATCTCTGAGCTCACCGGTTGTTGTTATTTTAAATTTTATTTAATTTACTTAATTTTTTTAAATTTTAAATTAAGACATTGATATCTCAGTCTGGGGTCAGATCAAAATTCTTAGAAGAGTTCCTGAATAAGACAGTGACACAGGGAAAGATTCTAGTCTTTTCTTCTATCTTTTCTTGTTATCCATTCATTGATCCAGTTGGAAATTGCCAAAGTGGGGAAATTCTCCTAGTTGGTGGTACCCTCTTTGATGGTGAAGAAAGAAAAAAAGACTAAGAAAAAAGAAGGGAGTTGGAATAGTTATTAATATGCACAGTCATGGTCATCCTGCCCATTCCTGGAAAAGCTTTCAGCAGATCACTTTGGCATTTGTTTAAATAAATGATAATGATAGCTTACCAGGTTGCATGTGTAGTTTTTCAATACCTTCATTTTTTTTTTTTTGCTCTTATGACTGTAAGGTAGTTTTTCATTAAGGCACTGCCCTTTTACATGGAGTAGTTTATTGCTGAGTTAAGAGCCTTGCTCAGGATCCTAAGACAGTTGAGTTGGGGTTCTGAAGCCTTTTGAATGTGAAAGATAGGAAAAACAGAACTATTTTATGATTATGAGATGAAATGTAATTTATCTGATTATGGACAGAAAATGAAAAATTGGTTGCTAACCATGAAGTAAGGTGGAATAGACAGATTTAGCTGAGCTTGAAGATGAAAGTGATGAATATTAGTTGCTGTTAATGAGTAAATCCAGCTGAGCTTAGGAACAGCTTGGAAGCAGAGAAAAAGAGAAGTCACTCAGTACATCACCTAGTTTGGCTGAGACATTGTCCCCTGGATGGTGTTAGTCAAGCACAGCATGTTGCTGTGCTAAACGTCAACCAGCTTACTAGTGAAGCAGCTGTTCAATACAGATGTTATATTCATCAAGGAATTTCTATGGAATGTTCCTGAGTTAGAAAAAGGACACAGTTCCAGATCTCTGTGTTGCCCTGAGTACATGGCCCATGGGTTTCCTTTCAGATATTTCCTTGCTAGGTTTATATATGTGTGCCACCCGCCCCGGTCCCTGATACTGAGTGCATTCGTGGAAGAATATCACCAGATTTATTTGTACATTGTGATAAATTTGTTTGTTCTTGCATTTGTTTTGCTATTATGAGTAATACAATTACCATTTCTTTTGCTTTTTCCCCCAACTGTTAAGTAATTAACTATATTTAAGATCTAACAATGTCATTATTGTGAGGGCCTGGTTTTGTGCAATTGGAAGCATTTAGTTGGGGCTCAAGAGAAAAAGTGATAAAATAGGGGGATTATATTCTCCCATAATAGATTATCCCTAGGACTTTGAGAAGATTTGACTATAGCAAAGTGGTAATGGTCTTCCTCTGGAAACCTAGATCTGACAGTATTATGGGAACATATTCTAGTAAGCAAGATAGCCTAAAGAGTGAGTAGGTGTCCATAGGTCTTGTATGTAAGGTATAAGGTGCTTTAATGTAGATGTCCACCCCTTATACTAGTTATATATCATTGATTGAATCATGCATTTTATTCTAGTGTGTGTATTATCATCTTGAACTCTCTTGAAAACTTTTATTTATTAAACTATTTTGGTCACCTAGGTAATCAGTTGCTGGCAGCCATCCATCTCTTATAAAACTATTTTAAGTTTTTTAAATATGTAAAAATTTGTAATCTCAGACAAAGGAAAAGGAAATTATTTTAATTCTATGCAAATGATCTCATTTGGGGGAAAAAAATTATCAATACTAAACATATATGCACCAAGTGGTATAACATCCAAATTCTTAAAGCAGAAGTTAAGTAAGTTACAAGAAAAAATAGCAAAATTTTATTAGTGGGGGACCTCAACTGTCCCCTTGCAGAACTTGATAAATCCAACCAAAAATAAACAAGAAAGAAGCTAAGGAGTTAAATAGAATACTAGAAAAGTTAGATATGACAGACCTTTGGAGAAAACTGAATGGGAACAGAAAGGAATATACCTTTTGCTCAGCAACACATGGCATCTACATAAAAATTGACCCTGTATTAGGACATAAAGACCTTAAAATCAAATGTAGAAAGGCAGAGATATTAAATGTATGCTATTATATTATAATGCAATCAAAATTACATTTAGCAAATGGCAGTGGAAAGACAGATTAAAAATTAATTGGAAATAAAATAATCTAATCCTAAAGAATAAGCAAATCAAAGAACAAATCACAGAAATAGTCAATAATTTCATTAAAAAGAATGACAATGAGAAAACATACCAAAATTTATGGGATGCAGCCAAAACAGTATTTAGGGGAAAGTTTATTTCTCCAAATTCTTACATCAACAAAATAGAAAAAGAACAGATCAATGAATTGGGCACAAAACTAAAAAAAAATGAGGAAAAGAACAAATTAAAAATCCCCAATGAGCACCAAATTGGAAATCCTGAAAATCAAAGGTGAGATTAATAAGACAGAAAGTAAAAAACAAAACAAAACAAAACAATTGAACTAATAAATAAATCCAGGAGCTGGTTTTATAGAAAAACCAATAAGATAGATAAGCCATTGGTTAATTTGATTAAAAAAAAAAAAGAAAACCAAGTATATTTAGTATCAAAAATGAAAAGGGCAAGGGTCAGCTAGGTGGTGCAGTGAATAGAGCACCAGTCCAAACCGGCCTCAGACACTTAACACTTAATAGCCATGTGACCTTGGGCAAGTTGCTTAACCCCAATTGCCCTCCAAAAAGCAAAAAAAATAAAAGCGGGTGCTATATAACCACCAATGAAGAAGAAATTAAAGCCATCATTAGGAAATATTTTGCCCAGTTATATGCTAATAAATCTTACAATCTGAGTGAAACCGATGAATGTTTACAAAAATGTAAATTACCCAAATTAACAGATCTGGAAGTAGAATGCCTAAATAACTTCATCTTAGAAAAATAAATTGAATAAGCCATTAATGAGCTTCCTAAGAAAAAAATCCCCAGGACCAAATGGGTTTACAAGTGAATTCTACTAAAGTTTAAAGAACAGTTAATTTCAATACTATATAAACTATTTGGAAAAATAGGTTAAGAAAGAGTCCTAACATACTCCTTTTATGACAAAAAATATGGTGCTGATAACTAAACTAGGAAGAACTAAAACAAGAAAGAAAAATTACAGACTAATTTCCTTAAGGAACAAAATACTAGCAGGGTGATTACTGCAATATATCATAAGGATTATACAGTATGACCAGGTGAGATTTATATCAGGAATGCAAGGTTGGTTCAATATTAGGGAAACTATCAACATAACTGACCACATCAATAACAAAACTAGCAAAAACATACAATTACTTCAATAGAGGTTGAAAAAGCTTTTGACAAAATACAGCACCCATTCCTATTGAAAAATAACAGAGGGCACAGGAATAAACGGGACATTCCTCTCCTGGATCTATTTTCCAGGTCAGTGGTTTTTCCCATGAGATATTTCACATTTGCCTTCTAATCTTTCATTTGTTTGGATCTGCTTAACAGCATCTTGATTTCTCATAAAGTCATTAACTTCCATTTGTTCCAGTCTAACTCTGAAGGAATGAATCTCCTCAGTGAACTTCTGAGATTCTTTTTCCATCTGGCAAATTTGACTTTTTAAGGCATTCTTCTCCTCATTGCCCTTTTGGGCCTCCTTTGCCATTTGAGTTAGTCTATTTTTTAAGGTGTTGTTTTCCTCAGTCAGGCTGTTGACCCTCATTTCATACTTTTCCTGCATCCTTCTCATTTCTCTTTCCAATTTTTCCTCCACTTCTCTTATTTGATTTTAAAGTCCTTCTTAAGGTCCTCTATGGCCTGCAACCCACTCATGTTTTCCCCTGGGGCTTTTGGAGCAGGACTTCTGACCTCACAGTCCTTTTCCCGCTCTATGCCCCCAAAATAGGAGTCTAGGGTTGCATTTTTCTGTTTCCTTTGCCTTGGCATGTTGCCACTTAATTACTTGACTTTTGGGCTTGTTGCCACACTATGGCTTTAAGGCCAGATAGAGGAATTTTCGTCCCAAATGTGTGGGGGGCAACTTCCGTTTCTGGCAAGCTGTAAACCCACCCACGACTTCCACCCTAGATCACAATCCAGATCCAGGGAGGTTAAAGCAAGAGCAATTACCCCCCCAGACTGATTGCTGGATCTCCCTACAGTTAGGCCAGGAGCTGGAGCTGCCTCTGAAAACTACAAAATGGCGTGTCTCCTCAGTGGCTTCTAGCCCCCAGGGGAGGGAGCCAACGCATTCCCCAAATACTGGTCCCAAAGTTGATAGGACACTAACCTCTTACTTTGTCCTAGGCATGTCTATGTTGATAATTCTGGAGTCGCCACAGCTCCTGGTGTTCTGGGGTTTCTCCAGCTGGCTGCTGGCCCTGCCGCCCTGGGGCTAAAACCTCGGCTCACGGGGACCTGGGCTCTGCTCGGCTCCTGAACTCTGCGCTCTGCACGCTGCGGGCTCCCAGAGCACTGCGCTGGTCCTTCCTGCAGGGCTGCTGGGCTGTCCTCAGCGGGAGGTTAGTTTCTCTTTGTCGTTCTGTGGGTGCTGGGGCTCCAGAAGTTGTTCAGAGTCCCCTTTTACATAGTTTGGGGGGAATCTGGGGGCAGAGTGGCTTGGATGAGCTGTTTCTACTCTGCCATCTTGGCTCCGCCCCCCGGGACATTCCTCAAAATGAAAAACACCATCTATCTAAAACCATAAACAAGCGTTATCTGCAATGGGGATAAGTTAAAAGTTAATAAGTTAAAAATCTTCCCAATAAGAAATCCATCAAACAAGGATAAACAAGAATGTCCGTTATCACCAGTATTATTTGATATAGTACTAGAAATGTTAGCTACAGCAATGAGAAGGGGGAAAAAGAAATCAAAGGAATGAGAATAGGCAATGAGGAAACAAAACTATCACCCTTTGCAGATGATATGATGGTATACTTAGAGAACCCTAGAGAATCAACTAAAAAGCTGCTTGAAATAATTAACAACTTTAGCAAAGTTGCAGGATATAAAAAACCCACATAAATCATTGTTGTTTCTATATAATACTAACTATATATACTATCTATATAATACTAACTCTTGCCTAGCAGCAAGAGATAAAAAGAGGAATTCCATTTAAAATAAGTGTAAACAATATAAAATATTGAGGAGTTTACCTGCCAAGACAAATCCAGGAACTATATGAACACAATTACAAAACATTTTTTCACACAAATTAAGTCAGAGCTAAACAACTGTAAAAACATCAATTGTTCACGTGTAGGCCAAGGCAAGATAATTAAAATGACAATTCTGCCCCAAACTGCCAAAAAATTATTTGATAGACCTAGAAAAAGTAATAGTAAAATACATCTGAAAGAACAAAAGGTCAAGAGTATTAAGGGAATTAATGGGGGAAAAATACAAAGGAAGGTGGCCCAGCAATGCTAGATCTCAAACTATATTATAAAGTAGTAATCATCAAAACTATCTGGTACTGGATAAGAAATAGAATGGTGCATCAGTGGAATAGCAATGACCATGGTAACTTAGTGTTTGATAAACCCAAAGACCCAAGCCTTTGGGATAAAAACTTTATTTAATAAAAACTGCTGGGAAAAGTAAAAGACAACAGGACATAAGCTAGATATAGACACAGCATACCAAGATAAGGTCAAAATGGGTGCATGATTTAGACATAAAAGGTGGCACCATAAGCAAATAAGAAGAGCTAAGGATAGTCTACCTGTCTAAACTATGGGGAAGGGAAGAACTCATGACCAAACCAGAAATAGAGAGCGTTATGAAATGTAAAACAGATAATTTTGATTATATTAAAATAAAAAGCTTTTGTACAAACAGAACAATGCAATGCAATCAAGATTAAAAGAAAAACAGAAATCTGGGAAACAATCTTTATAGCAAGTGTCTTTGATAAAGGCTTTATTTCTCAAATATATAGCAAACTGAGTCAAATTTATAAGAGTACAAGTCATTCCCCAGTTGATAAATGGTCAAACGATATGAACAGGCAGTTTTCAGATGAAGAAATCAAAGCTATCTATAGGCATATGAAGAAGTGCTCTAAATCACTTTTGATTAGAGAAATCCAAATTAACAACTCTGAGGTACCACCTCATACCTATTAGATTGGCTAATATGACCAAAAAAAAAAAGAAAATGATAAATTTTGGAGAGTATGTGGGAAAATTGGGACACTAATACACTATTAGCAAAATTGTGAACTGACCCAACTATTCTGGAGAACAATTTGGAACTATTCATGAAGAGCAACCAAACTACATACTCTTCGATCCAACAATAGCACTACTAGGTCTGTATTCTAAAGAGATCATAAAAAAGGAAAATGACTTATATATGCAAAAATATTTATAGCAGCCCTTTTTATGGTAGCAAAATATTGGAAACTGAGGAGACCCCATCAATTGGGGAATGACTGAACAAGTTGTGGTGTATGAATGTAATTGAATACCATTGTCCAATAAGAAACACTGAACAGGCAGATTTCAGAAAAACTTGGGAAGACTTGTACGAACTGATGTGAGATGAAATGAGCAGAACCAGGAAAACATTGTACACAGTATCGGCAACATTGTGTAATGACCAACTATGAATGATTCAGCAACACAGTGAACCGAGACAAGTACAAAGGACTCATGAAGGAACATGCTATCTACATCCAGATAAAGAACTGATAGACTCTGAATGCAGATTGAAGCATATTATTTTCACTTAATTTATTCTTTTTCATATTTTTATCTGTTTCTTCTTTCACAACCATGACTAATATGGAAATGTTTTACATGATAGTACATATATAATCTATATCAAATTGCTTACCATTTTCAGCAGAGGGGAGGGAAGAGGGGGAGAAAAATTTGGACCTCAAAATCTTGTAAAAATGAATGCTAAAAATTGTCTTGACGTGTAATTGGGAAAAATAAAATACTGTTAAAAATAGAATTGGAAAAAATTTGCACAGCTATGTACATACAAACACACATATATACATTTATTTATTTATTGGGGGGCCTCCCAGTATCAAGGGAGGTAATTTCACTAATATAATTGGTGGTGAGGTTGACCACTCAATTATAATTTATAGTCTTATTTGCCTAGAGCACAGGGATGCTAAGTAATGGTTACTCAGCTAATATGTATCAGGAGCAAGACTTGAATCTTCCCGAATCAGATGCTGATTTCCTTTCCTCTATGGCACATTGCTTCTCAGCTATTATATAGACTGGAATAAAATATTAATTCCTGTATTTATTGATGCTTATCTTTGTTCTTTGACATTTACTTTCCCTCTTTTTTTCTTCTCTATTTTTTGTCCTTATTTTAGAAATTCCATCTTCCCTTCTTTTCCTTTCCCCTTTTCCTTCCTTGTTCTTGTCTCTAGGATAAAATAGAAACTCCTCTATTTGACTTTTAAATCCCTTCACAGCCTGGCTCCAGTCTGTCTTTCTAACCTTATCATATATTATTCTCCTCCACATGCTTCCAGCCAAGCCATCTTACTTGCTTTTCTCCATACATGACTTTGAATAGAATATAGGGATGGAAACCTTTGTTTCTTCTAGAATTTCCCATCTATTGCATGCTATCATTGTATGTTTACAAAGGATTTACAAAGGTCACTAATATTCTCTCCCTATACCAAAATCAGTTTGTATATGATTTGTGTTTTAATGGGGAAGGGATGGGAACTGGTCAATGAGAGCCCATTCTTGAGGGCCTGCATTTTGATGCTGCTGTTTCTGAAAGTACAAGATGATTCATAAAAAATGAAAGGATCTGACAGAGCTTATCTACATCTCTTTCCCATCTTGATGGCTAAAGGTATAAGAATAACACACTGACCTCCATAGCACTCTCAGCATGCTAAAGTCATTGGCTGTGCCCTTCAGGTTAAAGTCAGTTGTGCTCTAGCCAAACTTCTAAACTAAGAAAAGGGGTTGAAAAGAGGTAGGCTCCTCTCATGTGGCAAACTAAATGGTACCGATTCTATTCCAACTGAAATTTACAAGGGAAGGGGTCCACTGCTCATACCAAAACTGAATGAAATTTTCAGAGTTATATGGCAAAAGGCAGTTCAAAGACAATTCCATTGCCCATCTCTCTAAAGGAAAAGGAAATAGATTTGTCTTGTGGCAATCACAGGAGCCCTCTCTTAGTCATTGCTGGCAATGACTGACAGAGTCCTTCTTAATTGGCTGATGCATCACCTGGAAAATGGTCATCTATCTGAAAGCCAGGTGTGACTTCAGAAAGGACCTAAGAATGGTTGATATGGTGTTTGCTGCCTGACAACTCTAGGAGATATGCCAGGAGAAGAATATAGGTCTATACATAGTGTTTATTGATCTGACCAAGGCCTTTGATACTTTCAGTCATGAGGGCTTGTGGAAAAGTATGGGAAAATTTGGTCATCTGGAGAAGTTCATCAGTATTATACAAGAATTTCATGGCAGCATGCTTACCTGGATTCTGTGTAATGGACAATGCTCTCTCACTTTTGTAGTCACTAAGGGAGTGCAGCAGGGCTGTGTGCTTACTCCTATGCTTGTTAGCATGACGTTTTCAGCAATGTTGTTGGACACCTTCAACAGCATCAAATTAAACTACTTCACTGATGCTAAGTTATTTAACTTGAAAATGCTACAAGCCAAGACTAAATTGGAGGGAAAGTTGGTGCGTGATTTTTTTTGTTCAGAAATGATTGTGTACTCAATGCAGGCTCTGGGGCTGAGATTTAACAAAGTATAGATCAATTCTCTGTTGCTTGTGCTAATTTTGGCATAACAATACCAAGAAAACAGAGATTCTCCACCAGCCAGCACAACATTTATACATGGAATCTTTGGTTATAACAAATGAAAAAATGTTAAATTCAGTGGATAAGTTTATTTATCTGGTCAGTATACTTTCTAGGGATGTACACGTAGATGTTGACACACACATTACCAGCTAGCTCAATGTTTGAGAGGTTCTGAAGGAAAGTATGGGAAGGAAGAATTATTAGACTGCCTCCCATATTGAAGGTCTACAGAGCTGTTGTGCTGACCTCATTGTTTTATGCCTGTGAAACCTGGATAGTATACCAACACCATGCCAAGAAAGTGAATCACTTCCATTTGAAATGTCTAAGGGAGATTCTGGGGCAAGATAAGATACCAGACACTCAGGTCCTTTCTCAAGCTGAATTGCCAAGAATGCAAACTCTATTGCAGAGAGCATAACTCTGATGGGCTGGTCACATTGTTTGAATGCCAAATGTTTGCCTAAAAGAGTATTTTATGGAGAATTTACAGAAGGCAAGTGCTCACTAGGAGGTCAGAAGAAGCAACATAAGGACACTCTCAAGATCTCTCTGAAAAACTTGGAATCTATTGTGTGAGAGACACTGGTATAGGACCACCCAGCATGGTGTGCCTGCATCAAAAGAAGTACTATTCTCTACGAGCAAAGCAAAATTGCAGTAGTCCAAAAGAAATGTGAGATGTGCAAATTTAGAGACATCCCCCCCCCCGTCAAATGTTCATGTGGACTATTTGTGCCCGACCTAGCCTTCTGAGCCCATATTGGTATGATCATTCATAATCAGACACACTGTACCTTGACCCCAACATAGTGATGCCATTTTGATCCTCTTCAAGAATGAAGGACAACCACCAATCAACAAATAAACATGATTTCCCACCACCAAGTTAATTCCTCCCCATCCAGGCATGTGTGATAAATATTTAACAACAGACTCCAACAGATATATCTGTTATTTTACCAAGACACATTTTAAACTTTACTTTGTATTATTAACGTTTCCCCCCATCACCTCCTCAAGTCTAGACAATAAACAAAATAAATCAAGCCCTTATTTTGTGGCGTTTGATGATTTCCCAGGTATAAAGTCTTGCACTGAAAAGTTAACAATCAGCTCATACCAGCTTACTCCAGAACACCTCTGCCACCACCGGCCCTCCAGGAATGGGTCTTTAACCTTTTAGCAGAGAAGTGGATAGCTGGTGGAATTTGTGGTCCAAAAGATTTGAATTAAAGTCCCTCATTTTACAGATGAAGAAAGAGTTAGAGAAGTCACGTGAGTTGCATGCCCCAGTTCATAAGGCCCCTATAGGAGAAGCAATCAGGAGAAAACTCTAATCTTCCCACTCTTTGCTCCATTGCCCTCCTGGGGTGTCAAACTTGCTGCAGACTCCTGGGTGTGCCAGAACCGGATTAAAATCTAAATGGGAAATATTGAACAAAATGAATAAGAATACAGTGTAGATAACGTTAATTTGTGTTTTTATTTTTTCTAGGGCAACAAGTGTCTTGTAGGGATTCATTTTCCTATATCAAACTGTTTCACTTAAGAGTAGGGGAGGGGGTGACTAGGTGGCACAGTGAATAGAGCACCAGCTCTGGATTCAGGAGGACCTGAGTTCAAATCTGTCCTCAGATACTTACTACTTACTAGCTGTGTGGCCTTGGGCAAGTCACTTAACCCCAATTGCTCTGCCTTTTCCCTTCCAAAAAAAGAGTAGGGTAGTTTTCTCCATCCAGAAACATACAATGAAGGCTCCAAGAGACCGTGTATTCACTATGTGAGCTCTAGAGAGCTGAAGGTGCCTACTTTCCCCTGGACCAAGTCCCATAGTGAGTAAATGTCTCCTAGGGCCTTTGTTATCTGTCTCTAGAGGTAAATGGCTACTGTCCCTGAAGACAGCAATGTGAATCATCTCCTGTTAGAGTCTTCTTTTCTTTGGGACAGGGCTTTGTGAGACTTCAAAATACTGGTGGAACTGACATCCAATGACCCATACCAGGGTTTGTCCATAGCTGAGCTCAATATGCTAGGGCAGCTCTAAGGAGCAAACTGCTCAATCTGGCAAAATAGTAGCCAAGACAATGCAACCTGTGTCAAGGGAGCAACTCACACAGAAGAGAACCTGGTAGGACAAATGCTTCATAGCACCCACTTTAAAATTGATTTTACACTCTCCTGGGACCAAGGTAGTAGAGAGGAGATTGTAATTCTGGTTTAGGGAGGTGTGTTTTTAGTTCTGTTTTTGCTATAACCTCTTTGGAAATATTCCTTTGAAAAATCTAATTGCTTACCATGACACCTAGAAGAAATCAACTGGCTAAAATGATAGTGTGGTGATACTATTAGAGATATTATTTGCTGATTGATATTGGGGAAACACACCATAATGGGAGCCTGAGACAATATCATTTTATTTTATTTTATTTTTGCAAGGCAATTGGGGTTAAGCACCTTGCCCAGGTTCACACAGATAGTATGTGTCTAGTGTCTGAGGCTAGATTTGAACTCAGATCCTCCTGACTCCAGGTCTGGCACTAACAATGTCATTTTAAATATGCCTCCAACTCCTACCATCAAGTAGTAGATGTATTTGGCTTTAGCAGGACCCAACTTGACAATGCAAGTGTGAATTGGGATAAGGAACCCTAAAATCTGTTAGACTACAAATATTTTCCTGACCATAAATTTCTTTCTTTGGCATCTCTGATCTCTGTTCTAAAATCACACATATATATGTATATGTATATACATATGCACATATGTATGTGTATGTATATGTACACATATATGCATATATACACACACACATACATTATCAGGGATTAAACTCAAAGGGAAATAAAATCAGAGGACCCTGAGACATATATAAAAACCTCATTCCTCTTTCTGCCATAGTTCAGGACAACTGTAGACACTGTATAACGTCAAAACCCTCTCTAATATTATCCTAAAATATTGAATTTCACTTTGAAAATATTGCCTCTGAAGTTTTTTGTCTCAGAACCCTAGCTTGCAGATTCCTGTTTGTTAATCCCTATTACTCATTAATCCTAGCAACAATAACATGGATATTCATCTTGTTATACTACTGCAGAAGGACCAGAATTAAATCAGAAAGGAAGCAATCACAGGATGGTAGGCAGGGGGTTAGAAAGGATCAAGTGAATTCTTCATAAACTCTACTTCTCTTTCTAGTTATATTTGAGGAGCACAATATAACTTGCATACATATTTCCACTTGACACCCTTATTGCATTGCTGGTAATATAAGGCAACGTTGTTTTTTCCCTTATTTCCTTGTCCCTTCAAATCTTAATTCCATACCAGATTAGTAAATTATATCCAGTTCTGCCAGCTGCAAATGTTTTAATTACTTTTTGATGCATCTAAGTAAAATAGGTTGAATATGATTTTTTTTTCTTTTTGGTGGAGGGAGAAGGATTGATTGTCTTTTAGTCTGTGTTCAAGGTGAATACTCCTTCTTGAGCTCCTTTTCCAATGTTCTTTCTTGTCAGGTAGAGAAATTTTTGGGTACAAAATGTTTATTTAATATCTGAAAAACACTATGAAAATTGGCAAGTTCAAGTATAATGTAATGCATAGAATGATGATAGGATCTTGGATTCAAAGTTAGAAGGCATGACTTCAGAAGCTGTCCAGTTCATACTTCTCCCCCTCACCCCCTGCCTCCCTTTTTGGAGGCCAGTTGGGATTAAGCTACTTGCCCATAGTCACACAGCTAGTAAGTGATAAGTGTCTGAGGCTGGATTTGAACTCAGGTCCTCCTGACTTCAGGGAGGTGCTCTATTCACTGTACCACCTAGCTGCCCCCATACTTTATTTTATAGGTGTGGACATTTAGGCACAAGGAAATGAAATGATTGGCTCATGATTATGTAGTTAGTTAAAGGGTTAGAGGTAAAATTTGAGCCCAAATTCTATGACTCCAGAACCACAAGTCTGCTGTACTGAGGATTTGCCTCGATTAGTTCTATAGGTGACATGATATAGTGGAAAGAGTGTTGAGTAAAACCAGTGATACCTGGGTTCAGATCCCAGTTGTGGCACTTAACTAGCTTTGTGTACTCTGGTAGGTTACTCTGAGCCTCCCTCTTCTCCTGTTGTGCCACCTGCATCATGGGGCTGTTGTGAGGATAAAATTAGATGACCTCTATGAAGTGCTATATAAACGTGAATTATCATTACTTTGCCTCTCAATTAAAGAGAGAGTGCTAAGAGATGCTACAGCAAGCCAAAGATGAAAGGCAGCAGAATTGAGGAATCAAACCTAGCCATCAATTAATCAGCCACAGTTGGTGAACAATAGTCATTGAATACCCACTGTGTATAAAGCACTACATGGGGCACTGTGGCCCATTAGATAGTGCCTTGTGGAGAACAAACATAACACACACACAGTTTGCTTTAGGAAAAAAAAATATGTGTGAATCAAATGCATTTAAGGAAACCCTGCATGAAAACAATTAAAATATTGTAAAAATCAGGATTACTAAAGGCTTTTTAAGCACATGCCATGAGCAATGGAACAATACGAGGCATTTTCTCATTCATGCATATAGGGTTAGAACCCGTGGTCACTGGTTCTCATAAGATGCTCTGTGTCTCTAGTCGTGTGTATTTCCTTCTGTTCTTTTCTTTCCAGAAGGTTCTAGTAGGCTTCTCCAAGAGGGAGAGCCCTCTTGTTTGTTGTTTATTTATGTAAGGGTGGAGGTTGATTGAATCAAACAACTTATCACCCCATTTCACTTAAAGTAACTACCTTAATATGGTGGGAACACTTTTATTGAATCAATCAATCAAGAGCATTAAATTAAGTGTGAAAAGTTCTTAAGCAATCTGGAAGGAATGGAAGTCATTGGATGAAATGGCTAAATAGGAAGTATATTGAAATTAGATGAAGAAACTTGGTCAAATCCTATGGGTCTTGGTCAAAATAAACAACATGGTTTGGAACCAGCCCAATAGTGAGGACAGTCTAACCAAGTCCCTGAAAGAGAATTGCTTGGGGATGGGGGAAAGAGGGGAAGGAAGTGTAGAAAAAAATTCTCTTATCTCCTTCCCTTGCCTTGAGTAAAGGATAACCTTATGAATTTCTTAAGATTGGAAAAATTTTGGATTTCTCATAGACATCCTAGAACTGTCTCAGCTTCTAGAATTATTTGCATTGAGAGCCCAAAACAAAAAGAAAAACTAGATTCCCTTCCCCGCCCCCTCCCCCACACCTCCAGGGAAAGGCTGACTCAAACTCTACAAGGTGTCCAATTCTTTTTGTACCTAAGGAAAGCCTCATGAGTGAAAGGTGAGAGGACTCCCAGAACTGAGAGATGCCTCCTTTGTTATATGTCCTTTAAGATTGAGCCCATGGTGTGGCTAGGTGACACAGTGAATAGAGCACAGGCCCTGGAATCAGGAGGACTTGAGTTCAAATCCAACCTCAGACACTTAACACTTTACTAGCTGTGTGACCTTGGGCAAGTCACTTAAGCCCAATTGCCCTGCCCCCCCCTCCAAAAAAGGGAAAAAAAAGAAAGATTGAGCCCACTTTTCCCTTGAATTCTGCATATATATATGTGGGACAGTGTGCCTTTGGTTTGGGAAGGGTGTGTGTGTGTGTTTTGTACCAAATATTCTTACTATGCCACCTTAATAAATATCCATTTTTAAACATTAATTATGTATAGCTGACTAATTGATATCAACTGATAATCAATGGTGACCCCACAGCAGTGAATGCTTATACTCTGGGGTAATAGAGAGCCCTCCATAGCCCCAAAGGGTCTTCTAGAACCCTGAGAGGAGAAGTAGCAGCCATCTTCTGGAAATCCTACCTAACAGTGCAAGTTGGGGTTGGGAGAGCAGCCCCACAGCCAGGAAATGTGCTATATTTACTTTAAGTTTATTGATATATTCTGTTTTGGCACAACACTTTCCAACAAATGCACAAATAACCTCTTCTGCCTCAAAATCATTGCCCCCAAATCAGTTATATCACCTAATAGCCTGACACAGTTGACTTTCTACTTTTTTAGTTCATCCATTATTAACAGAAATGAAGAATAAATTCATTCTTTGATGGTATGGTACATTGATCTTTGTGTCTGAAGTGACTATTTGTTGCTTCTTAGTCCTTGGATCCTGTCCTCTTGTTGTCCTTCCCCACTTTGATTTGTCTTTTGCTTTCCACCCAACTCAGATGTTAAATGTCATCATTAATCAATCAAATATATTATCCATTAGTAGAATTGCCACTTGAATGCTACCCAATTTCTGAGTAACTTCTTCAAATAAACTTGTCAAAAAATGAGTTGGAAGTTACTGTACTACACAGCATACTATTGGTGCTACTGAAGACTACAGCCTTGGCTTTAAAATGTGCTCTTCTGTACAATTTTCATGTTTAATCATTGGTGTCAAGTACGTTCTTGAAGCCCCCTAGACACGTGGCTGTCTGGTCCTTTGGAACTTTGATTTTCTCATTCCAGTGATAATGGATAATAATCCGTTAGAGTCTGACCTGTAGTTGTTGATACTCGTCTTTCTTTGCTAGTGTATCCTTATCTGTTATCCAATATTTATGTGTGATGAAGTTTAAATCTCCAAGGCATTTTATAATATGCAAAAAAAGAAAACCAGCATTCTAGGGTTGTACCCCAAAAAGATCATAAAAATGGGAAAAGGACCCACATGTACAAAAATATTTATAGCAACTCTTTTTGTGGTGGCAAAGAATTGGAAATTGAGGGGATGCCCATCAATTGGGGAATGGCTAAACTAGTTGTGGTATATGAATGTAATGAAATACTATTGTGCTATAAGAAATGATGAACAGGAGGACTTCAGAAAAACCTGGAAAGACTCATATGAACTGATGCTGAGTGAGGGGAGCAGAACCAGGAGAACATTGTATACAGTAACAGTCTCAGTGTGTGAGGACTGCTTTTGATGGACTTAGCCCTTCTCAGTAATGCAAGGACCTAAAACAATTCCAAAGAACACATGATAGAAAATGCCAGGCACATCCAGAGAAAGAACTATGGGGTCAGAATGCAGAACAAAGCTGGCTATTTTCTTTTTTGTTTTGTTTAATTTTGTTTTTTTTTCTTTCTTGTGGTTTTTTGCATTCGTTATAATTCTTCTATGCAACATGACTAATGTGAAAACATGTTTCATAGGAATGTATGTGTAGAGCTCATGTCAGATTGCAAGCTGTCTTGTGGAGGGAGGGAGAGAAAATTTAAAACTTATGCAAGTTATTGTTGAAAACTAAAAATAAAGAATTTAATTTTTTAAAAAAGAAGAAAATTAGCCATCAAAAGGGGTCCTGGGTTAATGCCCAGTTTCTTTTCAACAACTTTCTGCGCTGAACTTGAAGGCTGGAGGTCAGTATATGTCAGGGGAACACCAGAGCAAACTTGTCCCAGTTCAGGAAAGCCTATTGTTAAATTTTCAGTGTGAACATTTACATCTTGGGAATCTGTAAATGAAACAAATCAGGGATTGATTTTTTTCTTTTGTTGATTGTCTGAACTTAAAGTGATGAAAAAAATGAGTAATGCAGATTAAATTCAAATGTGTCTAGCATGAAATTTTTTTCAGGAGGGGGGAATGAGCTGGTTGTTAAACATTTACCAGTATACCACTGGCATACATCCATATGCAAGAAGATATTAATCATTGGAAAGTAGAGGAGAATTTTATGAACTACCATGAAAGTCCTTTGTATCATTTTAATTTTTTGATGGAATGAAATAAAGGTTGTCCTGTATCTGATAGGTATTGTTATCTTGAATGTTTGCACAAAAATTGGGGGCCCTGATATTCCCAGAGAAAATGCTGGGTGAGGGGTAAAACAAGCCAAAGAGATGGGGACAGTTCCCCAAGATTGAATCTGATCTGGGTAAACCTAGAATTAAGGTCTCTGAGTCATTGATCACATTATCTAAAACATAGAGTTGTGTCATGTAATGCTGAGGGACTGTGGATAAGAGGTCACAAAAATGGTGTATGGTGCAGTAGCGAGAACATGAAAGAAGACAGAAAAGTATGATTAAAACATTGCTCTCAGAGGGCCTTTCTTCATCTAACATGTTTTTCTCTTTGCCTTTTTTTTCTTTATAAAAAAAAAAAAAAACTAGAAAAAATGCAGTGTTGGGAACTGCATTTGGGTCAGCTCTTCAAAAATGATAAACCTGAAGCTCTCCTAGTTGTTTAGTCCCTACATTAAATAATCTCATCTATCACATTATTATAGAAATATAAAACATAAAAGTATAGAAATAGAATGTGCTACCCACACATAAAGAATCTCTATTGGTTGTAAACCAGGTCATAGATATTGTAAAACAGACTATATAGAATCCAAAGAACATAAATCTCACAGCAGCTATTTCAATGCCGTGTACTTTGGGGGGAAGGGATATAGAAGGCACTCAACAAGTGTTTCCAAAATGGCAATAGAAATGTTGGCAATGAGGATGGCAGTGGTGGTGATGGACTTTGCTCAGGTGAACTACACAGCTGTCCATTTGATCTCAACTTCAAATGGTTGTTGGTGGGAAGATAGCTATGCTTCCACATTGCCATACTCGACTTGAAAAATAATTTCCTGTAATAAAATCTATTTTGCCAATTTTAATTAATGGAGAAGCAGTATTTTTTCACTTTACTATTTAATTGCTGTATATGTCAGAGGCTTAATGCCTCTAAGAAGTTTGGAAACTCATAAGCAGCATTCCATGGAAATTTAAATTACTTTTGATGTTATCAGTTAATAGGTAATCTGGAAAACGACAGCAGAATTTTCATCTTGTCCATAGAGATCTGCATGACTGTGAAAGTGACAAATGATAATTGCTTATAAAACACAAGTCTGATGGTTTGTAAAATCCAGAATTCACCTTATCTAGAAGTTTCAGTGCCCTAGAATAAAACCCAGACTCCCCTCTTTAACATTTAAAGTCCTTTGCAATCTGGTTCCAATCTATCTTTCCAGGCTGGTTATACATTATCCTTCCTCATTCCTTCCACATTCCAGCCAAACAGGTCTAATTATTTCTTCCTGTACCTACCATTCTTTCCATTTCCATGCCTTTGCACTGTCCTTCAAAGCCTGGAATGCTCTTCCCCCTTATCTCTTACATTCCTTCAAGGCTCAGCTCAAGGACCACTAGCTGGCAGAGTCCTTTCTTGATTCCCCTAGTTGGGGCTTCTCCTTCCCCTCTGATAGTACTTGTATTTATCTCATGTACATTTTATATATGTCTTGTAGTGTGCAGTGGATAGAGAATATACATTGGAGTTGAGTTCAAGTGCTACTTCAGACACATAGTAGCTATATCTGTCTGTCAGTCAGTCAACAAACATTTATTAAGCATCTCCTACATGCCAGGTACTGTGGTAAGTGCTAGAAATATAAAGAAAGAAAGGCAAAAAATTAGTTCTTGCCTTCAAGGAGCTCACAGTCTAATGGAGGAGGCTACATGCAAACAGCTATGTACAGATATTTTATATATGTACATATATATGTATGTAGCTATGTACAGATATATATATGTTATATATACACACACATATATATTTATGCACACATGATAAATGGAAGATAACCAATAGGGGTAATGTACTAGTATTAAAGGGTTTCAGGAAAACCTTCTTGTAGAAGATGGAATTTCAGGGGCACTTGAAGGAAATCACTGAATCTGGGAGGTAGAGATTAAGAGGGAGAGAATTCCAGGCATGGGGGAACAACTAGAAAAAAGGCCAGCCAGAGTCAGGAGATGGAATGTTTTGCTAGTGTCATTGGATTGTGGTGGTGCAAGGAGTAGGAAAACTGGGGAAGGGGAGGGGGACAGGTTATGAAGGGTTTAGCACACAATATAGATTTTACAATTTGATCTTTGAAGCGATAGGTAACTTGTAGAGTTTACTGAGCAGAGGGGGATAACTTGGCCAGATCTACACTTTAGGAAGGTCACTTTGACAACTGAGCTAAGCAAATCACTTAATCTCTTAGTGCCTCCAGGCAACTCTATAAGACTATAAATTGCGGGAGAGTTGTGGATCTATATTAGTAAGAATGGGAATTCCCCAGAATAGAGGCCTCCAAAATTTTGATCATGCAAATCTATCAGTAAAACATGTCAAAGAGTGCAATATATGTATATTTCTTTATAAATTATATAAATGTACTAATGTGAGAATATATTATAATATAAAACCTATAAAAAGGACATTTAAGAATAAAACAGGTAATATATTTTAAAATTTTATTTATTAATAGTACAAAAAACCTTTGTTCTCACTAAGACATTACTATTAATAATCACATTTTGCAGAGAGTGCAATGTGATTGTATATGCCTTACTGTTTTTGAAAATCTTGTTTTAATACCTTATAATGCAGCTTCTAGTTTTTCACGAGTTCTTCAGAGTGTGACTAAGTTCCTTCATTCAGTTGAAGCAGACTTTCTGTTCAGCCTAACTAAAATGTCTTTGATTCAAGGAGCAATAAGGACCCTTTTCACACCAACTTCTGTTTGATTGATTTAATCAAGAAGTGTTCTCATGTGTAAAGGAAATTGCTTTTAAGTGGAATAGACCACAACCTTTACATAATGTCTGCTAATAAGGCTGAACCTACATGTAGGAAAATTAGATAAATATCTACATGCCTGTAAACATTTGTAATATGAAGGGCGGCCTAAGTTCTTGCTTATTACAAAATGTATGGTCCGCTACTATCTGCCAATAATGCTGCCTATCAAGGACGAAAATTTTTATTGGACAATATGAAGGTATTATCTCTAAAATGTAATTGTTAAAACCACTGAGGATGTGGCCTTTTCCTTTCCTTGAAAGCTCTGCAGCCCAGCCAGATACAACAACACAGTGTAAAAAAGACAATACAGCTTATTCATTCATTAGTTCATGCATTGGACAATCAGATATTGAGTGTCTACTTCTCTGCTCATGGCTGTGCAAGGAACTGTAGGTATAAAGAAAGCTCTCTGTATTACAGTCTGATATAAGATATGTGTGTACATATGTATGTATATGTATATTATATATACATTCATATTAAGCATATTTTCATATTAGTCACATTTTAAAGAAGAACTAGAACCAATGGGAAAAACCACGAGAAAGAAACAACATCAACAAAGAAGAGAGAGCAAATAGTCTGCTTTGATCTGCATTCAGACTCCATAGTTCTTTTTTTGGGTGTGGATAGCATTTTCTATCATGAGTCTTTTGGAGTTGTCTTTATTCTTGCATTACTGAGAAGAAATAAGTCTGTCAAAATTAGTCATTATACGATGTTGCTGTTGTGTACAATGTTCCTCATGTTCTGCTTACTTCACTCAGCATCAGTTCACGAAGTTCTTTCCAGGTTTTTCTGAAGTCCACCTGCTCATCATTTCTTATGGAACAATAGTATTCCATCACATTCATATACCACAACTTGTTCAGCCATTCCCCAATTGATTGGAAGTTGAGGGGATGCCCATCAATTGGGGAATGGTTGAACAAGTTGTGGTATATGAATGTGATGAGATATTTATTTCAACTGGGAGTATAAGTCCTAAAAACTAAGATAGGTTTCTGACTCTGGTAGGTGACAGTTGAACTGAAAGACCTAGTTGGAGACAGCAGATGAGAAAGTTTAAAAAATTCAGAGAAGAGGTTAGCAAAAGAATTTTAAAATATCCGTACTTTCTTATGCAGTCTAGGTGAGGAGAACTTCAAAGTCATTGGTTGAAAAGACTGACTGGAAGCCTACATAAATTTTTGTAACAATTGGCTGGGATGCCTGCCTGAGAAAGCTGAAGCAAATTTCCTAGTTATTGACTGAGAATACTGATTGAAAACTGTAGGGGAATTCCTTCAGGGAATAATGGGTAGAAGGAAGACTTACTAATTTTACCTCCTCCAGTAGAAGGAGGATTGAGTTGCAGGTGTTTATGAAGACAGCACCTCAGATAAAGACTATAGTTGAGGCATAAAAGGAGGCTGAAAGAACAGTCTTAAAGAATTGCAGCCTTTGTTCTTTAGGAGAGAGGCTTATTAACCATAGCATATCTCATTCTTCCACACCCAATGGACTAGAGAGATAGCTAAAATAGCTGATTAAAGAACTATGATGGGATGTTGTTTCAGGATATTGGATGACATTAATGTGAAGGGAGAGTGAAGAGATATGTCTGGCAGTGATCCGAAGAGTTGCCTAACATAAAGAAGTATGAAGACATTAGTCTAAGACATCAGCTTTGTGGCATTAGAAGCATGATTTTTATCTGTGCATGTACAGGTCACATGTTTTCTGTGTATGCATTCTCCCACATGTGGATATCCACATGTTCTTGACGTGTGGATATCCCACATAATTCCTATAAAAAGTCTGTTCATCACAGTGGATGTGTAAGTATTTGTGGAAGAGCTCATTTAAAGTTTGGGGAAGAATATTCTATATTTACTTTATTTGTAATGCTATTTAATTAAAAAAAACTTTTGTTGGGAACCAACATTAGACTATGTGGTAAAGTTTGGAACTAAATAAAGTAAAAAATGAAATGCATTGGTAGGGAGGGGATTTGACAAATTATTTAGGACCTGGGATGGTTACCTAGGTAGTTGAAGTGAGAAAGATCCACACAGTGAGAATAAAGACCATTAAGTTTGGAATAAGAATAAATTGCTATAGATTGGTTTAGTCATAAAGGAAGGAGGGTTGGAGCTGGGCCTAGATGAATACACAGGAATTGAATTAAGGGGAGCTTTGGGGAGACTGTTCCATGCTAGGGACATACAAATGTATGGAAACAGGAGAGAGCATGACCTGTTTGGGAGGTTATAAGGAGTTTGGCCTGGTTACAGCCGAAGTTGGTTTAGAGATTAATGGGATATATGACCTAAAAGACAGCTCGAGATGAGATTATGAAGTTTCAGAGCTGGCTCTGACTATAGCTATAGACTACTAAAGCCTACAAGTTAGGGGGATGAGCACAGCCACATGACCCCAATTTAAAAAGATAAATTTAGCTAAAAATGAACCTATCATACTGTAGGGACTATGTGACTCCCCTCACTCTGTTTCCCATTTCCCAATCTGTTTATCTCCCTTGTAATTCTACTTCTACCTACATTTTAGTCTTTGGGCTTTATTTCCTAGGCCAGGAGTTCAACCTTAACCTGGAGTCCTTGAACTTTATTTTTCTTTGATAACTATATTTCAACATAATTGGTTTCTTTTTAATCCTATGTATTTTATTTTGTGAATATTAAAATATTATTTGAAGAAGGGGTTCAAAGGTTTTACTAGGCTCCAAAAGAGGTCCATGATGTAAAAAGGATACGAATCCCTGCTCTAGGTATTAAAGAAGGAAAAGACACAGTGAATACTTCAAAAATTTATAATTATTCCAATATAACTAATCTGGCTCAGTTGAACTACCTCCTAGAATTTTGAAAGAGATTTTGTGTGGTTGCTGAGTCACAGTCAATGAACTTTGAAAGATCATGAAAGAATGGGAGAGGCAGGAAAATTGGGGTTAAATGACTTGCCCAAGGTCACACAGCTAGTAAGTGTGTCAAGTGTCTGAGGCCATATTTGAACTCAGGTTCTCCTGAGTTCTCCAGGACTGGTACTCTATTCACTGTGCCACCTAGCTGCCCCTGTAAAAAATTTTATTGTAGGTGGATTGGGATAGCTGGACACAATTTAGATGATTCCAACTTTCCTGGCAACATCCAAAGCATCATAGACTGGAGTAAGCTGGACAGAACTCCTCTTCTCTCCATCAGGCCGGATCAGTGTGTTGACCTTGGCCACATCAATGTCATATAGCTTCTTTACTGCCTGCTTGATCTGATGCTTGTTGGCCTTGATGTCCACAATGAAGACCTGGGTGTTGTCCTCAGTCTTCTTCATAGCAGACTCAGTGGTCAAGGGAAACTTAATCATGACATAATGATCAAGCTTGTTTCTCTGAGGTGCATTTTTCCAAGGGTATTTGGGCTGCCTCTGAAGACTTAGTGTCTTGGGTCACCAGAAGGTGGTGGATGTTCAGATCTTCTTTTTTGTGTCTATGGACACCCTTCAACACTGCTTTCTTGGTTTTTAAGGCCTTGGACTTCTGTCTTGGGGGTGGGGGGTAACAACAGCTTCCTTCTTTGCCTTTGGAGCCATCTTGGGGCAAAGGGCCCAAAGGCCTCTACTTTTAAAAAAGGAAAGGTAATAGCATCTGTAAACTGTAGACCAGTGAGTTTGATTCTTAAAAATATTCTAGAATTGATGATTAAAGAGATGGTTGGTGAACATCTAGGACAGGAAACACTGCTTATAAAGAGCCGGCATGGCCTCATTAAGAACATGCCATGCTAAACTAACTTAATTTCCTTTTTTTGATAGGATCACTAGACATGGAAAATGCTGTGGATATAGTTTACCTGGGTTTTAGCAAAGCTTTTAGTAAAATATTTCATGCTACTCTTGTGGAGAAGATAGAGAAATGTGAACTGAGTGATACTAACATTACATGGATTCCAAACTGGTGGGATGGCTTGACTCAAAGAATAAATCTCCCCCCATTATTTCTACTTTATTTATTTATTTTAATATAATTTATTTATATGATTTTATGCAATTTATTATTTATTCTTATTTTTCACATTATTTTTCCAATTACACATAAAGTTTTTGATGTTCACTTTTATAATATAAGTAATATAATATAATAATAATATAATACTGAATTCCAAACTTTTTTTTCTCTCCCTCCCTCCTTTCCACCTTCCCCAAGATAGTAAGCAATCTGATGTAGGTTACTATATCAAACCTACATCAAATTAAAAAGGTACAATCATATTAAACATATTCCCACATATATTGTAAAAGAAGAATCAGGACAAAAGGGAAAAACCAAGGGAAAGAAAAACCCAACAAAAATGGTGAAAATAGTATGCTTCGATCTGTATTCAGACTCCATAGTTTTTTCTCTGCATGTGGATAACATTTTCCTTGAGTCTTTTGGAATTGTCTAAAAACATTGTATTGCTGAGAAGAGTCGTCTATCAAAGTTAGTCACTGCACAATGTTGTTGTTACTGTGTACAATGTTCTAGTTCTGTTCATTTCACTAGCATTAGTTCATGTAAGTCTTTCCAGGTTTTTCTGAAGTCTGCCTGTTCATCATTTCTCATAGCACAATTGTAGTCCATTACATTCATATATCACTTGTTCAGCCATTCCCCAATTGATGGGCATCCCCTCAATTTCCAATTCTTTGCCACCACAAAAAGAGCTGCTATAAATATTTTTGTACATGTGTGTCCTCAAAGAGTAATTCTTTTTTTTTTAAAGCAATTGGGGTTAAGTAACTTGCTCAAGGTTACATGGCTAGTCATTATTTATGTGTGGGTGCTCATTTTCTGAGGCCGGTTTCGATCTCAGGTCATCCCAACTCCGAGGCCGACGCTCTTACTCACTGTGCCACCTAGCCACCCCTAAAGAGTAATTCTTAATAGTTTCGTGTCACAATGGCAGGAAGCCTCCAGCTGAATACAACAAAGATTGATGCTAGGCCTGAGCATTTTTATTAATGACTTGCTTGAAGAGATATATGACATGACCATCATACTCCAGATCACATATAGCTGGGAGGGATAGCTACCATACTGAATCAGGATCCAAAAAAATCTCATCTGATTAGGCCATTGGATCCAATCTAATAAGATGAAATTCAATAAACTAAGTGGCATCTTACATCTAAAATTTTTTTTAAATCAGCCTCAAAAGTAAAAGATGGTAGAGGCATTGTTAGATAACAATTGTTCTGAAAATGATCTGAAAGTGTTAGTGAACTACAAGTTCAATATGAATCAACAGTGTGATATTGATGCCAAGAAAGCTAATAGAACCTTGGGGTACATCAAGAGGGGCAAGTGTGGGGAGGTGATAGGATCGGGATACTCTGGTCTCATCAACAATATTGTGTTCATTTCTGGGAGTCACAGGACACTGATAAGCTAAAGGATGTCCAGAGGAGTAGCCAAGATGGTGATGGACCTTGAGTTCATGATATATGAAATTTGGTTGAAAGATCTAAGTATGTTTTAGCCTGGAGAAAACAAAAAAGACTCAGGTGGGACACGACAATATTTGAAGGCTGCCATATGAATGAGGTATTAGCTTTAGGCAACTGAACCAGGAGCAATGGGTAGAAGTTGCTAAGAGATAAACTGAGGCTCTAAGTCAGTAAAAACTTCCCAACAATTACAGAAATGGGATGAGCTGCCTCTAAAGAGGATGGATTGTCTCTTTGGAAGTCTTCAAGTAGAGGCCAGATGACCTTTGTTGGGGATATTATAGTGGGGGTTTCTTCTATAATACATAGGTTGGACCAGATGACTCGTAAGGCCTTTTTCAACTCTCAAATTGTGGCATTCTGTAGTTGTGCTGCTCAAGATGAATTGGATGGATCAAGGGCCCAGTGTATTGCATTCATCTATGACTTGACAAGTGGATCTAGACTAGGTTTGTGGCAGTAACGATAGAAAGAAAGAAATGCCAATGAGAAATTTCAAAGAAAGAATAGATAGGATTTTGCTATTAATGGGATAAAGGGAGTATCTGGGGTTTTTAAATGTTTCATTGATGGAATGTTTTTTTTGTTTTGTTTTTTTGCTTTTTGGAGGGCAATTGGGGTTAAGTAACTTGCCCAAGGTCACACGGCTAGGTTTTTTTTTGTTTGTTTGTTTGTGTGCATTAAGTGTCTGAGGCTGGATCTGAACTCAGGTCCTTCTGACTCCAGGGCCGGCGCTCTACTCACTGCGCCACCTAGCCGCCTCGGAGTGTTTTTTTTTTAATATTACAATCATTTCCCAATGATCTCAGCCTTTTTCCCTGGAATAAATATGCATAATTAAGTAAAAACAAATCAACACATTGGCCATGTCTAAGAATGTCCACTACCTTCTGCTCTTATGTTCTAGTCCCTAGTACCTCATTCAAGAGGTATCACTCTCAGTCCTAAGAAGTCATGATTGGACATCAAATGATCAGAGGTCTGAAGATTCTCAATATTGATATTCTTTACATCACGGAGGCAATCTTGCAAGTCATTCTCCTGGTTCTGCTTACTTCACTCTGCATCAGTTCTCACAAGTCTTTCCATGTTTCTCTAAATTCTTCATATTCATAATTTTGGGGGGATATAATAACATTACATTACTTTTTTATATAACAATTTGGTCAGTCATTCCCCAAATCAACGAATTCCCACTTTCCTTCTAGTTCTTTGCTATTATAAAAGGTACTACAATAAATATTTTTATATATGTAGCTATTATTAGGAACCTTCCTTCTGCCTTTCATCTTCTTTGAGTTTATTACCAGTAGTGGTTTCACTGAGTCAAAGGGTATGTAGTATAGTATAGTGGCTTTTTTAAAAAGTAAGATTGCAAATGTTTGGACCAATTTACAGTGTATTGCTGTACCTATCTTCACCTGGTCTTATCCAACATTAAACATCTATGTCTTCTTATCATCTTTGTGAGTCTGATAGGTGTCAGGGAGGTAAAACATCAGGGATATTTTAATTTGCAATTTTATCAGTAGTAATTTGGAGTATTCTTTCAAATTGTCATTTATGGCTTGCATTTCTTCTTTCAAAAACTGCCTGTTTGGGGTGTCTAGGTGGCGCAGTGAGTAGAGCGTTGGCCCTGGAGTCAGAAGGACCTGAATTTGGATCTGGCCTCAGACACTTAATGCACACTCAAACAAAAACCTTAGTGTGACCTTAGGCAAGTTATTTTACCCCAATTGCCCTCAAAAAAAAAAAAAACAACTGCCTGTTTGTTACAAGGGCAGGAGGGAGGGAAACCAAATGCTTGTAATAAAAATATATATATATATATATATATATATATATATATATATATATGATAATTATTTTAAAAGCATATACATTAAGACAAAAAACTCCTGCCTATTCATATCTTTTAATTATTGTTTTATTGGGGAATGGTTCTTGTGTTTATTATTTGTACCAATTCAATATATAGAGTTAGAAGTCACATACGAGTCCAACTTTGAGCTGGGGTGCCTTGGAATATCATAATTCCATTGATAAAGACAAGGACATATGAAAGAATCTAACTGAAAGGAAGATAATTTCAGGCTTTAGACACATTTGGAGCTGATGGCAAGTACAAATGTTTCTTGGGTAAGTAGAGATACAAAATTAAAGTTTCAGTGAGATGTCAGGATTGAAGGAAAAGATTTGGCATCTGTCAGTATAATAGCAATAGCTGAAGCCAAGAGAAGAGATGAGTTCTCCAAATGAGAGAGATACTATTTTCCTGAATGTGTTTCCAAGATATGATGGAGAGCCTGCCAAGCCTCATCAAACCCACTTCTACTGATTCACAAAGGAACCTTGGTAGTCACAAAGAAGTTGGAATATATATCTAATGTTTTTCAAATCATGGTAGGGCACACAGGTGGTATTTTCATCTCTATTTCCAGATGAATTTTGTAACATAAGAAGAGAAAGGGAAATAGGAGAAATGAACAGTTCATCAGGTAGTGTTGAAAAATAAGATTCTGTTTTCTGGACTATAGCTTAAAATACCAGAACCATGAGATATTCACAAGAGATGAAGAACATCCCATAAAGACCAGGGAGAATGTATTTGGCAGAATTGCCAACCTGAATAAACAGGTTTTAAACTAGAATTTGAGCTGGGAAAGGTGAAAGGCAGGAAGAAGATATATACTGGGATAAAATGGTAAAAACCAAGTACTATGAAGGACAACAAATATGACACAGGGGAAAACACTATAATGGAGAAGGTGTCTGATAATTTTAAAGAAAAAAATAACATAAAAAGGCAAAAACAACACTTACAATCTCATGTCTCTACAGCCATGAAAAAAATAAGCAGAATGAACTTGAAATTTTAACTTCATCATTAAATCAGCATGCACGTATTTATGTAAGTATTTTAATTTATTTAAGTATATTAATATTTAAGTATTTATTAAGTACATACTAGGTGTTAGGCACTGTCCTAGGTACTGGGGATACAACAAAAATCAAACAGTCTCTTCCTTCAAGAAGTTTACATCCTATTGGGGGAAATAATATGAATATATATGCATGTTTTTATGTCCACATATATAAGCATATGTATTATATATTCACATCATCTATACACATACACGTGTGTATACACAATATGTATATTTTCACATACACACAAAGCAAAGGCAAGATAATTTTTAAGTGAAGGAGAGGCACTGGCAGCTGGAGGGATCAGGAAAGGTCTCATGTAGTGACATAATATAATCTCTTAGGTACCACCAATACCTGTTAGGATGAGACATGGTATGGTACAATGGAAACAGATTTGGAGGCTGAAGGCCTGGTTTATTCTTACAGGTCCTGATCATGTAACTTCTCTGGGCCTCAGTTTCCACATCTATAAAATGTGGGGGTTAAAGAAGATGATTTCCAAAGTCTTTTCCAGTTCAGAATTCAGGATCCTACATCTCATGGCTGGGATACAGCAACGGAATAGTACAACTGGCTCCAAAGAAATGTATACTGGGATGGGGAGGGGGAGTAATATTATCATTTTTTTTTTTTTGCTTTTTGGAGTGCAATTGGGATTAAGTAACTTGCCCAAGGTCACATGGCTAGGTTTTTGTTTGTGTGTGCGTTGTGTCTGAGGTCTGATCCGAATATTATCATATTTTTAAGTGCAATTTTTTTCCCCAAATATATTCCTCCCACTGTGCGTCCCCAGGGAGCCCTTCTTTGGAACAAAGGACAAAAGAGTATGTATGGGGGAGGGAACGGAAGAAAGAAGTAATTCATTAAAATTAACCAACACATCAACTAAGCTTTATGAAATGCATTAGGAATAAATGTAAAGTTTTATACTTGAGCATCAAAAATCAGCTTCACAAGTACAAGATTTATCCCAACAACTTCTCTTATGACCCAACTGTCCAATCCTCAACCTTCTTAAAAGCTGAAGACTTTAATGAATGTATAGGACTCCCTAAGCCTTATTAACATAATGCTAAGTAACAGAATTATAACAGGGTTTCCTGGAAAACTTCAACCCTTTTTGTTCGTTCACAGAGTACTTCTGCATTTCAGCCTCCTCTAAGCCAGATAGGAAAGGAAAAGGACATTAATTCCATAGGGTTATTAAAGATAAGATGTGATGTTAATTTATATCTGTCTACGTAGCAGATGTTGCGGTAAACAGAGATTACCCCAAATCCCCTTCTATTGAGATTCTCAATAGAATGTCCACAAATTATATTTTTTTCTTTCAAATCAAGCCATTTCTTTTCAAGCTTGGATTCAATTATTTACCAAATGGTGGTAGGGTTGGGCAAGGTAAGAAAGAGCAATCTGATAAAATATTTAGTCTTATTTTGCCATTTTCCCCTCTGAAGCTAAAAGGCATTGTTATGTTCACATTTGATTCTAAATTCATTCTTTTATTCATTGTGTAGAGAAGATTACTGTTACTTAGGTTCAAGTAACATGAATGTTCAAAGTGTATGCTGGCCACTGAAACCATGATGATTTATTTTTACTTCTTACAAATTCATAGCACTTGTTATTTCTGTCTCTTTTTTGTTTTTTTTTTTTTGGTCTTAATTTGTGATTTCATCAGAGATGATAATTCCTCATGCAGAAACTCTCTCCATCCATACATATTGGCAACTTGGATTTAATTTATAATCTTAGTGAGTTGCCTGGGCCAGGATGCTGGAACCACGTCAGTCTGGCTTATGAAAGCTGGTTGGTAAATTTTTGGTGTCACAATTTATGCCTCAGAAATAGGCAAATGCCACCAATCAGGGCTTGATTTCTTGTAATTTCTGGCTGTCTAGATTTAAGAAAGTGATGAAAAAATATTAATATTGAAGATTAAACCTAAAAGTGTGTTATGTGTGTTTTTCCCCCAGGGAGCCAATTGTAAACATTTACCAAGATAGTGCTTCCTGGCATCCTTAAGTTAAGTGATCTCTCTGTGGAGATAGCCAATATGCATTAGAGGCAGGGATTGAATCAAGGTCTTGCTCAGGCAAAAGTCAGTCCTATATCTACTTTACTAAACTACCTCCCTGGATCTGGAATCAGAAGACCTAGATTCATACACTGATTTTGCCACCAACAACTTGTATAATGATGGGCAGATCATTTCCTATTCCTTTCATTTTGCTCATCCATAAAAGAAAGGGGTTGAACTGGATGAACACTAACGCCTCTGCCAATACTAAGTGTATGAGCCTGTGTACTTTTTCATTGGTACTTATCCCATGCTACCTTATGACATTTCCTGTATTACTGGATTGTACTATTGTTTAATAATCCATGTGTATATATCCTTTTCAGTTAGTTCCTAGAGTACACAGATTGTCTGTGATGTTTCTTTGTAACATCTCTACTAGACATCAATAATTTTGTGTTAGCAGAATGAAGGCTGGTGAAAGGTTCAAAAAGTGCAGAATACAGGTTATCATTGATGTGTTCTTTAGGGTGAGAAAAAGAGCAGGCCCATTTAGAAATATGCATGAGACTTTTTTGAATTGTCCTGTCATCCTCAGCAGCGTCATTCAATGCATTATGCTGTTTGTCCTTGGTTTTCTAGGAGGACTGGTGACATCACAGGGTGATATCTTGACTTGTGTATGAATTGTATTTAAGTGAGGCAGAGTTGAATAAAGTCATTAGCCTCACTTTCTTTTTCAAAGTCATCAAAGTCCAGTGGCAAGATAAAAGTCAAAATGATTGGTGATGACCTAGGATGCAGTGAATGGCCGTGGTGTCTTCAATGCCTGGCAAGCTCTAAGTATTCCTGCTTTAGCTGCCTTCATGGCCATTAGAAACAAACTGTCTTCATCCACCCATTCTGTTGAGGGAGTCTTCACATGCCTGGGGTAGAAACCCCACTAACTCACCAACAGATTTGAGGTCTATTGGTTACTCAACACATTGCAGTGGATTGAGGGTTGGTTTTGGAATTGGGAAGACTTCTAAGTGTCCCCAGGCAATTCTTTAAGACTATAAATCTCAGAGTAACTGAGTGCTGATCTGCTTTGGTAAAGGGGAGTCTCCTAGACCAATAAATCACAGGTCTGGTCCTCCTTATTCTTAACTTAACCCCCCAAAACATCATTAGTGAGCCAGAGATCCCTGGTGAGCAATTCTATAACTTTGCTGGGTTTGATTCTGAGACCAATAGTGCCCCAGAATGAAGTCGGGCATATATGAAACCCTAATTCTGTCTTAACAGGTTCACAAAAAGGGTAGCAGTTTTGGGAGTGTGGAGGTGTAATGGTCATGGTAACTTGAAGACCTCCCTTCCCCTTAATAGGCCTAGGGGGAATTTGAAGATCTTCCCTGTCTCTTAATAGGCCTAATGTAATCACAGGGAGCCTATGTTGGGAGGAGTTTGCTGAAGGGTTGTTATGGGAATGGGAATTTAAGATCTTCCCTGCCCCTAGGCCCTTTGATAGGTTTAAGTGACTCTGAGAACCTTCCTTGATTTGAAAATATACTCTGCCCCCTAATAGGCTGAATGTGGTCACCTGGAGCCTGTGGCAGGAGGCTTGTTTTTCAGGAATGCCCACACCTTGTCAAGTGCTTTTTGATTAGGCAGTGGGTTAAGAGGGCTATGACATTTTCTGAGCCAGGAGAAGGCTATATATACCCTGATGTGAGATTTTGTCTTGGGGCTCACTTTGAAAAGAGTTATGTGATTTGACCAGACGAGACTCTGGGCAGCCATTGAGGCCCCCGGCTTTGAAAACCTAGATGTTAGTTCTTCCCTCTCTGGTTAGGTATGGATGTAATGGTCAGACAGTTGGAAGCCTGTCTACTGATCTATTTTCTCTGTCTGCTTGTAACTTCTGCTTATAACTTATTTGTATTCTCTGAAGTTCAGGGTGCTGACCGTTTCCCCCTGAACTAGGTAAATGACATATGTTTGATTAAAGCAAAATTGTTAAACCATTTCGAGTTACTTTCCTTTAGAAAAGCAGATCTAAGAACCTGTGTTGGCAGCCACCCTAGGGATGCTGGGGTGCTTGCTGCTACAAGGGTGGAGCAGAGCCTCGAAGAGTCTGGGCCTCAGAGCAGTTAGAAAGGAGGGAGAAGAGGATGAAGGCAAGGAGATAGCTAGGTATGGTGTTGCTTCCTGCTGTGTTATGGTGTATTGACTTCTTTGTTGCTATGACGGATTCAGCTTTCTGGTGTTGGGATTTGGCTTTCTCTTGTCTTAATAAAGGCTTTGCTTCTGTCTTCTATATGGAGAATCTGTTATATTTTGTGATTCAGAATTACACTATCATATTCATAGCCACCATCAATGCTCTGAATATCTTGTTGGTGTTACAGGAGGCAGGAAGATAATGATAATAACTAACATTTATATAATGCTTGCTGTTTTGCAAAGTGCTTTACATATATTATGTCATTTCATCTTCATATCAGTTCTGTGAGGTAAGTACTATAATTATTCTTATGCCCCTTTTACAGATTACAAGTCATTTTCTGAGAGGGCACTTAGAAAGGGAGTGATATTCTTGGGGATGATAGTGAAAATCAAGAAGAGAAGGAAGGAAAGAGTAAAAGAACCTGGGAAATAAGGTTTGTGTGAGATTGAGGTAAGCTTCTTGAAGGGGTGGATGGATGTGTAGTCATCACAACCATCTTGATATCATCAATGTTAGGAGTAGTCTAGTGGAGTAAGAGCTGAACTGGGAATCGTAAGTTCTAGGAGTTAGCTAGTTCAGGCTAAATCTCTGCAGGCTTCCGTATCTTCCTCTACAAAACAAGGGAATCGAGCTAGCTTCTTTCTAAGATCTCTGTTTATTCTTTTTTTTTCTTTTGCAGAAATAGATGTAGTTTTGTTTGTGAAAATGACACTAAAAGAATTCATTACAATCTGCCTTCATGTGCTGTACCCTCAGGACCACTAAGTCTTTCCATCTGACTTGTGGATTAAATTTATGTGTTGTTTTTAAAAAAATTGAAATCTGAAAAAAAGTTTAACATCAACACACACACACACACACACACACACACACACACAGAACATTTCCATATACACAGAACACAAAAGTATTAAGTATGAAACCATGAATCTCCCTTTCATCCCATTTGCTTAACACATTACTTTCAAAACTATCCTGCTTGTCTGAGCTTCTTTCTGAAACTTCTTCTGTTGTCTTTTGCATTAAAAAGGTATTTTCAATAGCCTTTTTTCTTCTTTTTTGGGGAGCATCATTGTTACTAGCCCCTCTCTCTTTCTACTCCCTTTCTTTCTCATTTCCACATTAGTCTATTCCTGTTACTATTCTTTCTCTTTCCACTCTTTCACTGCTCAGAGAATAGACCGAATTCTCCACCAGGATTTATTTTTTTTCTTATTTAACTCCCTTAATCCTCCTTGAAGACATGAAGGTTATAAAGAGACACTGTTTCTTCTCTCCACATATTATAATGTTGGTATAATACCATGATACAGCTCCTTCCAACTGCTCAGTTAACTTTTCTAGTTTTCTCTAAACTCATTTATTTGTATTTCAGGTTCCTATTCAGCTGATTTATCAGTTCCTTTTCATCAGAAATACTTAAAAGTCCTTTATTTCATTAAAGAGCCATTCTCTCTGCCCCTCCTCCCCTTAGATTATACTTAACTTTGTAGGGTAAGTCATTCTTGGTTGTAAGCCTATTTTGACTTTCCAAATCTTGTTTTCCCAAATTTCTTATTTTTAGTAGAAAGTGTCAGGTCTTATGTGATACTGTCTATAGTTTCTTGGTACTTACCTGAGCTCCTCTTTGCATAAGGATGCAATATGTATTCTTTGAAATGGGAATTTGATGTTGGCTACAATATTCCTGGGATTTATCCCTTTATGGGGTTTCTTTCAGGAGGTGATCTGTAGATCCTATCCTGAACTTTTTCCTCTAGTTCTAATAGATCTGGTCAGTTTATGTTTGAGTTCCTGAAATATAGTGACATAGTGACCAAGCTTCATTTTTTTTAAAACAAATGCTTTATTAACTTCTGTTTTACATCATTCATTTCCGCCAGATTTTGAGTTACAATCATTTCCCCCCCATTATTCCCCTACCCAACCTCCCAGAACAGTAGTCCCACAAGATATCGCTTCCTCCAATCTGCTCTCTCCCATACCTTCTCCCATACCCCCATCGACTTTTCCATTAGAGGAAGGTGAATCTTTGTGTCCCAATGCCTGCACATCTTATCTCCCAATTATAAGCAAAAGAGTATTAATAATAGTATTTATATATATTTGAAACATTTAATGTTAAGACCTCGAATTTCAGATCCATTTCCTTCCTCCCTTGTCACCCATTCCCTCTTGGGAGATAAGTAATTCAGTATATGTTGTACATGTCTAGCTATGCAAAACATTATCATAGTAGATATATTGTACAAGGCTGCTTATAATTCCCTCCCACTCATCCCACCCCCCACCTGGTCCATTCCCTACATGATCCTGTCCCTCTTCTATAGTGGGTACTTCCAACCTCCCCTCCCCCCAAGGATGCCCTCCCATCCATCATCCCTCCTCTCATCCCCCTTCCCCCTATTCTGCTGCAGGTTGAGATATCCCATTTAGTATGTATGTCATTCTCTCCCTGAACCTAATTCAATGAGAATGGGTTTTGCCTTTTTTGCCTTCCTATTCTCCCCCTCCCTTGCAACCACTTCCCCTTGCTTCTTCTACATGAGATAGTTTACCCTACCCTGTCTCTCCCCATCTCCTTTTGCCACTTTCCTCTCTCACCTCATAATTTCATCCCTTGAGTATTCTCCCTTCCCAACAGATTCAACCTATGCCCTCTATCCATATATAACCATAACCATATACACACACATTCACATATGTATTCATATGACCACACCCCCTTCTTCCATTGTTTTCATAGTGAGAAAGATATCCTCAGTAACAGTTATTGCTTCTCCATATAGGAATGTAAATAGTTCAACTTTGCTAAGTTCCTTTTGATTTCTTTTCCCTGATTACCTTCTCAGGCATCTCTTGCTTCTTGTGTCTGGATGTCAAATTTTCTATTCAATTCTGGTTTTTTCCTCAAGAATGCTTGAAAGTCCTCTATTCCACTGAATGACCATATTTTCCCCTGAAACAAAATACTCAGTTTTGCTGGGTAGGTGACCCTTGGGTTCATTCCCAGCTCTTTTGCCCTCTGGAATATCATATTCCATGCCCTTCGATCCCTCAGTGTAGAAGCTGCCAGGTCCTGGGTTATTCTGATTGTGTTTCCACAATATTGAAATTGTTTCTTCCTGGCTGCTTGTAGTATTTTCTCCTTGATCTGGGGATTCTGGAACCTGGATATAATATTCCTGGGAGTTTTCTTTTTGGGATCTTTTTCAGGAGGTGATCTGTGGATTCTTTCAACCTCTATTTTGCCCTCTGGATCTAAAACATCAGGGCAATTTTCCTTGAGAATTTCTTGAAGGGTGATTTCTAGGTTCTTTCTTTGATCATGGCTTTCAGGTAGTCCAATAATTTTTAAATTGTCTCTCCTGGATCTATTTTCCAGGTCAGTGGTTTTTCCCATGAGATAATTCACATTGCCTTCTAATCTTTCATTTGTTTGGATCTGCTTAACAGCATCTTGATTTCTCATAAAGTCATTAGCTTCCATTTGCTCCAGTCTAACTCTGAAGGAATGAATCTCCTCAGTGAACTTTTGAGATTCTTTTTCCATCTGGCAAATTCGACTTTTTAAGGCATTCTTCTCCTCATTGCCCTTTTGGGCCTCTTTGCCATTTGAGTTAGTCTATTTTTTAAGGTGTTGTTTTCCTCAGTCAGGCTGTTGACCCTCATTTCATACTTTTCCTGCATCCTTCTCATTTCTCTTTCCAATTTTTCCTCCACTTCTCTTATTTGATTTTTAAAGTCCTTCTTAAGGTCCTCTATGGCCTGCAACCCGCTCATGTTTTCCCCTGGGGCTTTTGGAGCAGGACTTCTGACCTCACAGTCCTTTTCCTGCTCTATGCCCCCAAAATAGGAGTCTAGGGTTGCATTTTTCTGTTTCCTTTGCCTTGGCATGTTGCCACTTAATTACTTGACTTTTGGGCTTGTTGCCACACTATGGCTTTAAGGCCAGATAGAGGAATTTTCGTCCCAAATGTGTGGGGGGCAACTTCCATTTCTGGCAAGCTGTAAACCCACCCACAACTTCCACCCTAGATCACGATCCAGATCCAGGGAGGTTAAAGCAAGAGCAATTACCCCCCAAGACTGATTGCTGGATCTCCCTACAGTTAACAGGCCAGGAGCTGGAGCTGCCTCTGAAAACTACAAAATGGCGTGTCTCCTCAGTGGCTTCTAGCCCCCAGGGGAGGGAGCCAACGCATTCCCCAAATACTGGTCCCAAAGTTGATAGGACACTAACCTCTTACTTTGTCCTAGGCATGTCTATGTTGATAATTCTGGAGTCTCCACAGCTGCTGGTGTTCTGGGGTCTCTCCAGCCGGCTGCTGGCCCTGACGCCCTGGGGCTAAAACCTCGGCTCCCAGGGACCTGGGCTCCGCTCGGCTCAGCTTCCCACACTCTGCGCGCTGCGTGCTGCCAGCTCCCAGAGCGCTTCGCTGGTCCTTCCTGCAGGGCTGCTGGGCTGTCCTCAGCGGGAGGTTAGCTTCTCTGTGTCATTCTGTGGGTGCTGGGGCTCCAGAAGTTGTTCAGAGTCCCCTTTTACATAGTTTGGGGGGAATCTGGGGGCAGAGTGGCTTGGATGAGCTGTTTCTACTCTGCCATCTTGGCTCCGCCCCCCCAGGCTTCATTTTTTAAATCATATTTTTCAGGGAGTCCAGTGATTCTTAAATCATTTCTCCTTGGTCTATTTTGTTAGTCAGCTGTTTTTGATATTAGATATCTTACATTTTTCTCTATTTTTCAAACTTTTCATTTTTTCCCAACATTTCTTGTTGTCTCATGGAGTCATTGGTTTCTGTTTTGTCTATTCTAGTTTTTAGGCAGTCTGTTATTTAAAGTTTATCATTTTACCCTAACACATTTACCTTTGAATTCTTTCCACAAGAGCTTTTATTTCTTTTTTTTTTTTTTAGTCTCTTGCTTCATTTATTATAGGAATTCATATGGTTCTTGTGGAATCACCTTGAATCTCTGATAAAAAAATATATATATATATATAATATATATATATTATATATGTATTATAGTTCTTTTTTCTTTTATGGGATCTCTAGATTTGCAGTAGTGTTTTATGACTATTTGTTATTTTCTTTGATTTATTATTCTCTCTAGTTTTAGTTCCTGAATTTGGGGCTTCATACCAAAACCCCTGCTGGGTTTTGGGCCAATGTGGTTGGTCCTGTTTGGTCATACCCTGAATTCTATCACTTCTTGTCCTGACCTCCATCTCCCCGGATTTAGATTCCTTGACTTTTGCAGTTCACAATATTGGATCTTCAAGGTTCTCTTTAATGTCTCAAGATAGAATGTTAGGGACTTCATAGCCCTTGGATCTCAGTTGCCCAGGTCTTAACTGTGGCACTGTGTTGCTTGGTACCAAACTGGTTCCTGATTGCTGCTTCTATGTGCTTCCAAAGTCCCTATCTCTGTGACTATTTTAGGGGAGCCCTCTGCTCTTATCGCTTCTGGACACAGTGACTTACAGGCTATACTTGTCCTGTCTCTGGTAGGGATAGTGCCTGTTTTCCTGGAGAAAGCCCCTTTCCTATTTCCCATGGGCTTCTGAACAACTTTTTGTGTAGTTCTTGGATAGAAGAAGTCACTTTCAAATTGGATTTATTGATTATTATCCAGTTTGTTGTGAACTTGAGGGGTTTCTGCTGGAATAGGTTGGTGGGAGTTGGGTAAGGTGCTTCCTATTAAGTCAACCATCTTGTCCAGAAGTCCATCTCCACCTATTCTAACCTATGAATTATCATGCCATTATGGCATCACAACAAATTATAGAATCTCAGAGTTGGAAGGGACCCCAGGGGTGATCTAGTTTAACTCATACCTTAACAGGAATACCCTCCTGTTAACCAATCTCTGATCTAAGACTTCTAGGAAAAGAGTAATCAATTTCCATTTTGGAAGGCTCTAATTGTTAGGACATAGGAGTCAAATCTGACTCTCGGTAATTCCTGTTTATTGTTCTTCATTCTGCCCTTTGCTAGCCTTGAATATACTTATCATGCTCCTTCTTCAATCTTTTCTTTTCCAAATTAAACATTCCAAGTTCCTTCAAATGATCCTGACGAGCCCAGTCTCTAAGCCAAGCCCCTCACCATCTTGGTTGTCATTGGCATCATCATCAGATATTTGTTAATCCTACTTGTAATCACCTTCTTTCAGTTGCTTTGAACTAGTTTCTACAAAGCAATCTGGATCGACCTCATCTTGATTCTGTAGTTGTTTACATTCCCAAATAGGGAATGGGTGGGTGGGGGCAGCTAGGTGGCATAGTGAATAGTGTGCTGGGACTTAAATCAGGAAGACTTATCTTCCTGAGTTCAAATCTGGCTTCAGACACTTCCTAACTGTCTGACCCTAGGCAAGTCACTGTTTGCCTCAGTTTCCTCATCTGTAAAATGTGCTGCAGAAGGAAAAGGCAAACCACTTTAGCATCTTTGCCAAGAAAAAAATGGGGTCATGAATAGTCAGACACAACTGAAACAACAACAACAGTGGGAATGGAAATAGAGATGACAATGATGCACAGATCAGAATTAGAAACAATGAATACATAAATGGAGCATCTAGGCCCGAGTTAGTTCATCTTTAAACTCCCTGGCAGTTTTGCATTTTAAGTATTTCCATTATGCACATGCCAAGATCAAATTAAATATGAGACATACTATATAGGAATAATGCTTGAGAATCCACATCCAAAGAGGATAGACCTAGGGAAAGGCAGATCCCATCAGGGGGTTCCTCAGGTAACTCCAGAAATGCTTGTCCTTTAACACATCCCTCAAGTTCTTGGCACAGTCTATTGATTTGTCAGTTCTGGCACCAGACCCTAGATCTCCAGGGGAAATTTTGGGCAATGTCATTATGAATAACAACATCCCATTTCCCAGCCAATAAGCAAATATCCTTCTCCTTATTCAAAGCCCAATTCAAGGACAACTTGAGATATAATAAGGAAGGAGAAAAAGTCATTTCTCCAGGGAAAAAGTAACCTAACCTATAATCATCCCAGCCTATGACACTCTATAAAAGAAAATCCGCCATCAAAATGTCAACAATGTCCATCTTCTTGGCATGCCTTATCTTTTATGTGTTTGGTACAGAGCCAAATATACTGCACGTGACTAATAAGTTTTTAGTATGGCAATAAATATTCACGATAATGGGGCTGTCTCCTGGGGATAGGTCTATTTTGGTGCACTGACTAGGGTAATACCATTTTTAAATAGTCTTTTTCTGGGTGACAGCACCATCATTTTCATTAACCTGCTCTCTTCTTTGGCCATACAGGATTTACAGAGAATAATTGCATCTGGGTACAGTGTTGCCTATATAGAAAGTTAGAAGGAGATGAGGCTGTGACTTGGTGCTGGGGAAAGTGGGAGAAAGGTCAGTGCCTGTCAGAATCCTCTAGCCAGTCAGGCAGTTACTATTTGCATAGAATAGTCTTTGAACATTCTCTATCCAACTTGGCAGTTACTGTTCTGTCTGTATAGAACAAGTGGATGCTGGGAGAAGAAGGAGGGGGAAGGAAGGAGGGGGGGAATTAAAACTTTTTTTTTTTTTTACTACAGTATCACTGTATTCTATTGGGGAAAATGGAGCCCTGAGGAGATTTAACTGGGGGAAGGTGCTGGGCATGACTAATCTTCAAAGGGGATTCAGAACAAAAAATGTGATAACAATTGACCTGAGGGATCATTGCAATGATCATCAAGTCAAGAAAAGAGTGACACAGGGGCGGCTAGGTGGCGCAGTGAGTAGAGCATCGGCCCTGGAGTCAGAAGGACCTGAGTTCAGATCCGACCTCAGAACTTAAAGCACACACAAACAAAAAACCTAGCCATGTGACCTTGGGCAAGTTACTTAACCCCAATAGCCCTCCAAAAAGCAAAAAAAAAAAAGAAAGAATAGGGTTTTTTAGGGGCGGCTAGGTGGCACAGTGAGTAAGAGCATCGGCCTCAGAGTTGGGATGACCCAGGATCGAAACCGGCCTCAGAAAATGAGCACCCGCACATAAATAATGACTGGCTGTGTAACCTTGAGCAAGTTACTTAACCCCAATTGCTTTTAAAAAAAAGTGATACAGCAGAGAAGAGATAAACAGAGTGGAGAGAAGAGCTTTCCAAAATGGAAACTGATTACTCCTTTATTAGAAGTCTTGGATCAGAAGTTGGTTAACCAGAGGGTATTCTGAAGAAGAGATCAAAGGGCAGGGATAGCCTGAGCATAGGCTTTTCTATCCTTCTTCCTTTTAGTTTGTAAGCTCTTTGAGGGCAGGGACTGTCTTTTGCCTCTTTTTATATCCTCAGTGCTTTGCACAATGCCTGGAACACAATAGGCACTTAAATATTTACTGATTAATTGATCCCTAGTGTAGCTTGGATGGGCAGAAGAGATCATTGTGGCCATTGGCTGAGAGAAGCCAAAGTAAGCGTGATAGCTATTGGCTGAGAATACTGATTGATAATAACCTTCACCTAAAAAATCAGGGAAGCCGACTTCATAGCTATTGTCTGAGGAGCACAATGGTCCTCCTTTCTTTCCTGGGGAGAAGAGGACTCCACTGTAAGTGGTCCTGAGCACTTCATGTGAGCCATGGAAGAGTGGTTATGACTGATGGTACCCCTCTTCTTCCCCAAGTAGATAGTGGGGATGACTAGAAGAGTGATGAAAAAGCCGTGACCACAGCACACTCAGTGAATGTCCCTTCAGGAATTTATAGCCAGTTAGACTAGAAAGCCATGCCTGGTTTTTTGAAATGAAGAACAAGTGAGGTATAAATAACCTGTTGGGTACCAAGTCCAGCAAAAAGTAGCACAATGGTATCAGTATATCAGTATATCATCCGAAGTATAAACTGCCCCCATATGTTTATGTCCTGGTCATATATGTTCCTTTCACATGAGGACCCTGGCCACATGGGTTACACACACACACACACACACACACACACACACACACACACACACACACACACACATGCACATGCGGATATCTCACATATAATCATTACATAAAGTTACAGAATGTATATGGATTTATAGGGGAATGAGTTCAAAGTTTGGGGGGAAGGGGTTTAGTGAAAATGCTTTTTATATGAACTGTGTTCTATGGCTGAGTGCTGAAAATGAAATCCATCACTGGTGTTCATAAGTTATAATGTTTGGAGAGGATACTGGCCCTTAAAACACTTAAATCCTAGGGTAGCTAACTTGGGGGGGAGAGGGGGAGGCAGTGTGAGAAGCCCTGTGAGCTATACCTGAAAAGCTACATTAAAATATTTTACCTTGACTGCCAGAATGGTATCATTTTGCCTTTGCTTTGATCCATATCTGTGATTTCTTGAGTGCAGAGACTCTCCCCAGGAAACCCTCTCCACTAATGTATATTGTACACTCTATGTTTAAAGAGACAGGGTCATACAGCCAGAATATGTCAGTGTCAGGATAACCGCAGTCTTGCTGATGTGAGGATAGACATCTATCTATAATGCTATGCTGTATATATGCATATATACACATACACATATATGGCATATATGTATATATATATATATATATATACACACACACACACACACACATATATACTGATTGGGTAAGTTATCAACTGCATTTCTTTCTTCAAGAGAGCAAGGTGTGATGAATTTTCATTTTCCAAAATCCCTTCTGAGCCTTTAAAATAGCTTGGAATCAAAATATTTTGGAATATATATATATATATATATATATGTATATATGTGTGTGTGTGTGTGTATACATATACATACATGTATATATTTATATATACTGATTGGATCAGTTACTAACTGCATTTCTATCCTCAAGAGAGCAAAGTGTGGTGAATTTTCTTGTTTCAAAATCCCTTCTGAACCTTTAAAATAGCTTAGAATTATATTCCTCCAAACCTTTTTCTTTTCATTTAAAGATTGGATAATAATGTTGGCTTTCATGGGCCTGGGCTTAATAATATTAAGGAGATCCCATATATGAAATACTCTGCCCTCTTTTCCTGGTTGTTACTGTTATCATGTTTCCACAATACACATGCAATATGCCTCACCCTCTTTTGGATTCAGTTGCTTTAAGGAGAAGCTGAAGAAATAAAAAAAATTTATCCTACTTTATTCTCCAGACTTTGTGGATAACAAAGTGACTACAAAGAGTGGCTGCAAGTCTTTTTGAGGTTTCTATGATCAGGGAGCACAAGGGAAAATTACTTTCTCTATTTTGCAAGAGCAGCTGACATGCTACTTGTAGCACAAAGGCTAACCTTGGACCTGCTCTTCTGAGAGGGAGTCAGAGTCACTGCTCTTCCTCTCAGATGATCTCTAGGAGACACTTAAATTGCATCTATGCAAAGAGTAAAAAGAGAAAAATGAAGTCATCAGCCATCCATATATGTTGTCTCTACGTTGTCAGATCTCAAGGGACATTTGGGTGATTGATTAAATTTTTCACTTTCCACCTGGACATTCTGTGCTATGTAGATACAGGCAGAAAAACAGCGACTCTGCTTCACTGACTACACTAAAGCCTTTGATTAGGTGGATTACAGCAAAATGTGGCAAGAACTCCGAGATGGGAGTACCAGATCATTTTACTTGTCTCCTGAGGAATCTTTATGTGGACCAAGAAGCAACAGTTAGAACCAAACATGGAACAACTGATTTGTGTAATATCGGGGCGAAAAACAGTACAATAAGGGTGTATATTGGCACTTTATTTATTTAATTTAAATGCAGAGTATATTGTGTGAAATGCCAGGCTGCATTAATCAAAGCATGGAATTAAGATTGTCAGGAGAAATATCAACAATCTCAGATATGCAGACGATGTCACTCTGATGGTAGACAATGAAGAGGAATTAAGCCTCTTGACAGTAAAGAAGGAGAGTGTAAAATCTGGCTTGAAGCTTAACAGAAAAAATAAAACTACTAAGATCTTGGCAACTGGTCCCATCACTTCCTGGCAATGGGAGAAGAAATGGAAGCAGTGTCAGGTTTTATATTCCTGAACTTAAAGATCACTGCAGACAGTGACTGCAGTCAAGAAATTAAAAGACACTTGCTCCTTGGAAGGAAAGCTATAGCAAATCTGAACAGCATACTAAAAAAAGCAGAGACATCACTTTGCTGACAAAGGTTTATATGACTGAAGCTATGGTTTTTCCAGTAACAATGTATGGCTGTGAGAGATGGGACTATAAGGAAAGCTGAGAGCAGCAAACGATGCTTTCAAATTGCAGTGCTGGAGAAGACTTTTGGGAGGCCCTTGGAAAGCAAGGAGAACAAATCGGTCAATATTTAAAGAAATTTAATTCAGGCTAGTCACTGGAAGGTCAAATACTGAAGCTGAAGCTTAAATACTTTGGCCACATAATGAGAAAATGGGACTCATTGGAAAAGACCCTGATGTTGGAAAAGATTGAAGGCAAAAGGAAAAGGGAAGATGAGATGGATAGTGTTATGGAAACAACCAGCATGAACTCAGACAGACTTTGAAAGATAGTGGAAGATAGAAGGTGTTATGGTCCATAGGATCATGAGGAAACAATTTAACAATAGACACAGGCATAGTAGATTCCTGTTGGAGGACTACCATGGACAAGTAGGTTGCAGGATAGAGATTCTCAGAGAATCTCCTTTGTGTTCTCTGAACTCAAGTAGCTCACATCCCCTGGCCCAGAGAAGCTATTTGATTTCATTATTATTATCATAACTCTAGAGAAAGAAGGGATAATATGAGTCATGTGGTTCAACCTCCTTGTTATTTAGATAAGGGTGTTGAGGCTCAGACCCAAGTTCACATGGGTATTACAGCAGAGTCATTATCCAAACTTAGCTTCCATAATTCTCAGAGCCCTTTCAATTGTATCACTTGGCCACCCCCTCTAGATCTGTTGGAATATGTCAGACATGACTGAAAACAACTGTATGATATATTTATCTCTATTCCTAGAATTTTTACTTCTCCCGTCCTCCTCACTTTGAAATTTGACCATAATTATTTACAAAACAACATATTCAAACAGATCTAGAGGGGTGGTCAAATACTGATTTGTTCTATTGATGAAAAGACCATTTTGATGGACAATAGTTCGTCAACCTTGACTCCTGTGAATGCAGTGAACTGTTCTTCCAGATTGTATTCACCCTCAAAGTAGTAGTGAAAATTCCAGGCCAGCCTGGTAGGTAGAGACAAACAATGGCCCACAGATAGGTACTCTACAGAGGGAAGGAGCAGGATACTTCCTTGCTAATTGTCTCCCTAGCCCTAAAGAGCAGGCAAGGCCATGAACATGAGAAACTAAAGTTTATAAATACTGTATTTCACATAAAGGAGCACCATGGTATGGTGCATACAAAAGCCAAAGATAAATGCTTTTGAAAAAGAAGATCAAATTTTGATGACAAGGGAGGGGGAAGCTTGAGAAAATCTCAAATTGAATAATAGCTTTGTTGGTACATGATGCCACTGCTGCTGCAGGTGCAGTTAATTATTTCTTGCCTAGAGGACCAAATCAATATCTATGACCTTTCATTTCCAGCTGACCTCCTACCATCCACTCCTTTTGTCTGTGTTCAGAGAGAAAGTATTTAAAAACAGTGTGACAATATCTTCTTTAGAGATTGAATTCTAATGAGTTATCAGAAAGTTGACTGCCAACTGACAAACTGTGTCCTTAGAAAAATGAAATTCCCTAGAGAATTACACATTCACTTTAGGGAGGGAGGACTATGGATCACGTAGTTTTTAGGCCATTGATAAGCAATAACATAACTGTTGATACTCTCTATATAAGATCCTCCTCGAGTGACAGATGAGTAGATAGGCATGGGATGAGAGAAACTGCTGCAATTTCTGTAGAATCCATTGAATCATATTTAAATCATATTTAAGTATTTAATACTTATGTCATATTTTAAAACATACTTTTTAGTTTAATTTATAATATATAAATATTCCTCTAGTTTAAAAACTCTTTCTATATGTGTTGAAATATATTAAAGTTGGAAACTCAACTTTGAACATAGAATATCTTTTGTCTTATTAAGATACTTGCCTTCTTTATCCCCTGAAGTTCATGACCTACCTTTCTCCATTCAGATACGATAGAGATATTGATTGCTGGGAGAAGAATCGTGTAGTTCCTGAGGGGAGTGGTTAAAAAAGTAATTGAGTATTGATTATTCTGGCATATTAACCTAACACTGTATTTATTTTAATATATTATAAACTTTTTTCTTTTTTAAGATTCCTATAAATGATATCTCAAATTATCTTGGAGTAGAGAGATATATCCGAGGACATAGAGGAATTATGCCAGTTTGGATATTTTTTTCACCAAGCTAGAAGTGCTTGGATTTAAAATAATGTTAAATGCATAAAAAGTGTTTCGGGCAAACTCATGTCTAAAACACAAAGAATACAACTGCAGAAAATAGACACATTAATGTACTGTTGGTGGAGGTATGAATTGGTCTAGTTATTCTGGAAAACAACTTGGAAATATACCCAAAAAATTACTTAATTGGGATAACTAGGCAGGCAGGTGCTGCCCACCAGTAGATAGAGTACAGGGCCTGCAGTCAGGAAGACTCATCTTCCTGAGTTCAAATCTAGCCTCAGACACTTATTAGCTGTGTAACCCTGGGCAAGTCATTTAACCCTGTTTGCTTCAGTTTCCTCATCTGTAAGATGAGTTGGAGAAAGAAATAGCAAACCACTCCAGTACCTTTGCCAAGAAAATCCCAAATGGGATCACGAAAAATTGATCACAACTGAAGTGACTGAACAACAATAACAAAAGTCCACAGAGGAAAAATCTAATCAATCAGAGGATGCCTATTGTACAGTAGGGTAAGATAACCTTAAGTGTCTGGTTATTGGGAAGACATTGCAGATGGATAATAAACTGGACCCAGAATTGAAAAGAAGGCAGAAGGCAGTACAGATTGAAGTTGGGAAATTGTAAGGTGCTTTTAATGAGCCCCTAACTTTATCCTGAAACAAAACCCCAAATCTTTAAAGTCAATATTCTTCCAATGATGCTAAATGGCTGCAAAGGACAGGAAACCACAATCTCCAACAAGGGGTGATTGAGAGACACCTGACAGGGGTGATCAGACTGCAGCATCATACCAACAAAGAGCTGCCCAAGAGAATCAGGGTAAAAATGGAATCAATGAAAGTAGTGACCATTAAAGGATGTGGGTTAGTCATGTAGTGAGAGCAGAAGGCAACTAATAGACAGCTTTGTGCTCCCTCAGTACCCACACGATCTGAAAAGATCTAGACCTAAGGCCTCCAGGATACTGGTGGAAGCCCTGTGGAGGATTTATGGAAAGATGCAAACTAGTTACATATTTTGAAGTTTCAATCTGCATCACTTGGGGGAATGCCCACATTGATGAGATCACAAATCCACCGACACATCCGCAGACACATCTTGTATATTTTTCTTTTCCAATGGCCTCAAAGTAAGGAAAACCTTTTCTTCTCAAAGAAATAAATAGTTCATCTCTGTTACTTATGTGATAATGAAGGCACCCAAAAAATAAGTTACTTGATTCAGGTGTATACAAATCATTACAGTGAGTCAAATATATAGTGCCCACAGCTGAGAAGCACATTATAGATAAATCTGCATTTCTCAGATTAGATCAGGTATCTCCAAACATAAACACTCTTCTAAGGATTTTCACAATCATGAAGACAAGGCTTGATTGTACAAAGAAAAGAATTTGTACCAAGTTCTTTCAAGAATTCATCCAGTTGTACTTATGGCAACACTGTGAGCTTTTTCAAATTTCTGTTCTGGAGATGACAAACATTTCCTTCCTGAGGAGAGAAGGTGAAAGTGATTTTATCTTCATTAGAAGAAGAAGTGAAATGGATTAGGGGAAATTGTAGAAATGGTCTGGGGAAGTCGAAGACTGAACACTGTACCCAGTTATTGGAAGTATCAGTGATGATTCTTATTCCCATAAGATAAATCTAAATCTTCACACATCAGTGAAACCAAGAATCATGTCTTTTCGTTTCCATCAATCCAACAGCTGGGGAAAACTTTCTGACCTGTTCATTCTGGAATGTGAACCACCAAGTGTTTACTTCAGCAAGCAATTATTCAGGGATGGATTATTTTGTGGGTTTCCCCAGAACCTTGTTTTTCTCTTTGTCCGTCTTGTTGCTTAGATATTGACTACTTCCCTTTTCATCAATACACCTATCAGAGGGTATGAAAGAAGGTTAAAACCCAAATAAGTGAATTTTGTAGTTCATTACAAGGCTGATGGAGTAGGAAGTGGAAAATATTCACTAAATGAGGCTTGGAAATGATCTCAAAACTAAATTCATCTATGTGATTACAATTGCCCATTAGCAGAGATAATTGGGAGTTGGCTGTATTCTTGTGGGATTCTTTAAAAGAGACCTTTGCAATTGAGAGAGTCCCTGTGAGGTTAAGTCATGGCTCAGTTATAGCCTCCAAAAAATTCACATTAATGAAAGATGCAAGAGGAGGCCAGAAAAGGCATCATCAAGTACTACTTTACTTACTTAAAATACAAAGGCTATTTAAAAGGTTGTGAGTGATTTGAAGACAAGATTTGTTTCTGCAAAAGTACTTGAACTCTAGCCTCCAACATTTCTTCCAGGGACCCCCTTGAGAATCAGAATTGATGTGGGGATTGTTTTAGTTGTGTTGTTAATAATAACTGACTAAGACTGTCTGCCAAAAACATTTCACTGCAGGATTTAAAATGTGCTTTCCAAGCCTACAACTAATGGGTAGCACTCTGATGTCAATGAGTATGGGGTGGCAGTTGCCAGTTCATCAGGAATGCAAAACAACTGACTGTATGAATAGGAACACTGTGTTGTTAATGCTACTTTTTTTGCTGTCCAATGTGTGATGTTCTTTTAATTGCATAATTTATTGCAAGCAAGAAATCAAAAAAGAGTACAGCTTTTTGAGACCATTTTATGAAAGGCTTCTGACTCTACCATTAGCAGGTTGAGTGGCCTTGCCCAAACCCAAGTAAGACATGCCTACTTCTTTTTTAGGTACTCTGAACTACTTAGCATGAATGCTATATGGATTAACACTTTAATACATTGTAGAGGCTTCAAATTAATTCTTAACTTCTAACACCAACACTAATGGATGACAGGATTTTACAGTCCTACAGGAAGAGTAACTAAGCTTTGGAAGTTACATCTTCTGTTTGTCTCTTCAAATCTTAAAAAAAAATCCCTCATATTTAAGGGCTCTGCATTCTAATTCTTTTTCTATCCTTGACTTTTGGTGTGACCTGAGTGAATCACTTAATCTTAGTTAATGGCTGAAGTTTCCTTCTGAGTAAGATCCAGAGTCTGGGTTATATCATTGGCAAATATTACAGTTCAGAAATTGAAAGTACAATTCAGTGCCATCTTCACTGTCACTTAAGCTGAGGGAAATGAATCTCATATACAGAGACTTTTGGAAATTCCCTTAATCTCTTCCCAATTCACATTTGGAGGTTGAGGCATTGGAAGGAGGAAGATACTGGATTCAGGGACAGCCACCTCAAGCCTAAGGAGGAATACAGCCATGAAAGAGCTGGGAATTCTTCATCTGCTGAGGTAGGTGCATTTTAACTTGTGAATTAGGTAGGTTTTTTATTTGTTTGTTTTAATTTTTAAAAGAGAGACAGAACAGTATAATAGATAAAAGGCTGACTCTAGAGTCAGTAAAACATAGTTTCAAGGCTTGATACATACCAGTTATGTGACTATGGGTAAGTTACTTAATCAGTGTACTCTAGATAGCCTCCTAAAAGTACAATTATGGTAGATTTACCTATCTACATCTCTAGAGGGAGTTTCACAAAAGAAGTTTCTTACACTGTTAAGATCATAGGTCTATCCCCATCAAAATATATGAGCTTTTCAACAATAATCCATTCCAGAAGTAAGAAGAACTTATCAGGATCCTTGCCAATGAGATTACCCACCCCTGGCCAGAAGGTTGACTGAGCCACCAAGAATAAAGAGACTGATGATGATGTAGTTTAAGTTTCCTCTGATGGGAACTGCCCATTCCAAGGTCTGATCTTCCATCAGGTCTTTCCCCAACAGCTGAACCCCTAATCAATCTGGATGATGTCAATCAACTTTTTAAAAAGATTTTTTTCAATCAACTGTTAGACATGAGTGGAAGAGAAGAATTCTCTACTACTAGGAAAATGGAGTATGTTCTAAGCACTTTAAGACCTTTCACTGCCAAGGGGGTTTGATCCAACGGGAAACTCTAGGACCTAAAATCTTTGCTGAATGTTGAACGAGTTGAATGTTGAATGAATGAATGGGGCCAAATGAGAAGCCCCAAGAGTTGCCCAAAATTAAAGAACCTCAATCAGGAAAAACCCACTGATGTGAGAGCTCACTGAGAGCTCTCCTTGGTTCTGAAACTATCTTGACTACCTGATGGTCTGAAACTTGGCTGGTGTTGATTTTCCTGTTATGGGATCCAGCCTAGCCTCTCTCTGCTATCACAATCTGGGCTGTCTTGACTATCTATAACTATGATGACTCAAGATGACACTTAAAAAAAAAGAATATCTGTTACTGGATCCTACAAATTTCTCTTTTAGTATTATTACTGATTCTGCTGGATTGCCTCCACTTCCACATAAGAAAGAGGGAGTACTGGACCTGGACTCAGGAAGATTTGATTTTGAGTTGGTCTCAGAAACTTGCTAGCTGTGTGACCCTGGGGAAGTCAATCTCTGAAACACATTCCTCATCTGCAAAATGGGGATAATAATAGCAGTTACCTCTGAAGGTTATTATATGAGTAAAATGAGATTGTATTTGTTAATTGTTTTGCAAACCTTGAAGCACTACATAAAAGCTAGTGATGACAATAATACCTAAAAACAAAAAAAGTCAAAAAACCCTTTCAATACCAAAACTATTTGTTTTCAGGGTGTATGCCCTCGTATACTATAATGAATCTCTCTCCAATAGAATGGCTACACTAAAGAGCCACCAACCACCAACTGAATCTTTCTACAATGCTGATGTGACTAAGCCCATCATGGTAGATGAACCTGAGAAGATCTGGGTCCTGTGCCAGGGGCTTGATTTACTGCCATAGTGGATGATATACAGGAAGATTCAAAAGTGGTGGGTTTCACTTTTGTGTGTGTTTCTAAGGCTCAGATTTTGAAACCTGACAAACATCTGGAGGAGAACTGGAGCATAATTCTATGTGAACAGATGACCATTGAGGATTTGAATGAAGCCTTCCCTTCTATCAGACCAGAGAAGTAGTATCCATATTGATTCTACCAACCAATTGAAAATCTAGAAAATTGGACTGCAGAGGAATCTGTGCCCTTCCTATCACATGCTTAAAATTTTTTTAAAAACTGATTTTTTTTGGTTTTGTATTACCTACAGTTCCCAATATATACTTCCCCATTCTCTGTCCTAGAAAGCTAGTGCTTGTGACAAAGAACCAAAAAAAACCAAAAAAAAAAAGAGAGAATCCAGTGCAGAAAAATTGAACAATTATTTAAAAATCTGACATTATAGAAAGAATGAATGAGTGAATGAATGAATGACAAAGCATTTGTTAGGCATCTACTTTTGTGCCAAGACTGTGCCAAATGTTTAAATCAAGACAGTCCCCTCTATAAAGTCAATCACATTCTAATTGTGGGAAACAAAATGTAAAGAAAATAGAGTAGCAAGGCAGAAAGGTCCAGAAACCCTAAAAGACCCAGAAGTCCTTAGGTGATATAGGTAATCAATATAAAAACAGGGGAATTCAGGGATAAAAGCAGGACATTTGGTAAGACCATGAGGGTCTCTGTAGACACTAATAGGGAAGATGATCAGGCCTGGTGATCATCAATCTCATCAGAAGGAATGTGAGTCAAACAGATGGTGCAAAAGAAAAAAGGCAAAATGGGAGGAAACACCTAGTGGTGGTTGGGCCAGAGACAGGTAGAAGTAGAGGGCACCCCCAGGGGGAGCTGCTTTTCCCACTCTCCAAATGTCCTGCAAAGCATTCTCTATCAGCCAGTCCATTGGTGTGGGTAGCACTGGGGGCCTCTGTGGAAGTCTGCATGCAGCTGGAGTCCAGGAGGGGCCACCTTGTCACCATCTGAACTAGGATGTCCCAGCATGAACGTGTCAGTTGTGATGCAGGAAATTTTCAAGGTCGAAGATACAAGTGTTATTTGCAATGATCATGATCTTTGTGCATCTTGTTATGAGAACGGTGCAACATTGACAAGTCATATATCCAATGCATACTGTATTGACAAGGATAGATTTAGATTTGTATCATGGTGGAGAAGCTCTCCCAGTAGAGCAGCTGCAGTCTTTTACTTGTTCCTATTGTGAGAAAATGGTTTAGATGGAAACATCTCTTCGAGAACATGTTACTTCTGAACATGCAGAAACATCAACAGAAGTGATTTGTCCAATCTGTATAGCATTACCCAGCAGAGATCCTAAAAAATGCCACAATGACTTTGTAGCTCATCTCACACTTGAACACAGAGCCCCTAGCAATTTAGGTGAATTGAATGGTGTTCTACATGATTGGGCATTTGGAGGCCCTTAGGCAGTAGATCAAACAGGTATTTTACTGATGGGCATTCTTCACAGAGTTCATATATTCTTTTTTTTTTGCCTTTTTTTTGGGAGGGCAATTGGGGTTAAGTGACTTGCCCAAGGTCACATGGCTAGTTTTTGTGTTAAGTGTCTGAGGCCTGATTTGAACAGAGTTCATATATTCTAAGCAGTAGGGGAGCTATATCCTCAGTTATCATGGATATCTCAGTTCTCAGGAGTGAGACTTTCTACAGAATGACAGCTCAATACCTCTGGCCCCTCAGCTTCCCAATCACAACCTCTGCAGCCAGAATGACAACATGCACAGGCAGCATGGCATCAGTTGGAGACAGCTCATAATGCAACCAGGCACACTAATAGAAGCAGCATCACCACTACAATTGCACAATCAACAACCAACATGTCAAATATGGAAAACAGTCAGCAAACAATTCAGAACTCTCCATTTCTTCTTACAAAGTTAAGTGATCCCAAGATGTCAGAAATAGCATCAGCCAATGGGAAGTAAGTGAGCAGACCGTAGTCTGTTTGGCCAAGATTTTCTACTGTCTACTTTGATGCATGAGGAAAGTTCCTTCTTGGGTGAGAATGAAGGGAAGAGAGAAGGAGGAATTGAAGATTTTAGCACTATGGGCTGGAGAGTTTTTATGCTTTTAGATGTTGCTTTAGAAAACCTACATTTAAATGAATAATAAAAAGGAAATGAGCCACTACCATCTTCTCTTTGATGACATCCCAACTCACAGGCAATATCTTCTGTGCCGTATTTGCCGATGGAAAGTGGACGACAACCATCTGCAAAGAAGTGGGAATAGCAGCTCCTAAATCTCTTCCTTGGGGCTAACCTCAGTCATTATCATCTCACAACATTCTATGTGAATTGTCTTATGGTTCTTTCCCTTTATATTATTCTAGTCAGTTTATGTGTTGTCTTCCTTGTTCTCTCACTATACTTTCTATCCATTCGTATATAAATCTTCTTATGCTCTGGAAATTTAAAATAAAATAATCATACAGCAAGACAAAAATAATGATACCAGATGTCCATTCACTCCTAGGAATGATTCTAAATTACGTATCCAAGTCCTATAAATCTGAAGGCCATAAAATTTATCTCTGAGTTTCTTCAAAGCATCTTCAGTTAAGCTCTAAGCATAGTAGAATGTACCAGTAATGTTTCCACAGATTTTAATTTGTAAACTGGTTTCCACAGAAATGACATCTTGTTTATACTCTGTGCAGTTTGTTTCAAAGAAGCAATAAAATTCAATAAAAATCTAATATAGTGAAAATGCAAGAAATTAAGAATAATGACTTGCACATGGATAGAATAGGGCTGGCTATTTTCCACTCTAAAAAATAAACATGATTAGAGGGGAAGACCATTTGAAAACAACAATATATAATTAGTGAGAACAATGCAGAACACTAGCCGGCCAACAGCTTCAACAGAATTAGACACAGTATTGGGACCACTGATGGAGATTTTGTGGTTTGCCTCAATAAATCAGATGGATTTTTTTCTCACTTGTCAGGGTCCATACAAAAGGAGAGGAGTCTCCCTGACTCTGGGCACTGTTGTGGCAAACAACTTGTCCAAACTTCTCAAGTTACAGTGATTCAAGGTCAGGGCCAGGCTTTCGCTACCTCCATTCCAGTTGGCTTACCACATTCCAGATCCCTGAGAGGAAGGCTTAGAGATCCCTTATGACCTGTCAGGCTGGAGCCATGGGAGGGAACATATTCAGGGTCATGGACATAGATTAAGAGGCAGCAGGGAATAGTAGAAAGAGTGTGGGTTTGAGGTAGAGGACCTGGATTTGAAACCTGGCTCTGCTGCTTACTACCTATGTGATCTTGGGCATGTTACCTGGTGTATTGGGCCTCAGTTTACTCATTTGTAAAAAAATATTTTGGGGGGAATTGGGCTAGATCAATGATGTCAAATTCAAATAGAAATGGGGCCACTAAACTAAACATAAGGATCTTTGTGGCCACATATTGACTTAGAAAATCACATATTAATATTATCTATATTCTATTTTTATTTTATTAAGTATTTCCCAAATACATTTTTTTATTTTTTGATTTTTCAGAGGGGAAGGCAGGGCAATTGGGGTTAAGTGACTTGCCCAAGGTCACACAGCTAGTAAGTGTTAAGTGTCTGAGGCTGGATTTGAACTCAGGTTCTCCTGATTCCAGGGCCAGTGCTCTATTCACTGCACTACTTAGCTGCCCCAAAGCTGACTTTTTGAATCTAACTATAAGAATTTATGTTTGTCCTTCTTGCACTTAATCCTCCTTTCCTTCTAATTCTTTTTTATAACATGGATAATTTGGAAATATGTTTAATATGATCGTACATGTATAGCCTATATCAGATTGCATACTGTCTTGGGGAGGGGGGAGGGGGCAGGGAAGGGAAGAGGAGAAAATTTAGAATTCACAATCATATAGAAGTGAATGTTGAAAACTAAAAACAAATAAGCCAATACATAAAATTTAAAAAGAAAGAGGTAGAGGTCTTCAGATTATGGAGGACACTGAATGCCAGGCAGGAGAGTGTGAGCTCTATTCAGTAATTAATAAACAAATAAACAAATGAGCATTTATATGGCAGCTACTATGTGCCAGGTACTCTGCTAACCACTTTAAAAATATCACCTCATTAGATCCTCACAACAACCCTGGGAGGTAGGTGCTATTATTATCCCCATTTTACAGTTGAGGAAACTGAGGCAGACAAAGTTTAAATGACTTGCCCAGGATCACATAGCTAGTGTCTAAAGCCAGATTTGAATTCAGGTCTCCCTAACTCCAGATCTAGCACTCTATCCAATGCCCCACCTCACTGCCTTCAGGGAGTCACCCAAGCCTTTTGAACAGAGGATTGATGCAAGATCTTCATGAAAAGAAAGATTATTCTGACTGCGGTATGTAAGCTTTAACTGGAGAGAGAGTAGAGATGTGTTGGAAAGATACTGTAATAACCCAGGCAAGGGCCTCTGGCAGGATAGTAGCAGTGGCTACAGAAATGACCTTACTCCTCCTGTTTCACAGAATTACCTTGCATTTCTTATATAGTTAGTATAGACATGTATAACCTGGGCTTCAAACCTGGATAATTTTGGATGACTTTCCTAAATGGTGGGAAGAATGAAGACTCAACACTGTGTGCCTGTGTAAAGCGCAGAGTCAGCAGAGGAATTGTCGATAGGAGTGACATTCGTCATTCTTTTTTGAAAACGATACATGCTCAGTTCCATACTCTCTTTGGAACATACTCATGTTCAGTTGTTTTCAGTTGCGTCCAACTCTTCTTGACCCCATTTGGGGTTTTCTTGGCAAAGGTACTAGAGTGGTTTGCCATTTCCTTCTCCAGCTCATTTTACAGATGAGGAAATTGAGGCAAACAGGGGTAAGTGACTTGGCCAGGGTCACACAGCTAGTAAGTGTCTGAGACCAGATTTGAGCTCAGGAAGATGAGTCTTCCTGACTTCAGGTCCAGCTATCTATCCAGCGCACCACCTACCTGCTCCCTACAGAAGAACAGAACACAGCTTTAACATTTAGAGAGTAGATCTTGTCTGTTATTGCTATATTTAGATTAGAATGGATCTGGTGGGTCTACAAAAGGTGGTTTTCAGAATGAGAGGAGCTACCAAAGTCTCTTAGTTTTCAGACACTCCACTGATCATCAGAAACATTCCCAGGAAATGCTGGTGCCATTTCATGTGTATTTTTTTTGAAATTATATATATGCCTATGTAATGCACACACACACAAGCATAATTATATTTAAATCAGCAAAAATTCACCCTCTCTCCCTTATCTCTCCCCTCAACTCCCCACTCCCACCCCCACCAATGAGAATGAAAATCAAAAGCTCTGTTACAAATATGTATTGTCAACAAAACAAATTTCCTCAATGACCACGTCCAAAAAAAATTTATATGTCTCACTCTGAACTATGAGTCCTTCACCTCTCTATCAGGAGATGGGTAGTGTGTTTCACCATTAGTCCTTTGGAATTGCAGTTGGTCATTACTCTGATCAGAGTCTCTAATTCTTTTAAAGTTGTTCTTCTTTATTATATTGTTCTCCTGGTTCTGTTCACTCTTCATTAGTTTATACAAATCTTCCCAGATTCCTCTGAAACCACCCCCTTTATAGTTCTTTTTTTCCCAAATGCTTTATTAACTACTGGCTTACATCATTCATTTCCATGAGATTTTGAGTTACAATTTTTCCCCCATTTTTCCCTACCCCCCACCTCAGAAGAGCAGTCCCACAGGATATTATCTCATCCCATCTGCTCTCTCCCATTTCTTCTCCCATACCCCCTTTGACTTTTTCAATTATGGCAAGGTGAATCTCTGTGCCCCAATGCCTATATATCTTATTTAAAATAGTATTAATAATAGTATTTATATATTTTTAAACATTTGATTTTAAAACTTTGAATTCCAGATTCATTCCCTTCCTCCCTTGTCACCCACCTTTACTGGGAAGATAAGCAATTCAGTATATGCTGTACATTTGTAGCTATGTAAAACATTATCATAGTAGATATATTATAAAAGACTGAGTATATTTCCTTCCCTCCTATTCCACCTCCCACTTGGTCTATTTCCTACTTTGATCCTGTCCATTTTCAAAAGTGTCTATTTCCAACTTCCCTCACCCCCTTCCCTCCCACCCTCCCTTCTATCATCCTCTCTCTCATCTCCTACCCCCTACTCTCCTGTAGGGTGAGATATCCTATTTAGTATGTGTGTCATTCTCTCCCTGATCCAAATTCAATGAGAATAAGGTTTTGCCTTTTTGCCTTCCTGTTCTCCCCCTCCCTTGTAACCATTTTCCCTTGCCTCTTCTATGTGAGATAGTTTACCCCATTCTGTCTCTCCCCATCTCCTCTTGTTACATTCCTTTCTCACCTTTTAATTTAACCTTTTAAGTATCATCCCTTCCTATTAAATTCGACCTGTGTCCTCTTTCTATGTATACCAGTAAACATATGTATACACATTCACATATGTATTCATATGCCCATATACCCTTCTTCAACTATTTTCATACTGAAAAAAGCTTCATCAGTTACAGTTATCATTTTTCCATGTAGGAATGTAAATAGTTCAACTGTGATAAGCTCCTTATGATTTCTTTTCCCTATTTACCTTCTCAAGCATCTCTTGCTTCTTGTATCTGAATGTCAAATTTTCTATTTAACTCTGTTTTTTTCCTCAAGAATGCTTGAAAGTCCTCTATTCCACTATTCCATATTTTCCCCTGAAACATGATACTCAGTTTTGCTGGATAGGTGATTCTTGTTTTTAATCCCAGCTCCTTTGCCCTCTGGAATATCATATTCCAGGCCCTTCAATCCCTCAGTGTAGAAGCTGCCAGGTTCTGTGTTATCCTGATTGTGTTTCCACAATATTCAAATTGTTTCTTCCTGGCTGCTTGTAATATTTTCAACTTGAACTGGGAATTCTGGAACCTGGCTATAGTATTCCTTGGAGTTTTCTTTTTGGGATCTTTTTCAGGAGATGATCAATGAATTCTTTCAACCTCTATTTTGCCCTCTGGTTCTAAAACACCAGGGCAATTTTCCTTGAGAATTTCTTGAAGGATGATTTCTAGATTCTTTCTTTGATGATGGTTTTCAGGTAGTCCAATAATTTTTAGATTATCTCTCCTGGATCTATTTTCCAGGTCAATGGTTTTTCCCATTAGATATTTCACATTACCTTCTATTCTTTTATTTGTTTGGATCTGCTTAGCAGCATCTTGATTTCTCATAAAATCACTAGCTTCCATTTGCTCCAGTCTAATTCTGAAGGAATAATTTTCCTCAGTGAGCTTTTGAGATTCTTTTTCCATATGGCAAATTTGGCTTTTTAAGGCATTCTTCTCCTCATTGCTTTTTGAGCTTCTTTGCCATTTGAGTTAGTCTATTTTTTCTTTTTTTGCTTTTTGGAGGGCAATTGGGGTTAAGTGACTTGCCCAAGGTCACACAGCTAGGTTTTTTTGTGTGTGTGTGCGTTAAGTGTCTGAGGCCGGATCCGAACTCAGGTCCTTCTGACTCCAGGGCCAGCGCTCTACTCACTGCGCCACCTAGCCGCCCGAGTTAGTCTATTTTTTAAGGTTTTATTTTCCTCAGTCAGGCTGTTGACTCTCATTTCATACTTTTTTGCATCTTTCTCATTTCTCTTCCCAATTTTTCCTCCACTTCTCTTATCTGCTTTTTAAGGTCCTCTATGGCCTGTAACCCACTCTTATTTTCATTTGGGGCTTTTGGTGCAGGAGTTCTGACCTCTCAGTCCTCCTCTAGTTCCATGCTTCGATCCTCTTTGCCCCCAAAATAGGAGTCTAATGTTGCACTTTTCTGTTTATTTTGTTTCCTTTGCCTAGGCATGTTGCCACTCAATTACTTAACTTTTGGGCTTGTTGCCACAGCAGGACTCTGCCACCAGCCAGGAGAGCTTCTGTCCCAAACGCTGGGGTTTTCTCAGCTGCCAGAGGTATTAGTTGGGTGCCCTCTCTGAAGCCTTCACACACTCTGGCAAGCTGGTCACATACCCCAAGACCTCCCCCGCCCCAACTGCAATCCAGATCCAAGAAGGTTAAAGCAAGAGCTATTACCCCCCTAGACTGATTGCTGGATCCCCCTACAGTCCGCAGGCCAAGAACTGAAGCTGCAACATGGCGGCTGCACCTTGGCTAATCAGCAGCTTCTCGACCCCAGGGAAAGAGGCTGATGCACTCTCCCAATCACTCTCAGAGTCCATACTGCACTGACCTCTCACTTTGTCCTAGGCATCTATTTATTGATAATTCTGGAAATGCCACAGCTGCTGGTGTTCTGGAGTCTCTCCAGCCAGCTGCTGGTCTGGGCTAAAACCTCCAACTCATATGGGCCTGGGCTCGGCTCCCAGAGTGCTGTGCTGGCTGCTCCCTGCTGGGCTGCCAGGCTGTCCTCAGCAGGAGGTTAGCTTCTCTGTGTCATTTTGTGGGTTTTGGAGCTCCAGAGCTTGTTCAGAGTCCCCTTTTACATAAATTTGGAAGTGGTGGGAGCAGGAGCTGTGTGGAAATGATGTTTCTACTCCACCATCTTGACTTCACCCCCCCTTTATAGTTCTTATAGCACAATAGTATTCCATCACATTTATATACCATAACTTGTTCAACAATCCTCCAATTTTTGAATACCCCATCAGATTCCAATTCTTTGGCATCTCAAAAAGAGCTATAAATATTTTTGTCCATTCTTAAGAATTTGTTTTGTTTGAGAATAATCTTTTAATCACTTCCTTCTAATTTTTTCTTCTCCCCTTTCCTTCTTTCCCTGTTGAGTGCAATGTTTTTCTGCACCTAACAGTCTCTCTCTCTCTCTCTCTCTCTCTCTCTCTCTCTCTCTCTCTCTCTCTCTCTCTCTGTATTCTTCTCTCTTTTGACTAATTCAGACAAAATGCTGTTCAAGCATTGTTACTCTTTCCTACCTCCTCCTTGTTTATCTACTCAAACTTCTAATTGTATATCCTCATGTGAGATAATTTTCCCTAACCTTCCTTTCTCTTCCCTCTCTCCCCCAGTGTATTCCTCTTCCCTTGTCTTTCCATTCTTTTCTTAAGATCATCAAGACCACTCCTAGGTTTTGTCAAATTAGACTCCCTCTATGAACCTTGATGATGATAAGGTTCTGAGGGGACACCCATCTATACCTCCCCACTTTAGAATGTAACTTATCATTGTCTTTTGAGTTTGTTTTAGTATTTCTTGTTGTCATGAAGTTATTGATGTCTATTTGGTCCATTCTTATTCTCAGGGAATTTGTCGCTTGGGAAAAGGTTTTTTTTTTAACCTCTGTGCTAAGTTATTCTAATAGCTTTCCAATCCTTGCTCCCATAGTTTTCATGTATTTTCTAGTTTTTTCTTTTACTTCTCTTATTTAATTTATCAAAAATAATTTTATACTTAAAAAACCTCTCACTTCATCTTTTCTAGGAATTCTCATTGAATTTGTACACAACCTATGTTTTCCTTTTGAGGTTTTGCTTGTAGAGTTTTGGAGTCATTCACTTCCTCTGGGTTTGTGTCTTGATTGTCCCTGTCATTATATAGTGGGATTATGGTGGGATTATTTTTGTTTGTTCATTTTCTCCACCTACTTCCTGACTTGAGACAATGTTAGGACTACTCCGTACACTTCTGGGGGGAGGGTCTGGGCTATTCCTATGCTGCTTTCTTGGGAGTACTAGATATCGTATTATTCTAGGACCTTTGGAACAGCTCAAACTGGGGACTTGAAAGTTTTTGTGCTCCCAAAGGGGTCTGATCTAGGATTACAAAGTCTGATAACCACCCCACTGTTCCATGAGCTCTGCAAATTCATGACCTGGTTTGGATCTGAGCAACAGTAGATTTGCTGCTGGACTCAGCCACTGTCCACCACCTGGGAAGCTCTTCTGGTTCAACACGACAGAACTGTAGCCTCTGCTTTGGTCTGGGATTCCTGCCCTGGTTATTCCTTTAAAAACCTCAGCCTGGGCTTGCAGTTGGAACTGAGAGCCTGCCCTGTTCCTGGAATCTGAGCCACACAGCTGCTACTTGTTTCTGGAACTGTTCATCTCTTTGTATAGCAACTAAGGTCAGTTACCATTCCCTACCCCTGAGCACTATCAATGGGCACTGGGACCTTCCTCAGTCTGCCCTGGATTTGTTAACCAGAAGTGAGTAGCAGGCAATAAAGCTGCCATTTGGCCTCTGTTTCCGCTGCAGTGTCCCCTTATGGATCTAGGATCTCCTCTTGCCCTGGTGCCCAGCTTCTCTCTTGTTCTGGAGTGCTCTGAATAGACATACTCCTACCCAGACCCTGGTCATGAAGAGTTGGACATGACTGAGACAACTGAACAAGAGTCAAGTGCAGCCTCACCGAAATAATCTTATCAGACTATCCTCCTGCTGGCTGACATCATCCTAAGTACAGAAAGTGTAGCCTGTGGTAGGAGTACACATATTATTTAGTGCCCCAGGGCCCTATCATCACTTAATACCACTAATACCAAACTCTAAGGATGGGGTCTAGCAAAGGGGTTACATAATCATCCTCCCCAATAGCAAATATTTTTTGAGTACCTGTTATAGGTGCACAGAATTGTGCTAGGTGCTAAGTATAAAAGACTCATACAAGCCCTCCAGGAAGAAGCAGAGCCTGGCTTTTACTCAAGTCTCTTGTCTAATCTCAAAGCTCTTTCTACAAGATGGTCCTAAATTCATGGTCCTGAGGGCTGCCACTATGCAGGAAGGCTTCTGAGAATCAGAATCACACAGAATCAGAGAATGACAGAGTAGGAAGAAACCTCAGTGGCCATCTATCACCAAAAAAAAGGATTCCCTCTCTAATATGGCTGACAAGTTGTCATCTAGTCTGTGCTTAAGGGAAATTAAGGGAATCCCACTATCTCCTGAGACAGCCCTTTCCACTTTTCTATAGTTCTATGGTTACTAAGAAGATTTTCCCTGGACCAACTTTATTTTTTCCCTTTTCTGCAATTTTCATTGTTCCAGTTCTTATCCTTCTTCCACTTTATGGAAAACATGATGATTGAGTTGGAACCTACAGAAAGAATAAGGGAGTGGCTAGGTGGTGCAGTGAATAATAGAGTATCAGCCTTGGAGTCAGGAGGACCTGAATTCAAATCCAGCCTCAGACACTTAACATTTTCAAAACTAGCCATGTGACCTTGGGCAAGTCACTTAACCCCAATTGCCCTGCCTTCCCCCCTCCAAAAAGCAAACAATGAAAAAAAAGGAAGTAAGGAAGGGAGAAAGAGAGAGAGGGAGAGAGAGAGAGAGACTCAGATAAGCAGAGAAACCCATGAAATGTATTCTAGGCAAGAACATGGTGTGTTCAGGGAATGAGAAACAGAAGAGTTGAGCCTGGGCCTTGTCAATGAGAAAAATGAGATCAAGTCGTAGAAGCATTTCTCCACGACCCCAGGTCATTAGATTGTTTGGAGAAATTCAGCAAGAGAACCTTTGCTCAAAGATAATGTTGGAAGGGAGGAGAAAGGGTTGAATTAATTTGGGAGCTGGAATGAAGTCTGATGGTCTTTTCTTCCTCATTCTTTATCCCTGCCCTTGACACTATTGATAACCCTTTCCTCATAGACATTCCTTTCTGGATTTTGGCGACACTTTCCTGGTTCCCCCCTTACCTCCCAGCACTTTAAAGAGTTTAGGAAAGAAAACTTCCTTCACATCTCACCTCCTATGACCCCTCTCCCCCCACAATTCTTTTCCCATTGCCCTGACAGTAGGGGTATTGGCAAATCAGAGGAAGGCCTTTAGCATGTCAGGTGGATGCACTATTGAAGATTTATTTAAAATACAAACACACAAATAAACACACACACTTATACACACACAAGAATTGTATAGGATGTCAATGTGTTATAATCTATACCAGCTGAGGGCAGATTGGTTCTCTAATAATTGGGGCCTCCACTGAGCTAGAGTTGTGAAAATAGTCAGACTGGGGCAGCATGGGTTTTGGTGTAGGGGCTCACACTGCCATGATTTAATTGTGGAAAACTGGACTCACCATGCTACTGCAATTCATACTGTCAGTGACCCAACACAAATTTCAAAATGTTTCCTTTTTGCAATTTGAAAAGTCTTGATGCTTCATAATTAAGTTACATTAAAGAACATCAGCATTCCATTAAGCTTAACAAGTCTCCCTAATGGGACCAAAACTAGTTTGAAGAAAGATGTGTTACAGAGAGGAAACAAAGGTTAGCCTTCATGATTACAAAGGCAAGAGGAGGGAAATCATTGCAAATTCAGTTCTGTCACTCACAAAGATAATTTGCCAGGGAATGTTCTTCATATCCTAATGGTAAGGTCTAAAGCCAGATATGCTCATGAAAGCTGACAGATGTCTTAAGGGGCTTTACCCCAAATACAAAGCATGGTACAGAATAGGAAACTAACTATATCTGAGACCAAGATAATATGCCAGGATACATTTGCATGCAATTACTTTTTGTTTATTTAGGAAAAGTTACAAAGAGACCATTCAGGCAACATAAAGCCTGATACTGCATAAATGAAACACTATGATCTTCTGTATCACTCTTCAGTCAAAAGTAAGGTCTGGGGCCTGAATTAACTGTTTTTATTTTTATTTTTTTTTTGGTAGACACGAGAGTTCAGTCTAAGAACATAGCTCTCCTCTGTTCTAAGTTCATAACCAACATCTTTCCTATGCATAGCATATGTGGTATGCTTATAAACATTTAACAATCAGCTCTCCAGGGAGAAAAAAGAATGCAGGACACACTTTTTTTTCAGAACACACTTTTAAGTTGAATCGGCACTGTTAATATTTTCCCCGTCACTTTAAGCCTAGACAATCATCAAAACAGTAAATAAAGCCCTAATTTGCCCATCCTCATATAGAAATGCTCATATGGAAATTTTAACAATCAGCTTCCCCAAACTAACACAAACAAACTCTAGCACATATTTAAAAACAATGTCTTATGAGGCAAAGTAAGTTACTTTCATTCATTCTTTTTGAGAAGAGAGTAACATTGCCCAGTAAATAATAAATTGTTTTGCACACAGTGGGCGCTTGGGAAATTCTGTGGATTTGCTTAAACAACAACAACAATCACCAAGAGGCTAATTAACTGGTTATCACTGGATTTATTGCTAGGAGAGGATTTTATTTTAATAGAGGAGGACACTGAGGCCCCCAAATATTTAAATGGCCTTTAACAAGCAGGTAAATAGTATCTGAAGCTCAATCTCTAACTTCAAACCCAGTGCTCTTTCCACTACAGTATGCTTGCTAACTTGACTGATATTGCTAAGGATGTTTGAGCTAAGGAGACCCTACAACATGAGGTTATTGAGAAGAATGTATTTTGTACACTATAGAGTGCCATAGAAATGTGAGTTAATATTTATTATTGTTATTATTATTTTATTTAAGTGAATTCCTTGGACATAAATTTTCTCCATGATTTTAAAATGGCAGATTGCCCAAAGAAACAATGGAACATGAAATGAAGAGTCAAAAGGTTAGAGGATTTGAAACTTCAACAGGTTTTTCAGTTCTTTTCCATTACACCCTGACTAGTTATACCTAAGGGATTTTTCAGAGTTGCAGGGGAGATTGAAATGTCATCCCTTGAAACAGATACTTGGAAATCCATCATTCCAGAATGAAGCTGCCTTGATATTCATCTATAATGTGAAGTGTGTCCCCTCTTTCATCCCTCAAAGAAATGGTTTGGCTACTGTGTCTTATTTCAAGTTTTACAGACTTATTCTTGAATATTCAGATGCATATATGACCTCAGACATGAAACTATGGTAGAGGCAGGGAAACCTCAAAATGAAACAAAACCCAGCGTATCTGTTCTTTCTATCAGAGTCTTTTGGAGAAATCTAGAAAATTACCTAGGGTGAAGTTACCTGGAATGGTCATCTGGAATGTACTACTCCAGCCACTGACAATTCCAAAAGCACCTACCCATTTTCTACACTTGGAGACCAGTCAGATAAGCAATCCTTTCCTATTTGCCACAATGCATAATGATAAAGCCTATTGTTGAAAATAACATACAACATCTTACTTCCTGCCCTCCCCCTCCCTTGTTTTCTGCTCGTTGAATCTAAACCAGTATTGAGAGGTTACTTCCCTGCCAATCCTAAACACTCAGGCAGGGAGTGGGTCATTCTCTGGTTGAAGAAATACATTGTTTTTGCCCCAGAGTAATTCCTTAATGTGAAAACTGAAATACAAATTCAGATATGAAGAAAGAAAGCCTTTAAAGAAACTAGAATGAAAAGGGAGGTATGAGGGATTTTTTAAAACCTTCTAGTCAAATGAAATTTCCACATTTCTGGCTGGTGTAAAGAATATGAAGAGAAAGGAACTCAATTCTCAGGGTGCAAAATCCTGAATATATGAGCACACAAAAAACCACCTGTGCCCAAGTCATAACAATATGAAAATAAATTTCCTTTCTGAGGAATATAGAACTCTTCTATTGTCTGCTGGGTACTCAATGAGTCAAACTTGAATCACTTAGAATACATTAGCAAAGAGGAACACACCAATCTCATTTGTCACTGATAGCAAACTGGAGTTAATACCAATAAGGAATCATAATGATGGAATCAAAAATTACAAATTCATAGAATGTTAAAGTTAGAAGGATCATTAAAGAACATCTGGTTCATTGTATTTTTAAAAGAATAATTTGGGTTAGTTCTTGTATTTTTAAAAGAATAATTTGTTAGAAGCATAATTTCAAATATTAATAAAAACAAACTAAATTAATATTTATGAATTATTCAGTTTTTAAAAAAAGATTTCTATGTGCCAGACACTTCTGTGCACTAAGGACTGGGTATATAAAGACAAAAATATCCCTATCCTCAAGGAGCTTACATTCTACTTCAGAAAAATAACATACAGAAATAAGTAAATATAAAATAATTTTGGTATATTAACAACTAGAGAGATCAGAAAAGAATCCCGGCGGGGGGGGGGGGGGGTTGGCTAGGTGGCACAGTGAATAGAGCACCAGCCCTGAAGTCAGGAGGACCTGAGTTCAAATCCGGCCTCAGATACTTAACACACAAAAAAACTAGCTGTGTGACCTTGGGCAAATCATTTAACCCAATTGCCCTACCTTTCCCCCTCCAAAGAAAAGGATCCCACCTAAGTATCTAAGGTATATATACATGTATATATATATATATGTGTGTGTGTGTATGTATATATATGCACATATACACATATGCATACACACATACATATATATACACACACATATATATATACACATATATATATACACACACACATATACATGTAATCTTGTAGCTGTTTGCCTAGAGAAAATTGAACACATGGTCAGCCAGTCAGTCAAGAAGCATTTATTAAGCACTTAGCACCTGCCAGGCACTGTGATAAGTAGAAAGAAAGATAGTTCTTACCTCCAAGGAGGCTACATTCAGATGAAGGAAGACAACATATAAAAGGACGTGAAAAGATGGGGCAGGAAAAGGAAGGAAGGTACCAGGAACAGGACCATGGTTGAGAAAGTTCTTCAGAGATGAATCCTCAGTGTAGCCTGGAGAGAGATGAAGACAATTTTGACCTAGGTCTCTTCAAATTAGGGGGTCTGGGAGGAACCAAAGTACTTCTAATGTATGAAGTAATCTAGGGGTGGAGTGAGTTTCAGGATGAACAGGTGTCTATGGCATGGTAGGGAAAGCTCTGTGGAGATGAGTCAGCAATGGACAGTGTATGAGATCACCAAGAAAAATACTGTAGAGAAAGAAAGGTGTTTTTGAAGAGGACCATGACATCAGGAAGGTAATGCCATGACTTGAGAGTGAATAGGATTTAAGTGAGGAAGGGCTGTGCTAGGTCACTGACCTCACTTTCTCCTCCAGAACCATCTGGGTCCAATGGCAAGATACAGATCAGGATGGCTAGAGATGGCCCTGTGTAGGGAAAGAAGAGAGTTCCAGAAAGAAGCTTGGTAACTGAAAGGATCATGGTGGCCTTGAGAAGAATAGAGAAATTAGGAAAAGGGGTGGGTTTGGGGCAGGGGAAGGTAATGAGTTCTATTTTTAAGTGTCGAGTTGTGATAACTTATTATTACTCCCTCCCCTGGGTATACCCACGCTATCTTTGTCAATTCATCACTACTGTATGTGTGTCTATGTTTATACATACACACACATATTTCCACATATCATTTTCACTTACATAGTTGTGGTTATCATGTATAGTGAGTGATCTGATTAAGTTTTTTCCACTTAATTCTTTTGCTCTTCTCTGTAATTCTTGATTGCATTATGATCTGTTATAATATTGATCATCATAGTTCATTCGATCATTTCTCAATTGTTGAATTTTCACAAATTGTAATGTTTAGGAACATGGTTTTTCCATATGGCATATTATATATCTATATATAAAATATATATAGACATATTATTATGATATTATATATATATGTGTGTGTGTATGTGTCTTAGGATATATTTCTAATAATGCATATATACTAGATAAAAGAGTATGGTTTTTTCCTTAAAACACTCTCACCCCAATTTGTGGAGGAAAAAGTTGAGACTGTGACTGAAGATTGTGCCCTATCTGAGGTCATAAACTAATTACTGGGAGAACTGGAGCTGGAACCCAGATCCTGACTGATTCTTGTACCATGTTGCTTCTACTGGACTTAGAAACATATTTGACCTGGGAAGGAACCATCTAGTTCAAAACTTTCTTACAGTTATGGAAGTAAGACCCAGGAGAGATTAACTTGTTTTAAAGTCACATAGGTTCTAAGTGTCAGTCAACAGCTAGTCAACAAACATTTACTAAGGGCTTATTATATGTTGGCCTCTATAAAAATGCTGGAAGCAGAAATACAAGCAAAAAGAAACACAGCCCCATCCCTCAAAGAGCTTACATTCTAGTGGGGGGAAGATAATACATAAAAGGGAGTCAAAAAAAGGGCCCATGGTGGAGATGAATCAGCAGAGATGCTTAGAGAGGGATGAAGACATCTTTGGCTGGGGCTTCCTTAAATTGGAGACTCTAGGAGGAATCAACCAATCAGGAAGAGGTAGCAGGGGTGGGGAGGTTACTTCTCATGTAAGAAATAGTCCCTAGGGGCAATTAGGTGGTACAGTAGATAGAGGACTACTAGTCCTGGAGTCAGGAGGACCTGAGTTCAAATCTGCCCTCAGATATTTGACACTTACTAGCTATGTGACCCTGGACAAGTCACTTAACTCCAATGACCTCACCAAAAAGAAAAAAGAAAGAAAGAAAGAAAAAGAAATAATCCTGGGGAAGAGTAAGCTTTCAAGATGAAGAAGTTTCCAAAGTTCTGTGGAGATAAGTCAGCAGGACTTTCGAACCCTTACGATCATACTTTCTAAATGTGGGTATTCCTCAATATTCTGTTCTAGGTTCACTTCTCTTTTATATTCTTTCTCTTGGAAACCTCATCAGCTCATATAGATTTAACTACTGTAACTATGCAGATGACGCCCATATCTATCTACTCAGCCTCAGTCTCTCCCCTAAGCTTCAGTCCCATATCACCAACATTTCAAACTGAATTTTCCAGAGACATCTCAAACTCAACACATCCAAAACTAACCTATTTGTCCTTCTTTTTAACCCTCCCCTCTTCCAAGAACCCTGTTTCTGTTGAAGACATCACCATTGTCTCAGGTTTGTAATTTCATCATTCTCCTTGACTCCTAACCCACCGTCACTTCACATGTCCATCTTGCTGTTTCTACCTCCTTTCCAGCACTCAAAGGAAGGCCTCAGGTCAGGCCCTCATCACCTTTTGCCTAGAGCATTGTAACAGCTTCCTAACTGGTCTCTCTGCCTTGAGGTCCTTTTACTAGTCCAGTTCATTCTACATATTATTGCCGAAATAATATTTACTTTATATTTATGCTGCATACATTATTGTTCAATCATTTCAGTCATGTCCAATTCTAGTGAAGTGTGTGGGGCTTTCTTGGGAAAAATGCCAGAGTGGTTTTCCATTTCCTTCTCTAGTTCATCTTACAGATGAGGACCTGAGGCAAACAGGGTTAAGTGACTTGCCCAGGGTCACACAGTTAGCTGAAGCCAAATTTGAATTCAGGTCTTCCTGATTCCAGTCCTGGAATTTTATCCACTGAACCACCTAGCTGCCCTAATGCTGCATATAATTTTACACATATTACTGGCCCCTGTAGAAGCAGGCTCCTCACTAGTAGATGTTGTTTTCTTCTTTGCACTTTTATCCCTGGGTTTTAGCAGAGTGTCTGGCACCTAATAGTTGATTATTAAAAAATTGATTGATTAAGATGAAGAGAAATGGACAAGATTTCTCTTAACCTGGTCTCCCATGCTCTGTATATGGTAAAGCACCAGGCATGTAGCACAGAGATCTATTTGCATGTTATGGTGAGAAAGTGAAGAGTGACTTTTATTTATTTATTTATTTATTTATTTATTTTTGCTTTTTGGAGGGCAATTGTAGTTAAGTGACTTGCCCAAGGTCACACAGCTAGTTTTTGTGTTAAGTGTTTGAGGCCAGATTTGAACTCAGGTCCTCCTGATTCCAGGGCCTCTATACACTGTACCATCTAGCCACCCAAGAGTGACTTTTAGATTGATTAAGGCAGCCTGGTTCCAGAGTGCAGTCCCCGGGTCTATAGAATTTCAGCATTCACTGATGGTCTTCACTCCACAAAATCTCTTGCCACACCATGGTTACAAGGAACTGCCCTGGTCTGGTTTTCAAATCATGTAAGATGTATGGTGGAAATGGGAAAACAAGACAAACAAAACCTGCCTTTTCAGACAGTCAGGATATGCTGGGTCATAGATTAATATAAAAAGAAGCACCACAATGCTATCTTTCCTTGGATCAACTGATTGACCAACCCCCACTTCCATCTAAGCCCTAACTAATTGTTTTTCACTAATGCACATGATTAGTGGCAGTGCCTGTTTTTGCAATTAAAGGCCTCTGTCAGAGGAAGGTGACCGACAGGCTTCCATGGGGCAGTGACCAGTTAAAGCTTCTGGAAAGCAAGTTGTTCACACATGGGAGGAAAATTAACTCCTTCAAGGTGGAAAGATTGAACTCTCTTATGGGATAGATGGAGTCCTATGGCTCCTGAGGATGTCTTTATAGTACAAAACCATGCACTGATGGTGACCGACCAAACTGAATTTGTACTTCTTCAAGTTACCGATTGGAGTTATATTTATGTTATAGAGGAAATCTTCACACCAGTTTGGTGTTGGAATCATAGAATTGTTGCTGGTGTTTCTGCCAGCATCTAAACATAAAGTAGGTTGTCCCAATTGAGAGGCTACAAAATCTAGAAGAGTAGCTTCTTACCTGGGAGCCCAAGAAAGTGGAAACTATTTCAGACAACTCTGGGTAGGCTTGCATAACCCTTCTGTGGAAATCCCAGCACTAACAATTTGCAATTAAAGTGAAAGTGGGTAAAAATAGAATGACCTAGCCTTTCAAAAATGGTCATGGTCCCCAGGCTCTAGAGTCATGTATGTACCTTATAACTGATCCACAAATGTCCACAGAGAACCCCCCAAACAAAAACAAAACAAAACTGTCCATAGAGGAATACAATACAGTGGTTAAAAAAGCAAAGGTTAGTGATCTGACATTAACATTTTTTTTTAACAGCCTTCAAAGACACAAAGGATCAGGAAGTGAGAACAGGTTGGAAAACTTTCTCAATCCAAGCCAACTCTAATTGCGTCAACTCTCAATTATCTGCAGCAAATATTGAATCACAGATTGTCTTTCTGGGCATACTCCCGAGCAACTGCTGGGTCACCTCTCCATCCCTTAGCACTAGCTGGTGTGGGCTCAGGAATGTCAACTCATTTTGTGATTGGTCTAAAAAAAAAACATAATTAGGAAGGTAACTCTGCCAGAGGCAGGGGGAAGCTTATAATGTATGCAGAATCCAATATATTTCTTTTATTATTCACTGTTTTGAATTAGCTACCTTACTGCTTAGGGCAGCAAATTCCAGACTCGGTATAAGGGTACTTTAGTTTAAATCCTGGCTTTATGGCAAGTCAACTTTTTTTAGACTCAATCTCCTCATCTGTGAAATGGGAATAATAATACTATGCCACCCACCTCACAATATTATCATAAGGAAAGTCTTTGTAAGTCTCAAAGCACTATTGAAATTCAAGTTGTTATGAGTTGTTCCTCTGAACTGATAAACGAGAGAAGATCAAATAATTGAGCAAAATTTTGTGCTGTTTTGCTAATCTAATTTTGCATTAGTTCATTTCATTCCTGCATCTCAGGGATGTTATTGGAAAGTTGGTTTTGTTGTTGTCTTTATCAGATCCATGGTATCATCAAAGTAACAAACTCCTGGTTAAGGAATTCCCCATACACATTGGTGCCCTCTGTAATTCCATCTTAGCATTGCTTGGGATTCCAGAGGCATTAAGCGACCTACCCGGAGTCACAGAGCCAACAATGTCAGAGGAAGGACTTGAATGCAGGTCTTTCTAACTCTGATGCCAGCCCTCCATCCACTACTTTGTGGAGTCTGTCTTTCCCAAAGTGTTACAAACTCTCAGGGTTAATGTTAAGACTTTGTATGAAATTTGCTTTTGAAAATATGGCACAAAGAAACTTTCTATTGTGATAAAATCTCCTCTACGTGTGAAACAATTGAAAAAGGACTGGGTTGGCTAATCATAGGCTTAGGAGCTAAAATGGACCTGAGAGGTCATATAGTCCAACTCTTTTATTTTAGAGATGGTATCTGAGGTTTATAATGACTTAGGTCTAGCCATACAGCTACTCCAACAAGCATTTGTTAAGTGCACCACACCCTCTGCTAAGCTCTGAAATGGAAAACAGCTCCTGCTCTCAAGAAGCTTCCATTCTAGGGGGCAAAGCCAGGACCAGACCTCTCATTTTGACTTCAGGGGTCTTTATTTAGCACCATGCAGCCTCCCTAATTAGCAGAGGAGAACCTGAGAATGAAACTATCTACAATCACACCTGAACTGAAACTGGAATATTTGCATTTTTCACAATGAGCAAAAAGCAATAAGGATGTAGGAAATATAGCTGTGGCAAATGTTCACTCATGTTAAGATGGCTTCATTGTGAACATTGTAAAATTCCCAGACATGGGACCCAGGGGTGCAATCCCTCTTCCTGACTCCAGTCAGGATGGTACCAGTAGAAGTGACCAGTCACGCAGATTCTGGAGTGCAATTCTCAAGCACCCATCTTATAGAGGCTATAAACATACTGTAAGAAGAAAGAATCCTACCAAACTTGGGGAAATGAGGGTTTGGGGAGGTGGAGAGGAAAGACAGTCCTTTATCCTTGAGGGGAAATCTAACCATAATCCTTTCTGCTCTTTTGGGAGCCTGTGCCCTCCTATGTTGTCCTAAGAAATGGAAATGGAGGAAGAGAAGAGGGAGAAGAGTAGTGGTCAGGGTCTATAGTGCTTGAAAGGTGGGCAAGAAAGGTATAGATAGGAATATGGGCAAGGAGTGTAGGGTACTGAGTCCTTCTCCATTTATGGATAGCCATAGATTTAAGTTTGCATAAGTATACATACAGTTTGCACATGCATGGATCTATTTGCCTGGGTCCATTTTTCTATCTGTGTATGTATGTCTCTGTTTATATCTTTGTGTGTATGGTATCTTTGTATGTTCCAACTACAAAGGCTATAATAATCCTCACAAGAAAGTATCTAGTCACTTAGAATTCATTTAAGCATCTAAGCCCAGACAACTTATATCCCAAAGTGCTTAAAGATCTGGGAGGTGTGATCTCAGAGCCACTCTGTAATCTTTGGAAAATCATGGAGAATGGGAGAGAGAGATGCCTAGGACCTGAGACAGTAGATGGACAAATGTTGTTTGGGTTTTGAAACTGGAGAAGAGGATGGATTCTGGAAACAACACATGGTAAACCTGGTATGAATTATTGGCAAAATTCTAGAATGGATTAGTAAGATGATGCTTGTCCAAATTTATAAAAGAATGCAATAATTACTAGCTACTACCCTGGATCCATTAAAAAAAAACAAGGTGTGCCAAGTCAATTTCATTTTCTTTTTTGATAGACTTTCTAGGTTGTTAGATCAGAGTTGATTTTAAAGATTCTCTTATTCCATGAAGGCTGTAGACACAACTTATCCTGATTTAAAGAAATTACTTGACAAAGTCTCTCATGATATTGCTTTGGATAAGAAGGTCCAGAGCAAGCAGCATAATAGTGTAGTTAAGTAGATTTGCAACTGGTTGAACAAACATACACAAAAAAGTCAGTGAATTGGTTAGTTTCAATCTAAAAGAATCTCTCTATAAGAGTGTCACAGAGTTTTACATCCTTGGTCCTGTCCAGCTCAACATTTTGGGGGATTTTTTTTACTCTTTTTTTAACATCACGTTTAACATCATCATGAATACATACCTCATCCCCTGCCCATTTATATTTCCCTTGAAACAATCTTTTAAAAGGGAAGAAAAGCAATCAAGCAACACATAAATCAAATCTGATTGTGTACATAGCATAATATACACATAGATTTTTGCAAGAAAGGAAGGGAAATGAATTTTCTCAATTCTTTTCTATACCAGTGTAGCAGCAAGCACCCTAGTATACCCAGGGTGGCTGCAACACAGATTCTTAGATCTGCTTTTCTAAAAGAAAGCAACTCAAAATGGGTTAACAATTTTGCTTTAATCAAACATATATCATTTACCTAGTTCAGGGGGGAAAGGTCAGCACCCTGAACTTCAGAGAATACAAACAAGTTACAGGCAGACAACAAATACAGAGAAACATAAGCAGACAGGCTTCCAACTGTCTGACAATTATATCCATACCTAGTCAGTTACCAGAGAGGGAAGCACCAACATCTGGGGTTTCAAAGCTGGGGGGCTCAATGGCTGCTTAGAGTCTTTTCTGGTCAAATCACACAACTCTTCTCAAACTGAGCCCCAAAACAAAACTTCACATCAGGGTATATATAGCCTTCTCCTGGGTCAGAGAATGTCACAAACCTCTTGTCCCACTGCCAAATCACAAAGCATCAAGGCGTGGGCATTGCTGAAAAACAAGCCTCCTGCCACAGGTTTCAGGTGACCACATTCAGCCTATTAGGGGGTAGAGTATATTTTCAAATCAAGGAAGATTCTCAGAGTCACTTAAGCCTATCAAAGGGCCTAGGGGCAGGGAAGATCTTAAATTCCCATTCCCATAACAACCAGCTCAACATTTTATCAGTGATTTGGATGAAAATGAATATGGTGTCTTCAAAGGAACCCTGAATTTGGATATTAGAAAAGTCACTTATGGTCCTCAATTTCCTTATTTGTAAAATGGAGGGACTGGATCAGACAATTTCTAAAGTTCCTTCCAACACTAAATCCTATTATCCTAATAATAGGATAATTGCTTATCTTAAATTATCCTGTGCTTAACTTTTTCTTTTTTTCAGATGATACAAAGACAAGAAGGATAGGGAATATGGCAACTGAAAGTGAACTCTAGATGGCCCCATAATATGGGGCCAAAGTCACCAAGAAGAAATTAACACTATGGTGGTTGTGTGATCTTATATTTGTGAGACCTTCCTCAATAAGGACAAATCTCAACACTTCCACATCCTGTGATATTCTCATGGGTACCTTTTCATGAACCCTCAACAAAGCATCTATCTAACATGAGGAAAGCCCTCCTTGAATTTATTTTTTTTTTGAGGCAATCAGGGTTAAGTGACTTGCCCAGGGACATATAGCTAGTAAGTGTCTGAGGTCAGATTTGAACCAGGGTCCTCCTGATTCCAGGACTGGTTGCTTTATCCACTGTACCACCTAGCTGCCCCCCTTGGATTCTTTTCATGTTTTTTGGATACCACAGTAGCAATCTGCTTAGGTATTTGTAGTCTTCACTCTTGCTACAAACCTGACCTATTTATTTTCCTGGTGGTGAGTTCTCTTGATCATGCCTTTTAAACCCCTTTCCACATGTGAGCTCTTATTGGTAATATACTTGAGCAAGCCCCTTACCTCCAATACTAACTAGCTGTGTGAGGCTAGTAGGCACTTAAGGTTTCTCAGTCTCTGTTTCATTGGCTGTCAGCTGAAGATAAAAATAACCCTAGCACTTTCCTCATAGGGTTTCATGAGGATCAAATGAAATAATATAGGATAAGCACTTTGCAGAACTTAAGGTGAAATATGTATCAGTTGGGTTTTTTTTGGTTATTGTCTTTCCAGTGTCCTTTTGTCCTGCATAATTTTTTCTGAAATTATAAATTCTATAATTCATAACCATAGAACCATAGAATTTCAGTTTGAAAGACTCCTCAGAGTTCATCTGGTCTTCACTTTTCTTTTATAGATGACAAAACTGATACCTAGAGATGTTAAATGACCCGTCTGAGGTCAAGACTATAGTAAGTAGCAGAGCCATGATTTGGAGTCAGATTAGAGTATTTAGAACTAAAGAAATGGTCTCATCAACTACCGATTGGACATCTTGAACTGAATGTTCCATGGACATCTTTAACTCAGTATGTCCAGAATTGAACTCATTACTTTCTTCCAAGTCCCTCCCATCTTTCTAACTTCCCTGTTACTGTCAAGAGTGCCACCATCTTCCCTGTTACCCATGCTCACAACCGAAGGACCATCCCTGACTCTTCCCTCTCTCACCCTCCTGCCCATTTCCAAGCTGTTGTCAAATCCTCTCAATTCTACCTTCATAACATTTCTCAATTTTACCTTCACAACTCTACTCATGTATGCCCCCTTCTCTCCTCTGACACTGGCCATCATTCCCTCTTGTCTTGACTACTGCAATAAGCTTTTGATGGGCCTCCCAAGTGATTTTTCTAAGGTATAGGTCTGATCCTATCACTTCCTTATTTAATCAACTGTAGTGGCCTCCTACTGCCTCCAGGGTCAAATATAAAATCTTCTGTTTCACTTTTAAATCCCTTCATAATCTTGGCCTCTTCCTCCTTTCCAGTCTTATTACAACTTAGTCTTCTCCACATATTCTATGATACAGTGACATTGGCCTCCCTTCTATTCCTCAAATAAGACACTCCTGTTCCCAACTCTGGAAGTTCTCTGGCTTAGTCTCTGATTATGGTTAAGAATGAATATACTACTAATGGATGAAAATAAAAGTAGGGGGGTGGCTAGGTGGCACAGTGAGTAAGAGCGCTGGCCTCGGAGTTGGGATGACCCGAGATCAGATCTGGCCTCAGAAAATGAGCACCCACGCATAAATAATGACTAGCCATGTAACCTTGAGCAAGTTACTTAGCCCCAATTGCTTTAAAAAAAAAAAATATGATTCAGAGATAGATGAGAAAGAAACCAAGTTCAGAAATAATATCTTCAAAGAAAACATTAAGTTAAATATTTAAAATATTAAATTAAACAAAATACTTTAAAATACAGTCACACACACACACACACACACACACACACATTCAATTATGGAGTATACCTGTGGAGCCCCAGAAATTTTCCTTGGAATCCAAGAGCTCTGTTGGCACAGTCTAGAAGGCTTTCTCATAGAGCACTTGGTGAGGGTTGCATTCTACAAAATCCCCAAAACCTCACTGTAAACATGAAATTGCACACACATACATACAACACACACACACATACACACACACACATATCTTAAAATATCTCAAACAGAATTGAGTAACCAGATGTGCTTTACCAAAGTTGTGTAGTCAAAGGGACTATCAATTCCTTGTACTTTGAGTTGACACATTCCCTGCTGCCCAAAATAGCATTGGTGTTCTTTGCCACCATATGTACTCTCAAGTTTGTGTCCAATTTTCTGTCATCTCTAAGTCTCTTGATATTACTCTTTCTAAATCTCTTCTAACCTTTAAATCCCTGGGTCAGATTCTCAACCTGTGAAACACTATAAAAGCATCTTTTATGGCTATGGAATTAGTCCTCGGATTGTTATAGCAAACATTAAGCTAACTTGCTAAGAGTGAATGCTAAGGTGTTTATACAAAGTGAATCCAAGACGTGGTAAAGTTCAAAATCTACCCTATTTTGCTTTATTTGCAAAAGAATTAAGATGTAATTTTAAAATTTATGAGATTTTTCCCCCTTCCTTCAAATATATAGCCCTGACTCTCTCTGAGTTTATCAAAGATAGAAGACAAGATGGTAAAGTAAAATTGTCATTATTGCTCTTCACTTCTTCACTCCATCCTTCATTGACTCATGCTCTCTACAATGCTCTCAAGCTGCCCTAGGGTAGGGTTCCTCCTGCTAGAAGAAGCTAATCCTTAGTGTGAAGTATGTTAATGATTTAATCCTTTCAGAATCATTTGTATTTTTTTTACTTCAAACTTAAACTAAACTTTTAAACTTAAACACCAATAGAGAAGCTAAGAGAGGATTATATATGGAATTGTGAAATTCTATTCTACAAAACTTCTTTTTCAACAGTATATGATAAATTCAATGTTATTTTCAAAACAATCCTGCTTGTCAGTGCTTTTTTCTGAATTTCTTTCTCCTCTCTCCTCTATGTTAAAAAAAAAAAACATGGGGGGCGGAGCCAAGATGGCAGAGTAGAAACAGCTCATCCAAGCCACTCTGCCCCCAGATCCCCCCCAAACTATGTAAAACGGGACTCTGAACAACTTCTGGAGCCCCAGCACCCACAGAACGACACAGAGAAGCTAACCTGCCACTGAGGACAGCCCAGCAGCCCTGCAGGAAGGACCAGTGCAGCGGTCTGGGAGCTGGCAGGAAGCCGAGCCGAGCCGGAGCTGAGGTCCCCGTGAGCTGAGGTTTTAGCTCCAGGGCACCAGGGCCAACAGCCGGCTGGAGGAACCCCAGAACACCAGTAGCTGTGGCGACTCCAGAATTATCAACATAGACATGCCTAGGACAAAGTAAGAGGTTAGTGTCCTATGGTCTTTGGGACCTGTATTTGGGGAATGCATCAGCTTCCTCCCCTGGGGGCTAGAGGCCGCTGAGGAGACACGCCATTTTGTAGTTTTTAGAGGCAGCTCCAGCTCCTGGCCTGCTGAACCGTAGGGAGATCGAGCGATCAGTCTTGGGGGGTAATCGCTCTTGCTTTAACCTCCCTGGATCTGGATTGTGATCTAGGGTGGAAGTTGTGGGTGGGTTTACAGCTTGCCAGAAACGGAAGTTGCCCCCCACACGTTTGGGACGAAAATTCCTCTATCTGGCCTTAAAGCCATAGTGTGGCAACAAGCCCAAAAGTCAAGTAATTAAGTGGCAACATGCCAAGGCAAAGGAAACAGAAAAATGCAACCCTAGACTCCTATTTTGGGGGCATAGAGCGGGAAAAGGACTGTGAGGTCAGAAGTCCTGCTCCAAAAGCCCCAGGGGAAAACATGAGCGGGTTGCAGGCCATAGAGGACCTTAAGAAGGACTTTAAAAATCAAATAAGAGAAGTGGAGGAAAAATTGGAAAGAGAAATGAGAAGGATGCAGGAAAAGTATGAAATGAGGGTCAACAGCCTCACTGAGGAAAACAACACCTTAAAAAATAGACTAACTCAAATGGCAAAGGAGGCCCAAAAGGGCAATGAGGAGAAGAATGCCTTAAAAAGTCGAATTTGCCAGATGGAAAAAGAATCTCAAAAGTTCACTGAGGAGATTCATTCCTTCAGAGTTAGACTGGAGCAAATGGAAGCTAATGACTTTATGAGAAATCAAGATGCTGTTAAGCAGATCCAAACAAATGAAAGATTAGAAGGCAATGTGAAATATCTCATGGAAAAAACCACTGACCTGGAAAATAGATCCAGGAGAGACAATTTAAAAATTATTGGACTACCTGAAAGCCATGATCAAAGAAAGAACTTAGAAACCACCCTTCAAGAAATTCTCAAGGAAAATTGCCCTGATGTTTTAGATCCAGAGGGCAAAATAGAGGTTGAAAGAATCCACAGATCACCTCCTGAAAAAGATCCCAAAAAGAAAACTCCCAGGAATATTATAGCCAGGTTTCAGAATCCCCAGATCAAGGAGAAAATACTACAAGCAGCCAGGAAGAAACAATTTCAATATTGTGGAAACACAATCAGAATAGCCCAGGACCTGGCAGCTTCTACACTGAGGGATCGAAGGGCATGGAATATGATATTCCAGAGGGCAAAAGAACTGGGAATGAACCCAAGGGTCACCTACCCAGCAAAACTGAGTATTTTGTTTCAGGGGAAAATATGGTCATTCAGTGGAATAGAGGACTTTCAAGCATTCTTGAGGAAAAAACCAGAATTGAATAGAAAATTTGACATCCAGACACAAGAAGGAAGAGATGCCTGAGAAGGTAATCAGTGAAAAGAAATCAAAAGGAACTTAGCAAAGTTGAACTATTTACATTCCTATATGGAAAAGCAATAACGGTGACTGATGATATCTTTCTCACTATGAAAATAATGGAAGAAGGGTGTATGGTCATATGAATACATATGTGAATGTGTGTGTATATGGTTATGGTTATATATGGATAGAGGGATAGAGGGCATAGGTTGAATTTGTTGGGAAGGGAGAATACTCAAAGGATGAAATTATGAGGTGAGAGAGGAAAGTGGCAAAAGGAGATGGGGAGAGACAGGGTAGGGTAAACTATCTCATGTAGAAGAAGCAAGGGGAAGTGGTTGTAAGGGGGGGAAGAATAGAAAGGCAAAAAGGCAAAACCATGTTCTCATTGAATTTGGTTCAGGGAGAGAATGACATACATGCTAAATGGGATATCTCAACCTGCAGCAGAATAGGGGGAAGGGGGATGAGAGGAGGGAAGATGGATGGGAGGGCATCCTTGGGGGGAGGGGTGGTTGGAAGTACCCACTATAGAAGAGGGACAGGATCATGTGGGGAATGGACCAGGTGGGGGGTGGGATGAGTGGGAGGGAATTGTAAGCAGCCTTGTACAATATATCTACTATGATAATGTTTTGCATAGCTAGACATGTACAACATATACTGAATTACTTATCTCCCCAGAGGGAATGGGTGACAAGGGAAGAAGGAAATGGATCTGAAAGTCGAGGTCTTAACATTAAATGTTTCAAATATATATAAATACTATTATTAATACTCTTTTGCTTATAATTGGGAGATAAGATGTGCAGGCATTGGGACACAAAGATTCACCTTCCTCTAATGGAAAAGTCGAAGGGGGTATGGGAGAAGGTATGGGAGAGAGCAGATTGGAGGAAGCGATATCTTGTGGGACTGCTATTCTGGGAGGTTGGGTAGGGGAATAACGGGGGGGAAATGATTGTAATTCAAAATCTGGTGAAAATGAATGATGTAAAACAGAAGTTAATAAAGCATTTGTTTAATAATTTAAAAAATCTTAAAAAAAAAAACACAACTTCAATAGCCTTCTTTTTTTCTTTTGGCATTACTACTACTAATTCTCCCTATCTCCCAACTCCCTTTTCCATTTATATAAGTAAAACCTTAGTAACAAAAATGTATAGTAAATGAATTCATAAAGTAACTTTGTCCAAAAAAAATGTGTCTTTTTGCATCTTGTATATATCACTTCACTGTCAAGAGATGGGAAAAGTGCTTCATCACTGGTCTTTTGGAATCAATGCTTTGATGAGAATTGTCTTAAAGTTGTTTTGTGTATTTTTGTTGTTGTTATACAAATTGTTCTCCTGGATCCGTTCTCTTCACTCCATCAGTTCATACAAATCTCTCTGAAATCATATCTTCCATAATTTCTTAAAGCACAATAATATTTCATTACATTCATAATACAATAATTTGTTCAATTATTCTCCTAATGGGTTGGCATCCAGATTTCCAGTTCTTTGCTTCCAAAAATTAAGTGTTGCAATACATTATTTGTGCCTATCAATGCCTCTCTTTTTTCTTTGATGTCTTCTAGTTTTTTTGTCTAATAATAGTAGGGTTTTGTCAAAGGACATGTGTAGTTTAGTGATTTTTTTTTTCTTTTTGGAGTGGGGAGGGCAGGGAAATTGGGCTTACATGACTTGCCCAAGGTCACACGACTAGTAAATGCTAAGTGTCTGAAGCCAAATTTGAACCCAGGTCCTCCTGACTCCAGGGCCAGTGCTCTATTCACTTCACCACCTATCTGCCCCTTTAGTGATTTTTATAGTTATAGTTCTGATTGCTTTCCAAAATGGCTAGGTCAATTCACAGTTCAAGCAAATAGTGCATTAATCCTCAAAATTTCCATTTTCATTTTTGTCATCTTTGCAAATATGATTGGTGTGACATAGAACCCTGAGTTGCTTTATTTGCATTTTCTTGTTATTAGTGATTTTAAAAATCACTCATTTATTATCACTGGATTTTTATATGACTGTTGAGAACTTGGATTTCATCCTTGAAGAATTGCTTGTTCATATTCTTTGACTACTTATCTACTGGAGAACAGTTCTTGTTCTGATTTAAATCAGTTCCTTATAATCTTGAATATCAGAGAAATTTGCTGCAAAAGTTTTTTTTTCCTCCTATTGTTTCTTCTCTTAGCACTACTACACATTTTGCAAAGAAGAAAGTAGTGAAAGAGAAGAAATGTAATCAATACCAGTGGTTTATAACTGGAAATCGGCTCCTGTTCTAGTGTACCTTCCCTCTTCCTTTCTCCCAGACTCTTTCATTGGTTCTTAAATTTTTTCCCTTTTATTCATCCTTCCAGACTCATCCTCTGAAGCTGAAGTGTGTTTTACTTGTTGATTATTCCTTTTCTTGTATTATCTTCCCTCTTAATCCCTGCCTATCTTCACCAGTTTCCTGTTGAATTTATTTTTATACCAAACTCTCTCTCTCTCTCTCTCTCTCTCTCTCTCTCTCTCTCTCTCTCTCTCTCTCTCTGTCTATCTCTCCCTGTCTCTCTCTGTTTCTCTCTGTCTCTCTGTCTCTGTCTCTGCAGAAATTCACCTTAACTCCTCCATGAATTCCATCAGTAACATCTAAAAAGTGAATCTGAATGGATTTTAGAGTGATGGAATCCATTGGGAGATAGAGTGTGGCAGATTTCCAGTCCAGGAAAGTGCACAGGTAGGACTGGGCAGGGCAAGTGTGAAGCATGATGGGGCTACATCAGCATGGACCAGAGACCAGACCACAGCAGAGAGAGTGTGAGCCCCAGCCAGCGGCCAGAAGATTCACCCACAGCAGGGGCAATTTTTAGACTTCTCACTGTGGGACAAAGGATCTGGGTAAGAGAAAACGCAGCGCCCAAAATGACAGCAGCTTTTCCTGGGCCTATCAGCCCTCAGCCTGGATGTTTAAAAATCACCTATTGAACTTCTGGGAACCAAGATGGCAGAATAAACCCTAGCTGTCCTAATCCCCCTCCCTCACCCTGAAAACCCAGAGATTATTGCCCCAGTGTAAAATCCTGAAATAGTAGAAGCAGTGGCAGGCTTGGGAGTCCTAGAGGAAGGGTATGACTGAAGCTGTGCCAAACCTGAAGTGAGGAGTGGGAGGTGTTCCAACAAGCCCCATCTCAGCTAACCAGCAGGAGATCCCAAAGATCAGAGGAGTAGAGCCAGCAAGTGCTAACACCAGAAACCTAGGTGTGCCTTAGCACAACCAGGGGAATCTGCAGATACCAGAGTTGCCAGCCACTAGCTGCTGAGCCTACCTGAGCTGTAGCCTAAGGGCACAGACCCAGAAACCTGAAGTGGCCAGACCAACCCTCCCCAACACCTTACTCTGTGCTCCTCAAGGTAACTCAGGGGAAACACTGAGAGTTCTGGCCTTGACCTCAATCTAGACACCCAAAGGCTACAGCAAACAAAGTCAACAACCAGGCCCCTAGCTCCCAGCTTGAGAAGTGTGGATCAGAGCCCTCTGTACCCTAGAAGTAGAAATCCACTTTGAAAGCTAGGAAATAAGCAATCACAACGGACAAGAAGAAACTTGCAAAGGTAAAACCAAAGACAATTGAATCCTAATATTGTGAACAAGAAGAATCACTTTCAGGAGGCACCATTGATTCTATATCCATACCTGAGACCACAGAAGGAAATATGAACTGGTCTCAAGTCCAAAAAGCATTCTTGGAAGAGCTCAAGAAAGATTTTAAAAACCAAATTAAAGCAGTGGAAGATAAACTGACCAATTCTTTTAAAATTACATTGGCCAAAGTGGAAAAAAATCTCACTGAAGAAAACAAATCCTTATTTTTATTTTCCCTCTTGTTCTAATAGATCTGGGCAGGTTTTTTTTTAAAAAATTATTTCATGAAATATAGATTCCAGGCTTTTTTATGACTCTAAGGGTCTAGTGATTCTTAAATTATCTCTCCTTTACTCATTTTCCAAGTCAGTTGTTTTTAATAACAAATACCATACATCTTCTTCTAATTTTTCAATATATTGACCTATTTCTAATATTTCTTGTTGACTCTCATGGATTCATTGATTACTATCTGTTCTATTCTGACCTTGGAAAAGTCTGTTATTTGGATAAAGTTTACTACTTTTTTATTTATTCCATTTCTAATATAATCTATTTATTTTTAAAATTCTTTCTCCCAGAGCTTTTGTTTGATTTTTTTTTAAATCTCTTGTTTCTTGTTTCCAAGTATTCATGTAGTTCTGGAAAATCTAATTTTTTTCCTCTGCATCTCTGCTTATAGTTGTGAAGTCACTTCATTCTTCTAGGTTGTATTTTTGGTTATCTTTGGATCTGTAATAATTATTTCTAAATGGTCAGTATTTTTCTCTGTTAGTTTCTTAGTTTTTAAAATTTGGGCTTTGTGCTAGGACCAGATTCTTCCCCCTGCTGAGCTATTGGGTAGGATAATCATCCCTACTTGGTCTCCGTTGCAGTCACTTGGGCTCTGGCATTGACCTCCACTTCCTTGGATATGTTTATGCTAAGAATTCTGGTAGGTTTAAGCCCTCTTGGAATCTTTGAGGTTCAAAGCATAGAAACTTTAGAGTCCTCTTTGACCTCTTAGAGCCCTTGAGTCTGCAGTGTCCTGCTTTGAATGCTGCTGCACCAAGATTAGTCATTATCATCCTTCATTTCTGACCACTCTTCTATGGGTTTCCACCCACCCTGGGGCTTTCTCCCATAGCCCGCCTCACTTATAGCCTCTATATATAAAGCCTTGGGAGGTTACAGATGGCTATACAATTTCTGTTCATGCCAGGAAGTGTCCATCTTGTTTGCCTGTGCTGATCCTGGATTTTCTTATGGGCTCTATTTTTTTTTGCTCATGGTCTCTGCCTGACTGTTTTTGTGAAGTGCCGGAGGGAAAGAAGTCACTGTGGTTTCTCATTGGATTTCTTATTCACTATTCTGATAGGAAGAATTTGTAGATTTTTACTATGGTATGGGAGCAAGGCTGCCTGCTTGCATTCAGGTAGCTATCTTAGCTGGAAGTAAATCATTTGAATATTAAAAGAGAATTACAAAGGAAGAATCTCAAAGAAATGAATCTAAAATGATAGAATTTCTGCTGATTTGGTACCCAAACAGAGGAGATTGTTTTAGACATCAAGACATTCTTGGTGCATACCATGTAGGCTTCCCCAGAAAGCCAGCCCTGTGGACAGGTATTCATTGTGATTGATTAATATAAAAGAACATTTAGACATTTAATGAAGATTGAAGAAAAATATTTTAAAAATACACAAGAGGCAAGACCTTAATATCATATACTCACAATGGACTCAGTGGTAGAAGGAAACATGTTAATAAGTCTTTTCCCCTTTCACTGAAATTGTATTAATAATGTTTAATTTCTAGCAGAAAAATTCATTGAGTAGCTCTTATTTGGAATCTCACAATATTTAGAATTCATTTTATATAAACACTCAGTCTTAAGAAAGGCTTTTGACTATTAGAGTCAAGCATGCTTACTTGGCCAAAATAGCTGGCCATGGTAATCATGACAACATGAACACAAAAAGAGTTCTCCTGGCATAATGGAAAAAGTAATGGATCAGAAGCCAGATGACCAGAGTCCTAGTCACAGGCCAGCTGCTATTAACTTGCCATGCCATTTTAAATGACTCACTGCCTCTCTCTGGACCTTGGGTACTTGGCTATAAAATTAGGTCATCAGACCAGATGACCCACAAGTATCTGAGATGACGTCTGATTCTAAATGTCTATGACTGTTTGTCATTTTGGCTGATTATGTTCTAATATTTTGTAGTCAGGGAAGCAGCAATAGTGTAGATGCTGAGAACTAGTCTTGGAATTGAGGAAACCTGAGTTCAAGTCCTGTCTTTGATACATATTAGCTGTAGGACCCAAGAACCTAGGGAGACAATGGTCTAAGTTGTCAAATCAGTACTGACTTGCATTAATAGAGAAAGTTTTCTCACAATGAAGCTTCCTATGCCAGTGGAATCAAAAATTCTATTATTGGGGTGGCTAGGTGGTGCAGTGAATAGAGTACCAGCCCTAGAGTCAGGAGGGCCTGAGTTCAAACCCGGCCTCAGACACTTAACACTTATCAGTTGTGTGACCCTGGGCAACTCACTTAACTTTAACCTTAATTGCCCTGCCTTCCCCCCTCCAAAAAGCAAAAAAAAAAAAAAAAATTATTTATCTTTTAGATGCTTCTTGGAGACCATGAGGTATCTGTTTGGGAATGTCTTGCCGATTTTGTAGAAAACTACGGACCAGGATTGGGTAATTGTAGCCCAAATGCCCCTTGTTTCACGTCCTAAACTCTGCTCAGACTAAGGTTATGGTCACCAAGTAGTCTGAAACATTAGCATCCAGACAGTCCCCCAAAGTCCTACACTGGTTTAAAAGAATTTTAGATATAGAATAATGCAAGCCAAAAATCATGGGCAAATACTGAAACATAGGCAAAACTGAAATTAAAAAGCAGCATACAGGGCGGAGCCAAGATGGCAGAGTAGAAACAGCACTTCCAAGGTGCTCTGCCCCACACAACTTCCAAACAATGTAAAAGGGAAATCTGAACAACTTCTGGAGCCCCAGCACCCACAGAACGACACAGAGAAGCTAACTTCCTGCTGAGGACAGCTCAGCAGCCCTGCAGGGAGTGGCCAGCGCAGCACTCTGAGAGTGGGCAGCACAACGTGCTGGAAACTGACAGCACAGCGCTCTGGGAGCCGAGCCCAGGCCCGCGTGAGCCACAGTTTTAGCCCCAGGGTGGCCGGGCCAGCAGCCGGCTGGAGGGACCCCAGAACACCAACAGCTGTGGTGATTCCAGAATTATCAGCACAGATATGCCTAGAACAAAGTGAGAGGTTAGTGCCTGATGAACTTTGGAACCAGTATTTGGGGAATGCATCAGCTTCCTCCCCTAGGGGTGAAAAGCTGCTGAGGAAATGCAGCACAGAGGGCATTTTGCAGCGTCGGTGGCAGCTCCAACTCCTGGTCTGCAAACTGTACAGAAATCCAGCAATCAGTCTGGGGGTTAATCGCTCTTGCTTTAACCTGCTTGGATCTGGATTGGGGTCTTGGAGGGAGGTCTGGGGTGGGTATCCAATTTGCCAGAGTGGGTGGAGGCTTTACAGAGGCCACCCAATCTCCGGAAGTTGTGAAGATCCTATGTTTGGGAAAGAAGCTCTCCTGTCTGGTGGCAGAGTCCTACTGTGGCAACAAGCCCTAATATCAAGTAATTAAGTGGCAATATCCCTAGGCAAAGGAAACCAAATAAACAGAAAAATTCAACTTTAGACTCCTAATTTGGGGGCAAAGAGGATCAAAGCATGGAACAGGAGGAGGACTGTGAGGTCAGAACTCCTGCACCAAAAGCCCCAAATGAAAATACAAGCTGGCTACAGGCCATAGAGGAACTTAAAAAGCAGATAAGAGAAGTGGGGGGAAAATTGGGAAGGGAAATGAGAAAGATGCAAGAAAATTATGAAATGACAGTCAACAGCCTGATTGAGGAAAATAACACCTTAAAAAATAGACTAACTCAAATGGCAAAGGAGGCCCAAAAGGGCAATGAGGAGAAGAATGCCTTAAAAAGCCAAATTTGCCAGATGGAAAAAGAATCTCAAAAGCTCACTGAGGAGAATCATTCCTTCAGAATTAGACTGGAGCAAATGGAAGCTAGTGACTTTATGAGAAATCAAGATGCTGTTACACAGATCCAAAGAAATGAAATAATAGAAGGTAATGTGGAATATCTCATGGGAAAAACCACTGACCTGGAAAACAGATCCAGGAGAGACAATTTAAAAATTATTGGACTACCTGAAAGTCATGATCAAAGAAAGAACCTAGAAATCATCCTTCAAGAAATTCTCAAGGAAAATTGCCCTGATGTTTTAGACCAGAGGGGGAAATAGAGGTTGAAAGAATCCACCGATCGCCTCCTGAAAAGGATCCCAAAAAGAAAAGTCCTAGGAATATTATAGCCAGGTTCCAGAACTCCCAGATCAAGGAGAAGATGCTACAAGCAACCAAGAAGAAACAAATCCAATATTGTGGAAACACAATCAGAATAGCCCAGGACCTGGCAGCTTCTACACTGAGGGATCGAAGGGCATGGAATATGATATTCCAGAGGGCAAATGAGCTGGGTTTGAAGCCAAGGGTCACCTACCCAGCAAAACTGAGTATCTTGTTTCAGGGGAAAATATGGTCATTCAGTGGAATAGAGGACTTTCAAGCATTCTTTTTTTTTCCTTTTGGAGGGCAATTGGGGTTAAGTAACTTGCCCAAGGTTACATGGCTAGGTTTTTGTTTGTGTGTGTTAAGTGGCTGAGGCTGGAACTGAACTCAGGTCCTTCTGGCTCTGGAGCCGGCACTCTACTCACTGCGCCACCTAGCTGCCCCACTTTCAAGCATTCTTGAGGAAAAAAACCAGAGTTGAATAGAAAATTGGACATTCAGACACAAGAAGCAAGAGATGCTTGAAAAGGTAATCAGGGAAAAGAAATCAAAAGGAACTTATCAAAGTTGAACTATTTCCATTCCTACATGGAAAAACAATAACTGTGTCTGATGAAACCTTTTTCGTTATGAAAATAATTGAAGAAAGGTATATGGACATATGAATACATATGTGAATGTGTGTATATATGTTTACAGGTATACATGGATAGAGGGCACAGGTTGACTTTGGTGGGAAGGGATGATACTTAAAGGGTGAAGTTAAGAGGTGAGAGAGGAAAGTGACAAGAGGAGATGGAGAGAGACTGGATAGGGTAAACTATCTCATGTAGAAGAGGCAAGGGGAAGTAGTTGCAGGGGAGGGGAAGAACAGGAAGGCAAAAAGGCAAAACCTTATTCTCATTGAATTTGGCTTAGGGAGAGAATGACATACATACTAAATGGGATATCTCACCCTACAGGAGAGTAGGGGGAAGGGGGATGAGAGGGGGGATGATGGAGGGGAGGGAATTCTAGGGGGAGGGGAGGTTGGAAGTACCCACTTTTGAAGAGGGACAGGATCAAAGTAGGGAATGGATGGGGTGTGGGGGTGTGGGATGGGTGGGAGGGAAAAATAAGCAGTCTTTTACTATATTTCTACTATGGTAATGTTTTGCATAGCTATACATATACAACACATACTGAATTGCTTATCTTCCCAGAGGGAGTGGGTGACAAGGGAGGAAGGGAATGGATCTGAAATTCTAAGTCTTAAAATTAAATGTTTCAAATGTATATAAATACTATTATTAATACTATTTTGCATGTAATTGGGAGATAAGATGTTCAGGCATGGGGGCACAGAGATTCACCATGCCCTAATGGCAAAGTTGAAGGGGGTATGGGAGAGAGCAGATTGGATGAGGAGATATCTAGTGGGACTGCTATTCTGGGGTGGTGGGTAGGGAAAAAATGGGGAAAAAATTGTAACTCCAAATCTGGTGGAAATGAATGATGTAAACCAGAAGTTAATAAAGCATTTGTTAAAACAAACAAACAAACAAACAAACAAACAGCATGCAAACATATACTCAGAATTTGTAGATCAAAGCATTCAAAGCAAAAACCAAGTATACACACACATAACCTTGGTCTGGGCATAGTTTAGGACATGAAATAAGGGGCTATATCAGGATGTGTAGCACAAATGCTTTTCAAACTACAGAACATGAATAGATACACACACACACACACACACACACACACACATATATATTACATATATATATTTTCTTTTTGATAATTTATAACCTAAATCTCCCCTCTGTATTTTTTTCCTTCTCCCTCTCAAAGAATTTTCTCTGATTTTTTTTTAAGCAAAAGAGGAAGAGAAAGAAAAAAATTAGTCAAACGAATACATTGAACAAAATCAATCACTATATGCAATGTTTCATACCCATGGACCCTTCTCTCCCCAACCCCCCACTTTTGCAAAGGAGTAGAGGAATGATACCAGTTTTTAAGAACTATCTAGACAAAAGATATAGCTTCCCAATCAATCCTTGTTGCCTTCAGAGAGAATTAGGGGAATTCAGTAGTATGGATATCCTTGGCCTCTGCTTTCTGTTACCATAAGGCCCATTTAATACTTCATTTGGTGGTTAGGGTTATAGAGAAATTTTCCTCTTTCCAGTCTGGATGGTGACCAAAAGTCTCTGGGCTGCTTCTTTAAAAACCCAAGCTAGCCTAGCACTCATTCTCAAACACCCCAGTTTCTGATAAGAAAGACATAACATCAAAAGGCGCTAGAAAAATAATCTGTGGTTTTGCTGTTTAGCCAGAAAGGAGAAATTCTTCAGACCAGTCACAGGAGACAACCAAGTCATGAGACTTTCCTAGTAAAGGAATCCAGTTAATTAAAAGCCTCCACGGTTCTGTAATCTTGAACTTTTGTCAGGGTATTGCTGGACTCAGAGGCACTTTCATGTTTACTTGTGTTACATTCACAAGAAGGAGGTAAGATGTGATCAGTCCTTTGAATTCCAATTATTTTATTGGTTCCATAAAATCAGTTGCCACTAAAAATAATACTTTTAGTTGAAGGGATCCAGAGTTTATGAAGTTAATCCTTTTATAGTTGTTAATCTTGGTGAGCCCTTCTTCTAGTTCCACTATACTTAGGTAATGGGAAGAAAAATGCTTGTGACCCAGGGACAGAGCTGCAGTGTGGTTACGTGGAAAGTGTATAAGATTTGGAGTCAGGGATAATGAGTTGGAACCTTGGGTGAATCGCTTTGCCTTTTGTGTAAAGTGAGGGGGTTGGATTCAGATGAATTTCCCTTCCAGCTCTAAATCCTTTCTGTCACTGACAGGCTGACAGAACTGTCTTTCCTCTGGCTAATATGGTTTCTTCTTATTCTCCCAAATCTAATTAATGAGTTCTAGCCTTATCATAGAGATTCTTTATTTGGATAAAGGGGAAGATCTTCTAGCCCAGAGGTTCCCAAACTTATTTGACCTATTACCCCCTTTAAAAAAAAAAATTACTCAGTGCCCCTATGAAAATCTACTTTCTTTAACCCTTTAACTTTTTTTAAAATTTGTGTTATTTCAAAAAATATTTTTTTAAAAAATGATGCATCTTAAATTTAATAATTTATTGTAAATTTGTGAGTTTTTTTCATGCATTGAAATTTTGATGGCGCAATGTTACCTCATGTAATCATATAGTATCATACTGTAAAGAAATCATTGCATGCACATATTCCTGCCAATGCATACTGGACTTCCTGACAACATGCAACATGCTTGGCTGCCAGCACTTACTTGTTAAGACCTGCCAGTGGACTTGACCATTGATTGGTTATAATTTGCATTTTGTGTGTTTATTTGGAAAATAATTAAATCACTATGATTTTAACTCTTTTACATAACAGATGAAACATGTATAAATGGTTTTTCAAAATTTTCTTCTCTTCTTGGGGCGGCTAGGTGGCGCAGTGAGTAGAGCATTGGCCCTGGAGTTAGAAGGACCTGAGTTCGGATGCGGCCTCAGACACTTAACGCACACACAAACAAAAACCTAGCCATGTGACCTTGGGCAAGTTACTTAACCCCAATTGCCCTCCAAAAAAAAAAAGAAAAAAATGTTCTTCTCTTCTTTACTTATTCTTCCACAGCCTCTTTATTTTTATTCAATGCCCCTCAATTGTACCTGAGGCTACTATTTCTCCCCTAGATCATTTCAGCACCCCCCAGGGGGTGGTATCACCCACTTTGGAACCTTGTTCTAGCTCAAAGATTCTTAATCTGGGCTCCGTTTACTTATATATGTATATATATGTATATACATATATATATATATGTATGTATATCATAGCTTTCAATATAATTTATAATCTTAAATATTTTATTTTATGCATTTAAAAACATTATTCTGAGAAAGGACCATTAAAGGGACAGCTCAATGACACAAAAAAAGATTAAGAACCCCATCTTAGAACCAAAGCAAAATGAAAGATTAAGATAATTATCAACCTAATTTGCTCAGAAGACATGTATGTGTGTGTGTGTGTGTGTGTGTGTGTGTGTGTGTGTGTGTGTGTGTGTGTGTGTTTATTTTCCATGAACATTTTGTCTAGAAGAGAAGTCTCTGGGTTTTAGGTAGTTACTCAACAGTATAAGCATCCTCCATTCAGTAGTGGGTGTCCTGATGTGAAGCATTTTAATCTAGAGCAAATCTTGAATAGCCATGTAAGGAGCCTTTAGGCTATGTCAGGCCCAGGGCGAAGGAAATTCATAGTCCAGCTTAGCTGGAAATTGAAGAGATATGAGCCTACTTCTGGATTTTATCACTGCTACTGTTTGCCAATCAATGGAATGGAGCAGAGAGCTTTAATGCTTCCTACTGAACCCCTAACTAGTTTCTGTGTTTCTCTTCCTGGGATCTGCTGAGATAGTTTGCCCAAATATAATAAAAAATTATTATATTTAGAATCAGGAAATCATTAGATCATAGATACAAAGCTGGAAAGGTCCTTAGACACCATCCAGTCCAACTCCCTTAAATTACAGATGAGGAAACTAAGGCTCAGGAAAGTTAAGTGACTTGTGCATTGTCAAAAGTGGGGTTTGAACTCCAGTTCCCTGATTCCAAAGTCATTGCTGAATGAATGAATGAATAGAAAAAAGTCATTTATTAAGTTTTTCCTGTGTTCTAAGAAGTAGGATTGCAAATGTGAGACAATTAAGCCCTGCTCTCAAGGTACTTACGTTCTGATGAGGGGGATAATGCATATGGAAAGTTTCCGATGTAAGTCAGACAGAAAAGCAGGTAGTAACATCTCTTCTTTTAGGTCATTTCCATGATAAAATCACATCAGTTTTCAATGTTGAATTATGTGATAATGCTAAGGGCTTGAGCAGCAAGACCTTCCTTTTCTGTATCTTTGTAGCCATGACTAGAGGAGCAGTGATCACTTTCCAGGATGACAATTAAGGACACTGGGTTGAAAGCCTGGCTATTCCAGAGGCTCTTGGGTTAAAGGTTCTAGGCTAGTTCCATCAAAATCTGAGGGGAGATGGTGGTCAAGGTAATAGTGATAGTGGTTTGACTTGCCTGGCACATGTTCCCCCCAGGGTGGCTGTATGCTCTGGTGAAGCTGGTTTGCCTGTCCTCTATTTTTCTAATATGCTATCTCACCTCCCTAGTTGTTTTGTTCTGCTACTTTTTTTTTGCATTGTGACCTTGGGTAAGTCATTTGTCTTCTACTCAACTGTAGAGGTTTCAGCTGGATAATATCTCTCTAGCCCTTCTAGCTTTCAAATCATGTGATCACACCAGCTCCCACTTATACCTCCTTATACTCAACTGAAGTGAGACACATGCTTCTCACTTCAAAATGCTCTGCTGGTTTTCCTGCAGAATTTCCCAGTGAACATTAGTGAACAGCCTCTCCCCCCTGTCTAATGGTAGAATGATAGAGGAAGGGAAGTAGCAGTTGGCATGATGCTTTTATTAAATTCTCTGTGCCACATGATCTGACTTATCCTGGAGAAGGTTAGGCAGATTCATTTGCCATTTTGTGGATGTGTCTACAGTGCCCTAAGTGGACTTTTGCATGAATTAATCAGATAATGAATCCCCCTCAACCTGTCCCTCAACTTCAAGTAGCAGAAGTGAGGTCATAGGGAAAGGACACTATGTCAAGTGATACATGGAAAGGGCAAGAATTCTACTGAAAGATCTGATTGATTTGAATACTAGAGTACTGATTTTATTATTTGCTAGTTAAATCAAGTTATGGGAAACAAAATTTGTGGACTACATGGTTACTCTGTTTTTGCTCCCCTAAATTCACATAGATATGCATTTGCTTTTTATAAGCTAATGGCATGTATGCAATAACCTATTTGTTAATTGCACATGGTTTGATCATGCATAGGCCACCATGGCTCATTTCCTTAGAATGAAGGGAAGATTCAGAAAGTTCACAGAAAGGATTAATCTACAGGTAGGCAAACAAAGGTCCCCATTACTGCCTGTCTTCACTCCTCCTTGGTTGTTCAGACTCAAAGGAGCAGCCTTGTTGTTTGGAAATGGAACCATCATGGACTTTGGTGAGCCTCTGTCATTGGACATGCCCTGACCTCAGTCACTCACCCCATTACTCCCACTATTCTTCTTGGCTATGCTTCAAATGAATGAACAGACAAGAATTTATTAAGTTCCTGCTGTGTGCCAAGCACTATGGGGACAAAAATATAAGTGAGACAGTAGTACACATGTGGTGCCTGGAACATAGTACGCATTTATGTATTGTTAATGTGTTTTTACTTAATGGGAAGATCTTTCCCATCCATTAATAGGTCTATGTGACCTGCTTAAGTCCCATGGAAGCCTAAGTGACATGAGTTTGAGTTACATGAAACCTGTGGTGGGAGGAGATTGCTGAATGGGCAGAACAGGAAGGGGTGGAGCAGGAAGAAGTGGAGCTGCAGCAGAGCTAAGAGGAAGTTGGTCAGAGTAGTTAGAGCCAAGGGAGAGAGAGGAAGCAGGCAGCAAGCTATGAGTGTTTGTTTGTGGGAAGGCCCTAGCAGGGGTAGGCTTGGGGATGGTGGTGCCCTCTGCATTGCTATTGTGTATAGATTTCTTTGTTGCTATGATGGATTTGGCTTTTTGCTGTTTGAATAAATATTTTGATTCTGTCTTCCATGTGGAAAGTCTGTTATATTTTGAGATTCAGAATTACACTGGCATATTTATATCTGCCGTAGGTGCTATGAATATCATGTTGGCACTAAAACTTAATACATATTTGATTGATGGTGGCAGGGTAGATGATAAGATGGTAGCACTGGATAGGCCCTGGTTTCCTAGCAGATAGCTGGCTAGGAGATGAATCATGGTCTGAGGCCAGTGAGATATAATGTACTGAGCTAAATTTTCACTCACCAATCAGGATGGCTCACTCCTAGGATGGATAAATGACTCTAGCATAAGAAGACAGTCACAGGAATTTTGGATCCAGAGGATCACTGTTCCTGGCAGGGATAAGGGAGGGCAGCATTAAGGCAGATGGTAGAGTGGCTTTCAGCCTGGCATGCTCCCAATCCCTGGGAGCTGTTGTGTTGGGTATCAGTAACTAGGAAAAGAACATGCAGGCCTTCAACATGACCGAACTTTATTGCTGTATGATTACTGTGGGCAAGCCCTTCAGCCTAGGAACCATTCCAGCTACAAGCAGAAGAATTTCAGAGGAGAAAAACTCTTCAGGAATCAAAGAGAATAAAATCTTAACACTTTCCCAAAGCACCCCCTGACACACATACACAATATCATCACTCCCTTAGCTAATAATGGTCTTTTAACCAGCAAAGGACTATCTCTTTGTGAGGCTGTCTCCATATACAAATAGTAATAGCAGTAACAGAAACTCCACTTCAGCAGCTGTGATCACTAGAGAAGAATTATTGCCATCATTCATGGCTTTGTCATTTGGGTGAGTCTGGAGCTGGGGCCACTGGCAGGCCACCTGTAGGCATTTCTAGAGGGGATGCTTCTAATAGTTCTGCAGCTGCCAAGACACACCCCCACCACCCCACCCCCCAACATTTTAAATGGATTAACTTCACTACCCAACAGAGACTCATCTGAACTCTGGATTACAAATGACAGAAGCAAAAGGACCTCAGCTATCATTTCAGAAACATATTCTGGTACAGCGCCATATGTCCTGAAGAAGAACAACTCTTGTAAAAATGAGTGAAGATACAACAGTTTTGTGAATGGTTTTGCTTATTTTCTCAAGCCTTGTATTTTTAAAACAACAACTAAAAACATTTAACCAGACACATGATGTGGCCAGATTATTTGGAAAGCATTCCACTCAGTAGAAACTCTTTTGTTTTTAACTTTTAGTGTAATTGGAATTTAGTATTACCGCAAACACTTAAAAGTTGTTTTGAGCTCTGGTGACTATTAAGCTTTTTTGAATGATGTTTCTGTCAGTGTCCTCTTCAAATTACCTAAATAATTTCTAAAAGGCAGCTAGGTGGTACAGAGGATAGAACTCTGGACTCAGAATCAGGAAACCCTGAGTTCACATCCTGCCTCAGATACTAGCTGTGTGACTCTCGGTAAGTAATTTAACATTTTTTGAGCCTCAGTTTATCTGCCTTATGGAGTTGTGAAAATTAAATGAAATGAGTAAAGTGCTTTCCAAACCTTAAAGTTCTGTGTAAATATTAGCTATTATTATTGTTATTATTATTAGCTAAAAAGAAATTATATTGAAGATTTCTGCAGTAAGGTGATCAACTTCTATTCAGTCAATGGGTGTTTTTGAGAAGCAATCCCCCAACCCTTAATCTAAAAAAAGTCCTCCAATCCATCTTGCCCTACCAGAAAGGGGGAGGGCAGAGGGGGAAGGATATAGGAGAGAGCAGATTGGAGGAGGGGGTATTCCGTGGGATCGCTGTTTTGGGGTGGTGGGTAGGGGAAAGACAGGGAGAAAATTTATAACTCAAAATCTTGTGGAAATGAATGTTGTAAACTCAAAATAAACATAAAATTTAAAGAAAAAAAGTCCTCCAAATTGCAATATTGGGACAGATGGAACAGGTCTATAAAGAAGTCCCACTGGAAGGCATGGAACACCTCCATACCCCAGACTTGTTGTCCCAGAGACTTTTTCCTTCTTCTTTCCCTCTCTCTGTCTAAATCTAAACCTAAATTCCAAATAACCAATCAAGAAACATTTATTAAGGACTTATTATATGCAGGTATTGTGTTAAGCACTGAGTATACAAAGAAAAAGAAAATTAAAATCCTGCCCTCAAGAACCTTACAGTCTAATGAGGGAGACAACAAACATAATAGGTCTGTATAAGATACAACTAGACTAAATGGAAGGGGGGAAAGTGTCAATGTGTGTGTTGGGGGGAGGCCTCTTGCAGAAGGTTACCTTTGAGCTGTGATGAAAGAAAGCAGGAATTGTAAGAGGTGTAGTTGAGAAGGGGTGAATTACAGGAATAAAGATGACCAGTGATAAAGTTAAGAGACAGAAGATGACATGTCTTTGGAAAGAAAAAATGAGGAGGCCAATACAGTTGTATGGTTTAGTCCATAGTGGGAGAGTAAAGTGCAAGAAGACAGGACAGGTAAGAACACAGGTTGTGAAGCATTCTAAATGCCAAATGAAGGACTTTATATTTGATCCCAGCAGTAATAGAAAACCACTGTAATTTACTCATTTGTGAGGAGATATCATCAGGCCTCAGACACTACTGTGTGACCCTGGGCAAGTCATTTAACTCTGTTTGCCTCAGTTTCCTCAACTGTAAAATAATTGCTGGAAATATTGCAAACTGCTCCAGTGTGTTTTCCAAGAAAACTGAAAATGGGGTCAGGAAGAGTTGGACATGATTGAAAAGATTGGACAACAAAAATAAATAAAATAATCAAATCTACATTTTAGGAAAAATCATTTTAATAGCTGTGTAAAGGATCCTAGTAGATATTCCTTTTTAAAAAAAAATCAACAAAGATAAGTTCTGTGTGAGCAAAGCTTTTCAAAAGAATCAAAAAAGTGAATTAAAAAGAAAACATACAGTAGCACAGGGCGGCATTAATGAAATTCAAAGGCATTGAGCTACTTGTCCCTTTAACCCTGCCTAATTGATGAGACTGACAAAACCCCTACCCTCCTCTCCCAACATGGTAGCAGTGGGTTTTGCTTGTTCTTCATGTTCAATCATGTCCAACTCTGCGTTACCCCATCTGGGTTGTTTTTTTTTTTGGGGGGGGGGTGGGCGGCAAAGATACAGGAGTGGTTTGCCATTTTCTTCTCCAGCTCACTTTACAAATGAGGAAACTGAGGCAAACAAGGTTAAGTGACTTGTCCAGGGTCACACGGCAAATAAACATCTACAGCTGTATTTGAACTCAGGTTTTCCTGACTGCAGGCTCAGGGCTGTATTCACTGTACCACCTAGCTTTGAGGGTTGTAGGCCTGAGCAAATCCCTGTATTTTTGTGTGTGTGTGAGTGAGAATAATCAGGCAGCATAGTATAACAATGAGTGCTAAACATGAAAGCATGAGTTGAGATCCTGGTTCTCCTTCTTACCACCTGTGTTACCTTAAAGCAAATCACCTGACCTGCCAAGGCCTCTGTTTCCATATCTGCAAGAGCATGGTTGGACTAGATGACCTCTAAGGTGTCTTCCAGCTTTAAATCTGTGATTTAGGATTCTTTAATTCTAGTTTAGAGCTCTTGGTCACTGCAAGAAATGGGTAATAGTTTGTGGAGGGGCCTATGGAAATAGCAATTGTTTCCTCACTACTCCCTTTTTTGGAGAAAAAGAGCAGAACAAACAAACAAAAATCCAGAGTCCATTTATTTCTTCATGCAATATAGAAGACAACAGCCTTACCAGCTTGTGTTTCGAGCATAATGTAAATCTCTGTACAATGATGGATGGTGCTGGTGAGAGGTGGGCTTTCAATGGTCCTGCAGAATGCTAGGCTTGCTCACTGTTAGGTGAGCTGGGATGGCACACATGAGCTCCATTGCCTCGAAGGGACCACTAGCACACATCACTGCATCATTTTCAGAGAGATGCAGAGCTTTTCTCTGCAGCAATCCTAAGCAGCTAGCCAACCGATGTTATACTTCTCTCTCTCCTCCCTCTGCCAGCACCCTCACAGGCTCTCATTACCAGCTGCCCAGATTGTTACAAAAGCCTCCTTTCTGCTTCCACTCTGTCCCATGCAATCCACCTTTCATCCCTCTGCCAGCATATACACCTAGATATGGTCATATTACTGTGTTGTTCAAAAAGCTTTATGGTGTCCTGATAAACTTCAAAGTTTTCTACCTTGCATTCAAGGTCCACCACAGCCTGGAGTCATTCAATCTTCATGGGCTGTAATATTCCAATAAACATAGACAAATCTTCACTTGAAATCCGGCCTCAGACACTTAACACTTACTAGCCATGTGACCTTGGGCAAGTCACTTAACCCCAATTGCCCTGCCTTCCCCCCTCCAAAAAGCAAAAACAAAAACAGCCAACAACAAAACAAAAACAAAATCTTCAGTCTCCAGATACTCCCAGAATTCTCTTGTCACTGGATCTTTGTCCAAAATGCTCCCTCTCCTTCTCTTTGAATTCCTGCTCGACCCTAATGATGCCTCCTGCATGAATACCCCTCTGATTAGACCCTTTGGTAGTGATCCCTCAGACTTCCCATTGGACTTTGTTTTGTAACTTTTTAATGTATGCATATAATATCATGTATGCTTCTTTGATCCCCCAACTAAATTATAAGCTCCATGGCAGCTGGGACCCACAACTTATTCAAGCATTATCTCCCACAGTACAATGTTCTGCATGCAATGGGTGCTTAACAAATGTTTGCTGTGTTAAATCATTCAGTGTCACAGAATAGCAGAATTTCAGAGCTAAAAGAGATATGAGAGGTCACAGGTCAACCCATAACCCATGAAGAATGCCCACTAACTACAACATAACCAAAAAGTGACTGTCCAGATCCCCTGCTCAAAGATTGCCAATTAAAAAGGAAACTATGCCCTCTCAACACAACCTATTTCTCTTTAGGATAGCTCCAGCCTTGCAACATATTTCCTTGCATTAAGCCTAAATTTTCTTCTTTGTAAATTTTACTTCTTGCTACCAGTTCTGTCCCAAAGCAGTCATTTAAACACAAAGTCTGCCCTGGTTCCAAGGCAAGTAAATATTCATTGCTTCCTGGAGCATCTAACTCCTGAGTTACAGGAGCTCGGGCACATAAGAGCTGTGTGACCCTGGGCAAGGTATTTCACCTCTGTTTGCCTCAGTTTCCTCATCTATAAAATAGGGATAATAATAATACCATCTGCCTTCTAGGGTTGTTATGAGGATGAAATGACATCCTAATTAGGAAGCATTTAGCACAGTGCCTGTACTAAATTATTAGCTACCCTCCCAGTCAGAATGAACATTGTGCAAGCATCAGTAAAATGACCAATGACCTTCAAACGTGCCTCAACTTGAGTCCCATGAAGTGATTGGGCAAAAGGCTTATCCTACAAAACATTGTTCTATAGAACTATGGGAACAAGAAAGGGACAGAACACACTAGAACTCAAAGGAAACAAAATCTTAGTAATGTTACACTGCAGTGCCCAGACATACATACATCAATAGGACCAGATTCCACAGAGGACAATGTTTTTGATATCTCATACACAGTACTTACAAGTTGTCAACTATCTCAGGGGATGATGCAGTGAAAGAAATCTAAATGAGTCTTTTTATACATTACTCTCCTCCACACATGCTTGGGTCCAGCCATACTGGGTTATTTACTATTCCCCACACATTAGACTTCACCTCTGGGCTCCAAGCTTTGGTTCTGGCTGGCTTTCCCTCATGGCTGAACTGTCTCCCTCCTTCCCTCCCACAATCCTGGGCTTCCATAAAGACAAAGCTAAGCACCACCTTCTACACAAAGCCTTTCTGATCCACCAGCTGCTGGTGCCCTCCCTCTCCAATGACCTTGTGCTCATTTTGTATGGATTCCATACATACTTATATATGTATATGTTGTCTCCTCTGCTCCCAGACTGCAGAGACTGCCTTTCGTCTTTGCATTCCAAGCATAATTATTCCAAGAATCATTCTTGGCACACAGTAGGTGCTTAATAAATTCTTATTGATTGATTAACCTTTAATAATACATGCTTGTTGATTGATTGATGGCAAATTCATGATCACCGTTAGCAATTAGGAAGAGAGGTGGATGGGAATTTGTCAAATGAATCCCAGGATAGATTGTCTTTGTATTCTAGAGAATTATTCAGGAAGGTCATCCTGCTCCCCAATAGACTGCATGAATGAATTCAGAGCAAAATGCTCCCACATGATAGAAGATGTGTTCATTTAGATTAGAATGTGTGCAGTACCAAGCATTCCAAAAGCTGGCTTTTAGCATTATGATGAGATGGTTTTGTTTCATCTGTATTTTATTCTTCTACATTAAATATACTGCAAAAGTTCATAAACATCATGTAGAAAAAGGGTTATGCAGACCCCAAGATTGGTCTTAGTATGACTGTACTTCTATGAATTAGAAAAAGGGGGTAGGGTAGGGTTTAGACTAGGGGTGGAGAACCTGTGGCCTTTAGGCCACATGTGGCCCTCTAGGTCCTCAAGTATAGCTCTTTGACTGAATCCAAACTTCACAGTCAAAGGGCTGCACTTGAGGACCTAAAGGGCCACATGTGGCCTCAAGGCTGAAGGTTCCTGACCTCTGGTTCAGACTGATGGCCAATCCACAGAGGAGATAGAAGTCTCTCTTTTTCATCAACTGTTTGTTGATGATACAATATTGATCTTGGCTCCCTTATGAGGGAGAAATTTTCTGACAGTCCCAAATATGGGAAACTATATGGAAAACCAAAATAAATCTTTAATTATGTTTCAGTGAATGTTCCCGACCACATGGTTTCACTGAGAAAGACACATTACACAAAACAGATCATAGATCTTCAGTGAGCTTTCATCTGGGAAGCCAAGGATGAATGGCCAAAAGGAAGAGCCGGGCAAATACTCTTAAAACAGAATAAAACAGCAAGCAAAGTACCATATGTATTGATGGGGAGAAAACAACAAATTCAGGCAAAACAGCTTGGGAAACTGCAACTAGAGGGTATGGTGGGACAGGGGTCATCTTGTACAAAGGATTCTGACAGCACAGGAGAGAAAGTAGCCAAGCCACAACAACAGTATCCATATACCACGCTTGCAATTACCAACCCAATGATCTTCACATGGACACAACTTGGAACAGGCCACTGGGCACATAACAGTTTTTTCAGCCACACCCACACACATGAAAATAATAATAGAATCAATAATTAAATGAAATGGAACTTAACAAGTATCTAATGAATATTTACTATTTGCAAGGCATTGTGATAAATGTTTCTTCAAATACAAATGGATAACAAGATATATTTATATACTGAATGCTTTTTAATAAATAGCACTAAAGCCAAAATCTGTATTGTTGCTTTTTTTTTTTTTTTTTGGAGGGGGGAAGGCAGGGCAATCAGGGTTAAGTGACTTGCCCAAGGTCACATGGCTAGTAAGTGTTAAGTGTCTGAGGCTGCATTTGAACTCAGTTCCTTCTGACTCCAGGGCTGCTCTATTCACTGTGTCACCTAGCTGCCCCCCAAAATCTGTATCTTTTAAAAAAGAATTCCAAACTCCAGTCAATGGCCTTATCGCATAATATATATGTGTGTGTGTATATATGTATATAGGCATATATGTATATATATATATATTATATATATATATATACACGTACAAAAATATACACAGGCACACATAGACACAAGAGTACAACAAAGTAACTTCTGCATTTCCTTGGGAGTTTGTTGTAACAGGATTTGATCTTTATACATCAAGCTAATTATATTGGCTGAATAAACTCAAAAGCAATTATTTGCTAGATGATATCCAACATGTTGGGGGAATTAAAATTTTGCATGGATTAAAGTTAGGTTCATGTTTAGGGGCCAGTATTACAAATAGAACCTTCCACCATCACATTCTAATCCTTAGTTACTTGTTTTGTTATACAGAGATTTCTTTTTCTCCATTGTAGATTATGATTATTATGAGCAGATTTCTTCTCTACATTGCTATGTTCTGTCTAAAGAGACAGTCATTCCTTATGATGAATTTATATTTCCTTTGGAGTATCTCAATTCCTTAAACCACTTGTGTTCATAAAAGATTAGCTGGCTAATTCTGACCTTAGCCATTTTAAATGACTAGTGCCATAAGCATCAAGGAATCCTTTTTCCATTAGAGTCAAGAAGTGAACATTTTTACACACAAATTTCAAAATCAATAAGAAGAGCAGTCAGAATACTATTTTTAACAAAATGAAAAAAGGCAGATATATCGTGAAGTCATAGTCAAAGAAAAAGAAGAGTAACCTTGGTATGGATTTCTGGCATCTTTTCAATGAAAGAATTTCTTGTTTTTATATACAAATTATAATTCAGTTCTACCTTTTGCTGCTATTCCATGTGCTGCCAAATTAATTTTCTGAAAACATAGTATAGAAATGGCGATAGTGGGGTAGGAAATGCTTTACAAGACTTCTGGTAGTGCACACGGCAACAAGAACTCCAAGTACCATTTGTAAGGGTTTGTTTTGGAATACTCAGGAATATCTTTCTATAAATAATGACTGTGGGAAGATCATAGTGTTATTTTTGATATTAGTATAGTGAATATGCTCTCCCGCCTAGTTTCCTTGGCTCCCTTCAAAACAATTTAAATTCCACCTTCTGTAGAAGGCCTTCATCTTTGAAATGACTTTCTATCAATTCTGTACTTATTTTGTAGGTGCCTGGTTGTTTTTATATTGCCTTCTCCATTAGAATATTAGCACCTGGAAGACAGAGACTATTTTTGCTTCTTTGTATTTTCAGAATTTAGCACAGAGTCTCCCACATTACTAAATACTTAAAAGATGATTGTGGGTTAACTGATTGATTAACTTTAATTTCTAGTCTGAGAGTTGCCCAGGGCATTGGCATAGTGGTTAGAAAGCAGATCTTGGAATCATTCAAGAAGGCCTAGGCTCAAGCTCTCTCTGCCTTTGATACATACTGGCTGCATAACTGTAGGTAAAAAACTTAGCCTCTCAGTACTCCAGGCAACTCTCATTACCTAGGAGTTTTCTGTTTCAGTGGAGGGAATTTCACATTGATGAAATTACCAGATTGGACCCAACAACTCTACATGTGAGTTATTATTATTCAAACAATGCCTAAATATGTCATTATATATAATATGTTATAATTTTATTGTGTATTATAATCATTATATAATCATATGATATAATAGATTAAAAATATAAATATATTAATTATATAATAAAATATATAACTATGTGGTTACAATATATTATATACACATATATAATAGATATCTATGCCAAGGAAATGGTATTTAGATAATAATTTGGTCTCAGTTTTATACCAGAAAGAATTTTCTCTGTGCTCAGTAGAGTATGGTAGAGCCAGTCCTTTCAATAATATTATTTTCATATCACTGAAATGAGACTATGAGAAAAATTCTAATCCATTCATTTTGACCATTAACCTGAATTGTACTTATCACTAATTTATATAGCATTACATAACCTGTAAAACCGAAGCACATTTACAAAGAATGTTGCCCTCATTATTACCCTGAGTCCCCAAAAGGAAGTTGAGAGCTATGATCCCATTTTATAGCTAGGATAAGTAAAATTGCAATAAATTCCTTAGCTGATGATTTTAAGCTTAGACTATTTCTCCTGGCAAAATCTGGCCAAAGAATGAGACCTCATCTGCATTTTATGCAGAGTCAAATATTTTATAGACATGCCACAAGAACAAATAAAATAACACACTAGTTTCATTAAAACTAATTAGAATTTCATAACAACTGAATATTTGGATAAGAGGAACAGACACCCTTTTTAGCATTTAAGCATTCTGTTAAGTCAGCAGAGGGTTCTTTCCAATCTATCATGGGTGGCCAAATAACTGGTCCCATAAAGCCAAATGCAAAACTCAAATGCTTTGGCAAAGCATTGAAGAGGAATGCACAGTCTGATTAAAATGTTCCCCTCAATAGCAAAATCAACCTGCTTTTACATTTTAATCAGAAAAGGTTTGGGGGGCTGGGGTACCCTTTTCACAAAATTTTCTTGACTGTCATTGTGCTCTCCATAAAGAATCTAAAGTCCTGAAGACCAATGGACATGCCTTCTTTTTTAAAAAAAATTTAATTAAATTAATTTATTTACTTTTAGTTTTCAACATTCACTTTTATAAGATTTTGAGTTCCAAATTTTTGCTCTCCCCTCTCCCCAAAATGACATGTAATCTCACATAGATTGTACATGTAAATCATATTAAACATATTTCCACATTAGCCATGCTGTGAAAGAAGAATCAGAACAAAAGGGAAAAGCTACAAAAAAGGAAAAATAGAGAAAGAAAATAGCATGCTTCAATTTGCATTTAGGCTCCATATTGCTGAGAAGAGCTAAGTCTATTAAAGTTGATCATCTTACAATGTTGCTGTTACTGGGTACAATGTACCATTGGTTCTGCTCACTTCACTCATCATCAGTTCATGTGAGTCATGTAAGGTTTTTCTGAAGTCTGCCTGTCCATCATTTCTTATAGCACAATAATATTCCATTGCATTCATATACCAAAACCTGTTCAGCCATTCCCCAATTGATGGGCATCCCCTCAATTTCCAATTCTTTGCCACCACAAAAAGAGCTGCTATAAATGACACGCCTTTTTTTATCACAAAAAGCCCCACTCACTGGTTTGCTGATCCTCCTCCCCACCTTCTAAGTTCTCAGCCCTGAAACCTTGCCAAGAGCATTTGATGACCTTTTCTTCCCCAATCTCTTCAGGAGGGCTGTCAGTACTAACATTTCCACCTCTGGGCAGGAGATCAACTATCAGCTTATTAGTAAAGTCATCAAGACCAGATAGAGAGTAGGTGAACCTTGGACAGTTCTTTGGGATTGAACTGAAGGAGACAGAGAGAAAGCTAATGGAGCCTGTAACATGATCTCTGCTTGAACCCTGTTCTCACCCCTGTCTCCCAGGGGTTAGGAATATCAAGGTCAGGAAATCCAGGATCATAGAGAAGTCCCTCTATGAATCTGAAAGAGATTTAGGCCTCCTTTCAATCCAAAGTGGGCCAAGGACCTCTTTAGAGATCTCCAGTGATACCTTTCCCATCCTTACTACCATAGATTTACAGATTTATTGCTAGAGGGAGGGTATTTGGTCCTCTTAACATACAGATAAGAAAACTCATTTGCTCAAGGTCAAACAGGTAGGAAATGGTAAAGCCCTAATTTGAACCCAAGTTCTCCAGCCTAAAATTCAACATTATACTATACCAGGCTCCTTTCTATCTCCTGGATCCCATTGGAAACATTGTTTATTCCAAATATGGTTGAATTCCTCAATGGTTCTCATAAAATCAGTAGGGATGCCTTGTTGTCTAGGGACAATACATTGTCTACAGTCAGTCAGTTTGTTCTCAGCCAGTTTTCTCTCTAGTAAGAGCATTTTCTGTGGGGTTTAAGAACTATTCCCTATACCATTGGGTTAGGAGGAAACACAGTCTTTTCTTTTGGGCCTTCCCAAACCATAATACAATCACAAAAATGGCAATAGTAATCATAGTCAACACTGATCATGTGGGTAGACAGTGTAAGTGATGCTAAAAGGGACAACTTCACAAAAGTGTCTATTCTTTAACCAACTGTCTGAAATTTCTTCTGATGAAGTCATTGTTTTGCTGAAGATATTTTCTTCAGAAAACCCAAGTACAAATTTATAAAATCACAGAGTTTCTAGGGTTATTTATAGATCAAAGAATCACAGGTTTAGGGCTGGGAGGACCATCAGAAGCCTTCTAGCTCAATCCCCTCATTTTACAAATGAGGAAACTGAGGTCTAGAGAAAAATTACAGAGCTAGTTAGTTATAAAGCCAGAATGAGGTCTAAGACTCAAGGCTTTGCTAGTGTTCTTTCTAGGATCTTGAGGAATGTAAATAGGGACAGATAGGTTTTAACTAGGGTAGGGAGAAGATGAGGAAATGGGAAAGAGATGGTCAAAATATAGAATGCTACTTGGGAAAGATTGGTCTGAATAGGATTGCATACTAGGGGCCATTGAGCAGCCAAGAGGCAGCATAAGGGCCCTAGGCCTACCAAAATGGGAGTGCCTAAAGGAAAGAACTTTACCTACCTCTCATTGGCTTTTGCCTAAAGCCTATCCTTATCATTGTCATTAGAAAAAAAAAATCATTAATAGGGACACGCAGAACACCTTAGATGAAGTTCAATTCTGATACTCAACAACTTAAACCTATAAAGCAATCTATGGTCCATTTTCTTCTGCATGTGTGAGACAGATTTTTCACAACTTTTCTGTGAAGTAGGTCAGCAGAAAGAATCTCATTTTACAGATGGAAAAGTCAGGAGCAAAGAGGACAAGTGATGTACCCAGGATCATAAAAAATAATAAAAGGCTAAACTAGGATTGGAATTGACCTACTTTATGTCCTTCAATCTAGAGCTTTCCTATATAACCAAATAAAGGCCAAGAGTTCTGAATAATTGCTTTTCTCTATTATTGTTTTTATAGTAAAATCTGACATTCAAAGTGATTTTTGTGGCATCTGAACCAAGGAACTAACTTATCCCTGAGACATTTTTCTTTTTCTATGCCCCCCTTTTTAGTATGTGTCCTAACTGATTGAAAAGTGACAGTAATTTGTTTGATTCATCAATGTGTAAAATGATGTGGTCTACACCAGAGTCATTTTGTTCCTAAAACCAGACCTGAGAAACATGACCCCAGAGAGTTTCAGAAAATCTTGAAAATAGAATTTGGGAAGATATTTACACTGACAAGGACTTAAGAATACTGTTCATGTCACAGCTGGGACACAACATCAACACCTAGCAGTGCCTTTAATATGGTCTGGACGCAGTGTTGACAAAGCAATAATGCCATGAGTGACAAACTGGATTTAACTATCAAAAAACAAGTCTAAGAGAAGATAGCCCAACAGCATAGCTATTTTTGTGATGTTTAGTCTGACTGACCCTGAAGGAGAGCCTTGCCTTGAATTGGCCTGCTGGTAGCCATTTAACAAATCACATTTAATCAGAGCAAATGATACTGCAGAACAAACATATGACTGCAAAATTGTACCATAGGGAAATAACCAGGAACATTTTCCCCATTCGACAGCCTATGACTTTGGCTAAATTATTTAGGTTGATAGTTCTCAAACTTTTCATTCTGGGACAACCCTAGGGGTCTCTACAGTCCTATAACCCTTGTAACCATGTTATCATTTGTTGTCCTTATTGTCGAGTTATTTCATTTGTGTCTGACTTGTTGTGACCCCATTTGGCATTTTCTTTTGATTTTTAAAAATTTTTTCTTTCTTTTTAAAAAATTTTATTAATTAATTTATTTTGAGTTTTCAACATTCGCTTCCATAAATTTTCAATTTTCCCCCCTCCCTCCTCAAGCATTTGGTGTTTTCTTGGCAAAGATATTGGAGTGGTTTGCCATTTCCTTCTCCAGTTCATTTTAAAGATAAGGAAACTGAGGCAAACAAGGATAAGTGACTGTCCAGGGTCACATGCTAGTAAGTGTTTGAGGTTACATTTGAACTCAGGTCTTTCTGACACTCTATCTACTGCGCCACCTAGTTATCCCTCTACCAGAAACCAAAACTGGGAAAAGGTTTCCACGCAACTGAAAGAGGAAGAAGAGGGGCACCATCTTTACTTTGTTTAGTTTAGGAAAGGAAAAACCAACTTGGAGGTCCTTTAGGAAGGGAAGGACTTGGAGGTCCTTTAGGAAGGGAAGGTGTAATCAGGAGCTTTGTTGGGTCTTTCTTGTATTGGTTCATTCCACTCAAACCATTGCTGATGATGTGGAGGAAAAGTGGGTGGGGAGAATGCATGAGCTTTGTCTGAAGTGTCACTGCCATCAAATAGCTATTTGGGGAGCTCTGTGAACCCAGTTTTGAGATTCTCTTGAAATTTCTAGTAAGTCTATCCCTTACCATCTAACTCCCTATAATTGGTCCCCTGCCCTCATCCTTAGGAACCTTATCATCCAAGCTGATGATACCCTGATGACACAATTTCTGAACTTCCTCAAGACCCAACAACTTTGATCTCCACACTACTTCAGTCACATGTGGACAAGGTCTTAGACCTTACCATCTCTTGAAATTTTACTACACCTAAGATTCTGTTATTAAAAATTCTACTTTCCAGTAATAGTCTCCTGTCTTTCTATCTTTCCCAGTCTATCATTCACATTAAATATATTCTTTGTTTTCACTTTGACTTCTACTCCCTTGAGTCATTCCAATTCTTCTAGTCAATTCTCTGACTTCTCAGCTACATACCCAGCCTTGACCTGGTCATACACTATTAATGCTTCACTAGCTAGAATCCTTTGCCCCTTCGACTTTCCATCATCCCCAATTTGTTTATCACAATCCCAGAGTAATCCCTATCATATAGTGCTTAGCCCAGTGCCTGGCACATAGTAAGCATTTAATAAATGTTTGCTGACATTTCTGATCTCTAGGCTGTCAAATATCATTGGAGGTCACCAAACTGAACTGTCTTTACCAACCACAAATTGAAAGAGTATAATTACAACTGGCCATTGCTGCTCCCTGACAATTCTGTTACTCTTCTTTCATTGACTCTCAACCCCATTCCCCACAGTAACTATTCTATCCCTTTTCCTTTCTCTTTAATCCCCAACCACAACTCCACATTTATAGCAGATGACTTGATCTCCTCCTTTACTGAGGAAATTGAAGCTGAAACCAGACAGAAAGGCAATCAATTCCCTCTTTCCAGTCTCACAACTACTCAGCTTCTTCCCCCAGTGTCTACTTTATGTGCCTGCCTCCCTTAGAACCTTCCTCCAGTAATACCACCTTCTATCTCATGTATTTTCTTTTTTTTTCTGGTTTTGTCTTTCTTTTTTTTTATTTGTTTATTTTTAGCTTACAAGATTCAATTCCATAGTTCCTTGAGTTTCAAATTTCCCTTCCCTCCCTCCCCCCATCCCGCACAATGGCATAAAGTCCAGTATAGGATCTGCAAAAACTTTCACATTAGACATTAGTCAAGTTACAAAGGCGTATTGTACTAGATGGGATGAAAAATGGTAAAGAAGAAATAAAATCCAACCTTTTACCTTTACCCTGTGGGTATCCCTTTGTTTCAAATGTGTTTCTTGTAGACAGCATATTGTAGAATTATGGTTTTTAATCCATTCTGCTATTCGCCTCTGTTTTATGGGAGAGTTCATCCCATTCACATTCACAGTAATGATGACTGTCTCTTCCCCTCCATCCTATTCCCTCCCCTGCTTATATTTTTGTTTCTTCCTTCTCCCTTCCCCTCCTTGAAGTTTTCCCTTTTGACTGCCCCCTCCCTCAGTGTTCACACATGGTGATCCCCCTTCTTAACCTACCCTCTCCCCTTACTACTATTTCCCTCCCCCCTCATTCCCCCCTTTAGTCTCATCCTTTTTATCCCCCCCCCCCCCTTACCCTCCTAATGCCTATAGGACACAATAAATTTTTATACTCATCAAAGAGTAAGTTACTCCCTGTTTGACACCAAACCAATGAGAGTAAATTTCAAACAGTGCTCCTCTCCCTTCCTCCTTTTCCTCTATTTAATGAATTTATGTGTCTATTCACATTAGAATCTTAAATTTTACTGATTAAGTTGATCCCTCTTTGAACCAAAACCAGTGAGAATAGTGTTTAAATGTTGTTCCTCTACCTCTTTCTTTCCCCTCTACTATAGTGTGGTTTTTTTTTTTGTTTTTGTTTTGTTTTGTTTTGCTTTTTTGGAGGGCAGTTGGGGTTAAGTAACTTGCCCAAGGTCACATGGCTAGGTTTTTGTTTGTGTGTGCGTTAAGTGTCTGAGGCTGGATCCGAACTCAGGTCCTTCTAACTCCAGGGCCGATGCTCTATTCACTGTGCCACCTAGCTGCCCCTCTATAGTGTGTTTTAATGCCTCTTCAAATGGCATATTTTATCTTTTCCTATCTCATCCTTTCCTTTTATCCCATTATAGTCCCTTTGATCCCCTTAATAAGGTTTTTTTTTTAATCTTTAGGTTAGTTCATTTATACCCACACCTTCTATGTATAACCCTTTTGAAGGTCATGATAATCATAAAAATTTCAATACTGACAATTATCAGCTCCTCTGTGAACATTTTGTGAACATTTTGCTCTTGTTGCATTCCAAGTAATAAGCGTGTGTGCATGAGTGTGGGTGTGTGCATGTATGTATGTGTGAATCTGTGTTTTCCTTGTTTACCTTTTTATGTCTTTCTTGAGTCTTGTGATTGGAGATCAAATTTTCTACTGAGCTCTGGCTTTTTCATCAGGAAAGTCTGGAAGTCCCTTATATCATTAAACAACCATCTCCTTGCCTGAAAGATTATGCTCAGTTTTGCCGGGTAGTTAATCCTTGGTTGTAGTCCTAGCTCTCTTGCCCTACTAAATATCAAATTCCAATCCCTCTGATCTTTTAATGTAAAAGCTGCTAGGTCCTATGTGATCCTAACTGTAGTTCCACAATATTTGAATTGTTTCTTTTTGGCTGCTTGCAGTATTTTTTCCTTAATCTTGTAATTCTGGAATTTGGCTACTATATTTCTTGGAGTTTTCAATTTGGGATCTCTTTCAGGAGGAGTCTGGTGAATTCTTTCAATAACTATTTTATCTTCTGATTCCAGGACCTCAGGACAATTTTCTTTGACAATCTCTTGGAAGATGTTGTCTAGGCTGCTTTTTTCATCATGGCTTTCTGGTAAACCAATAATTCTTAAGTTATCTCTCCTGGATCTGTTCTCTAGGTCAGTTGTTTTTCCAGTGAGATATTTTACATTTTCTTCCAATTTTTCAATCACCATGTTTTGTTTGATTGACTCTTGGTGCATCATAGAGTTATGAGTTTCAATTTGATTGATTCTAATTTTTAGCAAATTATAGTCTTCGGTTAGTTTTTGAAGGTCCTTTTTTAGGGAGGTATTTTCTCCAATTACTTCAATAATTTTACTTTTTAAGGATTTGTTTTCTTCAGTGAAACTTTTTTCCAAGTTGGTCACTGCCTCCCTGATTTGGTCTTTAAAATCTTTCTTAAGCTCCTCCAAGAATGCTATTTGGGCTTGAGACCAGTTCATATTTCCTTCTGTGGTCTCAGGTGTGGGTAAAGAGTCCAAGTTGTCTTCTGTATTTTGTTGTTCTTGACCTACATAATAAGCTCGGATCGATTTTCTTGCCTTCCCATTCTCCTTCTCAGCTTCCTTCCTTCCCATTGTAATTTCCTATTTCTTAATTTCTCAGGCTGTGAGCTAAGGGCCTGGTAGTTGACTTTGAATGCTGTAGCCTCTGGGTGTCTAGTTTGAGGCTAAGGCAGGAGTCTCAGAGAGGTATGCTGATGTGCACAGAGTAGTCTGTGGAGGAGGGGTAGTCTGGCCACTTCAGATTTCTACCTCTATAACCCCTGGGCTATAGCTCAGGCAGGCTTTTACTGGTCCGGTATGGTAGGGTTTGTTGGGACCCCTCCCTCTCTTCTCTTCAGACTCCTTGCTGCCTCAGTTACACCCATTCTTGATGACTCCCAAGCCTGAGGCTATTTCCACTATCTTAGGAGTTCTCTCTGGGTGGGAGACTTATCTTTGGGTTTTCTATTTCATGAAGGAGGAATTGGAACTGCCAATTTACTTTTTCATTTCATTCTGGCTCCCGCTAAAATGGGCAGCTGATTTCTAAACTTCCAGGCTGGGGGCTTATAGCCCCAGGAGAAGCTGCTGTCTCTGCTGGGGGCCCCAGCCCTCTCTTACCTGGCTCCAATGATTCCTCCTATCCCCTGATGAGATGCAGGTGAGAAGGCTGAGATTCGTCTTTGGGATTGGTAAGTTGGCAGGCTGGGGCTTCTTCTGTCTCTGGTGTAGTCTGCTTGTCTGCTCTCAAGTCTGAGCTGTATAGACCCCACGTGCTCCTCGCTCCCCCTGTCCGGACCCACTGGGCACTTTCCTGGGCTGGATTCTGCCATGCTCTGTCTCCAAGTGGATTCTGTCACTCCAGAATCCATTCAGATTCACTTTTAAAGGTGTAGTGATGGGATTCCCATTGGAGCTTAGAGAAGTTACTGCTTCCTTTCCACCATCTTGGCTCCACCCCCCTATCTCATGTATTTTCAATCACTTCCTCTTCATCAACGTCTTTCCATCTACTTACCAAATATGTTTAGCTCCCCAATTCTAAAAAGCTTCCTTTTTGGAACACATTGAATGGCTAAGACCCAAAGAGTATTCATTGGCATTTTGATTGGTGTACTTCCTATTTATACAAATTAATCACAATGATGCCATTGGTTCTAAACATAAAACATTGATTAAACAAGGAGGAAAAAACAAAAATAAGAAAAACATTTACTCAAGACGAAAGCAAGAATAATAAAAATATATGAGTCCACTCATAAACCTGGGACACACTAACCCATCAGTACACACAGTGTCCTTGGGGAAGATGGGCAAATACATACACACAGAAACCCAGCCATGAGGCATATTGTGGAGAAATTCATGTACCTCACAACTCATCACCCTGGACTTATGGCTTATTTTAAGGAATTGTCTGCACTTTGTATTACCTTTTTCTCTTCTGAGCCTCTCTGATCTGGCTGAGGAAGCTATTTTTCTACTATCTCAGCCCACTGAAGTGGTGTTAAATTCTTTTACTAAAGCAGCAGTATTATGCAATTTCAGTGAAAGGAGCACTCTAAATCTAGGATCTGTAGCTTTCTAGGTCTTTCCTTTGGCTGGGCACTGAAGCAGTATTAGCAATGACAAGTAGTTCCCTTAAAACAGAGAATTGCAAAGCTCCTCAGATCTGCTTTTTGGGAAATACAGACAAACCCAGCCCATTTTTCACACAGCAGGATTCTACTTTTTTTTTTTTTGTAATGAACTCCCAACAGTCACAAGGTTCTTCTCCAATATGTCTATCTTCAGGGCTTGTCAGAGTTCAGTCTACTCTCAAGGTCCAGATGTCACTAAAAAGTAATACAGACAAGTCCATCCTGCTTTTCACATAGCAGAAGGATTCTGCTATCTCCAGTGAGCCCACACAGCAACTACATAGCTCTCCTCCAATCAGAACAGCTCCTAGATCAGCTCTTAAGCTGTATATGTCACTAAGAAACAATCTCAACAAACTCAGCCAATTCTTCTCACATTGAGAAGATTCTGCCAACCAGCTTCTAGCAGTTGCAAAGCCTATCTGGCTAAATTCAGCCCTCTCAGTTGACTCAATCCAATGCTACTGTTCTTATTTTCTGATTCTCCTCCACACTGCTTCTGTCTCCATCATCAGCTTCCATTTTCAACCAGCTGAGGTGCCTTCTCATCTTCTTAGTCTCTGTCTCTCTGTTTTTCTCCATTTCTCTGTCTGTCTCTGTCTCTCTGTCTCTTTCTCTCTCTCATCTGGACCTCCTTATGGGTAGTGACCCATCTAACTCTGATTGAGAAAATCAAATATGCAGTTATATCAGATAAAGTAAAGACAGATAATATGCAAATTTTTCCATAGTCCCCAAACTGTACTTTGAGTTATAGTTTTTTCAATCATATCCTTCAAAACCCTGAAAACAATTCTATGAAAATGAACTGATGGACAGAAATGCCTTGCAGCTATCCTTACATTAATCAGTTCTCTTGCCTCTGAGCTGCTTTCAAACGGGTCCTTTCACATATTATTCCAAGAAACTGTTTTCTCCTAGGTCCTTTCTTACCCAAATGTCCTTTTCCTGCCTTTTCCAGTAACTGAAATGTTAACATACCAAGGAGGAAGTAACTTAGAACTGTCTGTAAGTATTTGAAAGATTACTACATGGAAGAAGCCTTAGATTTATTCTTCTTGGCCCCAGAAGGCAGATCTAGGAGCACTGGGAAGAAATTGCAAAGAAGCAAACTTAGTCTTAATGTAAGGGAAAACTTGCCATAAGTCAGAGTTCTGTCAAAGTGTAATGGGCTGCCTTGGAAAGCATTGAGTTCTCCCTTCAATTGTGGTACTTAGGCAAAACCTGGATGATTCCTTACCAGCCATATTATAGAGGGGCTACTTTTCTCTTTTAGGTACCAATTGTGGCTGAAAGTTGAATTTCTTTTTTTTATCCACAAGATTTTGAGTTCCAAATTTTTCCCCATCTTTCCCCTACAGCCCCACCCCAAGATGGTAAGCATACTGATTACCCCTTCCCCCAGTCTTCCTTCTCTTACCCTCTTTCCCCTTACTTTCTTGTAGGGCAAGATAGATTTATATATCTCACTGCCTATATATCTTATTTCCCAGTTGCATGTAGAAAAAAAATTTAACATTTTTTTTTAAAACTTTGAGTTCCAGATTTTCTTCCTTCTTCCCTCCTCACTCACCCCCATTGAGAAGACAAGCATTTCAATATAGGTTATACATGAATAGTTATGCAAAACTTTTCCATAGTAGTCATATTGTGAAAAACTAACTATATTTTCCTCCATCTTATCCTGCCCCCCATTTAAAAGTTGAATTTCTATAAGAAGACCTTCTTGTGTACAAAAGCTAAGTAAGGGCAGGTGCTGTTTGCATTAAGGTCCTGGAGTGAATATACTAGTTACTGATCAAACATTCCTTAGGAACTAGCATCAAGAAAAAAGGGCAGTGAAGGAGTGCTATCATAAAAAGTTTCTCTGGGGAGCCCATAGCAATAAATCCAATGTAATAAGCAGATGAGGCAAATGAGTTATTTGCCATGGTTTCACAGAGAAAGTTAGTAACAGGAGCAGCAGAAAACAGAGGACCCGAGTTTCAGTAAGTATGGGATGCATGGTGCCATGAAAAGTTTGAGCCGTGTTTCTGTTTCATCACTGCCCAGTAATAGTTGGGTGTGCCTCAAATGCAACTGAGGCTGTCCATTGGAGAAGAAGATGGAAGTTCACTAGTGGAGGAGTTCCAGTTTAAGAAGGAATTATTCCTTATAAGAATGGAAGAGCTTCTAGAACAAAACAAAGGGGGAAAAGATGAAGGCAACCTCATCTGGTCATAGATTTTGGCACCTGAAAGAGCATGACCAAGAGAAGAAAGAAAAGGATTAAGAGCAGTCTTTGGAGTCAGAGGACCTGGGTTCAAAATTTCCTCTTGTTACTTAACGTCTGTGTGACTTTGACCAAGTCATTTAACTTCTCTGGGCCTCAGTTTCCCCATCTATAAAATGAAAGAGTTGGAATAGATGACTTCTAAAGGTTCCTTCCAGCTCTCCATTTATGATCCTGTGGAGAATGACCACAAACTTTGGAGTTTGCCACTTAAAACTTTTCATAATATGATTTCAGTTTCCCTGGCCATATTCATTTCACATTACTCCCCTTCAGACCCTTTGTATTCATGCTCAGTTGGCCTACTATTCCTCAGTCCTGGTACTAATGCATCACAGGATCAAGAAGAAGAGATTTTGAGGTAGAAGGGAACCTAACGCTAATCAACTTTCACTCCCTCATTTTACAGATGAGGAAACTGAGGTCCAGAGGTCAAATAGATGGTAAATGACAGAACCATTCTTTCTCCTGTTTTCCTCCCTTGCTGTCCTCCATATCTGGAATTAATTAGCTTGAAGAAAGGTCTCTAACAGAATGCCCCCAGCATCTACCCTTGCCCTTATTCTGGTAAACATTTTTATTACTAACTTGGATAAAGGCACAGACAGCATGTTTACCAAATTTGTGGATGATGAAAAGTTTGGGGAGATAGCTAACACGTTTGATGACAGAAAGAGACCCAAAAAGATCCTGGCAGCCTCATACAATGAGCTAAATCAAATCAGGTTAAATTTAATTGGGATGACTATAAAATTGCATATGGTTTCAAAAATTGAACTCTAGAGGTGGCTGGGTGGCGCAGTGAGTAGAGTGTCGGCCCTGGAGTCAGAAGGACCTGAGTTCGGATCCAGCCTCAGACACTTAACGCACACACAAACAAAAACTTAGCCATGTGACCTTGGGCAAGTTACTTAACCCCAATTGCCCTCCAAAAAGCAAAAAAAAAAAAAAAATTGAACTCTATAAGAACAGGGTAGAGGACACAAGGCAAGAACCACAGTCTACATGCAAAGACCAAGAGCTCTTCAATAGACTTGAAGCTTAACACAAGTCAACAGTGTGACATAACAGACAAAATGATTGTTGGACTGTATTAATGGAAGCCTAATGGTCAGGATAAGGGAATGGTAGTCCCACCATACTCTGTACTTGCTATGGTCAGACTACATTTGGAATCTACTTAGATCTGGGAACAAAATTTTAGGAAGAACATTGACAAGCTGAAGTGGGTACCAATGAGGGTTCAAACCCATTTTATATCAGGATTGGTTGAAGGGATTGGGGATCTGAAGCCAGGAGAAAAAAAGAGTTGTGTACAATTATTGTGTACAATACATTACAGATGTATTTGAAAAGATGTCATATTGAAGAATCATTAGATTCATTTTATTTAGTCCCATTAGTCAGAACTAGGAGCAGTGGGTAAAAGGTGCAGAAGCTGGATTTGGCTCAGAATAAGGTAAACCTACTTATCCATTTGGACTACCCCAAATTAGATGGATTTGAAGCTGAGCTGTTTGATTTCAGGTCTAGAGCACTTCCTACCATTCTATACAGTATATTCAGTTACCATCCCCTTTGGTATGTTTCTCTTTTTTAAAGAGGTTATTTCAAAGGCCCATGACAAGGGCCTCTTAAAACCATGTTTAGAGTTAAAAGAATTCATGGATCATCTACTCCAACGGACTTGTTTTATAGATGAGGAAACTGAGGGAAAGAAGGCTTGGATGGCTTGCCCATGGTCATATAGCTTACCAGTACAGTCAGCCTTGGAATTCAGGTCTTGAGATCCAACATTGTCTCTTCTACCCTTGTTTGTCTCACTTTCAAGAAAATATTTAACTCCTCTGGCCAAAAACTAGGTCTTTCTCTCCCATCTTCCTCAAAGTTTCCTGGTTCTGAGTTTTATAATCTGGCTACCTAAAGAGAAGGATAAGCATTATTGAAGCAGTCATCTGATTCTGTGGGGTCCCTTTCCCTCATCCTGAAATGTGTTTTAATGAAACCATTTGCAATATTGTTAATCACTTTCCCAGATGATCTCCCATCAGCCAATGCTGCAAACATCAGGAAAAGCAAAATATGAATGCTAATGGACCTCAGGGAATTTAGAAATACCAACAGGAAATTAAGAAATTACATACAATATGAAGAATCCTCAGCTAATTAATGAATGTGACAGGCTAGATTTTCTCAATGTTTGCTTATTCCCCATAGGTAGTAAGCCCTGAAGAGAATCTAAGAGAGATCTGATACAAGGAGCCCTTCAAAAAGCAGAGATTGTAGAGAGGTTGTGAAGAGAGGGATGAATAGGAAATCATACGCGTGTCTGCCATGTGACATGAGGCCAAAGAAGCATTTTCATTTGCTCATGGAAGAGTAGCCAAGGAAACTGAATTCTTTGGAGAACAATGTACAATAGACCCAACCCTGCCCTAAATGCAGAGCCCACTGACTTCCATTGGAATAAAGCTATAGCATTAAGAGCAAAATCTATCCCAAAATATATCTCAGACTACTTCCGGGAGAGAAAGTGATTCTGGTGACTTTGCACAGCCTTCCCTCACTGTCATCCAATTCACTTGCAAGTCATGGCATCACCTCCCTGACATCATGGTCCTCTTCAAGAATGAAGGACAAACAACAATAACATATGATCCTCACAACAGCCCTCTAAGGTAAAGGATGTGATTGTGTAATTGTCCCCATTGTGTAGATGAGACATTGACTGACTCACCCATGATCATAGAGTGGGAATAGGGCAGTATAAGAAACTGAATCCAGATCTTTTGACCACCCAAACACAATTATAGTCCTTTGTACTAACCATGCTGTCACCCTGAACATAGTACTGTCACATTCCCCATCCACCCACTCATGAAGCCCCTCTGCTCCACACACCTCATCTCTTTCCATCAGAATTAGCCCATCACTCCAGCTCCTAAAGACCAAACTTAATTTTACTTTATTTATATTCCCATAAAGGACATATGAAGAAAGATACTATCTCCATTCAGAGAAAGATCTGATAAATAGAAGTATTATAGAATAATTACAAATATGTGTGTATGTATATATGTGCATATATATATTTGTGTGTGTATACACATACACATCTATTTGTGTCTAATGGTAGTCATCTCTTGGGTGGGGTGGGGGAGAAAAAAAATGAAAAAAATTTACATTGCTATATATTTAAAAGGAATAGCAAATTGTACATAGTAGATTTGCAGTTTCGTTTGCAATCACATTTTTTATTATACTGTTATGAAAATGCTTGTTTTATTCCATAAATAAAAAATTTATTTTATTCATTCCATACCTCTACCCCTACAGGAAGAATTGGAATAGGTAGAAAGTTTGCAAAAATGCTAAACATGTAACTCATGCAACTTCTAGTAGTCCCTAGTAGTTCATAAGCTTAAGGTTTTCAAGGTTATTTTATATGCCCCTTTTACTTCTCTCTGGCCTCTACTCTCGATTCTCTGGACTTCTTTCTTCACCATTCTCCAGCAATCTTCTCACTCTAGATAATCACTCTGCCCCAGCAGCCCCTTCCTTTGATCAGTCAATTTCTCCTGCACTCTCTCAGGAAAGGGCCCAGGCTAGTCTTATACATTGGTTTCCTCTTCTAACTCCATTCCTGCCCTCTCTGGACCTCTTCTCTCCTCCACCCTAGCATTTCGACTTTCTTTTATATATTGTCTTCCTAGAATGTAAGCTCCTGGAAAGTCTTTCTTTTACTTCTATTTGTATTCCTAGAGCTTTCTACAGTGTGGGGCACACAATAAACAATAAAATATTTATTGATTTATTCTCTGTGTGTGTCTCTCTCTGTCTCTCTGTCTCTGTCTCTCTCTCTGTCTCTCTCTGTCTCTCTGTCTCTGTCTGTCTGTCTCTCTCTGTCTCTCTCGTTGCCTATTCTCCCTTTTTACAGAAACATTGGAAACATTATGCTTAGCCAAGTAAACAGAAAAGTGTGTATGTTCACCATTGAATGTCTTACAATTAATGTAAAAATGAGAAGGCTATTTAGAATAATTTAAGGATAAATGCTTCAAAAATAACTAAAATAGAGGATGGAGAAACATTCCTAGAACCAGAACTTTGGAACTAGAAGGGAAATCATCTAATTGCCTTAGAGGTGATCTGGTCTAGGACTGTCAGTTCATAGGTGAGGAGGTCCAGGGAGGAGGAAGTATTGCACACTGTTAAGAGTGATAGATTTGGAGTCAGATGATGGATTTTGGAGTCAGATGATCTGGGTAGGAATCCTGGATCTGCAAATGTGTTTCCTCGATCAACACATATAACCTCCATTTCCTCATCTACAAATTGAGGGCTTTGGACTAGATGAGATCTAAAATCCCTCTCTGTTCCAAATCTATTACAAGCAACTTGTCCAAGGTCATTCAGGTAGGAGAGGGAGGATTTAAACCCACCATTCTGGCTTTAGGTCTAACACTCTTTCCCCAACACTGAAGATCAGTTTGCATGTTGGAAAAGACGGGCCTTCCTTGAGGTCTTGAGAGCAGATGCATGGATTTTGCCAGAGACTAAGCCTAAGCATCTCTAGGGGCTGGGAAGGGGGGAGGGGAGGGGAGGAGCTGTTCCTATAGAGCCCAGGAATGCAGGCTTCTCACAGACTCAGGAATACGAGGTACTGTTTTAGATCGTGCCCTTTCAAAAGAAGTTAGAGAAACCCTGTGACTTTCATCACTGCAAACCCAGCAAGGAGAAAGCGTCGCCTTTGCATTCTATTAAACTGGACACTTTGTTCTAAATCGTGAGAGAAAACTCTTCATTAATCCAGGAACGCGGAGTTATGTGGCACGAGCAAATGAGAAACCCGTCTGCCCAACTCTGCAACGGGCTTGACTGTGTGAGCTCTTAGACAAAGGGACTGTCAGATAGCTGCCTCTTTAGCATTCCGCGCTAACTCTCCTTCACATTTGATATTCTGTGACAAGTGATTGCTGGGGGATTTTGCTGGATGAGAAAGAGCCCTGGAAAACACTTGTTTACTCTGCGGGCCTGGCTTTGTCATCCTGGTTGTGACTGGACCATTTTCATTCCCCAGTACATTAAAGAACACGTGTAACCAATTGAAGATCTGGATTGTAAGAGTTCTGTTGGGGGGGGGGGGGGGAGGATGGTAATGGGAACCTCTAAGTTTTATAGCCAGATCTGAAAAGCCTGAGGAGAGAATGCCTTCCAGAACATCTGTTTGGCTTTTTCATATCTTTTCTCCTAGTTACCTACCTCATTTCCTCCATTCATGATGAATTGTGGCACTGCCAGTCCCAGGGGGAAAAAATTTTAGTCTAGGGGTGTACTTAGAACCTATTATTAAACTCCCAGCAGGCACCTGAAAGACTTTATGGCTAAATAAAATCTGCACAAACTCTTCAAAGTATTTCATAGCTTCAGGGATTAAAAATTTAATCTGTGATTAAAATTGAGGGTTATGTGCTCCATACGCTTAATGACAAATAAATTATTTTGAAACCAACTGGTAGGTAGAGACATCCGTGGTACCTGTACTATGGGGTACAAGACCCGAGTACATCTGGACAGAGCCAAGGAGAGGGGCCACCAGGACACAAAACTGTTTTCAATTTCCTATTTCTCTGCCATCTTTTGTTTAACTTTGGGAAAAAAAAAAACCCAGGCAAGCAAATGTCTCAAAGGAGATGGTGCAACCCTAGTTAGGCAGAGAAGCAGAATCTGTTATACCTTATGAACCCCGATCGAAATCCGGCCGTTACCCCAGCCAGGGCTGTCTGGGCACCCCATGCCAGCTGGTTCAGCGGACAGAAGGGAGAATGTTAATAAACACCCCAATGAAAGGAAGTTGTTGGAGGGTAATTAACATATGCCATTAGTATCTGTCTCTTTGGCCAGACACAGCAGACAGGCTGAAACCATACATACAAATGAGTGTCTGTTCCAACTGCTCGGAGAAGAGGGATGATTTCATTGTCACAGCGTCTGCTGGAGTCAGCAGCTTTAACTCAGTGCTACTTAGTAACAAAAACAGGGGAGGCCATTGTGTCCTACAAAAACAATATGGCTTTTTTTTTTAAAGGGACTTTCTATTTAATAAACGTCTCATTCTTGTTTGCCTCCCCTCTGCTTTAAAACATGTGCTGTTTATTTATTTATTCGGGATTTTTTCCTCCATCCTTGGAGTAGACGGCAACTTTTTTTCTTTTTTAAATGACTTCGCTCATTTGTAGCCCGACAGTGAGATGATGCCAAGAGTCTCATGGGTATCATCAAACTTCCCAAGGTTTACATGAGCAATTTTTGGTTGACCTATGATGTCCCGAAAGATTCTAATAACTGGTGACCGCAGCCTTTCCTAGAACCTGAGAATGAGAACGGGGCTTGAGAGTCTGGCCAAACTGAAGTTTGGAGATGAGGGAATCCAGGCTCAGAAAGTTAAGTGCTTTGCCCAAGGTCATGCACCTTGCTTATGAAGGACCGATGAGGATGAGGACCCGCTGTAAGTCAGTGTCAGGGTCAGGATCAGTTCCTGGTGCTTCTCTATACACACAAGGATGACACATGAAAGAGTCAGTTGTCTGAATTTCATTCCAATATTTCACTTCGTCTGGCAAGAGGAACGCAATTACGTTACATAAGAACAACAAAATCTAGCTTTTTGTTTGATGTTCCTTCTTACCACGTCTTGAATTTCTAGAATGACAAAAAAGGATGGTAGGAGTGAAGGGCTTTGAGCCATTGGGGAAGGAGATCATTTAAGGAGAAGATTTATGGCTGGAAGGATCTTTGGAGACCATACAATCCAATTCCCTTTTCTTCCAGGTTTTAAAATCGAGGGCAAGGGACGGCTAAATGGTGCAGTGAATAGAGCACCAGCCCTGGAGTCAGGAGGATCTGAGTTCAATTCAGTCCACAGATACTTACTAGTTGTGTGACCCTGGGCAAGTCACTTAATATCTGTGAGCCTCAGTCAGCATCAAGTGCTATAAATGTTGGCTGTTATTATTATTATCATTATTATTGTTATTATTATTATTATGGTAGAGTGAGTGTTCTTTTAAAAAAATTTTTTCAACTTTTTTTGTTTGTTTTTTGGAGGGGAGAGGGCTTTGCTTTTTGGAGGGCAATTGGGGTTGACTTGCCCAAGGTAACACAGCTAGTTTTTGTGTATGTAAGTGTCTGAAGCCGGATGGCCGGTGCTCTATTCACTGCGCCACCTAGCTGCCCCCCCCCTTTTTTTCATTTTGGAGGGCAACTGGGGTTAAGTAATCTGCCCAAGGTCACACGGATAGGTTTTTGTTTGTGCATGCATTAAGTGTCTGAGGCTGGATTGGACTCGGGTCCTTCTGACTCCAGGGCTGACTCTCTACTCACTGCGCCACCTAGCCGCCCTGTCCCCGCCCTCCCCCCCCCCCCCACACACACACATTTTTTGAGGGAATTTTCTTAAACCACCACCCGGATACATAACTGCTGATCAAGAAATTTCAGCTGGTTCCTTTTTGCCTCTGGGATAAATTCAGAGTCCTTTGGCATTTAAACTCTTCACAATCTGCCTTCCAGTCATCTTTCTATGCTGATTTCTTCTCTCTCTGGTACTCCCATGCTCCAGTTGATCTTTCCTCTTTGCTGTCTGGTAGCGGATGTTCCATCTTCTGTCCCCGAGGCCAGCCTGTGCCTGGAATGCTCTCCCTCCTCCCGGCTGCATTTTGGAATCCCTAGCTCCCTTCAGACTCTGCTTAATCACCATCTTCTGCAAGAATCCTTTTCTAATCCTTGCTATACTCCTTACCCCATAAAATTACTTGGCATTACCTGGTGTCGATTTTGTACTTCCTTATCTATGTAAAAATTCTTTCCCTCCAGTGGAATGCAAACTCCTTGAGCCCAGGAACTGTGTTGTTTCTATCTTTGCAACCCCAGGACCTAAGACAATGTCCAGTAGTAGGAGCTAAGTAAATATATGTTCAATTAAAGGGAATATATTCTTTCCAAGAATTCAGATGCATGATTGTAATGGAAATGCAAATTTAAAGATCTTCCCTGCCCCTAGCTTAAGTGCACCTGGAGCCTGTGGTGGGAGGCTTGTTTTTCAGGAAAGCCCACACCTTGATATTTTGTGATTGGGCAGTGGGTCAAGGAAGTTGTTACAATCTCTGAGCCAGGAGACGGCTATATAAACCCTGAGGAGAGGCTTTGTTTTGGGGTTCACTTTGAGAAGTGTTGTGTGATTTGACCAGATGAGACTCTGGGAAGCCGTTGTTGAGAGCCCCCCGGCTTTGAAAACCCAGATGTTGATGCTTCCCTCTCTGGTAACTGTGATTTGGTATTGATGTATGTAATATTGGGACAGTTTGGAAGCCTATTTGATCTGTAAATTCTGTCTGTATAATCTGAAGTTCGGGGTGGTGACCTTTACCCCTGAACTAGGTAATACATGTTTGATTAAAGTAAGCTTGTTAACCCATTTTGAGTTGCTTTCCTTTTGAAAAGCAGATCTAAGAACCTATATTGGCAGCTACCCTGGGGGTATTGGGGTGCTTGCTGCTACAATGATCTGTCTTTTAACTAGTACAAGGTAGTAAAGTTTTATTTAGTTTTGTTTCAATGTTCTTTTCATTTACCTTGTTATAGTCATTGTGTATGTACTCTTTTCCTAATTCTGTTTACTTTACTCTGCATCAATTCATGTCTCCTCTGAAATCTTCATTTTTATCTTTTTTTAACAATACAATAATATTGCAGTATAATCAAAAACCAAAATTTTATGGGCACCTATGTTGTTTCCAATTCTTTGCTGCCTCAAAAAGTCCTGCTAGGAATATTTTGGTCTATATTAAGTCCTCTATTTTTTAAGAAGGCTGAAACAATGGAGGGAATCCACAGGAAAGTGTTCAGTATACTTTTCATATCCCTCACAAGCCTGATACAAAAAAAAAAGTTCATTAAGAATAAAAATTTAGGACCTACATGTGCAAAAATATTTATAGTAGCTCTTCCCAGTGGCAAAATATTGGAAATTGAGGGGATGCTCATCAATTGGGGAATGGCTGAACAAGCTGTGAAATATGAATGTAATGGAATACAATTGTGCAATAAGAAATGCTGAACATGCAAATTTCAGAAAAACCTGGAAAGACTTGTATAAGCTGATGCAAAGTAATATGAGCTGAACCAGGAAAACACTGTACACAATATCAGCAACATCATATGATGATCAACTATGAATGACAGCTCTTCTTAACAACACAATGATGTAAGACAAGTACAAAGGACTCAAGGAAGGAAAATGCTACCTATATCTAGATAAAGAACTGATGAACTCTGGATGTAGATTGAAGCATATTTCTTTTTTACTTTGCTTTATTCTTTCTCATGGTTTTATTTCCTTTTGATCTGTTTCTTCTTTCACAACTGTGACGAATATGGAAATACGTTTTATATGATAGCACATGTACAAACTATATCAAACTGCCTACCATTTTCAGAAGAGGGGAGAGGAGGGAGGGAGAAAAATTTGGGACTCAAAATCTTGTAAAACTGAATGCGAACAAGTTTTTCTTAATATGTAATTGGGGAAAAAACAAAATATTATTTAAATTTTTTAAAATGAAGAATATTGCTCAAAAATGTAATTTGAAAATATTGACTGACACAAAATGCAATAAAACATAGACAATTAGGAAAAGAACAAAAATTTACAACTAGACATGTTCTTAGAAATAATCAAGTCTCATACAGTTACAGATTTATTAATAATAGCTAACATTTAAATGATGCTTTGAGATTTGCAAAGTTCTTTACAACTATTATCTCATTTTGTCTTCACAAAAACCCAGGGAGGTAGGTACTACTATTCTCCCCACTTTATAGATGAAGAAACTGAGGCTGAGAAAGGTTAAGTGACTTGCCCAGGGTTACATAGTTACTAAGTCCTCTTAGTAACTTTTTTTTTTATTTTTTTATTTTATTGGAGTCAGGTCTTCCTGACTAGTCCTGGCACTCTCTCCATTTCACCATTAAACTTACATACAAAATGTATACACTATGTCATTTGAAACCCACAAGAAGGTAGGCACAATACCTACTTTTATCTCTTTTTTTGCAAATGAGAAAACTGAGATTCAGTTTTAAGTGATTTGTCTGTGGTCACATTTTAGTAAGTGTAAGAAGTAGGGTTCCTGATGAAATGTCTAACACTCTATCCACTGAAACAAAACCCAGAGAAATTAAATAATTTGTTTGTGATCCCATAGCTAGTTAGTGGATAAAGCCAAGACCCAAATCAGGACCCCTGATGTCCAGGATTCTTTCCTTTATGCTATATATGCTTCAATACTTAAAGAATTATGTTCCTGTAGTCTGGGGACTTCCTGTATAGATGTAACCCATTTCTGACTTAAAAGGTGATCTTTAAGAGTTTCTGTAGCAAAAAAAAAAAAAAATCATCATCCTACAATCAACCTGATGATCCTCTCTGAATTTAGTACAATGAATTTATTCACCATTAACAGGTTCATGTTTGAAGCTTTGCCAGCATGGTAGGACCTGGTAAGAGATTGTGTCCTGCTGACATAACCCTTCAAGAGCCTAGGACAACCTCCATGCCACAATGGGGAATCAGAGTATGACTTTGATGGAGGTCCATTATACCATAGTAACATATATACATACACAGATCTACCTCCCTCCACCCTGAAGCTAGAAGGATTTATCCAGTGACTCAATGAAATTGATGGATGAATGGACAGGAATCCTAGGAGAAATAATTTATTGATATTTAATCTAGAGAAAAGAAGACTAAGGAGTAACTTAAGAAAGAGCTTCCAATATCTTCTTCTCTGTTGCTACATGGTCAAATACTAGACAAAAGAGGCTTTAGTTATAGCAGACAAGGATCCTGATTTTGTGGCTAGAGACTCCTGAGCCCCGATGACCTAGGACCAGGTCTAACTCTGACACATATTGGATGTATGAGCATAGACAAGTGACTTAACATCTCTCAGACAATTTGTATTGAGTATTAATTGTATACAATTGTATTCAAACAATAGTATAATTAATTACATAACCAATCTATATTGATTGAGGGAGTTTTTATGCCAATACAGGAGTATAAATATAGATATATACAGATGTATATGTGTATATATACACATGCATATACACACATATATACATATATGTTATGTGTTTCCATTTCATATGTATGATATATAGTTATAAAAGACATGAGAGAATGGAAAATGAAGGAAACCTGGGGACTTTTTTTGAAGGAAAAGGTTTCTTGAAGGAAACCTAGAGATTCATTCCTGGAGCTATTTAACAATAGGATAGCCATTTGGCTTTAATTTGGCCTGCCCTTGGCAGAGGACTAGACAAGATGATTCTTAAATTTCCTTCTAGTCCTTAGATTCCACAAATTACTGATCTTTTGATGATAAACCCTTGAATCAAGGGAAAGGAGTGATGTGTCCTTTAAAGAAGATAAAGGACTTTAGCTTCCTGGATAACTGTGCCTTATCTTTGCCTATAACAATGTCCTATTCTCTCTTTTTAGGTCTCTTGGTTCCTCCCTATTTTCTGTCCTCTAGTCTGGCAGTTTTGCCTAGAACCTTTTCTTAGCTAATCTTCCCCCTTACCCCTCTCCCCATCATCTCAAATGAGATATATACATAGGCTACTGCATCCAAGTTCTATAAGTCGTTGGAATTCCATCACGTCTGGAACTCTGGGCCATCATCTAGAGTTTGGCAATTAAATAGGTCTGGAAACTGCCCTGGCAGTTCTTGAGATTCCATTACCTTTTAGAAATTCACATATTTCTAAGGAAATAAAATTGCTTTGGTATGTCTGTGTACCTTGCCTGTTTTTCCCATTTTCTTTCTCAGTTTATCTGCCACATTTTAGGTGTATTTATTTCTATCAATTCAATGAAATTCAATTTAATAAACATTTATTTAGAGCCTGTGTGTTCAATATACTGTATGAAATGCTAAGGGAGATACAAAGTATAGATAAAGCATTATGCCCTGTCCTCATGGAGTTGTATCATATAAACAGAGATAATTTTAATACCCAATTTTACATTCCAGGCATCAGGCACAGCCTTAGCAAATGGTATGGAAGCTAAAAATCTCACTGTGTGTTCAGGAAATAGAGGGTAGTCTTGCTTGATTAGAACAGAGTAGGTAAAAAATGAAATAAGGCTGGAAAGTCAGCGTGGTGCCAGATTATAGCAGGTCTTGAATAAGAATTTGGACTTGACCTGGTAAATAGCACAGGCTTACCAAAGATTTTTGAGGGCTGACTTGGCCAGAGAGAGGTGCAAGACAGATTAATTGGGGGGAGGCATGTGATATACTCACACGGATGTTATGGTGGTTTTCTTTCTTGATACCACTGAAGATATGAGGGCTAGAGAAGAAATCGCAGAGTTCTGAAAAGTCTCTAGTATAAAACAAGCACTCATTAAAGATTGATCAATGACAACAGTCTTAATGAAAGATCTGCGTAAAGCTGCAGCTTGAGAAATAATAGTTAACATTTATATGGTGCTTCAAGGTATTCAAAGTGCTTTATCTATATCATCTGATTTGGTGAGATGAACAACTTTTGCTTCTGTGTTTTGCTGTTATAGTTACACTCTTCCTCTATCATGGGCTGATAGAGCTGGGTTCATCTCTGACTAGGGTATATGCTAACACACATCCTCATAGCTGGAGCCACCCAACCTCTACCTACTTCAGCTCAGCTGAAGATTCTGGAACTAATTTGACCTCTAGGCAAGGAAAATGCACTTAGAAAGGAGGTGATTGAAAAAAGCTATGGTTGTTTCATTAAAAACTGGTGATGCCAGACTCACGTCATTTCACCTTCCTGTCCCCCTCCCCTTTTTACAGGAATTACTAGATTGCTTGAGGAATGCTGCAGATATGGTTTACCAAGATTTCAGCAAAGCATTTGACAAAGTCTCTCCAGACATCCTATTGGACAAGATGATGAGATTTGAGTATGGCAATAAATATTACATTTAGATGAATTCATAACAGTGACATTGTACAATGATCAAATACGAATAACAGCTTTTCTCAGCAATACAATGACCTAAGATAATTCCAAAGGACTAATGATGGAAAATGCTATCCACATCCAGAGAAAGAACTATGGAGTCTGAATGCAGATCAAAGCACATTATTTTCACTTGTGTGTGTGTGTGTGTGTGTGTGTGTGTGTATGTGTGTGTGTTTTCCTTTTGGCCTGTTTCTTCTCTCACAACATGACTAATATGGAAATATGTTTTACATGATTATACATATATAACCTATATAAAATTGTCTACTGTTTTAGGGAGGGAAGAAGAGAAGGAGAGAAGGGGAGGGAGAAAATTTGGAAATCAAAAAAATTTTTTAATGAATGTTAAAAATTCTCTTTACATGAAATTGGAAAAAAGTAAACTACTATTTAAAAAAGTAATTGGATAAATTCAGACCTAGCTATAACTTCCCTTTCTGAATTTACTCTTCTTTCTAAGCATTATTCTCCATCTACTATACACTCTGTGGTTTGCTCAAACTGGGTTTTGTGTTTGTTTATTTTTTTGTATGTGTTACCTTTTTCTCTTTCTTTTTAAAATTTTGAATGAAAACACCAAAATAAAAAGGGTGTTTCCACAAACTTGGAAGAACACAAAAGGACGATTGTATATGAAACCATAAATTTCCATTTCATACCACTTGCTTTTTAAATACACACACTCACGTTCACATTTCTCTCATTATTTTCAAAATTGTTCTACTTGGCTGTGTTTCCTTCTGAACTTTTTTGTTCTCTTCTGTGCATTTAAAACATGTTTCAATGGCCCTCTTCTTCTTCTTTTTTTTGCATCATATTGCTAACCCCCTTTTCTTACCTTCAATTAATAAAAAGGGTGGGGGGAACTCTTGTTACAAATAAGCACAATTAAGTTAAAAATTCCACACAATGGCCATTTTCAAAAATGTATGCCTCTTTCTGCATCTTGTGTTTAACTCCTCTCTCAGCAGGTGAGTAATACTTACTTATAGCTGTTCTGGAAACATGGTTGGTCATCACATTATCAGAGTTAAATCTTTCAAAGTTGTTCTTCATGACAATGTTGCTGTCTTTGTAAGTATTCTCCAGGTTCTAATTATTTTACTCTGTTCATACTCTGTAGAAATCCTCTGATATCATTTCTTTCATCATTTCTTATGGTACAATATAGAAATACTTTATACGGATATTTTTCAGTTGTCTAAGAGGAAAACTAAGGCACCTCCTTATTTTGTTGTTTACTTTTATTTTTCTTTTTTACTCCCCTTTTAAGGAAATTTGTTTTACTTCCCTCCCTAGTATTCTCTTCCCTCTTAGCACTCCCCCAATCCCTACTATTTTTTCCTATTGGGTCTGATGTATTTCTAAGCCAAACCTTTTATGTGTAAGCATATATTTGTGTTCAATCTTCCTTTGTCCATCTCCAATAAAAGTGAGGTTTGTCTGATAGCCTGTCTTCCTCTGCCTTTCCATGATATTTGTATATTTTTCTTATGCATCCCAATTATGAGAACTAGCAAGTTCCATTCCCTTCTTCCTCTCGTCTATACCAATGTATTACTCCTTTTAACACTTTCTCTTCTCTTTCATCTTTTGAAAACTTTAGAATAGAACCAATCTACCCTCAGGATCTCTGTTTTTTCTTATTTAACTCACTTAAGACCCTTTGAAGACATTATGCTTCTGAAGGGACACTTGTTTCTTCTCCCTCTACTAGAATGTTAGTGCTACATCATCATAGAACTCCCTCCAGTTAACTTTCTTGGTTTTTCTTAACTTTTATGTTTGTATTTTAAGGTTATTACTCAATTCTAGTCTTTTCATCACGAAAGTCCTATATTCCCCTAAAGGTCCATTTCCCTTTGCCCTATAGATTATACTTAACTTAATTCTGCAAAACTATTCTTGGTTATATCTATATCTTTTTTCCTTTGAGAATATTATATTCCAAAATCTTCTCTCATCTTAGTAGAAGTTGCTAGATCTTGTGTGATTCTGATTGGAGTGATGTGGTACTTGAACTGCATCTCTCTGAATATGTAAGGTATTTTTTTCCTTTAATGTGGGACCTTTGGATTTTGGCTATGACATTCCTTTTGAGGTTCCTTTCAGGAAATGATTGATGGATTCTTTCTGTCTTCACTTTGTCCTCTGGTTCTAATAGATTTGGACAATTTAAATTTATGATTTCTTGAAATATAGTGTCCATGTTGTTGAGTTTTATTTTAAAATCATGGTTTTCAGAAAATCCTATAACACTTAACTATTATCTATTTTCCAGGACTCTAACTTTTTTGTATCAGGTAGCTTGCTTTTTATATATATATCTTCTCTCTCTCTCTCTCTCTCTCTCTCTCTCTCTCTCTCTCAGCTAGTTTACTTTTCTTTTGATTTTGTCTAATACTTCTTGTTGTCTCATGGAAATAGAAATTGAAATTTTGTGCCAGAGTTAAGCTCTGCCTCCTGCTGGACTTTTGAATGTGGTGGTCGACCTTACTTGGTCTTGCTCTGGATTGTTTGCATTCTTGCACTGGCCTCTTTACCTGACAGGGCTAGATCTTTGAGGTTCAGAGTGCTAAATATTCAGATCCCACTATGGTATCTCAGGACAGAGTATTAGAGACTTTGGATATCCTGGGATGTCCCAGTTTGATCACTGCAGTGCGATGACAGTCATTCTCTGCTGTTGCTAGGCATTTCCCAGGTCCCTGCTCTGAAACTTTTTAGCCACCCTCAGGCTTTCCCAGGGAGCCTCTGAACTCAGACACATGTAAGCTATATGTATCTGTAATGCCATGCCGGAGCAGCTTTCCACAGGATGACTACTGTGAACAGCTTTTAAGGTTCTGATTACACAATATAGTGAACACTCTATTCCATAACAAAACAGAACAAAATATTCACAGTAAATCAAAGTATAGCAATTCACAATGTTACAGCTTATCACAGAAAATCAAACTATAGCATTCACAACAACTTATCACAGAAAATGGCCACATAGTTTTCACCACAGCAGTCACAAAGTTTTCAACAAAAAACAATAATTTAGTAACTCAACCATTCAATCATCCTTAAGGTTTGCCTCCTTAAGGATGATAGTCAAAGTTCTCCACTCATGGGGCACAGTAAGTTAACTCAGTCATTTATTCAGTCATCAATCACTAAGTATAATAATTTAGTCAATCAATCATTCAATCAACTCAATCATTCAATCATCCAAACCCTCCACCCCTAGTAAATTACAATTTCTCAGTCAGTACACAGTATCCAAGTCTTCTTTCAGCTTGACTCAGGGTAGTCTCTCAGATTCCCTGGATCCTCTTCCATGGTCCCAGATCCTACCTGGATTCACCAAACTGTCACCTGGGTTCAAAGGCAGACAGCTCCCAGGTCCTTGTCCAGCTCTTCATGAAGTTCCTGTTCCACACTGGGGTTAACAGTGTCCAGTACATCTCAAATCCTTCATAGTCTCTGTTCCTGGAATGGCAAGGCTTAATAAAGCCACCAACAGGCCCATTCAAAGTACCAACATCACAGTCATGGTTCCTCAGTCTTCGGCAGCTCCTGCTGGCCCTTGGAAATCCTCAACAGCCTCAGCAGCTCAGATTGTCCCTCAGCTCTAACTGGCTCTTGGAAATCCTCAACAGCTCCAGCTGGCCCTTGGACACAGCAGAAGTTTCAGCTTATTCCCAGAATCAAAATCACTTCATCCAAGTTCTCCAAAGCAAAATCATTCTCTCCAGCCTCCGGGGGCCTTTCTTTTTCAGCCTCCACTGAAGCCTGCCCAGGGAAGGTCTGTCTCTCCCTCTCTGGGGCTTTTCCTTATATTCAGTATTTCCCCTCTCTGTTCAGCCCCTTCCTGTTACATCAGCCACAGGGGTTTTCTGTTCAGCCCCTTCCTGCTATCAGCAACAGGAATTCATACCTTCTATTTCTTTAACAGAGGCTTAATTTGAAGTAGGTGCTAAGTAACTCTCATCTTAGCAATACAAAAGGAACTTCAAATTACACTACTATTACAGAATCTGTGACCAGTCTTTAGACACGCTAATTTTACAGTGACCCCCCCCCCTTTATTGTTGCCATTGGACTCCTAGATTACCCATTTTACAGTTCAGAGGTGAAAGAAGTCACTGTAGTATATCCCTGAATTTCATCATCCATCTTATGAAGGACACTGAGGAACTGGAACATGCCTAAAGGAGAGTGACTACTGAATGGATGGTAGCTTGTACCATCTGGCCACAGATTACAGGACATGGGGTGTGTAGTGTTTAGAAGATTAGTGAGGTATAACATCAATCTTCAAATATTTGAAGTTCTGCCATGTGAAAGTGAATCAAATTACCCTGCTTGTCCCCAGAGAATTGGACACAATATGTAAAACTAGCCAAGAACCAGCTTCAGGCTCAATTTAAGTGTAATCTGGGATTCAAGCCTGGAGCACTTTGCATAATACTCTCCTGATTGGTGGAAAGAATGTTGATTCCATACTGCACACCTGAATGAAAGAAAGAGTTAGTGAGAGAGCTTTGGAGAGGAGGGATATCCTTCATTCCTGCTTCATGAGAAGAAGACATGTGCAGGTCCAGAGTCTCCAATGCACCAACTCCTGGGAGGAAAAAAAAAGTCTTTATTCTTACATGCATTTAAAGGGAAGCTGACTCCTTAAGACATGCCTGATTTCTAGATTGCTTCCCTAGGAACTTATGGGCATTTCTCCTGGAATTGAGTAAGATCTCAGCTCACTCCCAGCTAAAGAATTCATTTGTTCTTGTGTATTTTCTGGCATATTCAAATCTGTAGGGCTCCAATTTTTGTTTTCTATCTGCTTGAATAAATAAGTTTGCTCACTATCTATTGGTCTTTTATTACAAGGTTTTGGTGGGAAGGAGTGAAGCCTGGAGGCATAAATTTGGTTTATCCTTCTAGGTGACCAAGAAAGAGATTTGAACCTAAAATTAGCACCCAAAACCAAGTGGTCAAGTGGATAACAAATCCAGCCTCAGACAGTTACTAGCTGTGTGACCCTGGACAAATCATTTAATCCCAATAAATAAATAAATAGATGTTATTGTGATAGATTTTTAAAATATAATTAGGGGAGTAAAAAGATAATAGTTAGAATCTGGTGCCTCTGTCAGAGGAGAAGAGAACCTTTATGGTCCTTCTCCTGCTTCCCTCAAGGCAGGATTCAAAAGTCTTCTTAGGAAAGGGTGGGAAATATTCCAGATATGTGCTACCCAGTGAACCGTGTTTCAATAACCCATATGGACATGCATATCCTATGGGTGGCATACCCTCTACACAAGAAAAACCTTCCTACCAGTTGAAGCTCCCCTAAAGTTGAATAAGATACCTCATAAAGCTGGGAGAGGAAGGGGAAGTGTTCTTCATCACTTCAAGTAGAAGTGATGCTGTGGGAAGAAGTTATACTCTGAAAACAGGGCCCAGGATCAAATCCTACAGCTGATATTAACTTCATGGATCACAAACTCCCAAGGCTTCCGTTTCCTCATCTGTAAAATGGGAATGGGGAAGACTAAAGTGGCCTCTCATGTCCTTTTCAATTCTAGGTCTAAAAAAAGGTAAGTATAAGCTAGATAATAATTTATCAATAATATGAGATACAAGTAGGACTGGGTGATTTCTGGGATTCTCTACAGCAAAGGATTTAGGTGATTCTGTGAAAATAGGAGTACAGAGGGAGATGGAATGACTCATGAAAGGTCAGAGAGTAAATTAGTAAGAAAGCCTGGACAGGGGCCCAGGACCTCTTTTGATGCATCATATTACCTCCCAGCAGCTGCTGCTGGGACACGTATGTGAGAAAAGACTTTGGGAAATCTTTCTTCTCTTGCCTCAGTGTTGTTAAATGGGAAATGACTTGGGTTTTGTTGTTGGTTTTTTTTTTCAGCTCTGACATGGATGCATATTCCTAGTCAGCATTTTAAATTCCTGGAAATCCAACCTGTATAGTGAATTAAGTTGAATGTATTAACCAGGGCTCCAATTTAACGGACTGAGGCATTAATATGGTACCATAGCATGTGAGAGGTAAGATTTGGTTAAGACTGTCATATTCCCACCCTGGGGTCAGGGCCCAGCAGGGGCTACAGATGCTCCTGCTTCTTGGTTATGACTGAGGCTTTCCTGCTGAGCTGGGGGGAGGAGGTTTCAGCCAGGACATTCTAATAGAGGCCATGGGACAAGGGTAGGGCAGAACTGTACAAGCAAGCAAAGTTTATTGGCTAGGAATATAAGGCTTGGCCTAAAAGGGGTAGACACCAGTGACGTCCGAGGCTGAAGCCAAGGCTGGCAGTTCCGATGTCTTATCTGCAGCTGAACAGCCTTGAGACACTAGGAGATAATGTGGTGTAATAGTCAGAGGGCATGGATTCAAATCCAAGCCCTATCTTTCTCTGTGACCTTTCCCTAATTACTTCTCTCTTCAGGTTGCTTCAGATTACTCATTTGAATCAAAGAAAGATAATACAATCTTAGGCTACATTAAGAGAAAACTAGACCAGGGAAGTGAGAGTCCCACAGATTTTGTTTCAATCAGACTACATTTGGAGTTCAGTTCTGGATGCCATATTTTGAGAAGGATTTTAATAATTTGAGTATCCCAGAGGAAAGCAATCTGGATAGTGAAGGGTGTTATGAATTCTTGCCATATTAGGATCAGTTGAGGGAACTAAAAATATTTAGTCCAGAGAAGAGAGGCTTTGGAAGGTGAGGAAAGAAGGGGAGAGCTATTTTTAAGTATTTGAAGGCCTTTTATCTAGAAGAAGAATTCTAATTGTTCTGTTTAGCCCCAAAGGGCAGAAATGGAATAAGTAGTTAAAAGGTCCAGAGAAGGGGCAGCTAGGTGGTGCAGTGAATAGAGCACTGGCCCTGCAATCAGGAGGACCTGAGTTCAAATCCAGCTCAGACAGTTGACACATTTACTAGCTATGTGAACTTGGGCAAGTCACTTAACCCCACTTACCCTCCAAAAAGAAAAAAAAAATGTTTTTAATGAATGCTGAAGACTAACTTCTCATGTAAGTGAAAAAACAAAATAGTATTTACTAAAAAAAAAAAAAAAATTATGTTTCCCTGTGGGCAGTGGTATCTATACAGTACAAAATAAAGTAGAGATTTGACACACAAAAAAAACCCTACAATCAAGTCTGAGTTTCATAAATCAAGGGTTCTGCCCCAAATGAACAGCTGAGTAGGACTCCAATTTCTATTTTCTATCTACTTGGGTAAATAAGTTTATTCACTATTTGTTGGTCTTTTGTGTAATTAGCATTTGATGGGAAGGCGTGAAGCCTGGAGGCATGAACTTGTTTGGAGTGGACAAGGCATACTCCATATTGCCACAGTTTACTATCATAGAGAAACTGACAAGTTCCTAAGTCTGGCTGTGACCCATCACCAGCTCATCTTGAATTTTCACCAACAGGAGAGTTCCTGCATAAGGAGACCCTGCTCATCCACAGAGAGAGCAAGCATGGACTCTATGTAGTCACAAAATCAGGTCTCCAAATGTGCTTTCTAAGTGAGGGAGAATCAAAAACAAAGATTATTACTTGTTCATAATAATTATAACGATAAAAAAAAAACAACAGGAACACCAATAACAATAAACTTTTGTATAGAACTTTACTCTTTACTACTCATTTTCCTCACAACAACACTATGGAGTCAATAGAGCAACTATTCATCGATGCAACAAGGATGCATTCTCTGTGTGTGCAGAACTCTGAGCCAGAGACTGGTAGAGATACGGCATTTCGAGATGATGCGCTCAACACCTCGTGGAGCCTGGTATGGAGATAAGACATAGGCTCATATAGCTTTAATGACGTAGTACTGGATGGCATTTGAGAAGCACAGAACCAAAACTATTATGCCTCCTTCACTGGTGAGAAAAATTAAGATGGAAAGTGATCTGCCCCTGTTCATGCATGGAGTCACTGACCATGCTGGTTGTTGAACCATCCGTGTTTGTGGCTTCCATTGTTTTCACTATATAGCACACCCTTCATCCACAATTGTTCTCAAATTAATTTGGTCCATTCTTATAGCTTATAACCTTAGCCCAGACAAAATCATGTCCCTGCCAGCTAAGTAGTATAATTAATAGAGCACAGGACCTGGAATCAGGAAGACGTGGCTTCAAATCTGGTCCTGGACACTTACAATCTGTGTGACCTTGGGCAAGTCATGTAACCTTTGCCTGCCTCAGTTTCCTCAACTATAAAATGAGGATAATGATAGGATCTACTTCCACGATCTACTTCTACTTGTAAGGATCAAATAAGATATTTATAAAATACTTAGCCCAGTATCTAGACTATAGTAGGCACTATATAAATGCTTTTCCCTTCTCCTTTCCCCTCCACTTCATTTTATGTTAACCTGGGAAGTGACCTTAGAAATCATTTGACCTAGTTCATTTTATACCTTTGTATCCTTGGACATGTTACTTCACTGGGTTCCACCATTTATAAAATGAAGGTTTTGAACTATTGAAACATTGAAAGGCACCACCAAGGGGTGGCTAGGTAACCCAGTGAATAGAGCACTGGCCCTGGAGTCAGGAGGACCTGAGTTCAAATCCAGCCTCAGACCCTTAACACTTACTAAAGTACAAGATGCTCACTAGCTGTGTGACCTTGGGCAAGTCACTTAACCCCCATTACCCTACCTTCCCCACTCCAAAAAGCAAAAAAAACAAAAAACAAAAAACAAAAACAAAGGTACCACCATTCTTCCAGCCACCCAGATTCACAACCATGGAGACATCCATGATTTTTCAGGATTTGGTTTCAAGTTATTTTCCTGAATTGGTATTTTCTAAACTTCCTATAGTACTCTCCTCTAGAGAGGGAGGGGGGAAGGGTATTAACAGGCTCAGAGCCTGAGGCATAAGTGAGGATTTGGGGCAGGCACCTGACTGATGCCTCTCATCCCTCTTCATTACTATAAAATGATACAGGATTGTCATACGAACTTGTTCAGAGCCTTTCTTGAATAGCTACAAGCATAATATATCCATATCAGTAGCTATCATTCCCAGCTTTAAGCTATCCATAAATATGATTAGTATGACACAGATGTCTTTATCCAAATCATTGCTGAAAAATATTAAATAGAATAGGAGCAAAGACATTAATTAATTCATTAATGTATCATTGACCATGCTGTTCAACTAATTCAAATCTGTGTGTATATTGTATTATATAAATATGTGTTATATGTGTATATACACATACATACATGTATACAGCCATATACATGTGCATATACACATATATTTGTGCCCATACATATATGAGTGTTCATACATACACATATGTGTGTGCATACACATACACACACACTGTTATCAGAGGCAGCTATGTGGTACAGAAGAGTGTGCTAGACTTGGAGGTAGAAGGACCTGAGTTCAAATCCTGCCTCAGACCCTTACTAGCTGTGTGACCCTGGTCAAATTACTTAACCACTCACCTCTAGTTTTCTCATCTCTAAAATGGGTATAATAATAGAAACTACCTCCATGGGATTGTTGTGAGGATCAAATGAGATAACATGAGCACTCTGTAAGTCTTAAAGCACTCTATAAATTGCCAGCTATTATTATGATTGTTTTCCAGCTCAGGGCTTTCCATCTTGTCTATAAGGATATTATTTTGTCATATGTAATTCTATGTCTCCTCATCTAACAGTCTTTCTGTCTCTCTGTCTCTCTCTGTCTCTTTCCTAACATACTTGAAAATTGTCCATCCAATAATCTGTTCTAGATTCCCCCCAGCCCCCACCCAGGGATTAACATTATGCTAATCAAACTATCATTTCTAGTATCCACATCTTTGCTCTTTTTGAAAATCAGGAGGGGCGGCTAGGTGGCGCAGTGAGTAGAGCGTTGGCCCTGGAGTCAGAAGGACTGAGCTCGGATCCGGCCTCAGACACTTAATGCACACACAAACTAAAACCTAGCTGTGTGACCTTGCGCAAGTTACTTAACCCCAATTGCCCTAAAAAAAAAAAATCAGGAGAATGCTGAACCATCTCTAATCTCACCATATGTCTCCCATTCACCCTCCTTAAAAGATTCTTTGCAGAAGCTCAGCAATCCCATTTATAAATGCTTTCAGTTCCCTAAAATATTTTATAGTTTATATATAATATATTAAGTATAATTACATTTTATATTAAATAAATAATTTATTTAACCCAGGTGACTTAAATTCATTGAGAGACCAGGAAAGGTTGACTCACTATCTCTTCTTTTATCTTGGGCTTGAATTCTCTCTTAACCATTTTTGTTTTATTCTTTCTAGGCTGAAGATTTTTACTTTCCATAAAGAACTTAGTAATAATTAGAGATGAATGGCCTTGGTATGTGTGGCTCTGGAAGGATTAGTGAGTTCCCAGTGACTAAAAGCCCCCAGGCCAAGGTTGGATGGCCACTTTTCCAGAATGTTTCAAGTAGGGTTTATGGACCACATGACCTCTGAGTCTCTGTAGCACCTTTCTTCCCCAAGAGGCCCAAATACCTTCTCGAGTTTTAGGTCAGGTGACTGTACCAATCATTCCTCTGAACTTTTTGAAATCTGTTCTTCTAAAGTGTAGGTTATATAGGAGACTCTGCCCAGAATTCTCCTTATCTACCATGATAAGGACAGCCCGGTTACACCCCCCACCCACCCACCCACATCCCAGTGTTGTAACCTGGTACAAAGTACTTAGAGGAAGAAAAAGAAGGAAGATTTTAGCAGAAAAAAAAAATCAAAAGTGATGCCTCTTTTATTATTCATTTTGAAAGATTCTAACAAATTTTCTGCTTGCTCTTCACCTTTTCTCAGCAAAAGCCAAGTCTGATAGATGGCAACACAGCTCAAGTCAGCCTCCAAAACTTGACGTGCAAGTTCTTAAACTGTATTTTGTGTTCTAAGAGTTGCTACCTTAGCTGCAAGTCCCATGAGAGCCCAGGTCACGGGAAAACATAACACTATGTGTCTGCTTCTACTACAGTGACCTCCAAGGTCACTTTAAATTCTAAATCGATGACCTTATAGCCATATAGTATTGCCACATTCTAGCTCTTTCTTCCATATGTACATAAGAATTATATAGTTAATTTCCCTTCAGCCCTAAAAGGAAGTCTGTTGTTAGGTCAGGACGTTTGAGCGTCTTGTATTTAGTTTTCTTTTTCACAGTATGAAATGTTTCTGTTTCCACTTCTTTTTTGTGCCATTAGTTATCAAACAAGGCCCTTCTTGGGTTTCTAAGGCTTTACATATCCCTGTTTCTGGTCCCAGTCTGACACTGCATTTCTTTGTTTGTTTTGGGTTTTTTTGCTTTTTGGAGGGGGTAAGGCAGGGCAATTGGGGTTAAGTGATTTGCCTAAGGTCACATGGCTAGTATGTGTTAAGTGTCTGAGGTCAAATTTGAACTCAGGCCCTATTCACTGCACCACCTAGCCACCCGACACTACATTTCTAACACCAATGAAACCCAGTCTCCATTTTACACATTAAACAAGATGGCAAAGTCCCCTCCTAGGTGAATGACAACTTTGATCTGGGAGTCTATATTCAGTCAGTCAATAAACATTTATAAAACACCTGCTATGTACCAGGCATTGTGCTAAGCCTTCAGGATACAAAAAGAAGTAAAAGATAGTCCCTGCCTTCAAGGAGCTCACACTTCATAACCATTATCTTTTGTGAGTTGAATTTTTTCTAAAAGATAATGATTTGGGTGGGGTTTGGTTTTGATTTTTTTTCACGTGCTTTTATTTTGTTAAATATTTCTCAATTACATTTTTAAAAATTTTAGCCTTCATTTAAAAAAAATTTTGAATTCCCAAATTCTCTCCTTCCCTCCCAACCCTTTCTCGCCCCTTGAGAAGGCAAGCAAGATGTTTTATTGGGGGGGTAGGAGGGCAATTAGATAGAGGATGTAAGACATTATTTCACAGAATCTCAAAATGTTAGAATTGGAAGGGATCTCAGAGGCCATCAAGTGTAACCTTTCAAAGACCATGTCATTCCCCTGTTCTCAAACCATTAATGGTTCCCCATTAACAGGCAATAGGGCATGGTAGACAGAGCCCTGAACCTGGGACCTGAGTTTGAATCCTGCTTCAGATACCTTCAAGCTGAGTGATGGTCAACAAGTCACTTTAATACTTCAGAGTCTCCATTTCCTGATCTGCAAAACGAGGTATTGTAATAGCGTTTGAATTACCCATATCCTGAGGTTCATTTCGTTTATGGAAACCCTCTGAGAATTTCAATTGTAAGTTATTTTTATTGTTACTGCCATTAAGATAGCATACCCCATAGTTTGGGAATGTTTTGTTCATTGTATGTGCATGATAAATAATAGAGAAATAAACAATAAACTTGTGGATTGTTTGTATCAGAGGTGTGCCTAGATGCTGAGGTAAAAAGAATCTTAAGACATGTTCTCTAATGACAGCCTCACTCCATCACGCTTAGATCTTGGGTCTCCAGTTTGCCTCTTTCCTAGGGTTGTCTCTTTCTCTTTGGCATGTACTGGGGACTCAGAACCACACCAAATCAGACTTTACATCTGTCAACACTTTATCAATAGAAATTCCAGTTCAGTTTCACAATGGAGACCAGTCCTTGGTCCAGTGCTCTCAATCACTCTGACAAAATCCTCAAGCAGAGATCATTTGTCTATAGAGCTGCCTTGATCTGCATTCATATATCTATACCTCCTTCAGATCCAGGACCAATGTCTAATTCTAAGGACTTCCACATGTTGGGCTCCATAATGGTCATTGACTTAGGCGGCTGCCTCAGAGCTCATTCACACACACACACACACACACACACACACACACACACACACACACACACACACACACCCCATCTCTTACCCACAGGAGACCCAGAGGAAAAATGCTTCCCTAAACATGTCATGGGATCTGCACATATAGATATATACATTTAAATCATCATATGTACTATTTTCCATTCTCAGAGGTACATACTAATTCATACTCCATATGGTCAACATAACTACTCACTTACAGATAATACTGGCAAATACATCCATGTATAGCCTCTGCTGGCAAACCCAGAAGGCAAATGTATTTCATGTATACCGTACTCTTGAAAAGCATCACATTCTAAAATCCATTCAGTGAAACTTCCTCCACTCAACCAGAGAAAGCACAACTTAGACTCTTCCACTTCTACTATGAATGCCCCACTACCAGCACTGGGGAAAGTCCCTGATACTTTTCTTACATCCAGAATAGCTCCACTCAACCATGGGAAACCCAGTTTAAACACTGCCACATCTACTGCAACTGCCCTAATACCAATATTGGGGAAAGTCCCTGATGCTTTTCTTGCATCCAGAATAATTCCACTCAACCATGGGAAGCTTGGCTTAAATACTCCCACTTACACTGTGAACACCCAAATGCCAACACTGGGGAAAGTTCTGATGTTTCTCTTATGCCCATCATAACTATACTCACCCACAGAAAGCCCAGCTTTAACACTCTCATTTTTACTATGAATGCCCAGATGCCAGCATTGGGGAAAGTCCCTGATGCTTCTCTTATAGTGATGGGATGCGGGGGTAGGGAGGATGAAGCAGCCATTCATTCCAAGGGCAGCTGTAAGACGAATTTGACTTTGCCTATAAATTGCTGATTCCCCAACTCTTAACAGATGCAAGACCTGAATGTGTATTTTTTTTTGGTTTCTGTTTTTAGTCTTTGGGTGGTCTGTAGTGGAGATAATGTCCATTCCTGCTGTGGAGAGAGTATGGGAAACTGTTTATTCTCTTTGGTAGAGTGAACCACAAAGGGGAACATTCAACTTCTGCTATGCATTGATTGTTGGGGGAATTTCCTCTGCAAACCAAGTTCTTCTCTGCAGAACTGTAGGGGGGAGTAGGTTAGGAAGCAGGGGGTAGAAGAAGATCATCAATTGCATAGGGTTTGTAATTGTTGTTGGGATTTGGACTTAGCTCCCTCCTGTAAAGTGGTACTTTCATAACCTCCCTTAAGCCCTTCTCGTGTTCTATTTTGGATTATAGTTATTTATGTGACTGCATTCCCTCTCCTACTAATAATAGCTCCCATTCACACAGCCCTTTAAAGGTAGCAAACTGTCTCCCTGATAATAACTTTGTGAGATAGGAAGGACAAATATTAGCATCCCCACTTTACAAATGAGGAAATCAAGGCAGGGAAAGAGTAAGTGACTTACCCACAGGACCCGACTAAGAAAGGTCAGAATTAGAAATAAAATCAGGGGCGGCTAGGTGGCGCAGTGAATAGAGCGCTGGCCCTGGAGTCAGAAGGACCTGAGTTCGGAGCCGGCCTCAGAGACTTAATCCACACAAACAAAAACCTAGCCGTGTAACCTTGGGCAAGTTACTTAACCCCAATTGCCCTAAAGGGGCGGCTAGGTGGCGCAGTGAGTAAGAGCGCCGGCCTCGGAGTTGGGATGACCCGAGATCAGATCCGGCCTCAGAAAATGAGCACCCACGCATAAATAATGACTAGCCGTGTAACCTTGAGCAAGTTACTTAACCCCAATTGCTTTAAAAAAAAAAAAGAATTAGAAATAAAATCAAATGTTTTCTGTCTCTGAGACCAGTGCATTTCCTATTATGCCACACTACCTATGAAACTGGAAATTCCTTTAGGGTGGGTACTATGCCTTATTTTTCTTTCTTTCTGTCTCAGTAACTAGTTCATTGGTTCGCACACGATAGATGCATAACATATTTGTTAAAAAGATAAGCCAATGAATAGAGCACCAGCCCTGGAGTTAGGAGGACTTGAGTTCAAATATGGTTTCAGACACTTAACACTTACTAGCTGTGTGACCTTGAGCAAGTCACTTAACCCCAACTGCCCTGCCTTCCCCCCTTCAAAAAGACAAAAAGAAAAGAAAAGCCAAGAAGATACTTACATTATTTTTATCAGTAACATTATTAGGATGGGACAAATAGGAGTGGATAGAAAGTTAGTGACTTTTTGACTCTTTGACCAAGGTAGACAAAATATTCTTTTAAAATATATTTTGTAAGGGGGGGCAGAGCCAAGATGGTGGAGTAAAATATATTTTGTTATCTATATCACCAGAATTTTTCCCAGTATCCCTCTTGCTACCCACTGTCAGAGAACTATCTATCCCCTATAATAATTTTTAAAGAAAAAAATCATTAAAACCAATCAGTAGATAAAAAAATTCTAGAAATATATAGAATTTTCCATGTCTTTGGATGTCTCACCTCTGCAAAATAGTGGAGTGAGGATGTCTCCTCATATCTTTTCAGTGGGCTTAAATGTGTTCCCTTGTAATTTTGCAGCATTCACTTTTGAGTATATTGTGGTTATGCTTTTTTTTTTTTAATTTACATTGTTGTAGTCATTCTGGCTTCACTTTGCATCAGTTCGTGTATATCTTTCCACACTTCTCTGTACTCATCATATTTTCCCTTTCTTATAGCACATTAATATTCCATCACATTCATGTGCCACTATCTCTTTAGCCATTCTCCAACTGATAGGCATCCACTTTGCTACAACCAAAAGTGAAGGCAGAATTTTCTAATAGATTTCATAATAGTTGGGGATCCTAGAGGCTGCATAGAATCTAGCTCTGGCTTTGTACTAAATGACAGAGTGTGTGATCTTAAAGGAATCACTGGATCTCCCTCTATTTATCCTTATTGTCCACATGATGGAAAGAAAGTCAGAACCCCCAGCTCATCTTCTGACTGCTTGTGCTATCTCTGGTAACTTCCATGGGCCTCTTCATTGGTAAAAATGATGGGTTCTGACTGAATGATCTCTAAGATATCTAAGTTCATATAAAATGAAGATGAAAATAAAATTTCCCCCATATTACAATGTTATGAGGCATAACATACCTATTTTATATTTTTATTATAAATTATATTATTATTTATGATAAATATTTCACTTTGTATAAATATACTACATTTTTATATTTGAAGGGAGTGAGAGTCTCAGGGATATTAAGAAGTTTCATTCATAATCACATATTAAATGTCAGAGACTGGACATAAACCTAAACCTTCTGACTCCTAAGACTGGTGTTCTTGCCCCTTTAGTACACTGCCTATCCAAATGCAGAACAACAGCAAAAACTGTTGGGATAACCAGTATTCAAATGTCACTTGTGAGCAAGACCACTTTTTTCTGGATTCATGTGCCCACTTAAATAGGTTTCACCTTTGTCTCCCTAGGACTAGAGGCTTTATTGTTGTCAAGAACATTTCCTGGCAAGTCTGAAAGTATGTTTGACTATGGATATGGTATCTTGGCTCCACCGGCACAATCCAGGCACAGCTGGGTCTCTTTGTGATGAAATCACAAGTGATAAGAAGGCCTTTCCTTGGCACTGGAGCATTCCAAATCATCCGGGTGTGAAATCTGTAATACATAGTAATTGCCACCATCCATGTCTTCCTTTCTTCTGAGATGATTCTGGACAGCCCCTTTGCTGGGAGAAGCTTTCTAAGCCCAGGCCTCAAAGCCAGAAGAAAAGAGCATCCAGAGTCTTAGGGACTGCCCAGCTGACTGGCATCCTACCAGTCAGAGACGGCTGAAGCTGGTGATGAATGTTAAAGAAGACAAAAAAGGGGCTTATTTTTCTATAATGGGAACAAGAGGAAAATGAAAGAAAAGATGACCACTATTCAGGAGGAATGAGGTTGGGGGTGATGATCATAGGTTCATAGATTTATTTTTTTTATTAAATTATTTATTTTTAGTTTTCAATATTCACTTCCGTAAGTTTTAAATTTTCTCCCCCTTCCTCCCCAAGACAGCTTGCAATCCGATATGGGCTCTACACACACATTCCTACTAAACACATTTTCACATTAGTCACGTTGCATAGAAGAATTATAATAAATAGGAAAAACCATGAGAAAGAAAAACAAAACAAAACAAAAAAGAAGATAGGTCCATAGATTTAGAAGGACCTTCGAGATCATTGAATGGAGCTCCTTCATTGTATATATCAGAAACTGAGTCTCAGGGAAGTTAAATGCTTTGCCTAGATTCAAACAGCTAGTGAGTGTCTGAGGAAGGGTTAAAACCTAGGTCTTCCTGACTCTTAAGTCCCGTGCTCTAACTCATCATGCTATGTCTCTCAAGGAGAGAGGACACAAAAGTTTAAAATTCTAATTTTACTCTTTTTTCTCCCTCTATCAAGAAGAATGTTCTTTAGACTAGGAAGTAAAGAGATTAGCAAGAAAGTGATGTAGACCCCAAAAAAGGGAAGGGCTGGCAAGAGAATACTTGCTTCCTTCAACAAGGTCAGTTCCCAAGGCTTGAATGTGAATAGAAAGGACTTGTCCATGTGATTTCTGAACAGTTATCAAGGATCTTAGCAAAACTATGGAAATTGTGCTACAGGGCTGGTGATGGACCCATATGGCTCCAGTTCCCTCTCCCTCAAAAGGGAAGAATTTTCCAGATTATATCTTGGTGAATTTGACCTCAATTCCTGGCAAAAATTCCACGTTATTTAAAAGATTGTTTCTTAGCCCCTCTCAAAGGAAAGTGTTGCTTTTAGCATAAGTTCAGCAAGAACAAGGCATACTAGACTAACATCATTTCCTTTTTTTGAATGGGAGATCATTTTTAGAGGATATCTAAAGATGGAACTGTGGTGTGATATAGTGGCTAGAGGGTTGGCTTTGGCACCAGGAAGACCCAATTTTAAGCCCTTCCTTTGACCTGGGGCAGATCACTTAACTTCCTAAAACTTCAAGCAATTCCTTAAGACTATAAATTTTGGAGTAATTGCCAATCTGAATAGGTAGAGGGAGTTTTCATAGGTCTGGATGCACACACACACACACACACACACACACACACACACACACACACCTGGAAAGGTAAAGAGGGGAGACCAAAATGGTAAGGGAACTTGAAGCCCTGTAATTTAAGTAGCAACTAGAAGAATTGGTGGGTTTTCAAAAAAAACTTAGGAAGAAAATCTCAGCATATTTTAAGTATTTGAAGGGTTAGTATTTGGAAGATGAGACTTGTTTTATTTGACTATGTAGGACAGAATTGGGTTAAGTAGGAAGAAGTGCAGGAAGGCAGCTTTCCCTAGCAGTATCAGATCTCAAGCTATACTACAAAGCAGTAATCATCACAATGATTTGTCACTGGCTAAGAATAGAAAAATCAATCAGTAGAACACATAAGTAAGTAACATAAAATAGTAAATAGACACATTCTAATAGAAGTTCAATAAATCCCAAATCCCCAGTAGCTAAGGTAAGAACTCAGAATCTGACAAAAACAGCAAGGAAAAATAGAAAGTGGTCTGGCAGAAATTTTCAACTCAGAAACCAACATCTCACATCATATAACAAAATAAGCTCCAAAAGGATATATGGTAGAAATAAAAGTGACAATATAAATGAATTAGAGTAGTACTATATAAATGAGCTTTTAGATCTATGTATAAGAAAGGGATAGAGAGGATTACTGAAAAGAGAATGGAATGTTTTGATTGCATAAAAGTAAAGCAGTTTTGTACAAATAAAACCAATGCAGTTAAAATTTAAAAAGAAACAGGTAATTGGAAAAACAAAAACAAACAAACCACAAAAACAAAAACCTTTTGGCAAACTTCTCTGATAAAGTTTCATTTCTAAGATAAATGAGGAAGTAATTAAAATTTATGAAAATAAGAACCATTATCCAATTGATAAATGGATAAGAGATATGAACGGACAGGGTTCAAAGAAGAAATCCAAACTATCAAGGGCCATATTAAAAAAATGCTCCAAATCACTAATAATCAGAGAAATGTAAATTAAAGATACTTTGATATGCCAATTATACACATCAATTATACCCGAAGAGAACCAAAGAAAAAAATGACAAATGTTGAAAAGAAAACAGGCCCACTAATACACTGTTAGTGGACCTGTTTGTTAGTATAGCCAGTCTAGAAAACAATTTGGAAAGATGTCTAAGATGTAACTCTACTGTGCCTACCCTTTGGTCTAGAGAAATCACTACTAGGTCTATAACCCAGGGGGATCAAAAAAAGGAAAAAAAGACTGATATGTATAAGAATATTTGTATTAACTCTTTTTGTAGTTTCTTTTCTCTCATCTTTGAACAAAAGAGAAAACAAAATTGTTATAAGAAATATGCCTAGGGGCAGCTAGGAGGTACGGTGAATAGAATACCAGCCCTGGAGTCAGGAGGAGCTGAGTTCAAATCTGACCTCAGACACTTAACACATGTGACCTTGGGCAAGTCACTTAACCCCAATTGCCCTCAAAAAAAAAATTAAAAATCAAACCAGAAAGGCATATTCTTCTTGTATGAGAAAACTTCCTAATAATAAAAACTATCCAAAAGTTAAGAGCTGCCACTGGGAGTAGTTTCCTTTCATTGGAGGTCTATAAATGGAAATTGAAGAGGTGGACCATCACCTTATGGAAGATGTTGTAGAGAAGTCTCCCATTTTGTTGCAAGTTATAATGGACAGCTTCTGAGGTCTCTTATTGTACTGAGATTCCATGACTCACTCTAATTCTAATGAAATTAAAAAACAAAAATCCAGCAACAAATTGTAGTAACTAAATTTGTTGGGAATCACTGGCCTTGATCACAAACTCACAGCTTATTAGAGAAGGGTTAGACAGAAAAAGATCATCTGGTCCAACCCATTCATTTTATAGAAATGAGAACTGAGTTTCAAAGAGAAGTGACTTGTTCAAAGTCATACAACTAGCCTCGACCTTTTCTGATTGAGTGTTTTGTTTTTTCCCCCACTATATCACTCTGCAGTGCCATGTTCCTCCCCCTGCATACCAATGTACCCCCTAATCACGCCTGTGCCTTCACCCTGAAGAGCTTCATTCTTTAGCTTCCTGAGTCTCTTACCCACCTCCATTTAATCTTATTTAACACCGATTAAAGAGCAGCTAGGTGGCGCTACAGTGGGTAGAGCAATGGACCCTGAGTCAGGAAGACTCATTTTCCTGGGTTCAAATCTGGCCTTGTACTCTTACTAGTTGTGTGATCCTGGGCAAGTCACTTAACCTTGTTTGTCTCAGTTTCCTCAACTGTAAAATTAGCTGAAGAAGGAAATGGCAAATCAATATCTTTGCCAAGAAAACTATTCATAGAGTCATGAAGAATTGGACACAAAACAACAACTACAAAAAAAATACTTATTAATTACCAATCATCCAAGAGATCTTATCTATAGCTTATTCCATAGTCTCCCTTCTTGTCTCATAGCCCTCCTCAGGGATATACCTTGGTGGAGAAACTTATAAAACCATTCTTCTACATCCCCTCACCTGAGAATGGATATTTATTTACCCAGGACAAATAGAACCTTTCTAAGACTAAACTGAATAGAGCAGAAAAACAGAAAAGGTATGTGTATGTATGCCTGAATGGTGACCCAGGTAGTTGGGTAACTCAGCTTGTCCTCTCCCTCTCCTTCTCCTCTCTGAGGGAGGGTAAATTTTGATGTCCAGAAGCTGCCCACTTAGCTTGGGGTCTACTGGTTAGATTCCTTCCTTCCTTTCTTCCTTTCTACCTTCCTTCCTTCCTTCTTTCTTTCTTCCTTTCTCTTTCTCTCTCTCTCTTTCTTCCTTCCTTCTTTTCTTTCTTTTTCCCTCCCTTCCTTTCTTCTTTCACAAAACCTTAAATCCAGTTCACTCTGAAGCTCATAGATTACTCCACAATAGGTACCTGCCCAAGCTTCACTTGGTGGTTATATTTTGGGGCCTCCAGGCTTAGAGTGAATGTCAATGGTAAATGTTTCTCTTTGGAATCACAACCCTGGTCTTCCCCTCCCAGCTTGATTTTTTTTCTTTCTTTTTCACTAATTTAAGGCATCATCCCTTGACTCATTCTTAAAGAGGCCTGTTCACTGAATAGGCATTACCTCACCCTAAGTGAGTACTTGAAAAGGCTTTAACCTAAAAGGGCCAGGGTCTCCCAATTAATCCTGAGTCATCCCAGTCATCCTGATTAATATCTGGTCACTGGATCCAGATGGCTCTGGAGAGAAAGTGAGGCTGGTGACCTTGTACAGTCTTCCCTCACTCAAATCAAAGTCAACTGCAAGTCATGTTATCATTTCCTTGATACCATGGCTCCTCTTTGAAGAACAAACACACAACACACACACACACACACACACACACACACACACACAAACACATGTATATGTGTGTTTATATGTATATATGTATTATATATACATATATTTGTATCATGTAGCTATGTATATCACACGTATCTTCCTAAACATATATGTGTATATATACACATACATGTGTTCATATAAAACACCTATATGTGTTGTGTAGATAATGCATTTAAATATGCACATACATATATGTATGTAGATAGATGGATAGATAGATAGATAGACAGACATATACAAATAAAATCTCTTCTTCAATTTGCAGGGTATATAGGACCTGAAACAGACCTCAAATATTTTCCTAAGCAAAAAACAGTACTATTTTCAGATGATGGAAATCGTTTGTAAACACCACATTTTTGCTCCTGTGAAAATCAGAGGCAAGATGCCCAAATCTGCCATCCAAGCGAAACTGGCACCAAACCAGCATCGCTTTGGGCACAGAGTTTCTCACATACCTTGTCTACCCCAACAGATTGGGCAGTGTCACATTTAGCTTTGTGAGACCAGCAGGATGCTGAAAATACTTCCTCTGCTGCAATTTGGCAATGTTTAATGATAGAGTAGCACAGAGGTAAAGTCACAGATATACATCAAATGATATTCTCCCAAATACCAAGACAATGAATATTCCTTTAACAGAGAACAGAAAAATGGTTTTCATACTCCAGACAGTAACACATTTATTTGAGGGAATAACTGATGCAAACATATTCAAAGATAATAAAGCTATTTGAATGGAATTTAACTGTATTTGTTCTATTACAAAGAATTCTTACGGCCTAAAAGATTCTCTTAAACCATACTTTCCAGTGAGTACGTATTCCTTCTCCAAATTTGAAGGATAAAAAAGCTAATGACCTAAAAATCTTCACTTCTCCCATAATAGCTTAGATTTCTTCTATAGTCAGCTGTGATGTCATGGATAGGATATTGTACTTGGAATCAGAAAGACCCAGGTTCAAATCCTGCCTCAGATACTTAATAGCTATACAAACTTGGGCAAGTCACTTAATCTGTGTTAGCCTCAATTTCCTCATCTATAAAAATGGGGATAGTAATAGTACCTATTTCATAAAGTTGTTACAAAGATAAAGTGAGATAATATTTGTAAAGCACCATATAAAAGCTATTATTACTATAATTATTATACTTTCCTGACACACAGATCCCTAAAGATAGCTCCTCACTCTCCAATACTTACATGGTTGCCACAAAGGCATACTTTATATGGTGGGACCAATGTTTCAATCAGGCACCGTGCTTTGTATTTACATGGGACATCCATTACTGGAAAACAATTCTCAGTGGTACATAACTAGCTGCTTCCACCAGGTAATCTACAACTCTGCTGTAACTCATAATACTAGAGAGCTGTCTGGGCCACTGAGACTATAAGTGATTTGCCCATGGTCTAACATCTAGTATTATAAGAGTCAAGATTCCAAGATTGACCCTTTACTACATTCTCTACCTTTAGATACACAATTAAAAAACTGAAATGAGATGATCAGTGCCTGGTCACAGGTCCCTTTCCCCTAATTTTTCATTCTACATAGTAATGTAAAACATAGTGGATTTGGAGTTAGGAGACCTGGGTCCAAGTCTCAAGTTTGACAGTTCCTACCTGTGTTATCTTAGACAAATGAGTTAATCTCTCTGGGCCTCAGTTTCCCAATCTGAAAAATGAGGGAGTTGGATTAGAAGACTTTTAAGGTCCTATCTAGTTCTAAATCTAAAGTCTAAAGACTTTTAAGGTCCTATCTAGTTCTAAATCTATGCCATAATAACCCACTTTCTCTAGTTGCATGACCTTAAGTGATAATGGTGGGTTTGGAGGGGAAGTATATTTCCTACCCCCATTAATTCTGAGTTCAAGTGTCTCGGATCTCAGTCTTTGAGATTCACTTTGAAGTCATGTTCCTATAAGTTCACACAATCCATATAATGGTGCTAGAATTGCTTAGTGAGTTTGGAAGTCTCATAACAGAGTGACAGCTCAGTGAATAGCACCAAAAGAGGTCTAAAGCAGCAAAACCAAATCAGCATTTATCAAGTATCTACTATGTGCCAATACTGTGCTAAGCACTGGGAACACAAAGACAAAAGCAAAAGATGGCCTCTGCTATAAGGGAGCTGGCATTCAAGTTGGGGGATGTCTATTTACAGATAAGAAAATAGAAGATAGATGCAAAATAACAAGATTATGGGGGGGAAGGCACTAAAGACTGGTAAAATCAGGAAAGACCTCTTGAAGGAGATGGACTTAACATGAGCCTTCAAGAGACCTAGTTGTTCCAAGAGGCAAAGATGGGGAAGGACAGCCTTCTAGGGGAGGGACAACTCACTAGGACAACCTGGACCAAGCTACAGAAACAAGACAAGAAATGTTATCTATAGGGAATTGCAAGTAGGCTGCTTTGCCTGGGACAAATTTTGAATGAGAAAGAATAATATGCAACCAACCTGGAAAGATCATCTTTTTGCAGGAGTCATATTGTGAAGGGCTATAAATGCTGGACAGCCAGGTGGCAAAGTGGATAGAGTGCCAGGTCTAGAGTCAGGAAGACTCAACTTCCTAAATTCAAATCTGGCCTCAGATACTTGTTAGCTATGTAACCCTGAGCAAGTCATTTGACCATGTTTGCCTCAGTTTCCTCATCTGTAAAATGAGGCAGGGAAGGAAATGGCAAACCGCTCCAATATCTTTGCCAAGAAAACCCCAAATGGGGTCACAAAGAGTCAGACATGACTGAAAACAACTCAACAACAACAACAAAAATGCCAAACAGAGTTTATATTTTATCTTAGAGGCAACTGGCAATTGCAACAAAAAAAAAACTGCAGCAAAAAATCACTGATGTGCCATGATCAGACCAGCACTGAAGGAGTGTCAATATATAGAGGATGAATTAGAGACGGGGGAGACTGGAGAAAGGAGGACCAACTGGGAAGCTATTGCAATAGCCTAGGCAAGAGATGTTGAGAACATGAACCAGAGTGGCTGTGACGTGAGTGGAGGTGAAAGTTCACGTGGAGATAGAATTGGCGATACTTAGCAAATGATTGTACAAGGGGTGTGAAAGAGTCAAGAGTCAACAGTTTCTAACCTGGATGATGGGAAGGACAGTGCAACCCTCTACAAAAATTGAGACCTTAGGAATGAATGGTTAGATTTAGGGGGAAAGATAATGAGTTGTTCTGAATGTGTTAAATTTAAGATTACTATGGGACATCCAGGTGGAGATGTTCAGCAGGCCTTTGGAGATTGGAGACAAGCTCAGGGGAGAGATGAAAGCTGAAGAAGTAGATTTGGGAGTCACCTGCACAGAGGGGATAGTTGAACTATGATATAGTTGAATCATTAAAACGTTCAGTGGCACCTATCAAATCAACCCAATGAATATCTCTTCATCCACACTGTTCTACGACAGTCAGGTTAGATGGTTAAAGGGATGGGCCCATGCCAAGGAGAACCCATGCAAACATGAGCGTCACTCATGTCCCCCACATTGAGATTTCCATTCCTTCCAATTTGTTCTTTTATCTTCCTGGGTCTTCTCCACAATAACACACTGCCTCTTGTTAATTGTACTTACTACTGGCTATCAACATTTCCATCTGTCACTGCCTTACTTTGTATTTGTATTTGTCCCCCTATCTTACCCTCCATTCACTGAAAGACTGTTAGGTATAATCAAGAAAGCAAAAAGTATCCAAATCCATGTCTACCAGATTATAAATTCCATGAACCATGTCTTATTGTGACTACAGCTCTCTAATAATATTCTGCACACAGTAGGCACTTAATTGAATTGAATTGATTGGTGTTGCTAAGAAAGGACGTTATCATTTATCCCAAACACTGACTCCAGTTTTGCATTAAGTGACAGGTCGGTGTGAATTGATAGAAGAGGATGGTGAAGCAAGAGTCAGGAGGGTGACAGGTTCACGGCACCCCCTGTCCCCAGGCTGAAGTGATACACAGGAGAGGAAATAGGATAGATCTTGGGCTGATATGAGGCTAGAGCTAAGATTATCCCCTTTTTTCTACAAACTCTTTTCACTCCTAGATTCCCCAGAACATTTAGCAGTTAAGGTTGCCAATACAGAAAGCTGACTTGTAGTCATGCTTGCTCAGATCAGACCAAATTAATTTGTGTGCCCCTATGGTCTGAGCCTCCCTGGCTTAAAAACTTAGCTTACTATTGGCTATTTAAAATCTCAAGGCTCCCTGTGGCATTCAGTGGCTCAGCAGCTCAAGCCTCAGAACAAATGCACACTCTCATTGATGGATGGGGGTGGCTAGCTGGGAAAGGAGGGAAATCTCTCAGAGTCTATGCTGAAGACACAATTAAGAAAAAGCATTTGTTCACTGCTTTCATGTTTTTTTTTCCTTCTTCTTTCCCTGTGCTTTGTTTTCCTCTCCTATTTGTCCTTTGGCAGTGGTACTGAATGTTGATGAGAAACCACTTGGAACAGATCCAGAGTCTTCTGATTAGGACAATGTGATTAGAGCAGTAGCAAAATTCAGTGAGCTAAGCAGTGGGATCAAGGGTCTCCTATGTCATAAGTTCAAACCCCTGCTCTGCAAACTAGCTTAACCCATCAAGGCTGAAGGCTGTCTATACTCAACTTTTAAATCAGTGGCAAGTCACCTTACAATTCATAAACCATTTCAGGCAACAAGTGAATGGGAAATGTGATTTAATGGAAAGGAGGACCAGGATACCTGGGATCTAGTCAGCTGCTAATAAGTCATGTGACCTTGGGCAAGTCATTTATGAATTAACTGTCAAAGGTTACCTAGTACAACCCTCTAATTTCTTAGAAGAAGAAAATGAGACCCAAAGAAATTAAGAAATCCTTTCTAAATAGTGTTACCAAGCTGTTAAATCAGTAGAATATAATAGGCATCATTCTCATAGATTTTATTACTTTTCAATCTTACCGATGCTTTCTGTCTTTTGTACTCCAGATATTGCCCAATATGCTCCCTCTCCCTGCTGCCCCCCAGCCCCTGCACAGGACCCATCTATAAATTACTTGGATTTTAGAAATGACAGGTCCTTTTTTAGGCTGACAAGGCCTTTCCTGTTGAATTTGTGGACAACATGGAGAAATGTATATTAGATAATAACATCCTCTGGCATAATCTAAGCTGCTTCTTTGGACAGACCCAAAGAGTAGCCATTAATGATTTGAGGTTAGTTTGGAAGCAAATTTCCAGTGCAGGGTCTCAGGGATCTATCTGAGCCCAACTCTAGGTGAAGGGTTTATCAATTACTTGAATAAATGAATAGTTAACGTGTTTAGCAAATGTTCACATGACAAATGTTGGGTTAAGTTAATGTGCTGAAAGACAGAGACAGCATCTAAGAAGTCTTCAGTGGGCTAGGATATCAAGCCAAATCGAATAAGATGACATTTAACGAAGATGAATTAAAATCTTATAGTTGGGTTCAAAAATACCTACTCTACAAGTATAAAATTGGGGAGGTATGACTGGATAGAAGTCCAACTAGTTATATCTGGGGACATTAATGGTTTGCAAGTTTCATATAGGCAATAGGGTGATCTAGCAGCCAAAAAAGCTAACGTCTTAGTCTTCGTTAAGAACAGTGTCCAGGACTAGGGAGGTGATGACCCCGTGCATACTGCCCCAGTTAGAACATATCTGCAGTCTAGGCACTATATTTTTAAGAAGGATATTAATAAACTGGAGAATGTCCAAAGAAAGGAAGCCAGAGGGGGAAGGGCCTTGATATCATGCCGTTTGAGGACTGGTTGAGGGAAATGAGGAGATATAACCCAGAGAAGAGACTCAGAATATGTATTATAGCTATATTCAAAGGTTTGAAGTATTATCATATGGAAGAGAGATTAGCCTTGTTCTCCAGATGCTATATCTGAAGTCAGGAAGATCTGAATTAAAATCTAGCCTCAGATACTTAATAGTTGTGTGACCTTGGACAAGTCACTAAATGTTTATCTTAAAGGAAATTGCAAACCATTCCAGGAACTTTCTCAAGATAACTCTATGGATAGTATTGGTGTGCTATGGTCCATGGGGTCACAAAAAGTCAGATATGATTAAGAACATCCCTTCATTTGTATTGACTGAGCAGGAACTAGGGTAGCTTGACCACTAGTGATGGTGGGTGTTCAACCCTAGGTAAAAATAAAACCCTAAAAGTGAAGTCACCCTTTTCCAACCTCCTTAGTTGATGGAGCTATCTCCTTCTTCAAACTATCTTGTATTTCACTTCTCTGTTAAAAAAGTCATAACTTGGGGAGGCTAGGTGGCAAAGTGAATAGAGCACTGACCCTGGAGTCAGGAGGACCAGAGTTCAAATCCAGTCTCAGACATTTAACACTTACTAGCTGTGTGACCTTGGGCAAGTCACTTAACCCCAATTGCCCTGCCTTTCACTCCTCCAAAAAAAAAAAAAGAAAAAGAAAAAGCATAACTCTAGTAGAATGTAAGCTCCTTGAAGTCAGGGACTGTCTTTGTCTCAACACCAAGTATAGTGTCCTATGTGTAGTAAGCACTTGGTAAGTGTTTGATTTAAAGAGGTAATGGGTAGGAAGTGCAAAAAGACAGATTTAGGTTGGATATCAAGAAAGATTTCCTAGCAATTAGGCCCATCCAGGCTGCCTTGAGAGGTAATGGCTTCCCTGTCATGAGAAGTCTTCAAGGAAAGAACAAATGATGACTTGTTGGATATATTATTAGAAAGGGAATTCTTGTTTGAGTATGGGTTGGATTGGATGGTCCAAGAGGGTCCCTTCCAACTCTGAGATTCTGTAAAATGACTCACTGAGAGTCACACACATCCCCCACTATTTCCACAGAGTTAGTTAGTAACAGAGCTAGGACTCAAATACACCTCTTTTGACTTGGAAACCATTCATTCCTCAGTATCCTCATCTGTGCAAAGAGTATCTTGGACTAGAAAATCTTAAAAGTTCCTTCCAGTTCTAAAGTTCTTTGATTCTACAGATATGAGTAAGATTATTAAATCTTACTGTTTCTTGAATAAACATAGTCACTCCCCGACGTGCTATGTATTTCACTTGCCTAGGCAGTAAACTGTACCTAACAACTATGATACTGAGTCACTAGTCCTTCCTTTATGGAGAGATAACTAGAAAATAAGACATTCTAAAAAAAAAAAAAGAAAAAAAGAAAATAAGACATTCAACAAATATGAGTCTTCTAATAAAACTTTATACAAAAATCTAATGGGGTTCAGTTTACTCCTAGGGTCTGTCCCTTTCTCAGCTTCAGTCCTACCTGCCTCTGATGCTTGCCTCCCTCACATACACACCCATCTCTTCCCATCCTACTACAGGTTAATAGATTTAGAGCAGGAAGGGTCTTTCATCTAGTCCAGTCCTCTTACTTTACAAATGGGAAAACTAAGGCTGAGAAAGTTTAAGTGACTTGTCCAAGATCATAATAAGATTTGAACTCATGTCCTTTGATCCCATATCTAACAAGATACGGCACACTGCCTCATATAATACTTAAGGAAGGTGTTTATGCTATTTCTTCTTTGGAGATAGGAGGAAGTGCTTTTTTCCTTTGGGAAGGGAAAGGAATGTGTGTCTGTATAGTGCCAGATACTGTGCTAAATGTTTTCTACAAATTTTATCTTATTTGATGGGGGAATTTCCCATCCTTCCCCTATCTGTTTTATTTGACTTTAAACGCTATGGAACAATGCCTGATATTAGAGTTTATTCTTCTTAGATCACTGTGGTTGGCACTGTTTCACTTAAACTGAATTGGCAGTGATGATCAAAGGAGAAAACTGATCTTCATGTGATAAGGTGGATAATAGGTTTCCCTTTGCCATCAAAGGGCATTCTGACCTCTATTTCATATTCACTTTTGAACTTAGCCATCTTTTCTTTTTCATGCTTTAAGAAATGCCTTTACCAAACCTGGATCAGAACCATCAGTGAATTCTCTTTGGTAACAGTATCATGGCAAGACTTAGGATAATTCATCTATTTTTTATTCAGATAATTAGAAGACTCACTTATTGCCATGTTCTTAGTAGCGATTTTCTGAAGATTTTTACCATCCCTAAACAGACATCTTGACTGTTACTAGCAAAACTGAGGTTCTCTACCTCCCTCTCCACCACCCCCACCCCAATCTCAATGAGTTAAAGAGAGTTCTAATTTAGAAACCCACAGAAAGTGAATAGGTACACACTGACTGATCCTGTGGTCTTTTCTAGCTCTTTGATCTCACTAAAGAAAATCTTGTTTGACCTAGAGAAGAGAAACATTTTGCTATGCAGGAGCACTTGCATTTGCTATCCTTTATTATTATTTCCTAAAAGGTGATTGTGATCTCAATATATAGGTGTGGCTGGGAAGACTGGTCTGTGACCAACAACCTTTGCACACTGCACACATAAAAGATTGCCCTTTGGTCAACAGCAGAAGCTGGATTTGCAGCACCTGGCACTGTATGTGCCTGCCTTACAGCCTCCTCTAAGTTCTTACTCAGAAAGGACTGTTCCTTCCCCAGCACGTGAGTGCCAGGGCAATTGACTACTGAAGTGGTTTTTTTAGAATTCTCTTTGAATGGCACAGTATTTGGGAAGGTATACCTGAGTGTCTTTAACACTTTCTTCACTGCATACTACATGTTCAAAGGCTTTACTCTAATTGCCCCTATGCTGTAGCTGTCTTTGTTTTATGCCCCCATTCATTTCACACCAAGTCCACCCTTATCTGAAGGGTTGGAAAACGTAGTCACAATCTTTCCAATTATGTATGTGGCAATATGATCAGCACAGATGGATTAAATATAAAGAGAATCAGGATACATATATATTTATAATCTTTGATTAGGGGGAAAGGACAAGACTTTATGAATCATACATCCCCTTCCCTAAACTGATCCCTAGTCCACAATTGGGAAGAAAGGAATAAAAGGAGAGAGCCAAGGTGGGAAACAAAATTGGTTCTTTGGATGATGACACTGAAGGGTCCCAGAATGCTGACTCCAGTCACAAACATAAGAGATTGCCAAAGTGCTTCTCCCCAGAGCATGAAAGGAGCAGATCAAGTTGCTTCTGTCTCCTGCCCTACCCTGAGAAATGGACTCAGTGGTATTGCAGGCTTTTCCTTTCCCTGATATCTTTGAGTCGAGGCGCCATGCTGACCAGAAGGGTCAGATAAAGGACTGAAAACCATTGTCCATCGAGCCCAGAGATGCTGCTGCCAACATTCCTCTGCTGTGTTTGCTAATATGGCTAGGAAAACAGATTTAGATTCTGCAGGGTTAGCCATGGGTACATGTCAACAGGTCCCCATTGCCACTGCAAAGTGGAGAATGACAGCTCTTTTCAGGGTAACTCCACTGAAAAATCAGCAAAGAAAAATAGTGCAGGTATTCCAACAATTAAATACCAGAGTGGGTATTCAATACTAAATAATGTGTAGGTATAAATCACTTTAAGAAAATCCAAAATGAAAAGAGAAACAACAACAAAAGATGTTAAAGTGATTGAATTATAATAAAAAAATAAAAATTTGCTTTATCAAAGGCTCTACCATAGGTCTTTAGTTCACCCAATAGTCTGTCTGTATACATATATATGTACACACATATATGTGTGCATATATACATGTGTATATAATTTTACCACTTTACATTACAAGGATATCATTAAAATATTTTAGGAGCTCATCCTGGCACAGTGCATGGCCTATGCTCAGTACTTAATAAATGCATTGTGTAAAGCAAGATACACAGTACTTTCTCTCTACACACAATAAAGTCCACTTACAATTATATAGCATATTAAGGTTTACAGGTATTTCTTTACAACCCTGTGAGGTCAGTAGTAAAAGAATTATCCCCATTTAACATGTGGGTATAACAGCTCAGAGACATTCAGTGACTTGACCATCGCCTGCTAAATATCAGAGTGTAAGTTGAGCCAAGCTCCCTTGGCTACAGAATCAATGCACTTTCAATTGGTACATGTCGCCCACATGTATAGAGCTCTGAGTAGGAACTATTCATATCCAATGAGTCTCGCAGACCCTTCTAAAATAATATTTATAATAACAAAATAATTTATGTATTTTACATAATACATAATTTATAAAATAAGATAAAATTTATAATACTAAATGAATGATTACACATAATTATTTGACTGCATAGTTACTATTACATTGAATGCCATACAAAAAGGTCCTTCTCCAAGTTAACTAAGACAAATGAGGACATGGTCACATTGGAATTATAAACATTATTAAATCCAGACTCTAATATACCTCTTAACTCTTTCCGTAAAGGGAGAACTGTAAACAATCTCAACATATTTTTTTTCCTATTTGAAAAAGAAAAAAAGGATCATTTTTCCCTCTTAAAAAAAATCTAATTTCCTGAGCTACTACCCCCAATTTAAACCCTGAAGAGAAGCTAGTGATTGTGTAATGTGAACTGCCATGTGGTAATAGGACAAGCAGGGTGTTAAAAAGAAACACCTTAAGGAAATATTGAAGCATAATTTCAAAAGATGTGGTAAAGATGTGTTCTGCTAAGAGTCCGAGGATGTAGGCAGGACAGTGCTACACACACCAACAGGAGATGGAGGGGCATTTGGGGAGTAGACTTTAGGCACAGAGCTTTGGACCAAAAAGCAGAGTTGATAAACAGATCCCTTGGAGCAAATAGCAGTTAGGGTTACAAGCCAACCAGCAGCCTCTAAATGTCTGTATTAGTTTCTTAAGTCAGTGCAATATAAACATATATAATGATTACCACCTCTATTGATGTCATCAATTCATCCGTGAAGACAGGGAGGAAAAACAGCTGCCTATGAGGTGTGTGAGTCATGCATCAAGGGATTTTAGAGCTGGAAACAAGATCAGCAATTCTCTCTGTTTTTCAGATGAGGAAACTGAGGCCCAAATTCATAAAGTGATTTTTCATTTCAACTCAACACACATTTCTTAATCAGTTAATGAGTTCAAGGCTTTGTGAGAGGTGCTGGGATAGGAAGATGAAAATAAATTGGTTCCTGGCCTCAAGGAGTTTACATTGCATTGGAAGGAAGTGAGCAAATAAGTAAATACAGGGCAATTTGAGGAGGGGAAGAGTTCTAACTACTGAGGGTGGGATGAGGGAAGGCTTTATGGAGGAAGCAGTACCTGAGCTGAACCTTGAAGACAAATAAGGACTTAAGTTAGTAGACATGAGGAGACCATTCCAACATGGAATCCAATTTGTGAAAATGCACTGAGGTGAGAGATGGATTCTGGGTATAGCCAGGGGTCCATATGGATAGAGTGAATGAAGGGCATGTTATGAAATTAGGTTAGAAAGGTAGGTTAGAATTGGATTAAGCAGAATGCTGGGCACTTAAAAACCAGACAGAAAAGTTTATTTTAGCACAGAGGCAAGAATATTGAAGTTCTTTATTCAGGACAGTGAGACGGTGAGTCCCATAGGCTAGATGCACGGACACCAATTAGGAGATGGTTTCAGTAGTGCAAATGAGAGGTTGTAGCCATGTGACTGATATGACAAATGTTGTGAAGATATAATTAGCAAGACTTGAGAACTGATTGGTTGGCTGAAGGGAGGTGGGCAGTGAGGGAGACTAAAAATATAGGGTAACTTCAAGGCTATGAATCTTAGAGACTCAGAGAATGCTGGTGCTCTAACCAGAAATGGAGATGTCTAGAGGAAGGGCAGGTTTAATGGGGAAGATGTTTATTTCTCTATAGTTATACAATTAATTAGTGGCAGTGATTTGAGGGTTACTAAAAGGTCTAGCTACTAACGTTGGATTAGACCAAGTGTATACAGAGGAGAAATGTGCTGAGGGTTAAGATAGTGAGATCTTAAGAGATGGGTTCCTTCAGGGGAAGGGAGTGGGGTTCTTAACACATATTCAACGTTATTAATAGTGGGGGGGAAAGTAGCTATGAAAATATAGTGACCTATATGCTGATTTTACTAACTATATATAATATTTTAATGATAATCATCTACAAACACTTTGAAGGCATCCTCATTGAACATATTAGTATAGAACCAGTAGATATTCACAAAGAATATTCCACAGAAGACCAAATCTTTACCATCACATAATTAAATGGCAGATGTAGAGAATATAGGTTCATACAGTGCTTATTGTTAGTTGATTTTTTAATATTTGATTTTTAAAAAGAAAAAGCAAAAAATTGTTTCCTACCTAAACATTAAAATTATTTGAGGTCCCTTATGAAATGTAACAAAAAAAGATTATATTGTTCTTTGGCTCTCTGATCACAAATATTGAGCAAGGTATAGAACAGGGAGTTAGTTAGATGTATGCTCACGAAATAAGCATTTGCCACTGTCACGCAAGAGATTTAGTGAAGAGTCCAAGTGGACAATTGATCCTCTATAGGTGATGAGGTCCTATAGATTCTCCTATTTGCAGATGGCATTGTATTGAGTATATCAAGCCCCAGAACACTGTAGAATCTCCTGAATGCGACCTGTAACCATTCAAAAGAATTTGATTTAATCATCCACATATAAAAAACCAAGTGGATGAATTTTTACTGTCCAGATTATGATATGTAATTGGATGGATATGTTATAGAACTATCTGAGTGTGTATGTCTATACACACACATACACATAGACATATATACACACTATATATAAAGATATACATATATGTGTGTTGTATATACATATTTACACGTGTGTGTATTGTGTATACATACAACTAGTGTGTATGTATGTATGTAGGTGTGTGTATGTGTGTATATATATATTATATATATATATATATATATATATATATGATGGCATAGTAGATAGAGCACTGGGCTGAGAATCAGGAAGATTCATTTTCCTAAGTTCAAATCCAACCTTAGACATTTACTAGCTGTGTGACCTTGGGCAAGTCATCTAACCCTGTTTGCCTTAGTTCCTTATATGTAAAATAAGTTGGAAAAGGAAATTGCAAATTACTCTAGTATCTTTGCCAAGAAAAGCCCAAATAGAGTCACAAAGAGTTAAACATCACTGAAAAAATGACTGAAATGAAATATACATAACATATATTAATACACATATATTCATGTATTTTTGTGTATACACACAGACACACACATATAGGACAGAGCAAAAATGGGCATGTTTGGTTCAGAAGTAAGAAGAAAAAAAAAGAGGAGGTTGTGTTACTTTCAGGAAACTGCAAAATTCTCTTAATGAACCCAAACAGCTCCCAGAAACAGACATATCACTTTTTAAAATAATAATTTATTTTATTTCCAGTTCTAAATTCTTTCACTATCACTTCCTCTCTCCTCCCTCTATCCCTGAGAAAGAGAGGAAAATATTTTACAAATATATAACTTATCATTTTATTTGTTTTTGTTTGTTTGCTTGCTTTTTGGAGGGGCAAGGTAGGGCAATCGGGATTAAATGACTTGCCCAAGGTCACATGGCTAGTTTTTGTGTGAAGTATCTGAGGCTGGATTTGAACTCAGGTCCTCCTGACTCCAAGGCTGGTGCTCTATTCACTGCGCCACCTAGCCGCTTCAACTTATCATTTTAATACCAATATTCTAAAGGTGTTGTGTTATGGCTGTGAGTCATAGACTACTACAGTCTAAAAAGAATTAAAAATCAGCATGACTTAGAAGGCAATGGAGAAGTGAATGGAGGACAGAAGCAAGTTGCAATATCTAAGAAATAAAGCTTTGAAGAAGAAACAGTAAAGCATAACATCAGGGAAATGCATGATGGGAAAAGTGGCTAGATTGGTCACATAAAATGGTATGGTCATGTCTTTAAATTTGTGCATAAATTGGATTTAAGTGAGGCAGGGCTGCAGAGAGCTGCCAACCTCACTCTCTTCTCCAGTCATCATGGTCCAGTGACAGGACAGAATCAAGATGATTGGTGATGGTTCAAGATATAGTGGGTGGCCCTGGCGTCTTTGATGTCTAACCAAGCTCTAAGCACCCCTCAGAGCCTGCTTCAGCTGCCTTCCTGGCCACTGGAACACATTGCTCTCATCTGCCCATTCCACCAGGGGAAGTCTTCACATGCTTGGGGTAGATACACCCCCTAATTCACCAGCCAGGTTGAGGGTAAGTGAGTCATGTAGCAAGCATGAAGGAGAACTACCTGAGTGCCCCACTAGTGTCCTTCCAATATTATGAGAAAGCAAAGAATGTCCCCAACATGCTGTAGACTCCCTGGAGTAACCTTTGGGAAGATGTGACAGGTTGCACAGAATGATTAGAAATGGATAGGTAGCGATCTACATTGCTGACATTACAAATCTATTTTAATATTATTGTCTTTGTAGATTTTCTACTTTGCTTCAAACTTTGATAGCTGGAAGAGATGTGATACTGGGCAGATTGATGAAGATCCATTAAAATAACTAAAAGGAATTGAAATTTCATTTAAAAATAAATTGAGAGAGGTGGCTAGGTGGCACAGTGAATAGAGCACTGGCCCTGGAGTCAGGAAGACCTGAATTCAAATCTGGCCTCAGACACAACACAAAAACCTAGCTGGGTGACCTTGGGCAAGTCACTTAACTCCAATTGCCCTCCAAAAAAAAAAAAGGCAAAAAAATAAAAGAGCTGCTCTAAAAACAAATTGAGTCTGGGGGTGGCTAGGTGGCGCAATGAATAGAGGACCAGCCCTGGAGTCAGGAGGACCTGAATTCAAATTTGGCCTCAGACACTTAACACTTAATTAGCCATGTGACCTTGGGCAAGTCACTTAACCCCAATTGCCCTGCATAGATGCATAGATAGATAGATAGATAGATAGATAGATAAATTGAGTCTACGGAAAGGTTTGAAGAGGTATAGAAACATCACAACTGTTATTGTAGAAAGACTTTGAAATGGGCTAAAAGAAAATAGTTGAAAGGCTTTGAAAGGACAAGGTTGTGAGTGATTGCTTTAGAAAATGCGTTCAGGGACAGAGTTTATACTCCAGAAGGGCTAGCTGATTGTGAATCATAAAATCATAGAATTTTAGAAATGGAAGGGAAGTCAATTCAATTCAACACATTAAGGGTGGGGTGCATGCCTGATCTTAGGGGACTGATAACTTAATAAGGGGGATTAGGGCATGTATACAAATAAACACAATAAATAAATAAATAAGAGTCAGACCAACTGATACCAAAAAATAATTGCAAAGGCAGAAATCACTTTCACTGGGAAGTGGGGGTAGGAGGGAGTAAGGGAAGATGCCATGAAGGAAGCAGCAGCTGAGCTGGGTACTGAAGACCAAGAAGGATTTCAGCAGAGACATTGGTATTTAAACTCCTTGTGAGTAGAGGTTGTTTCAATTATTGTATTGCATCTCTACCACTTCACATGGTCCCTGGCACATAGTAGGTACTTGATAAATGTTTACTGAGTTGATTGATTGGAAGGAGTACACCCCAGCCATAGATGGTTCTTGCAAATGTACATCAGTAACTGAAAGAAAGACACAATCAGGAAATAGTTAATAGTCTAGTTTTATTAGAACATAATAAATATTAATATATAATAATAAAGAAAAATAAACATAATAAACAAAATTAAAACATAATAAAATGCTTAGAAGTAACCTGAAATGAGGTAAAAAACTTTTTTTTTTTTTAAAGCAATTGGGGTTAAGTAACTTGCTCAAGGTTACACGGCTAGTCATTTGATTTATGCGTGGGTGCTCATTTTCTGAGGCCGGATCTGATCTCGGGTCATCCTAACTCCGAGGCCGACGCTCTTACTCACTGCGCCACCTAGCCGCCCCTTTAGGGCAATTGGGGTTAAGTAGCTTGCTCAAGGTTACACAGCTAGTCATTATTTGTGTGTGGGTGCTCATTTTCTGAGGCCGGATTCGATCTCGGGTCATCCCAACTCCGAGGCCGGCACTCTTACTCACTGCGCCACCTAGCCACCCCTGAGGTAAAAAACTTTGATCGTAGAGGGCCTTAGATGCTATCAAATCCAGCTTCCCATTTGATAGACATTTCCACATCACAACAGCTAGCACAGGTAGTCACCCAGCTTCTCTCTGAACACCAAAGCCCTACATCATGCTGTAACTTCCAATTTAGTTTTGCTGCTGTTGTTTCCTTTGCTACTTTTCCATACCCACTGGGTGGGACTCCTTTTGTGAACTCCAATTACTAGCTGCTTCATAAAGCTTTCCAATTCTATTTCAACATAGCCCTAACTATAAAAGAATTCTTCCTTATTTTAAGATAATATTTGCCTCTTTGTAACTTTTACCTGGTTTGGTCCTTTGGTTCTACCCTCTTTGGGTACTTTGGTCCTGGTTCTACCCTCTGGAATCCAACAGATGGAATGATCCCTCTTCCATGTGACAACCTTTCAAATATTTAAAGATAGTTATTGTTTCATTTCCTAATCAAACACCTCCAGTTCCATCAACCATTCCTCATAATTTGCAGACCCTTCATCAACCTAATCATCTTTCTTTGGACATATTCTAGCTTGTCATTGTTCCTTTTTTAAATGGGGTGCTCAGAATTGAACATGGTATTCCATATGTAGTCTGATAGTGCAAAGCACAGTGGAGCTATTGTCTCCCTTAACTGGGACATGATGCTTCTTCTCTTGACCCAGTCTAAGATGGTATTAGTTTTTTTTGGCAGCTATTTGACCTCAGTAACTCATTGTACCTTGGAGCACCTGAAAATCTTTAGGTCTTTTTCAAGTGTATTAGTATTAAGCTGAATCTTTTCTATTTTATCCTTGTGCAATTGATTGACTTTTTATCTAACTTCAAGTAAGGATTTCTTTTTTTTTTTTTTTGCACTGAGTGAAGTAAGTAGTAGCTGAGTCCTGAGTGGTTGGCCATGGTGGTATGAATCTTTCAGGGACAGTCGACATGCTTGACCAGTGAGGTGAAGCCCCACAAGCCCCTTGACACAATGAATTCTGTCTGGGTGGGACCCAGGTGACTGGGGGAGGCAAGGAACACAACAAAAATGTCCCTGATGATGGCTTCCTGGAAGCAAAATTAATTTGGTGATACCAATTTATGTCAAAGAAGTTCAGGACGTTTTTATGCTTTGAAGGTAGAAAAGATAAAGCAGGAGTTTCTGGGCTATTGTGGGATTTTAATCTACCAAGCAAATGAGCAAATTAGGATTAGGGTCAGCTTCTTACCATATTCAAATATTACTGGATCAATTTCTTGTCATTATCCAAAGACATGAAATGGCTGCCCAAAGGACTAGGCTTATCTGTGAGCAGCTGGGTGGTATTTGCACTGAACAGCCTCTGAGAGTGGCAGAAGACTTCATCTCACCCCATGGGGTTTTGGTCAGGATGAGAGTTCTGCTTTGTTATTGTTTTTCAATTTTTTTTTTTCAGTTGTGTCCAACTCTTGGTGAGCCCATTTGGGGTTTTCCTGGCAAAGATGCTGGAGTGCTTTGCCATTTCTTTCTCCAGCTCATTTTACAGATGAGGAAACTGAGACAAACAGGGTTAAACTATCTTTAAATATTTGAAAGGTTGTCACATGGAAGAGGGATCATTCCATCTATTGGATTCCAGAGGGCAGAACCAGGACCAATGGGTAAAAGTTACAAGGAGGCAGATATTATCTTAAAATAAGGAAGAATTCTTTTACAAAGAGGGCTATGTTGAAATAGAATGGAAAGCTTTATGAAGCAGCTAGTAATTGGAGTTCACAAAAGGAGTCCCACCCAGTGGGTATGGGAAAGTAGCAAAGGAAACAACAGCAGCAAAACTAAATTGGAAGTTACAGCATGGTGTAGGGCTTTGGTGTTCAATATGGTAAGAAGCCGGGTGATTAACTGTGCTGGCTGTTGTGATATGGAAATGTCTAGCAAATTGGAGGTTGGATTTGATAGCATCTAAGGCCCTCTAGGAGGGTCACACAGCTAATAAGTGTCCGAGGCCAGATTTGAACTCAGGAAGAAGAGTTCTCCTGACTCCAGGTCCTCCTAACTGCCCTGGGTGTTCTTTACCCTGAAATAAAATCTTCTACAGATTCCACTTCCACAGAGTAGGGGAGAAAGGGATTTATAATTGAGGAACACCACTTTGAAACCTGGTTCTGCTCCACGTGTGAGCTTGGGCAAGGTAGAAATGACCAGATCCCAGATTCCTCCTCTGTGAAATAAGGAGCTCTAAAATCCGACCCCCCCCCCCGCCCCGAAATTTGGATGCTGGGATCTGGAATCTTGCAACTTCATCCAAGCTCTTCGTAAAATGTTGAGCTTTTCATAATTCAGAAAGACATAACGATCAGGAAAGTAAGATGGATTTTTAAACATTGGGATAATTGATGTGAGTAAAGAAAAGGGAGGTTTGAAATGATGGGAGCAAGGTTTCATGCGTTATCTGCAAGCAAGGTTTTGAAAGTTGCAAAGATAATCAATAATTTCCCATAAGCAATCATAGGACTGTGCCGGGCCACCAGAAATGACATTATTGCTAAATTTTTACTTATGTTTGGTTTTAGCATCTTGTGTTTTTTGAGAGAAGTAGCAATAAAAATAAAATTCATGTGACTTTCAAGTTTTCAGATAAAAATTTCTAATAGAAACATGATTCTTGTTAGAAATGTAGAGATATAAATCGCAACATAAGCGAGTGAGAATACTGGCAAGTTTTTCACCTGGGACAAGTAGGAATCTAGTTTTCTGTGCCTTTGGAGGTTGGGAGAGAGTGGTGCAGACTTCTGGATGCCCCAAGACTACTTTAGGTGAAGCAAGGTGGGAAAAAACTGGATCACTGAAGAGATTATCTGGGGAGAAAACCAGGGAGATTCTTACTTGAACTCATTTTTTTTCCTTTTTTTTTGCTTTTTGGAGGGCAATTGGGGTTAAGTAACTTGCCCAAGGTCATGCAGCTAGGTTTTTGTTTGTGTGTGTTAAGTGTCTGAGGCCGGATCCAAACTCAGGTCCTTCTGACTCCAGGGCTGACGCTCTACTCACTGCGCCACCTCACTGCCCTGAACTCATTATTCTTAATTCTGTTTGGTTGTCTGTACAAATCTGTGAACTTAATCGCTTTGGTGACCTTGAACAAGTCACCTAACCTCTGTTTACTCAGTTTCCTCATCTGTAAAATGAGGGAGCTTGCCTAGATGACTTCCAAGGTTCATTCCAGCTCTAGAATCATACATTAATATTAGTAATAATAGATAAGATATATTTAGCTCCTACTATGACTCAGGCACTAACCCCAGGCATTTTACAAATATTATTTCATTTTATCTTCACGCCAACCCTGGGAGGTAGGGGTTGTTATTATCCCCGTGTTTTTTTTTTTTTTACAGATGAGGAAACTGAGGCAAATGGAAGTTAAATGATTTGCCAGAGGTCACACAGCAAGCAAGTATCTGGGAGCAAATTTGAACTCAGATCTTCCTGACTACAGGCCCACCACCTACCAGTTAGGGCTCTAAATTTTAGTACCCTGGGAAAAGGCTCAATCTTCCCAATTTAGATACCTCTCTATAGCAAAGAGATAAGGATGTCACAGGAATAGAAGAACTAATCCAAGTCCATACCCAAATACATACATGGAAAGAGAATTTGACTTAATTCCTGCTTGCTCTTGAATTATCACATACTTTATAGGAAAGTTTTCTCTTATCCAGTGTAATGGAAATGTAGATTAAAAATCTTCCCTGCTCCTAGGTCTTTGATTGGCTTAAGAGACTCTGAGAACCTTCCTTCATTTGAAAATATACTCTGCCCCTAATAGGCTAGATGTGGTCAAATGGAGCCTGTGGCAGGAGGCTTGGTTTCCAGGAATGCCCACACCTTGATGCTTTGTGATTGGGCAATGGGTCAAGAGGGTTGTGACATTTTCTGACCCAGGAGAAGGCTATATAATCCCTGATGGGAGGCTTTGCTTTGGGGCTCACTTTGAGAAGTGTTGTGTGATTTGACCAGATGAGACTCTGGGAAGCCATTGAGAGCCCCCCGGCTTTGAAAACCCAGATGTTGATGCTTCCCTCTCTGGTAACTGTGATTTGGTATTGATATAATGGTTGGGCAGTTTGGAAACCTGTCTGCTTGATCTGTTTATTTCTCTGTCTTGTAAGTTATGTCTGTATATTTTGAAGTTCGGGGTGCTGACCTTTTTCCCCTGAACTAGGTAAACGATATGTTTGATTGATTAAAGCAAGATTGTTAACCCATTTTGAGTTGCTTTCCTTTAAAAAGCAGATCTAAGAACCTGTGTTGGCAGCCACCCTGGAGATGGTGGGGTGCTTGCTGCTACATCCAATCTGATCATTCCTATTTATTTCAATCATTTCTCATGTTAAGTCACTTTTAGATGGTTATTAAATGAACAATTACTAGCATTTAGATAGAAATATTCAGAGTACTACCTATGCGACCTATATCTATCTTTAATCCTCATAAGAACAATAATAATAATATAGCAATTTTGTAGCAACTTTACAATTATTATATCATTTCATTCTTATAACAACCCTAAGGCAGGTGCTATTATCTCAAATTTACGGTTGAGAAAACTGAGGCAGGTGGCAATCAAATGACTTGCCCAGGACCATGAAGCTGGGAAGTGTTTGAGGCTGTGATTTGAACTTGGGTCTTCCTGCCTCTTTGTCCCACACTCTGAGTCCTGGGTGGTTGGCCATGGTAGTATGGATCTTGCAGGGACAACTGTCATTCTTGGCCAGTAAGGTGGACCATGCTAAAACCCAATAAGACCCTTACTGTGTCATCTAACTACTTAACCATCCTTCGAGGCACATTGTTTTGTTTGTTTAACCTGTAATTTCTTTTTTGCTTTTTTTGGGGGGCGTAGGGCAGAGTAATTGGGGTTAAGTGACTTGCCCAAGGTCACATGGCTAGTGTGTGTTAAGTGTCTGAGGCTGGATTTGATCTCAGGTCCTCTTGACTCCCGGGCTGGTGCTCTATTCACTGCGCCACCTAGCCACCCCTTTTGACTTGTAATTTCAAAGGGGTATGGAGCTTACTTGAAGGAAATTCCTCTACTTTACTATTCATCTACTCTGTATCTCGTGTGGGACATTATGGGAGGTCAGGCAGAGGAATTTAGGTTGCAGCCAATTTAGGTTGTAGCAGCCAATAGCAAGCTGGAGCAGGGAGAAAAAATAGCCTTCTGCCCAGATGCTGTCATATCAATCAATTTTCTGAAAGAGGGTGGATAGTCACTATGTTCATTTAATGGGGGCATTCAGAAGGAAAGATTTTCTATAAGCTGACATTCAAGATGAAATCAACAAGTTTATATGATGGGTATTTAGCAAGTTATTTGGGTATTTAAAAAATGATAAATGTGCTGATATAAGGCAGCATTTTGCTACTTAAGTCATCAAATTCTTATGATTAATTTTAAAAATTAACATGAAAAGGGTGACCTTGGACAAGTCACTCAACTCCAATTGCCCTGCCTTCCCCCCTCCAAAAAAAAAATAAAATTAACATGAAAGTGTGGCCCCTTTGGTCTGTTGAAATGCAACAGGGACTCCCTTGCTTTCTTTTATTCAAAGAGTAAAGAAATAGTTTGGGGGAAAATGAGTGTTTTAAGCCATCACACTGTTAATTATTTGTGTAAAGTGGAAATAGAGTGGACTATTTCCCATGGAGAGAATTTCTATTTAGAATCAGACACAATGATATACTATGCATATTTTAAGACAGTCTTGCTTTTGCAAACATTTACGTTAATTATGCCACCATGGCAGTATATATGCTGATAAGGGGAATAAATATATTACAGAAAGAGAATGGTTTTAGCAATAATGAAAATGTTACACGCAGAGTCAGTATATACAAGACAACTTGTTAAAAGAGCATAATAAGCAAATTAAGCCCTACTGCAAGTCCCACACACAATGTTATCTACTAGGGAAGAACAATTAGCACATTCATTAATTAGGGTCACATCCACACTTCTCTTGTCAACTCTGATCATTTGTTTGTTTGAAGCAGCCTGTTCTTAAAAAAAAAAATTCAGTAGTGAATGAATTGAATATTTGAATTTCTGTAAGTATTATCTTAATTTCATAGTCTAGTATTTAACACTGGGGGCTCAGCTTTAGTCAATATTTTCACATCTTAATATTTAAAGAGGAAATCATGGCCCAGAAAGGTTGTCATAGAGTCACAGGTTTTCAAAGCTGAATGATACCTCAGAGGTCATCCAGCCCAACCCACATCTGAATAGTAATCCCCAAAAGTGATCATCTGGTCTACATGGGAAGACCTCCAGTGATAGGGAACTCCTGATGTAGCCCATTCTATTTTTCTGTTGTGGTTTAGTCATTTTTCAGTAATATCAAACTCTTAGTGACGCCATTTGGGATTTTCTTGGCAGAGATAGTGGAGTGGTTTGCCATTTCCTTCTCTAGCTCATCTTACAGAAAAGGAAACTGAGGAAAACAGGGTTAAGTGACTTGCCCAGGGTCATACAGTTAGTAAATGTCTGAGGCCAGATTTGACCTCAGGAAGATGAGTCTTCCTGACTCCAGGCCCATTGCTCTACCTACTGCCCCATGTAGCTGCCTCACTTTTGGATAGTTCTAAATGTTAAGAATGTTTTCCTCATATCAAGTTGAAATCTTCTCTGAAACATAGCTTCCACTCATTGCCCTTTTCTAGTTTCATTCTCTCTGGATCCAAACAAATCTAATCGAAACTCCCTTCTACATTCTCATCCTTGACATATGTAAAAACAGCTAGCAAGTCTTCTCTTCCTCAAACTGAATGATGTGCTTTCTAAAACATGGCAAATACTATATTGTAAATAGGATGTGACCAGGGAAGTGTACATTACCATCTTTTTTCTTTGTTCTGAATATTACAATTCAGCTAATGTAACACAATTTGACACTGGCTTTTTTTAATGCTACTTTGCTGCCCTGTTGTTCAGTATACTGTGTCTGACTCTTGGTGACCCCATTTGGGGTTTTCTTGGGGAAAATGCTGGAGGGGGTTAGTAATTTCCTTCTCCAGCTCATTTTACAGATGAGGAAACTGAAGCAAACAGGATGAAATGACTTGCCCAAGGTCACACAGTCAGTAAATATCAGAGGGCAGATTTGAACTTAGGAAGTTGTCTTCCTGATTCTAGGAGCTGCACTCTATCCATTCTATTCAAAGGTGGATTCTGAAAATGCTGCCTCAAATCAGTGACACATGATCAGATCTGATCAGTAGTCACTCTTCATTGTGTCCAAATAAAATCATTGTGTGAGAGAATACTAGGGGCACAAGTCCTATGCCCAATCTCTTGGGCTACCTGTACAGGGATGCCTATCCTAATAATTTCTAAATTGCTAGGCTGAGTACTGGCCACATGCTTCTCAGATAGTCACACACAAGCACTGACCCCCAACAAAGATTCATCTTCCAAACAACTTTGTTAACTAAACCGTGTTCTACACTTCATCCCAAATAAAAACCATCCACCAGACTTCCCAACCACTATGCCAAGTCATAACAAATGATCACTAGGGTCAAGAGAAGTCTTGATTATCTTTCATCGTCTGAAAGGGGAGGGTGGTGGTAGTGGTGGTGGTGATAATGACTTGTGGGCAGCTGCCTACCCATTTCATTTTACATGTACAGCTTTCTCCTTTTCAAGTCAGGCATCCCCAGGATCTAACATTGGGAATATGTGATCTACTACAATCAAACCTAGTTGATAATAGAAAATTATCAACAAAAATTTGTTTCCTTCTCATATTTTCATTAAAGAGAATTTTTATAACCTATAGCTCATTCCCATGTAGAAGAGAGACAAGAAAGTGTATGTATGTGTGTGTGTGTGTGTATATATATACACATAGACATATATGTGTATATATATACACATAGACATATATGTATATATTTTATATGTGTGTATATATGTGTGTAATATACATATATATGTATGTACACACACATAGGTCAGAGGTTGTTGATGTCTTCTAAATCAGCTTTTAGGGAGATTTAATACTATCCATTATTTCCCCCCCCCCAATTATTTAGTATCTTTTCCTATAAGAATTTAGAAAACCCAATCATTTAGTACTTTTATATTTGCTTCTTCTCTTGCATCAGTTTCTTCTGTATGAGTTTATTCTGGTCCAGGCACTCTTCCTAATTTCACAGGACTTGTTAAGTAAGTGACCCAATGTGGTGGTTCTGGTATTATCAATGCTGAGGATAGATTGTTATAGAAATGCTGACAAATCTGCTTCCCTTTTCTTGTATTTAGAAACACTCAGCTGCAACTATAAATGGTCTTCTGATGACCAAACTTAATTGAACTTCATGCCAAGCTTTCTACAGACTGGTTTTCCCTCCCCTGCCGCTCACTGTTTTGCAAGCTAATACTGTTTATAGTCTCCTACTTCCAGTTCTTTAAGATTTGGCCTATAGGCTGGTAGCCTAAATTACTGTTGCCCTCGGTTGTCATGTTTCTCCATTTGGTAAGGAGATTAAATATTTGCTGGCTAAGGTCATTTCTGGATTTTTTTGTGTGTATTCATTGTGGCAACTCCCTTATATCAGAATCAATATTTTGACCTTTAATGCCCATTTCAAACAATTAGCAACTCATTTGAATAAACCAGACTGGAACTGTTAGAACTGCATACAGTGCCATCTTCTCATAATTTTATGCTTTCTTCTAATTTAGTATTTGTTTAATAATAATTAATAATTAGCATTTTGTAGTGCTTTAAGGTTCTCCAAGAGTTTTATAATCATCTCATTTGATCTTCACAACAACCCCTAAGATAGGTGACTTGTGTGGGACTATACAGCTAGTAAATATCTGAGACCAGATGGGAATTCAAGAGTTTCTTGATTTCAATTTCAGCTCTCTGTCCACCATTTCACCTGCCTGCTGTTTTTAATTTTGACCTTTGCTCTAACTAGAAATGATCCGGCAACATACAAATTCATATACTTCCTGCTTCTGGCCTAGTGGTCTCTAGTATACTTCCATCATTAATTGTACTTCTGTTTCTTCTTCCATTAATTCTCACCAAAATGCTCTTTGTCATTCCTCTACCAGCTCATGGATTTCTCCAAATGAGTATATGTTCTAATAAATTATGCTAATTCCAAACCCCATTTGTCTAAACTAGACATTCTTATCTTTTCAGTGTTGTGGACCCCTTTGGGAATCTGGTAAAACCTGTAGATTCCTTAGAATAATGTTTTAAAATTTGTGAAACAAAATACATAGGATTATAAAAGAAACCAATTAAATTGAAATAAAATTATCAAATTTTTTAAAAGCCAAGGTTAAGAAGCTTTCATCTCCACTGTCCCTTTTTAATAAGGCATATACCCTTTCCCACCATATTCTGACCATGAGTCACCACACATCAAGTTTCATGGGCACTTATTCAATTGTTTAACTCCTTAATTTAAGATCTCTAGTTTAGCTGATTCATTACCTATACTCCTCATATTTGTGCATAAACAACTCGTAGAATTTGATTCTGCTTTTTGTCTTGGATATTGTCTTTTATTACATTATTGTTTTATTATATTTATTATATTATATGTGTATTTTGTGATATTGAGGTTCTTAACCTCAGATAGTCTTTTTCCTATGGCATACCAGTTATTGTTTGTGGTATCTGATATCATGCAAGTATATTCCCTAAGCAGGGAGCCGTCAGCCACCATACTTCATCTCTTTCTCTGGCCATTTCTCTGGCCTTTCCCTGTCTACTAGTGATACCTCATTATCATTTTGTGGAAATGAAAGTTTCTTCCTCCTCAAAAGTTCCATTATCTATCTACAGAAAGAAGCATGGACCTACTATGCAACTCCAAAAAGATCCTTTTTCTTTCCTTTCTCTTCTATATTATATAATCTTCTACCCTCCAACCTCCAGACCAAGCTTAGGATTCCTTACTGCTCCTTCAAGAAGCCCTTCTCTTATTCTTTCGGGGAATAATCCAATCTCTCTTTGTAACCTACAAAGTAGAGGGGCCTTTTATTTAAACCTTTTCCTCCAGAACAGAAGTAGGGAATCTGCAGCCTCGAGGTCACATGTAGAACTAGGTCCTTGGGTGCTGCCTTTTGACTGAGTCTGGGTTTTATAGAAGAAATCCTTTTATTAAAGGGATTTGTTTTGTGAAGTTTGGATTCAGTCAAAGGGCCACAGGTTCCCCACCCTGCTCTAGAAGGAAGGCCAATCTGTATTTCATGCACACGTAGGTGTTATTTGGCACTGGTAGAAACACAAACATAGAATGTTCTTTTCAGGTCACTTCAAAATTATCTTTGCCCTCCATTCTTGGTGGATCTTAGATCCTTGGTGGATCAGATCTTCTCTGATTCTTTTGTTGCTTACTCTTATAGATGACTGGGGGCTTCTGTGGGACTCTTGCTCTAGAGCAAGCTTTCTCCTCTTATCTTGCCTTGCTCAGCTGATGTACATAAGCAAATTATTGCCCAAACCTTAATACAAACAGAAGCTCTTCCCTAGAAATCTTACTTTCTGACAGTGTTCACCTTCCCCTTTTTCCTCTTACCCTCTCTCCCTAGTTCTACCTAGGTCTTGCCTCTTGTACAGCTTGAATTTCAATCTGATCCAGTATGGAAACATTCCATTAATGCAAATATGTTTGATTCAATATAGAAGAGAAGGTGCTGCCTCTCTCTTCTGTGCCTCTGAAATGAGTCAGCAAGAACAAAAGAACTGGTTTTGGGGGTTTTTTCCTGGCTTGAGCAAGCCAGAACTGATACAAACTGAAATGATCTTGGTGGGGTATGTATGCTAATTTTGTATATTTTAACATTAAATTCATATTAAAGAGAATACGCAACATAATATTAATTCTTGACATAATAGCTCTGTGTTGAGTGTCCCCTTGCCCTCACTTCTCTTTTGTTATTAGTCTTTCCATTGCTTGCACTCAAAAGCAATGTTCCAGTAAGATCGGCCCTACCTTGCACTAAGAGCCAGTCCTGGGTCAGAAATGCCTGACTTCTGCAGATTTTTTTAAAAATCCATGTTACCAATCTGTTTAGTAGTAATATGTATCATACAAGATCTCTTTGTCTCAATTCCAGCATCTGAAATAGGTTTACTTTAATTTCCCTCTTCAGTCCTTTAGTCCTATTGTCTAAGCAGTGAATGCATTTCTTAAATTCATTTTGGTTGCTTACAAAAAAAAAAAATGATGCTACCCAATTTGGAACTAAGCCCAAATGGCTATAAAACCATGCATACCCTTTCATCTGGCAATACCACTGCTACGTCTGTATCTCAAAAACATCCAAAAAAAGGGAAAAGGATCTATTTTTACAAAAATATTTATAGCAACTCTTTTTGTGGTGGCTAAGAACTTGAAATTGAAGGATGCTCATCAATTGGGGAATGGCTAAACAAGCTATGGTATATGACTGTAATGGAATATTATTGTGCTATAAGAAATGACAAGCAGGCAGATTTCAGAAAAACCTGGAAAGACTTACATGAACTGATACAAAGTGAAGTGAACAGAACCAGGAGAACGCTGTACATAGTAACAGCAATACTGTTTGATGAAGAATTGTGAATGACTTAGCTATTCTCAGCAATACAATGATCTAAGACAATCCCCAAAGACTAAGGATGAAATATACTATCTGCCTCCAAAGAAAGAACTAGTATTGTTTGAATACAGATTGAAGCATGCTATTTTTCACTCTTTCATTTTTTCTTTTAGTCGAGTCTTTTTGTATAAAATGACTAATATGGAAATGTTTTATATAAATGCATATGTATAATCTATATCTGCTTACCATCTCAGGGAAGGGGGAGGGGAGAAAGGGAGGAAGGTATAGAATTTCAAACTCAAATTTTTAAATAAAAATTTTTTAATTAAAAAATAAAAAAACAAATAGTAAAAAAACAAATTTAAATTCTTTTTTTAAAAAGGTGCTACTCAGGGGAAAGCAGTAGTGTCTCAAGACTTTAACAGCCCCACATGCCTACTAGATGAGATATAAACTCCTGGTCCTTTCATTCAAGGCCCTCTACTGTCTGGTTCCCAACCTCACTTTCCATTTTCATTTCATACTGCTACTATTCACATGCAGGTTGCAGCCAAAGTGGTCTATCACACTGCCTCAACCTACCCACTCCCATCTCTACACCTTTGTTCAGACTATCCCCTCCCACCTTACACCACCATATGCCTTTCCTAGTACCCAGAGCTGGTAATGCCTTCCTCTGTTAGACAATCACTCATCTAATCTGTAATTATCTTGTATGTACTTACATATATATATGCTATCTCCCCCATTAGAATATAAGCTCATTGAGGGCAAAAACTGTTTTTTACTTTTCTTTGAACCTTTCTAGAAACCTTCTTAGAAACCTAGCACTCTACTTGAGAGGTGAATGCTAGGTAGACACCAAAGGTAGATAAGCAGCCCTGAAAAGGTCTCAGCAAGCCCTCATACCAAGTCCTCCTTGAACACCCATACACTCCAGATGGGCTAAACCAGGTTGAAGGTGACCAATGACCATCAGTGAGTTAGGGGTATGTCTATCCCAAGCATATGAAGATTTCCCCCAGTGCAACAGATAGATGAGAATACTTTGTCCCAACTGCCATGAAGGTGGCTGAAGTACTCAGAGCTTGGTGGGACATTGAAGATACCAAGGTCATCCATTGCATCCCAGGCCATCACCAGTTATCCTGACTTTTGTCTTGGACTTTAATGACTCTGGAAGAGAGAGGGATGCTTGTACAACTTCTATAATTCTGCCTCACTTAAATTCCAATTCACACACAAGTCAAGATATTACTCTGTGATATCACTGGTCCTCTTTGAAAATGAAGGACTAACAATAATACCTTTGTGCTTATCTAAATTGCCTAATGCAAATGCAAAAAAATAATAATAACCTAAATTATTTGTCTTCCCTTTAACTCCCTCCACCATATTTCCAGCTCCTTGAGAACAGGATTTGGATGCCATATCTTTGCATTCTCAGTAAGCACAACACTCTGCACATAGTAGGTACTTAATGTTTGTTGAATTGAATGAATGGACTAATGGGCATTAATTATATCCAAAAGCCTAAAAACAGAGAGAACTTGGGATATGAGTTTACAATACCTGAAGAACTTGTCATCCTCATGATGCTTTGTACTATTCTTGAACTTGGTCCTATTTTTCTTTAACACCCTGTGACACATTACTGGGACATCACTAATTTAGACAAACCCACATGCTAGATGTTCAATTTTTCCATTAAGATTTGACTGAAAGTAAACTGCAATTGTAGAACAACTTGGAAATTTAAAATATTGGTAGATGACTCTATGTTTTTGTTTGTGTGAAAGGGTCAAATATAACATTAAAAAGCTGATGTTAAATGGTAGAAAATGGGTCATAGATTCAAACCTGGTAAAGGGGCAAAAAAAAATCTTGAGCAAAATCACGGTCAAACAGTCCAAGGAGTGTTTCTGAGTAAAAAGAGATAAGAGGTTGCCCAAAGGGATTTGGGAACATTGGGAAGAAAGGAAGAGCTGAAATTTTCCAGGACCAAAACAAGCTCTTTTCTTTAAAAATCACACACAGCTAAAAACATTTTTATTACGGCAAAATCAAACTGGAGACAGTAATCAGTCAAAAGTATGCAAACATAATAGTGGTCCTAGGGCAAAGTAATCCGTTACATCTCAGAGAGCTAAAGAAAATGGGGAATATTTTACTGCAGTTATTTCTCCTGGGTTTGTTCATACTGTTCTAGTACTCCGTGACAAAGGGCTGAATTCGTTTTCTTTAACCTACATAGAGCTTTTTCCTCCACTGTCTTGGTCTCTTTCTTGGTCTTTTGCTTATACACAAACAACTTCTAAATTCTAGGCTGATACAGCTAGGCAGTGTGGTATAGTAGATAGAGAGTTAGTTATCCTCAGAGTAGAAAAGTTTTGGGTTCAGATACAGCCTCATATACATACTGGCAAAGCACATAACCTCTCAGTGTTCTATGAAACGCTCTCTTAGTTTAAGTTGTAGAGTGGGGACTAACCTATGTGCATAGAAGGAATTTCTTACAATGAAATCTCAGGTCCAGTTCCTAATTGTAGATGGTATTGCTGTTTTTATTGTCCAGTTGTTTCTGATGCTTCGTGACTTTGAGTTTTTCTTGGCAAAGGTATTGGGACAGTTTGCCATTTTCTTCTCCAGTTCATTTTACATATGAGGAAACTGAGGCAAATGGGGTTAAGTGACTTGCCCATGGTCACATAGCTAGTGAGTGTCTGAGGCCAAATTTGAACTCGGGAAGATGAGTCTTCTTTACTCCAGGTTCAGCCCTCTATCTACTGGGCCACCTAGCTGCCCCCTAGTACCTAGATCCTATCCTATAGCTACAAATATTTATATGTATTTTCGCCTTTGATATATAGGCAGAGAGATAGTGACCTCTCTCCATATAGATACATAATATTTATTATATTACTATGTGTTATATATCTATATCAAAAGAGAGAGGGCTATCTCTAAATGAAGATAGATCAATATCTCCCTATATTTCCATATGTAGATCTATATCTTTCTACCTAGATATTGGGACAAAAACACTGTAAAAGTATACAGAAAGGAGACATGGCACATTTATAATTTACACCTTTACTCTCCATCATATACTCTTCAATTCAGGGACACTAACTAGTCTCATAGCTATTCTACGAACAAGACTCTGTATCTCTTGGCTCTGGGCATTTTCTCTGGCTGTTCCCCCCCATGTCTGGAATGTTCTCTCTTCCTCTACTAAAACTACTGACCACCAGTTCCTTTCAAGTTTCAACTAAAATCCCATCTTCTCCAGGAAGTCTTTCTCAGGCTTTCTTAATTCCAGTCCCTTCCCTCTACTAATTATTTCATAGTCATATTCTTTATATAATTTCTTTGTATATATTTGTCTCCCTGATTAGATTGTAATTTCGTTGAGGGCAGGGACTGTCTTTTTTTTTGTATCTCTAGCTGCTTAGTACATAGCCTGACCCTAATAGGTGTCTAATAAATGTCTATTGACTGATTGAATAAGGTATTTCATTAAGATTTATATTACACTATTATTATTCTAATTTGTGACTTTGGACAAATCAGTTAACTTGTAGTGCCCAGGAGATTCTCCCAAACTCTGAGTTGCTGTAAGGGTTATGGTATTTAAAGATCTTCCATGCCCCATTGGACTTGCTGACATAGCAGGAGGGGGCGGGGCAAGAGGAAGAGGAAAAAAAAAGCTAGAGTTCCATTGGGGACTGTTGGTGGCCATGGCAACGGCAGTAACGGCTGAGGTAGAGGTGGAGGTGCAAACCCCTTTTTGAGCCAGCCAGAATTTCTGCTAAGGACTCTTGTTGGGGACTACCAGGGACTGGAACTGCAGGGGGGGGGGGGGGGCGGAGCTGTTGTGAGCACACTTCCTGGATGCTGAGCAGTTGCTGTGAGTGAGGAGAGAAAGACCTTTGCCTGAGGTAGCCTGTTCTGTTTTGAAGGCTTAAGAATGTGGTTGATTACTACATTAACTACTTGTGCCAATTTCATAACTACTCTGATGGCTTTGACTTTCTGGTTTGGGGACTCAGTTATTTGGTATTTTAATAAATTCTCTGGCTTTATCCCCCATATAGAGAGCCTGGTATATTTTGTGATTAATAATCACATAAGCCTATTTATAATTGCCATAGGCATAGTGAATATTGCATTGTTAATACAGTTGCAGAACAGGTGTGTGATCTGTATGGGCAGAGAACATTTCCATACCAGGAGTTCCCTACAGCCAGGAAACCATAGGTTCAGCATAAAAACCATCTTTTATTCTACTGAAGATAAAATAGTTCAATAGCTCAATGATATAATATTTCATTTAGAGACTTACTCCACATTTTATTCAATTTTGGCTATGACAAGATTGGGCAAGCATTGTAAGAAGCTTTACTCTGACTCAAGTTTCGGTTTAATTACATGTTGTATGCAGGTGACCAGTAGAGGCTTTTATCCAGCTGAGAGCTCCTGTTCTTCCAGTTCAATGTCATCTGACCTCTCACAAAGGTTGGGTTCAGACCATCAACAAATCCCATCCAATAAACATTTATTAAGCATCTACTACAAGCAAACCCTATGTTGGGTGATGGAGATCTAATGACAAAAAAATGGAATCATCCATTCCCTCAAAGAAATTACAGTCTTCTTGGGGTAACAGAATGTAAAGAGATAAATAACTCCAAGATAATTTGAGTAGGGAGAAAGGACTGACAACTAAGGGCCTCAAGCCCTTAGAGTAGGAGGTGGTAGTTGGGTTGAAGAAAGCTGGGGATTCTAAAGTACAAAAGTAAGGAGAAAATGCAATCCAGGTGTCAAAGAAAAAAATATGAATACTAATACTGTACTCTGTGATTCAGGTTTATCTATCAGAAACAATTTTATTTGATTTAGTGTTTAATATATATCCAATCTATTTGGAGAGAAAGATATCCAAATTGGCATAGTTCTCCATGCCCTCTGACATAACTTTCTGCCCTGAGATAGCATGAGGTAACATTTCTAGGAATCTACACAATTGTAGCAGCAAGCACCCCAACATCCCCAGGGTGGCTGCCAACACAGGTTCTTAGATCTGCTTTTCTAAAGGAAAGCAACTCAAAATGGGTTTACAAGCTTACTTTAATCAATCAAACATATATTACCTAGTTCAGGGAAAAAAGGTCAGCACCCTGAACTTCAGAGTATACAGACAGAAGTTTCAAAACAGAGAAACAGATCAAACAGACAGGCTTCCAAACTGTCCAACCATTATCAATACCAAAACCACAGTTACCAGAGAGGGAAGCATCAATATCTGGGTTTTCAAAGCCGGGGCGGGGGGGCTCTCAACGGCTGCCCAGAATCTCATCTGATCAAATCGTACACACTTCTCAAAGTGAGCCCCAAAGCAAAGCCTCCCATCAGGGTTTATATAGCCTTCTTCTGGGTCAGACAGTGTAACAACCTTCTTGACCCATTGCCCAATCACAAAGTATCAATGTGTGGACTTTCCTGAAAAACAAGTCTCCCACCACAGGCTCCAGGGGCACTTAACCTAGGGGCCGGGAAGATCTTTAAATTTGCATTTCCATTACAACAATAAACAATAAAAAGATAAATTAAACTATACTCTGGCTTAATGTTCCAGGATTCCAAGTCAATATCCCATTCCTTCTGGACAACTCCTCTCAAACCTAGAGTTCAATATAAGGGCCTTCCCACAGATTTTGTAAAGGATTTTAGAGGAAAATACTATTTCCTAATATTTTCAGTTTTGCTAAAAAGGAGATTTTTATGGGAGAAAGTAGAGTACTTAAAGGAGAAAAAAAGTGATATAAATTTGAGAAAGTAGGCAGAATCTAGATTAAAAGTCAAAATTTGGGGGGCAGCTAGGTGGTACAGTGAACAGAGCACCTGCCCTAGAATCAGGAGGACCTAAATTCAAATTCAGCCTCAGACTAGTTGTGTGGCCTAGGTAAGTTACTTAACCCTGATTGCCTCAAAGAAAAAAAAAAAAGCCAAGCTTTTAAATCCCTTCTTAACCTGGCACCTTCCTTCTTTTCCGGTTGTCTAATATCTTATTCCCCTGGAGGCAATGAGAAATTAAGTCATTTAAAAATGATCTTTCTAAAGTACAGAGTTGATCACATGACCCCATACTCAACAAAATTGCAGTGATTTCCTATCACCTCAAGGATCAAATAGAAAATACTTTATTTGGTATTCAAAGCCCTTTATAAACTGCCCCTTATTTACTTTTCTGGTCATCCTGCATTTTACCTACCTCTTCCCCCTCCCTCCATTTTCTACAATTCAACTACACTGATTTCTTTGATGTTCCTCACCCGCAACATTCCAACTCCCAACTTGGGGCATTTGGCTGGCTGCCCCCATGCCCACAATTCTTCCCATCCTCTTCCCTGCCTCCTGGCTTCTTTCAAAAAGCCTTTCTCAATCCCTCTTAATTCTAGTGTCTTCACTGTGTTGATTATTTCCATTTCATCCTGTGTATATTTTGTTTGTACATAGTTGTTTGCTTCTATCTTCCTGTTAGACTGTGAATTCTTTGGGAACCAAGACTGTTTTTTGCTTTTCTTTGTATGCTCAGAATTTAGCAGAGTCCCTGACTCACAGTAGGTGCTTAATAAATGTTTATTGATTTGACTGAGTATAGAATAATGCTAGTCCCTAATCACCTCTGGCCACAGAGAGCCAATCTACATTTCTGCCTTGGGCTGGTCCCATCCCACCTAGGATTAAAAACTAACAATTGGAACTTGGAGACAAATTGGAATGTTAGGTCAGTCCAGGCAAACTTACCCAGTGTTCTTCATCCATCCATTTACATGCTATACAATCAATAAACGCCATCGATCAACTAAATATGAGCTTTTATCTCTGCTCAATTACTGTTGTGCAGTAGTGAGGGCTCAGTTGAGATTAAACAACATAAATTCATAGTGTGTGATATCCAGAAGTATGCCAATGGCTGGCAAGAGTAGAGAATGAAACCCGAGAATACTTTATGGGAGTAGAGAAAATCTCCAGGATCAATATCAACTGTGCTTCTGAAGGATTTAAATTTATTTAATATTAATGTATAATATTGTTATATATTAATATTATAATTCATTTATAATGTGAGCATTTATTTAATATTTAAATCCCCATGCTAAAGTACCATTATTAGTCAATAATTTAGTATCCATCAAAAGGATCATTACATAGAAAATAAAGTTGTAATTCTAGAAATGTTCAGACCACCAGTACAACCTAAACACAAGCAACCAACAAACTACTAAGAGCAAAGCACCATGTTAGATGGTGGAGATAGCTCCACAAAACAATGGAAATATCCCTTCCCTCAAGGAAATCACATTCTTTTTAACATTATATTCTCTAAAGAGAGAGATTAAATTTAGATTTCTAAAGTATAAACTGGCAAGAAACTACAGATAGCACAAAGTGAGAGGTAGCATAGACTAGTTAAAAAAGAGAGAAAAAAAGAAAAAGAATAAAATAGAGCCCTAATCAGCTGAGTTAGGCTTAAATCTGAGCTCCAGTCTCAGTCTCCTCATCTGTTTAATGGGGGTGATACTTGTACTACTTATCTTACAGCATTTGGTGAGGAAAATATTTTGTTAGCTTTAAAGTGTTATTGAAATATGAATTATCAGCAGCATGATTATTTGTTTTATTATGATTGAGTGCATGTATGTGCACACAGATTAGAGGGAGGGAAATTTAGTGTGGGAGGGGGGAAATCACCCAACAAAAATGCTCACAGGCACTAGAAAAGCAGTTTGACTTTTGAAGCATTTTCCAATTTCATTCAATATTTTTGTTGTTCTTATTGTTGTTTTATTGTTTCAGTTGTGTCCAACTCTTTGGGACCCTGTTTGGGTTTTCTTGACAAAGATACTGCAGTGGTTTGCCATTTCCTTCTCCAACTCATTTTACAGATGAGGAAAAAGAGGCAAACAGGGTTAAATGACTTATCCAGGATTATATAAGCAGTTAGTGTCTGAGGCCAGATTTGAGCTAAGGAAGAGGAATCTTCTTGACTCTGGGTCTGATGCTCTACCCTCTGGAGGTTCTCTCTCTCTCTCTCTCTCTCTCTCTCTCTCTCCAGATAGACAGACAGACAGACAGATATAGATAGATATTTGACTTTGATACAGAGAGGTATACATCTAATGACTGTGTCACCTAGCTCCCCACTACATTCAGCAAAAAGATAACTTTGAGTTTGTAATTCAGTCGAAGTCGACTACAGAGACTGGTCAAAAGAGGAACAGAAAGACCTGAGGAAGCAAATGTTGATGATGCCTTGCTAGATTGGGATGCATCAAGTCTATGTCTCTGTTAAAAGAAGCTTCAATTTTGAGTTGGAAGGGAAAGGAGAAGACACCTCATGCACACACACGCCCGCCCTGTTTTACAGATCGGGAAAATGAGAACCCAAGGAAGCAACAAAGTCTTCTTGTTCAAGGTCAGATTGAACGTAGAACATAAGTCTTCTGATTCTAGATCTAGCATTCCATCCCCTTCATCCCACTAAGGACACAGTCTGCTGGATGAAAAGGTGAAGCCTAAGGACACAGTCCTCTGGATGATAAGGTGGAGCTAGATAAAGTGTCACCATTTCAGGAACTGAATCATAAGGAGTGAACACCAAGTGTTTGAAATGGCAACAGCCACTGCCAAGAGGGAGAAGCCAACTTACCGATTGACATGAAGGAGGGGACTGGGCTGTAAACTGGTTAGTCATGGTTTCTTTAGACAAAGAGAGAGGAGAATTATAGAGCAAGTTGCCAAAACAAAAAATAGAAACCTACTTGGGAACAGCCAGTGGGAAGTTGTAGGGGGTTGGTGGGAGGGGGGAGCATCAAAGGCTCTGACCACCGGCTGTCCTTCTGCAGTAAGATGAGATGCCGGCTTCTCCTCTGTCACATGGAGACTCATCCGTAACATGACTGATTTCACACCCTGTACAAAGTGTTTGAAAGGAAGCTGGGCTGGTTTTGAAATATGAAGCTGTACACAGCGATGCCTGGGCTTTGTAATAATTAAAACGAGCGTTTAACGCTCTTTCAGAGAGGGAAAATTAAAAAAAATTGGTAGGCTCTTTTAGGGGTGCTAGGCTATTTTCCAGCTGTAAATATATCACACTAAGGAATAAACTTCCTGGGGCCTGAATTCCAGTTCCAGGGAATGACAAGGAGGCACAGAGTCCCAAGAACATGAAGCGACTTTAGTTAAGTCAAGAGGCTCTGCTATAAATGCTGAAGGTGAAACTTGCCAAGTGTTAATGGAACTGCTGGATATAAAGGCAACTGGACACCAGAAACAAGCTGCCTGACCTGGACTTCCCTCACCCGAGTGACCTGTCTTGCTTTCCTGTTGGGTCAAGGAAAAAGCCTGTTCCTAAATGTTTTTTTGGACCCCCACCTGACCCCGGGGACATTCCAATAGCCAATGTGTGAGGTTATGTAGGGCATCAGATAGCAGGGTAGAAAGGTCATCCACAGGTGCAAATGCTCTTGGAGCTCTGTACTTTCACACAAAAAATACAGCACAGAATAAATCCTAGCAAAGGTTCCCCCCAAAAAAGCTTCATAGGGTAGCATGCAAAATGTTTATTCTGAGCAAACAGGTGCAGTCAAGGCCATTGCGCAGTCTGCACACCCACAGGGAGAAACAGACACAGTTCCTACAGAAAAGCAGATAAAGAAGGAATTGGTAGAAATTGTGCACAGTTAGAAGGAATCATTGTAAAAGTAGCAAGAAGAATATTGTTAACTAGGATTATTTGTCTTTTTAAGAGAATTTTCACAAATGTTTATCAACCTACTGTATGAGAATTCTTTAAACTTAAAGGGAAGTAATAGTAATAATAGTCATAGGACATCTATGGGACACAGTGGATAGAGGATTGGGCCTAGAATAAGAAAGACTTATCTTCCTGAGTTCAATCCAGCCTCAGACACATACTAGTAATATGACCCTGGGCAAGTCACTTAACTCCGGTGGCCTCAATTTCCTCATCTGTAAAATGAGCTGGAGAAGGGAATGGTAAACCACTTCGATATCTTTGCCAAGAAAATCCCCAACGGGGTCATGAAGAGTTGGATATGACTTAACCCAACAACAGCAAGAACAACAAACACTGTGCTTAGGCACTGTTGTTTGTCCCGTTAAGAGGACAAATGACTTTAGCAGGGTGATGTCTTGGCTTGCAAGTGAGCTGGATTTAAGTGAGGCAGAGCTGTGCAAAATTATCAGCCTCACTTTCTCCTCCAGAGTCAGCAGGGTCAAGCGGTAACATACATCAGGGTGACTATAGATGATGTTGCATGCAGTGGGAGACCTTGAACTTTTTAAGCTGTCTTTCCCAGGCCTCAGTTTGTTGGAGGCAACAACCATTCAGTGATTTAAGTCTAGGTAAGAAATAAGGCAAAAGGTGGCCTAATTTGCCTACTCAAAAAAAACAAAAAACAAAACTCCAAAACTGGAAGGGGAAGAACTTCAGGGTTTCTGGCCAAAACAGAAACAATTGCATATTTACACTCACTCTGAAACATCAAAACTCAAACAATGACCAAGGGAGTTTGGGGCATGCACCTACTATTATTGGTCAATAAGTGAGAGCCAGAGTGATTTGGGTTTAAGGCGTGGTTAAGTAGCACCATTTGATTCCTAATGGGCTTTCTCAAAGCCTGATTTCCAATGATCTGTTTCAAGAAATCATAAATGAAACTACATGAGACAAAAGAGTTAATTGTTTCAGGTTTTTTTTTTTTAATGATAGAACAAATAAGTAGGGAAGAGAAAAAAAAAATCCAGTCCATCAACCCCAATTTATCTTGCAGGGTTTTAATGATCAAAATTTATATTTTTTTGTGCAGTGCATCTACCTGTAAGGGTATGTAGACAGAGGGAGAGGAGGAAGGGAGGGAGAGAGGGAGGGAGGGAGGGAGGAAGGAAGGGAGGAAGGAAGGAAGGAAGACACATTGTACAACTAGAACTGGAGAGTTGAGTACCCAGTGGGGCAGCTACTATTACTCACAGGCACTGGGCATATACACCTGCCCTCAATGAGCTCTCAATCTAATGGGGGAGACAACATGCAAACAAATATATACAAAGCAACCAGTAAATTTCAAGAATGGATTCAAAAGAGAAAAATGAAAGCCTTGGCAAGAGTAGTACCTATAATACTTTGGCAGTCCTTCCTCCCTACCTTACTACAAAATGTTAATTCAAATCCTCCAACAGGGAGCCCTATTCTAGAGCTATGTACAGTCATAAACTGGAGTGTGTTAGAGCTAGTTCCAAAAGCTCAACTGTTAAGTTTTCAGTATGAGCTTTTATACCTCAGAAATTGGCAAATGTTGCAAATCATGGCTTGATTGACAAGAAAGTGATGGAGAAAACGTGAATGATGTAAATTAAACTTTAAAATGTGTCCAGGGCATGTTTTTCTCCCTAGAGACTCGGTTGTTAAATATTTGGCAGCACAGCCCTAAGGAGAGAGAAGAAATGTGACATCTTTGTACTAAGAGGAGTTTCTTTCTGTTGCACCTTGAGAAAAAGAGTCCTCTTCTAGGACCTTTTTACTGGAGAAGTCTCAGTGACAAATATTACCTCCTATCTTGATTCTTGAAATCAACAGAACTGGATCTGAATTGCACTTTCACCCCTTACTGGCTTCGTAACCTTGGGCGAGTCACTTAACTTCTAGAAGTTTAGCTTCCTTATCCGTAAAATGGAAATTGAAAGACATACCTCCCAAAGTTGTTGTAAGGCAAATATTTGGTAACCAGACAAAATGCTATATGCTTATCAAGCTTTTGAATTGTAATTTATATTGCTGTATCTCTCTGGGTTCATTAGTCTAAGAAACTAAGAAACAAAGATCCACTCTCTTTTCTAGGTCCACTACTTGTTAGGGATGCTTCTTCTTAAGTATTGTTGACTTGGCTTTTGATTATGTATGCCTGGGAACTCTGCTATACTATGTTGACATGTTTATTTCTTTTTTTAGTTACCCTTTGTATTTTGTTCCCTTAGTAGGTCTTTTAGTTGTATATAGGAATGATTCTGGAATAGTTGTTAGTCTAGCTTAGTTTTTGCAACAATCTTACATTAGAGTCCAACAAGTTGCTTACTGGGCAAAACTGGTTTTAATCAAGTTCTACAAAATGGATTTTAAATACTCAAAAACTTATTGGTAACCAAAAGACTATAAGCACCACCATGGAACTTGAGTCACTGCTATTTCAATGACTGCTTTGTATCATATTAAAGAGTTAGTCTCTTCCCTAGTATTGATATTCAGGATAAGTTTACTTTGATCTCTAATTAAATTATACTGTATTTCTAACTATTTATGGAGCCCAAATATATGCCCAATAAAATCCCTTCCCACCACTACTTCACTAAAAAAGTTGAACTTTGGAATTATTGAAAATGTACTTTTCACTAACACTAGTCATTGTTGAGTGATTCGAATTTCACAAATGGAACCAACAGCCTCATGAAACCATTGCCACTTATGTTGCAACTATACTGTCCAGCTCTACACTAAACTGCAATTCAATTCAACAAACATTTATTAAGCCCCCATCATATATAAGATAAGAGATAGCATGGCACAATGGATAGAGAGCTGATCTCAAATCTGAAAGATCTGAATTCAAAGTCCTTCCACTGACATATCATGGCTAAATGACTCTGGTCAAGTCACTTGAACTTTCAGCACTCCAAGGAAATTCTTTAAGATTATAAATTGATAAACAGTTGCCAATCTTTACTAGTAGATTGAGTTTCTTCACCAGGAAATCCCCATACCAATGAAAACACTGTCCATACCCGCAAATGTGGATGGTACTGTGGCCAAGCAATGAGGACATGAAATTAAACATGCTTATATTCCATGTAGGGTTGGAGAGAAGGATTTTACAAGTATGGATATAAATATGATACAAGGTAGAGAATAGTGAAGACGAAGGAGAAATTCAGGCAAATTCTAGGTCCAGAAATACTTGTGGAGCTGGAAAAGATTTGATAGATCACTTATTGCAGGATTTTTTTATATATGGAGTTCATTAGGAAGACCTAAAATAGTGATTCTAAAAGGTCTTAGGCTATATGACTGTCTCATCACATGTCACAGAAGTGAGGGGAGGGGACTGACCAGGGTCCCCTTTTGAGGCCAAAGTAGTACATAATGACTCAGGAGTCTCATCTCTACCCACAACAAGAGACAGAGTCAGAGCAGAGCCCATTGACAGGTGACCGGGTTACCAATCTTTGGCCAAAGACAGGGCTAGACCAATATCAAGACAACTCACACCTGGTCAAGTATTCAGCTAACCTACATTTGGGCCAGCAGTTATGCCCAACTCACATCTAGGCATCCTGGACCAAAACCACGGCAGCAAATAAGTCTAGGCAATTTCTGCAAAAGGAGATGTATAGTTTTAACTGCTGAACTCAGGGTTGTTAGACTTCCCTACACCCTCTAGGAGTAGAGGAACAGAGTTTGACCTAAGCGCAAGCCCCAAATGTAGAAGGGGTGGGGGTTAAGATATGAGTAAACAGAAGAAAATGCCCCAAACACGGAAGACATATTTTGGATTGAAAGAAGCCCAAGGGGTAAATCCCCTAAAAAAAGAGCAACTAAATAATAAGTAGAGCCTTAGAGAAAAGAATGTCATGCCCACAAGGACTACAACAGCACTTTAAAGAAATGAGCCAATAAAAACAAAATGGAACAGCTAGGGAATTTAAATGGTAAAGAGAATTAATAACTTAGAACAGATGGTGTTAAACTTTACTAGAGCATTAAACTTCGTGAAAATCAGAATAAAGCTGATCGATGGAATAGAGTAGAAATACAATTTACAGAGCAACATAATAACTTTGTAATTGACAAGTGTAAAGACAAGATTTGGGGATAAGAATTCATTATTTGGTAAAAAAAAAATTGTTAGGAAAACTGAAAAGCAGTATAGCAGAAACTGGGTATAGACTAATATCTTACACCATTTACCAAGATAAGGTCAAAATAGATGCATAACTTAGATATAAAGAGAGGTTTTATAAGACAATTAGAAGGACAGGGAACATATTACCTATTAGACTTATGGTAAGTGAACAATTTATGAACAAAAAAAAGATAGAGAAAAAAGTTAGGTGTAAAATGGATCATTTTGATGACATTAAATTAAAAATATTTTGTACAAATAAAACAAGTGTAGCCAAGATCAAAAGGAAAGCAGAAAATTGGGAGGGGGGGTTTTATAGACCATTTATCAGATAAGGATCTCACATCTAAATGATTTAAAGAACTTTGTCAAATCTAAAAGAGTATAAGTCATTTCCCAATTGACAAATGGTCAAAGGATATGAACAAGCAATTTTCTGAAGAAGATGTCAAAACAATTTATAGGCATATCAAAAATGCTCTAAATCATTATTGATTAGATAAATGCAAATTAAAACAACCTTGAGATAGCATTTTACAATTACCAGATTAGCTAAAATGATTGAAGAGGAAAAGGACAAATGCTGAAGCAGATATGGAAAAATTGGGACATGAATTCACTGTTGGTAGAACCATAAACTGATCCAGGCATTTTGGAGAACAATCTGAATTTATGCCCAAAGTGTTATAAAACTATTTATACCCTTTGACCCAGCAATACCACTACTAGGTTCATTTTCCAAGATAATTAGGGAAAAGGAAAAGAACCTATATGTTCTAAAATGTTTATAGCATCTCTTTTTGTGGTGACAAAGAGTTGGAAATTGGAGGGATGCCGGTGAATTGGGGAATGGATGAACAAATTGTGGTATATCATTGTCATGGAATACTACCATGCTATAAGAAATACTAAGCTCAATGATCTTTGAAAAACGTGGAAATACTTGTGCAAACTAATGAAAAGCAAAATGAGCAGAACTAAGAGAATATTACATACATCAGCAATGATATTGTTTTAAGAATAACACTGAGCAAATAAATTGATAATTATAAGTACTCACATTGATAATTATAAGTACTCAAATTAGCAACAAAGGGCAAATGAATAAAGACACTCTCTGCATCTAGAGAAAGGACTGATTCCATTAAGCTTAATAGCAGCACAAATAACCACTCAACTTCAACACTTAACTTACTATATGGCATAGTACCAAGGATGGACCTAGATCAGGCTAGTATTTAGTTCAGGCTCAGATTCAGGTTGGGATGAAATGAGGTGCTTTTAAGTCATTGAATAGTTAACAAAAAGAGGTTTAAATAGCCCTACTAGAAAGGACACAATATCACTTAACTATGGTGGATGCAGCCTTCCTTATCTTGATATGGAAACATGTCTGGTGAGTAACTCAGGATGTGGTGACTCATGTGGTCTTAGCACATCTGCCAAGTTTGAAGGGCCTTGACCTTATGTGGGTAAATGAATCTTTTTATGACTTTAGGTGACTAGGAAGTCACATCCATATAGCCAGAGACTACTAGGAAAGGAGATACAATTTGAGCATTATTTTTTGCCTCCCCCTTCTAGGGGACCAATCAAAAAACTGGCCTTGTCATATTTTAAGGAAAAACTACTCTAATCCCTGTAAGTTGGGTGTGGGAGTGGAAAAAACCCTGGTCTTATCACACATTGCACCGAAATACTTAAAGAAAATGTTCATTGAATTATGGGAAGAAACAGACAATAAAACTCTTTCAACATTACACAAATTTAAGGAGAATATAAACAAGAAAGAAGTTAAGGATCTGGATAGAACTGAAAGAAAATTAGAGTAATAGGTTTTTGATGAATATTGAATGGGAACAGAAAGGAGTTTATGTATTTTTCAAATGGCCCCTTTGTAAAAATTGACCACATATTGGTTCATAAAAACCTCAAAAACAAATGTAGAAAAGCAAAATTAATAAATATAACCATTAAAGACCCTTTAAAGAAACAATTAAAAAGTAATTAGAAAAATAATAATAATCTTAAAGAACAAAAGGGTGGGAGGAAATAATAGAAACCAATGTTAAATAACATAAAAAGCAATGAGATGACATATCTTGAAATGCTTTCAGAATTAAAAGAGGAAGAAGGCATTGATAAAGTGGACATGAAACTAGAAAAGCAACCAATAAAAAACTCAAGAGAAAAACAGAAATTTTAAAAATCAAGGAGATTAACAAAAAAATCAAAATAAAAAAAACATCCCATTGAATTGATAAATAAAATTAGGAACTTAAAAACTATTAAAATGTGTAGAGTTGACTAGTAAGATTTTTCAAAAGAAAGAGGGAAATAAAATAATATAAAAATTGAATAATGAGAATTCATGACAATCAAAGATAAAAAAGAAATATCAGAAATTATTCTGCCTAATTACATATTAACTTAACTGATTACTTAGATGTAAGTGTTCATCTATTATTCTGTAAGTATTCAAACACTCAACTAAAAAGAAAACTAGAAAAGCATCAAAAAAGACAAATGTTTACAAAAATATAAAATATCTAGATTAACAGAAAAAGAAATGGATTATTTAAATAACCCAACAACAGAAAAAGAAATTGATTGTACTATAAATGAATTCCTTAAAGAAAAAAAAATCTGGGACCTGATGGATTTACAAGTGAATTAGATCAAATATTCAAAGAACAATTAATTCAAATACTATACAAATTGTTTACAAAAAAATGGGAATCCTTCTAAATTCTATAATACAAACATAGATAACTCTACTGGGGAAAGACAAAGTAGAGATGTAAAACTATAAGTCAATAGTCTTAGTGAACAATGATGAAAAATATTAAATAAAATATTAGTAAATAAGTTACAACATATAAAAGATTATATACAATGACCATGTTGGATTTCTACCACATATGGAGGGCTAATTCAATATAAGAAAAACTATAAACATAATTTTGTTATTGTTTAGTTGTTTTAGTCGTGTCTGACTCTTTGTAACACCATTTGGAGTTTTCTTGGCAAAAATACTAGAAGTGTTTGCCATTTCCTTCTCCAGCTTATTTTACAGATGAGAAAATTGAGGCAAACAAGGTTAATTGACTTTCCCAGGGCCACACAGCTAATAAGTGTGTGAGGCCAGATTTGAAGAGCTTTCCTGACTCCAGGGTTGGCATTCTATCCACTGTGCTATCTAGCTGCTTCCATAAGGCTAATAGAACATATTAATAATAAAAATAATAAAACCTTATGATCACTTCAATAAATACTTAAAAGGGGTTGGGGCTTTTGACAAAATTCACTGTGTATTTATTTAAAAAGACAAAAAGAAACAAACCTAAAAAGCATAGAAACAGATGAGACTTCTTTTCCTTAACATGATAAGTAGTACCAAGAGAAAAAAAAAATCACATGTGATAGAGAAAGGTTGGAGGAATTTCCAATATGATCAGGGGTAAAGCAATGGTTTTCATAATTACCACTACTATTTAACATAATGCTAGAAAGGTTAGCCAGAGAAATAAGACAAGAAAAATAAATTGAGGGAATAAGCCTAGGAAAAGAGGAAACAAAAATATTAGTTAACATGATGGTCTATCAAAAGAGCATAATTTACCTAAATGTACCTCAGTCAAATTAGTTGTTCTTTGCCACTAGTAGCATTCCCCTTAAGAGAAATAGTTGCCAGACACATAGAAACAAAATGAGTTACTTTTAATAAATGTTTATTGATTTGTATTGAAGGAGTCACTTCTCTGTGCTGGTCACAGACTCCTCTGGACTTTTCTCCCAGAGACTCAAAGCATGCAAATAAATAAATAGATAAATTTTTAAAAACAGAGCTGGATTAGGGTAAATGGGAAGAATTGGATAGAGTACCCCTGCTTTTTCTTCTGTTATCTCCTTGATGGAAATAGTCCAAATCCAAATCCTACTGGTGATAGGCTTAACTGAGCCCTTACCATCACCAATCTCCTTTACCTTCAACCTCATAAGGCAGAGCTGTCTAGAAAGAATAATACTGTAGAGAATAATAGGCATAAGTATCTGATACCTAATTGAAAACATTAAACAAAAACTCTCAAAGTACAGACAAAGAATGCCCACCATCTTCCACCATCCCTTTGGTAAAATTACAAGATGGTGTACAGCCTTTGGTGGGAGGAAACAAACAATAAGCATTTTTTAAGTACCTACTATGAACTAGACAAAGTTCTTTAAAAACCCCAAATACAAACAATGAAATAATCTCTTTTTGAAAAGATTACATTCTAATGAGGGAAACAAGTACATGTGTAAATGCAAAATGGGGAGGAACAGCACTAGCACTTGGTAGGAGGGCTATTAAGAAAGATGAGGTGAAGGGAATGTATAATTGGAAAATGGGAATAATATCTTCACTTCTCTTCTGTTGGAGAATTCAAGAGCTGCATCCTCTGGGTTTGGGAATTGGATTTCCTGCCCCCTAGCAGATCTGCTCTTTCCTAGGCAGCTGCAATCTTGTGGCTAACCGTGTCATTGGGTCTGAGTATTTCCTGGCCATGGATGCCAAATTTTATAAATGGTTCAGTTGAAACTGCAAAAATTTAATTCCCTTCCATCTAAATTTGTATACTTGGTCTGTGAATGCTTATGAGTACATCATCCCCTCGAAAGTCCCCTGACATGGAGCTCTTCCTGGTATTCCTTAAGACTCTCCAGAGCCCAAAATGAAGAAGAATCTTGGTCTTAATCTAAAATTCCACAGGCAAAAGAATCCTCTTTGAAATATTATCTTTGACATATTTGTTCCTGAGCTAAGATTTCCTCCAATGTAAACCAAGTAGTCTTGGGAATCACTTACCTCACCCCGGGTAATCAAAAGAATCCGGACCCTAGGGTACCCAAGGTGAACCTAGCAATTCATGTACCACTGGAGAGAAGTTTCAAGCTCCTTATGGTTCTCAGAGTCGGTGACCTCTTTCTATCCTCCAGTTCTGTAACTTTTGTGGGTCAGCACTCTCTCAATATATAAGTCATTATTTGTGTTTTTACCCAACTTAATTCTTAAGCTCCTTTCTACTCACTTAACTCACTAAATTTCAGTGAGACCTAGTTATGGGATCTTAGCATAATGGAGCCAACCATCCACAAAAGTAGACATTAATGCTTAAATATTATACGAAGCATTTGTTCTCAATGTCAAAAACTCAACAAGCATTTAGTGTCTAGTATGTGCCAGGCACTGAGGGGTTATAAAGACAAAAGTGCAAGTTCTTGCCCTCAGGGAATTTACATCCTATGCATTCTATATGTATAATCATGTGCACATTGTGATCATGTACATTTTATATAGACTTCATATAAATTTATAATGTAGGAGGTGATAGAGGGGTAGAGTATATCAGAGGTTGGGGGAGATCAGGAAAGGCTTCATGTAGAAAGCAACATTTGAAGGGGTCTCAAAAGAAATTAGGGACTCTAAAAGGAAGAGACATTCTTGGTTTAAAGGATGGAATCTACACGGGGGGGAGGGGGAAGGGGGATCTATGATAATGGTGTCATGGTGCCTGCCATCTTGAAAAAGAACTCCTTCGAGAGTGACTTGACCATAATAGGACCATTTGAATGTTGTGCTTTAGAGTCCCCAGGCATAACCTAATAACTGCTCACAGCCCAAATTGAGGAAGCAATAGCTCTTTTCTGACCATGATCATGAATATAGGAAGAGTAAGGCTGCGAAGGAAAAAATATGAGAAGACACCTCCTCCCACCTCTCTTTTGCAGAGCTGAGGATCCACAACTGTGGGACCTTGCATATAACATCTGATTTTTAAAAAAATATTCATTGGCTTTCCTCAACGTTTGTCACTTCTTCCCTCTTTTCTTTTTTTTTTTTTTAAAAAGCCCTTATTATAAAGGATGGCTCCTGGGAGAAGGGAAGAAGAAATGTTGGGGATTATAAATGACAGCAATAACAATCTATCAGGCTTTTTTTTGAAAGAGCAAGTCTATGGATGAGCAGCTTTTAGGACACTGGCAGTTTGAGCAAGGAAGTTCATGTGCTCAAGGGAATTTGTGTGTTCAAGAGACAACAGTTTGAGAAGGAACAGTACCTGCTCTTGAAGAGTTTAGGGACTTACATAAGCTCAGACCACCTATTCCAATTTGGACTTTAGCAGGAAGTCCCTCTGTACCATCCTGGATAAGTGGTCCTCAAGCCTTTGCTTGCAGACTTCTGTTACAGGTGCAAAGTGGGATGGATCTTTTTTTTCCTGACGCCTCTAGGCCCCCATATAGGAATTCTGCTTAAGACATCAATTTTATCCTCACCTGAGTGCACAGCAGATACACAGAGAGAACAACTCTCTGGAACCAATTCCCAGAAGTGTGGGAAGCCTCCTAGTAGGTAAAATAATCCTTCCTCACTTCTCTAGGGAGGCTTCTCCTTATCAAATGGTTGATTGCCCAGCAACACTTGCCCCAGGGGCATTCACCTGAAGTGAGTTGGCCCAGCTAGGTGTGTCCATCAGGACTTGACCCAATTCTGGGCCTATCATAGCCTCAGGAACAAGCAAATCCACCTGAAAGAAGAGCTGACAGAACAAGCTCTGGATTGTGACTGAGGGAGATTCAGAGAGCAAGAACAGGATCTGGCACTAGAAGGTCAAAGCAAAGAAAAGCCAAATGCCAATGGCTAGATTTGTTCTCTGGTCTGTGGGCAATTGTTCTGAACAAGTGTCTCTACTACCCATTGTGCTTCCATTGGTCTTTCTCACCTGGCATTTCTACATCCTCTTAGTATAATACAGAGATAGCTTCACAAAATTCAGAATCAATTTGCTGATTAAAGAGTTTTATTTAGTCATTTTCAGCCGTGTCCAATTCTTTGTGACCCACTTGGGGGGTTTTCTTGGCAAAGGTACTGGAGAAGTTTTCCATTTCCTTCTCCCACTCATTTTACAGATAAGGAAACCGAGGCAAACGGGGTGAAGAGACTTACCCACAGTGACACAACTAGTTAGTGTCAGAAGCCAGATTTGAACTCAGGAAGATAAGTCTTCCTGACCCTCGGCCAAATACTGTATTCACCTAGCTGCCCTTTCTCATCAGTAAAATGGGAATATTTTTTACAGGTATTTATATTATTGAAGAAGAAAGAACTTTGCAAACCTTAAAGAACATAAGTTTAAAGTGATGGTTTGTAGCACTTTAAAAGAAATAGGTGAACACTACAAGCAATTAATTTTTTTTTTTTTAAGAACAAGTCACTGGAGATTAGCCCTTTCTAACAGGGTGAGCAGAATTATAGATTAGAGAATGTCACATACACAGCGTACTGAACTTTAGCAAGATATTTGACAAAGTTTCTCATTGATATCCATGTATATTAGGTGAAAAGATGGAGATTAAAATAACAGTACAGTTTTGTGGGTTCAAAACTAGTTGACTGAATAGGACCAAAGAGTGGTAATTAATGGATTGATGTCATAATGGAAGGGGGTTGGTAGTGTGTCACTGCTTTTCCATCCTTTCAATATTACAATGCAACAAATTTTCTTAAAGCACTTACATGGTCCCATGCTAGGTGCTTCAGGAAATATAGAGTTTGCTGTTTCTGTCCTCAAGGAGCTGCTTATAGTCCAATAAGGGCACTAAGATCCTAAGTATAGAGATAGCTATGTCATCATTATTGCATGATAAGTGTAGGTTAGGGCATTACAAAGCATATTTCTATGTGAGATAAAGGGAAAAGTAATCATGTAATAAAAGGGAAATTACAGAAGGCCCCATGGAGGACAATTGAGTTGAGTTTTAAAAGCTGGGCAGAAATGAAAAGGATAAAGAGAGGGAATTTGTCCTAGATAAAAGTAAGCAAACTTGAGCAAATACATGGAGACATAAAACGCACGCATATTCAGTGGAAACAGAGTTTTCAAATTTGATTGAAATATGGAGGACAGTAACATGATATAAAGACAGGGTGGTGTCAGGTTATAAAGGACCTTGATTGCCAAAAAATGTTTAACATTACACAGGAGACAACAGGGACCCACAGAAGGTTTTTGAGCAAAGAATTTCTATAACTAGATCTATGCATAAAAAAGGTCATTCTGGCAAGTGTAGAAGACAGATTGTAATGGGGAGAGAATAGGGATGGAAAGACCTGTTATTGCAAAGAGGTTATTACAATGGTCTAGGTTGGAAATAATGAATGCCCAGATCAGAATAATGGCAGAAGGAAAAGAAAAGTGCAGGTGCCCATCTGCAACTACTAGGTTCACTTATGCCTCTGGCATAGTTCTTTCTGTGGTTTAATGTGGTTAGCTTTTATTTTTTTAATTCCTTTGGCATTTCATTCCTCTTTTTTTTTTCTCTTTGATTTCCTCTAGTCCATGCTATAGTTTTTCTGAGTTGCAAGTGACTTTTGCAGTAATGGGCATTATGGTATACTAGAAAGAAGACTGGATCTGCAATTAGTACATCTGGGTTTCTGTGACCTCAGGAAAACTGGGTTTTTTTGCCTCTGAGAATCCCAGTTTCCTCAAGTGTACAATAAGGGAGTTGACTAGATAAAGGTTTTCTGTTGAATCTTTTAGATCCTTCCCAATTCTAAATCATTGTTCCTTCCCAAGGGTGTTACGGTAAACATTTTACAACCAACTCCCCAAAGGGGGAAAAATGTACACAATACATAGTTTAAATTTAACCTATGTTAACATTTTCTCCATCACTTTCTTAGGTCTAAATCATCAACAGAACAATGAATCAAAACCTGATTTGTAGCATTTGCTGAGATGTAAATTCTCACACTGAAATTTTAACAATGGGCTCTGAGAGCCCATATAAGCCGACTCAGGACAACCCTATATGCAGGGATATCACCGGTCATCTGGACCTACTTCCTGCCACTGAATTCTGATGACTCTGGAGGATAGTGAGGCTGATGACTTTGCACAGCTCTGCCTCACTTAAATCCAACTGATTTGCAAGTCCTATAGAATCAAGCATCTCTCTGGTCAACCTAATTAGTTCCAACAAACATTCTAGAGGAGCCCCCAATGTATTTCTTTCTAGATAAGAAAACTACAACCTACCCCCACAGTCTACGGAAAGACCAGGGAGGCAATGAAGCCTGACATTCATCACTTCATCATTCAGGAGAAATAAGTAGCAATGAGTCTGAGTAACATAGCCATGTCAAAACAATCCTGCCAAACATACATATTCTTTCTATAACCATCAAGCGGTGTCCTGCTGAGTAATGGATGAAACATTCTGAACCATGTTACTCCTTGACTAACAGACCACTCACAAGACTTTACTCTATTTTGTCTGTGTCCTTAGATTGAACAGTGATAAGCCCAGGCAGTGCCAGACAGAACATCAATGTGATGACTTTTGGCTCCTCCAACCATTTATCTAATTGAGGATCCTGGAACTCTAACATCTAAAGTTGCTACCAGAGGAAAAAAAGTGCAAGAGGATTACATCACTATTACTTTTGTTATTCACTGATCAGATGATTATTAATTATGCTTCAATTAAAGGCTTGCAGGTCTTTACAAGCATTAGATCATCAGTCCTCATAATGCCTGAAGGAGGGAAGCCAAGAGCCAGAAATACTGCAGATTTGCAGGGAGTTTGGCATGATTTGAATTTCAGAAATCCTGGGATCTTTTCCTTTTTCTATCTCTTCCTTGTCACCAGCCACTTTCCTTCTGAGGACTCCAGTGTCCTCCCCAAATTAATTTGACCCAAGCCTTTTTTCTGCCAATTAAAACAAAGTTTATTAAGGATCTGCCATATAAGATTCCTTAAGGAATCTCAGCATTTGTGTCACTAATGCCAGCGGGGAAGACTGAATGTGAGCACCTTCATGGAGGTTAGATGGATCTAACATACAGAAAAACTGTAAGAGGGTCAAGTAGTCTGGGGTGATGGGAGGAGGGGTCCAGGGAGGATCTTGATGAGAATGGTGGACTCCAGGAACCAAGAGAATGGGATTAAGGGTGGGAAGTAGTTGAAGACTACCTGGAGATAACAGACTATGGAGGGCTAAACTAGGTTTAGGGAAACTGAGATTAATGGAAAGTTTATGGGCTCAGGAGAATGACAAATCTGGTGGGAAGATTCAAGGAGAGTTCAAGGGGATTCCCAGAGCCTGCATCCCATCACTAGGATCTTTAAGGTCCCTCCTGGCCTTAAATTCAAGGTATGTTTCCAGATCTAAATCCCAAGATGCTCTGAAAAATCCTGTACAAAAAAAAAAAAAAAAACCAAAGTAGAGACTCTTCCCTTCTTAACTTTTTCTTGGTCACAAACAGGAAAAGAGGGTAGAAGGAAGGAAAGAAGAAAGAGAAATGGGTGACAACTAAGAGCTACTCTAAAGAAAGACGGTTTCCCTCTTATGATAAATACTCTGAGGGAGGTAAATTCAAAATACCAGGAGCCACATAAAAAGCAATGCATTTTAATGCATTGGTTAGCATTTCATTACCGGCAGCTGGGGAGAGAGGAGGGCAGGCGGGCCTGCCTCTGGTAATGAGGAAATCTTTCAGTTCCTGGGGGTCAAAGAACAAGGGCTGCAGCCGGGCCCGAGAGACAGTAAACGGTGAGCCGCAGCCAGAACCTTTCAGCTCCGGCCCAGGGTTAACAATGGGTTGCTAAGTTGCTGGGAGGGCCTCGTGGTTACCTTGCAGGCCCCGCCCCTTGACAACAGCATCCTCTGGGCCCCCAGCCTCTCCTCACAAAGGAATCCCACAGCCACAGAATATTGTCAACATTCAGCCAAACCGCAAGACACAGGGAAAATACATACCCTTTTAAAAGAATGGATGTTACGGGGCAACTACAACTTCCCGAAAGATGTTTAAAAAAAAAGACGAAGAAGAGAAATTATTTTTAAGTAGGCAAATGTAGGCACCAGGAACTCTAGCGGGGCCCCAACCCCTCCCCCCTTGCTGGCCAGGCCTTGATTAGAAGCTTGAAGAAAGTGGAGAATGAGAAAAGCAGGGGCCTGAGGCAAAAAGCCTATCAAAGAAACAGATCAGTGTTCTAGTCCTAAGACCCTGCCTGGGAAAGGTTTTACCAATTAAAAGGCCCTTGAAATAAGTAAATAAATAAATCTCCAGTTAGTTAACCAACTCAGAGTTTGGGGAAAATGTCCTGGGGCTTTCTTCTAAATTAGCTATCACCTCTACCGTGGCCTTTTGAATAAACTGAAGTGAGGCAATTAGCCTGCCAATCTGGGCCCTCCCCACCTCCATCCCGAAGTGGCCCCCACTCACTGGGGCTTGTCAGTAATCTGATCTGAAAGAGATAAAGCCCGGGCTTCTAGAGCTGATAAACACCCAACCAAAGGCCCGCTCTGTTCACTGAGTGATAATTAAAGCCCTCAGGAATCCAACCAGTGCAATGGTCAAAAGGACAAGGACAAACTAGAGATTTTCCAATGCCATTCCGGGGTTTCAATAAGCACCTCCGATTTGGTCGGAATGTAACCCAAAGGGATTAGTATTTTCCCATCTATGTCTTTAAAGGGCACAATCAGACCAGATCAGCACATAACTAACCTGGCTAACGTATAACTTGGAAGCCACAGGCCCCAAGTACAGAAGAAAGAATTCCCTGTTCTATAGAGGCAAGTTTAGAAAGTTTGGGTTTCTGCGCTGTCCAAAGAAAGAGCCAAAAGTCAAAATGAGAAAGCTCTTCTGAAAAGCAAGGTGGACTCTTTATGATCAGTTTTGTGGAGAAAGTCCTATTTTCTGGAGTATCAAGAAATAACAGTAATAATCTATATACAATGACAAGGAGAGGTGAGCTAGGCGGAACATACTTGTCAGATTCCCACACTACCCCAGGGTTTTCTAATTGTCCTTAAAAAAAAAAAGATAAAATAAATAAATATAGAATAAATATAAATTATATTTATAGTTACATATTTATATATTAGTTAAATATAGTTATGTATAACAATAAATTTCAAAAAAATAAAAGCTCCACCTTTATATAGTGTTTTAAAGTCTGCCCAGTGCTTTCCTTATATCTCAGCCCAGCAGAGAGGCAGTCTGCTTCCAGTGGAGAGTGCTGGATTTGGAATTAGAGTGGTTGGTTTGATCAAACTTACTACCAGTGGGATCTTGCACAAGTTATTTAATTTCTGCAGGCCTCAGTTTCCCCATCTGTAAAACTAGTTGTTTGGACTAGAGGTCCATAGGTTTCACCAGACTGCCAAAAGAATTCATATCTCATAAAAAAAAAATAATAAAACAGTGAAAAATCCCTGGCCTAGGGATCTCTAAGGTAAATTCCAGGTCTTAATTTATGATCCTAAGAGCCTAGGAAAATATAGAACAAAACAGGTGCATCCCAGAATGAATAACTAGTTCTTTTTTCTACTCCTCTCTGGGACACATATTTAGGTACACATAAGCCCAATAGCACTGCATGTTGGTTAGGGTTCCTACTTCTGGAGACAAGAACACCTATATTTCTTGCTTTTGATACAAACTATGTGACCCTGGGCAAGTCACCTCCCAGTGCCCCCAGAAAATTCTCTATGGCATTAATTTGTAGAAAAGTTGCTAATCTGCATTGATAATGAGAATTCCTACGCTGGGAGTTCCTCATACCAAAGAAATCAAAGGTCCAAGACCTCCCCTCCCCCCCAGCCCAAAAGCCTACCAAAAGAAGAAAATGTAGATGTATGTAGGTAGACAGTCATTCTTCTCTCTGATGTTCCCATTAACTGGAATGTACTCTCTAATTGCTTAAAGCTAAACTCACAGAATGTCAATTAAAAGGGACCCCAGAAGACACCTAATTTAATCTGTACTGAGCAAGAATCCCCTAGAAGGGGCGGCTAGGTGGCGCAGTGAGGAGAGCATCGATCCGGAGTCAGAAGGACCTGAGTTCGGATCGGCCTCAGATACTTAACGTGTACACAAACAAAAACCTAGCCATGTGACGTTGGGCAAGTTACTTAACCCCAATTGCCTTCCAAAAAGGAAAAAAAAGAATCCCCTAGAAAACATCTCCAGTGGGTGGTCCCCTAGAAAACATATCCAGTGGGTGGTCATCTAGACTTTTCCTGAAGACCTCTAGGGAGATGGGGAAAACCCCTTTCACCAAGGTGGCCTATTTTACTTCAGGGGGATAGCTCTCATTGTCAAGGTTTTTCTTTACAACAAGCCTCAATCTACCTCTCTCCAGGTTCTCTCTGAGACCAAAGGGACCAAGTTTAATCTGTCTTCCCCTATAGTTTTTTAAATAGCTGGGGACAAAGTATAATAAAAAAAATAGCTGAGGACAGTTATATCAGTTCTTTCCCTATCAAACCCCCGAAATAGTTTCTGGAGGTTAAACATCCCTAGTTCCTTTCAATTCATTCTCATTTGGAAGAAACTTCTCATTTTTTTTTTGTCATCTTGGTCAAGCTTTCCTGGACATCCTATATCTTAATGACTTTGGTAAAATGTGGCTTCCAGAACTGAATGCATTATTTAAGATGAGGTCTGACCAGAGTGGAATAAAAAAGGACTACCATCTGAACCTAGACCCAGACATTATGTCTCTCTCAATGCACATAATGATGACTGGAACATCTTTGACTGCCATGCCACATTGTTGACTCATTGAGGGGTGGGGAACCTGCAGCCACATGTGGTCTCGAGGCCACAGGTTCACCTCCCCTTCCTAGAACTTCATTGGATCAAGAGTAGTCTTAATCACATGTAGCTTATCTTTTACTTGGATTTTTTAAAATGACTTTATAAGACAATATCCTTATTGGATTTCTTATTAGATTTTGGTCTGCTGAGATTTTAACTTTGTCATGGAACACGTCAGCTTTGGATCTCTTCAAATTTGATGAACCTGCCATCTCTATCTTTGCACAAATCTTCGACACACATGTTAAAATAGCAGAGAGCCAAGGGTAAACACCCTACTAGAATTCTTCCCAGTTGGCTTTGAATTTGGTTTTAAATCTAACTATATTCTTGTTGAACCTACATTTTTCATCTTGTCTACAAGAATAGCATAAAACGCCACGTCAAATTCTTTGTTAGTAAACAGTATGGGTAGTATTTCCTTTATCTACAAGTTTGGTGTGACAGTCCTGTGGGTAAGGATTGAACTAGCCTCCTTGAAAGGAGGCCGAAGTCACTAATGGGAATTTTATTTTTTCCCAGTAAGATCTAATATGAGATCAGACCTGGAGGGCTGGGTTTTCCCTTTACAGCTGGAATCTGAAGGATCTCTTGAAGGAAAAGACAGTCTATTTTGACAAGGCATAGAGTAGCATTTCCTTGTCTCTTTGTTAGAAATAGAGCATTTTGGGACAACTCTAGAAACCACACAGGAGAAAGTGACCTTTTCCAGCTGGGACTAGGATCCCAACCTCCTAGCTAATTGTCTGAAATTTTTGTCTCTCATTGGGACCAACATTATGGGCCATCCATATGTTTCAAAAGTACAATTCCAAGAACAGAATTACTATGAAGTAGGGACCTTTTAAATCTTCCTCATCAGTGCCACATCTCACTGGTTAGATTGACTAAGATGAAGAAACAGGAAAATGATAAATGCTGTAGAGGATGTGGAAAAATTGGAACACTAATTCACTGTTGGTGGAGTTGTGAACTAATCCAACCCTTCTGGAGAGCAATTTGGAACTATGCCCAAAGGGCTATAAAAAAGTGCATACCTTTGACCCAGCAATACCACTTCTAGGGCTGTATACTAAAGAGATCATACAAGTGGGAGGAAGACCTGTATGTACAAAAATATTTATAGCAGCTCTTTTTTGTGGTGGCAAAGAATTGGAAATCATGGAGATGCCCATCAATTGGGGAATGGCTAAATAAGTTGTGGTATATGAATGTAATGGAATACTATTGTGCTGTAAGAAATGAGGAGCAGATGGACTTCGTAATATCCTAGAAAGACTTCTATGATCTGATGCTGAGTGAGGAGAGCAGAACCAGGAAATCTTTGTACACAATTACAGACACAGTATATCTGTGGCGACTAACTTTTTTTTTTGGAGCAGCGAAAGTAGGGCAATTGGAGTTAAATGACTTGCCTAAAGACACACAGCCAATTTTTGTGTTGTGTCTGAGGCCATGTGACGACTAACTTTGATAGACTGGGCTCCTCTCAGCAATGCAAGGTTATAAGACAACTCCAAAATCTCATGATGGAAAGGGATATCCACATCCAGAGAAAGAACTACAGAGTCTGAATGCAGATTGAAGCAAACTGCTCTCTCTCTCTTTTGTGTTTTGTTTCATTTTGTTCCTTCTTTCTCATTGTTCACTTGACTGGTTATAATTCTTCTTTACAACCAGACTAATGCTTAATGTGAAGGTATTTGTAGAACCTGTATTGGATTGCATATCACCATGGTGGAAGGGGGAAAGGGAGGAGGAGAAAATTTGGAACTCAAGGGATTGTGGAACTTAATGTTGTAACCTAAAAGTAGATAAACACATTTAATAAAATAAAATTAAAAAAATAAATCTTCCTCATCAGACCTCAAGCCTAATCTAAAATACCATATTGTATTGTTATCTGTATGGTTTCTAACCTCCTACATCTGTGGCTCCCCACTAGACTATAAGATAAATGAAGGCAGGAGACTAGTCTTGTCCATACTTTGCATTTTAATAAGTTCCTAGGTCAGTGTTCTGAATATAAAAGTTGACCTGTATGCTGATCTGAATTGCTTAATCTTGTGTCTAGGAGGGTCTGCTTCTGAGGAAGGAAGCAGCAGTGTTGAGTTGAAAGAGCCCTAGGTTGGGAGGCTGGATAGATAGGTGGTTGTCCTGGCTTTGCCATGATGTTGTTGTTCAGTCTTTTTTTTTTTTTTTTTGGAGGGCAATTGGGGTTAAGTAACTTGCCCAAGGTCACACGGCTAGGTTTTTTTTTGTTTGTGTGCGTTAAGTGTCTGAGGCCGGATCCGAACTCAGGTCCTTCTGACTCCAGGGCCGACGCTCTACTCACTGCGCCACCTAGCCGCCCCATGTTCAGTCTTTTTAAAGTTGTGTCTGATTCTTCATGACCCCATTTGGGATTTTCTTGGTAAAGATATTGGAGTGTTTTGCCATTTCCTTTTCCAGTTCATTTTACAGATGAGGAAACTGAGGCAAAGTTAAGTGACTTGCCCAAGATCACACAAGTAGTAAATGTCTGAGGCTAGATTTGAACTTAGGGAGATGAGTCTTCCTGACTCCAGGTTTCCCACTCCAACCATTGTACTATCTAGCTTCCTCCAACCATAATGTGGAAGTCCCTAATTTTCCGTTTTACTTACCTCATGATTTTTTTTTCACTGTTGTAGGGAATTACTGGGTGAGGAAAATCCTTTTGCAAATGCAAGTATTTCACAATTTATATATTGTTTTAGAGAGTTGCCTCTGGCTCTATGAAATTTAATGACTTTTCCAGGGTCTCACAGTCAATCTGCATCAGAGAGAGAATTTGAATGGTTTTCTGGCCAAAGCATTCTCTATCCACTACTCCAAGTCGACTCTTTTCCTCAATAAAATTAGAGATGAAAAGAACTCCTGTTCTAAGTACCAGGCAAAGCTGTTATTGAAGATAAACCGAGGTTGTATACAGAAAGGGTTAGTTTTATTGCTACCCTGTGGTGATGCCCTTGAAACCACAGGCCCCCGCTGTAACTCATTAGCATAGATTGGAATTGGGTGCTAATAAAATTAGTCTTAGCTTCAAATTCCCTGATTCAATTGACTGCTTTCAATTCCCAGGCTACTGACCCAAATTTAAACACTTGGCGGGGCTGTTCATTTTACCTACAGCTCACAGTTCCCCTTTCTTCCCCTTCCTACTCCCAGGTACTACCAGGCAAAAATACCAGGGACAGCAAAGAACCAAGTCTGGCAGTTAGGCCCCAGAAGAGGAGGCACATTCTGATTTAGTCATGTAATGTCATGTATTTAGACATGTAATGTAAACTCCCTGGAATATCTGGTCTGTGGTTTGGGGCCGGATTAATGGGCAGAAATTGCAGACTCAACCATTATTCTGAAGTTGATTTAGGGAGTCTATTTGTGATTTAGGATACTATATTTCACTTTGTAGTCAAACCTCCTAAAGTTACTTAAAAAAAAAAATCCCAATCGATTAGATAAAGCTCCCAGCACACATGCTGGAGTCCCACCAATGTCACTGGACAGTTTGTTTTGACATTCTAATTTAAAAATTGAGCTTTACCCCCACCCCCAGATACAACCATAATTATGCAGATAAACTCTGGTGAGTTAGGTAAGCACTAAAACCACTTTGCAGGCGAAGCTGGCTGAGGAAAAGCCCATGCAACACAATGATCAATTTTATATCCTAGAGAGTTGCTACCACTGTTCAAAAGGGAAAAGCATGATGATCCTGAAAATCCAAAATTTCTAAGTCAGAATTCTCTGCCCTTTTTTTATAGGTTTGGCTATGTTCGATTTTGAGCAACTTCTCAAATATTTGTTTTTGTGTGATTCAGATACAGACAGATACAAACATTCAGATACAGACAAATACAAACATTCATGAGAAAATCATTTCATCCCTGTTTTAAACCTGTTGCTTCAAATATGTTCAGAAAGTAAGAAAGGGTTAAGCCCCTTCAAGATATATCTGGCAGGGGTCAGCCTCTCAGAATGGAAACAAATCAGTGGAGAGATTACTAAAAGAGTGAATAGTTTAACCAATTGTGTGGGGATTGAGCATTTTTTATTCTCAGGAAACCAAGTTATGTGAGATTGGTTGCCTAGAAAGTATGCTCCTGATTAGATAAGGACAGAGAGTGGAGTTAGAGCTGTCTGGAGGTGCCTATACATTGACTAATCTTGAATCTCCCTTTCTAGCTTAATCCAGGTCACAAGGAACAGAAAACAATTTCTCCCTGTGTCAAGATTACAGTGAAGAATTCCCCATTTGATAAATATTCAAAGGATTTGAACAGGCAATTTTCAGAAGAAGAAATCCGAGCTAAGTGTTGTTAAGTGTTTTTCATTCTTATGATACTATTGATAGCCATATTAAAAAATGCTACAAATCGCTAATAATTAGAAAAATGCATATTAAAGATGCTCTAACTTTCCACCTCCCTCCCATAAAGTTCACAAAGATGGCAAAAAAGGAAAATGATCATTTTGGGAGGTGCAGCTGGAAAACAGGCAGGTTGATGGAGTCATGGCTTGGTCCACCTCTACAGAAAAGCATTTGAAACCATACTCCAAGTTACTATTAAACTGCATGCCCTTTGACCCAGTGATACAACTACTAGGCCTATATCCAAAAGAGATCTGTGAAAGAGGAAAAAAGATCTATGGGTACAAAAATATGTATAGTAACTATGTGGTACGAATTGGAAAATAAAGGGGTGCTTACCTATTGGCTGAACAAATTCTGTGACATGAACACAATAGAAAACTTTTGTAAATGAGAAAAGGGACAGTTTCAGAAAAACCTGGGAAGATTCTTCTGGAGTGATGCAGTGAAGTGAGCAGAACCAGGTGAATTTTATACAATAACATTGTAAGGAAAAACAACTGAAAGATTTCAGGACTGTGATCAATGTGGTAAATAATCACTATTCTCTGTATGCTAGAATAGAGGTGATAGACTCAAAATGCAGAATGAAACACGTATTTTTGAAATTGGTTTTGCTTGACTATGCATATTTGTAACAATGATTTTCTTTTCCTTTTTTCCAATTGAGGAGAGAGTGGGAGGGAGAGGAAATAGATGCTTGATAAAGTGAAAAAAGTAAACAAAACCCCCAAAGATACAGGGAAGGCAGAGTGAAGAACCATCTGAGAACTAATTGAGAAAGCCCAGAAGACAAATTAATTCCTTCTTTCTGATTAGTTCTACAGCAAAAAGTCTAAAGCCACTAGAGAGGAATCTTAAGTAATACCTACATATTAAAAACACAGCTGCTCTGAAACTGCAAAATGCCTGACCCAGAACCAGAACCAGAGTCAGGGAGCTAGGGATATACCTAAAAGACATTGATTAGACTTTGAGGAAAGGTTGAGAAGGAGTTAGCCTCTCCAGAAAACCAGAGATGGATTAAGCATTGTTAAATTACTTTGCTAAAGCCAAATAAGGAAGATCCAGTTGTATCTACGTGTTTGCATTTCTTTCATTCTGGCTAGTAATCTTTAAATATTGTTATGTAGATGTTAGTAATTAGTGATTACCTAATCTGCAGCTGTGGCCAGGCACCAAGGTTCTGCTGGTGGCAGCTAAATTGCAGACCTAGAGCCTGAGAGGAAGTAAGTAGCTTCTGAATCAATAGACTATAAACCAAAACCTGTATGGGAAAACAATTTGTTTTTTGTTTTGATTGCTACAGTATAGGATTGGCATAGAGTTAATAAAATCCTAAATTGCATTTTTCAGTAAAAATATAAGGTCAATTATCAAATTATACCATAACACACATATGTGTGTATATATATATACATGTATATATACATATATACATACATGTATACGTGCATGTATATAGGTATACATGCATTCATGTATATAGGTATGTGTATAGGTATATATACGTGCATGTATATATGCATACATGTATATATGTATATACCCACTATATTTATATCTATCGATCTATAATTCTCCATAAACACTATTTTTTTTAATTTCAAGAACACATTACCAATTTCTGGGGTTACCCTTTCTATCCCTCTTGATATATATTGCTTAATGATGTATCAGCATAGAAAGAAAGGGATGATTCCAAAATTTTGATTCTGAGAGAATAGGAGATTGGTGCTACCATTGATAGAGTGAAGAAAGTTAGGAGAGTTAATTTAGGCAGCTGGGTGGCAACCTGTCTGGAGTCAGGAAGACCTAAGTTCAAATCTAACCTCATACACTTATTAGCTGTGAGAACCTGGGCAAGTCACTTATGCTCCAGTTGATTCTTTTTTTTTTTTTTTTTTTGCTTTTTGGAGGGCAATTGGGGTTGACTTGCCCAGGTTACATGGCTACTTTTTGTGCTAAGTATCCGAGGCCAGATCTGAACCCAGGTCCTCCTGACTTCAGGGCTAGAGCTCAATTCACTGCACCACCTAGCCACCCTCCAGTTAATTCTTCTTAAAATGGGTCATGAAGAGCTGACGGTCATACCATACTCTAGATGTGGGCTCACCAGAGCAGAGTACAATAGGATCTTCCTCCCCCTTTGACTGTACTCCATCCCTCTCTTAATAGAGTTCTAGTACCTGTAATTTTGCTGTGGTTGTTTTGTTGTTTTTAGTCATGTCCAACTCTTTCTAAACCCATTTGTGTTTTTGTTTTGTTTTGTTTTGTTTTTTTGGCAAAGGTACTAGAGTGGTTTGCCATTTCCTTCTCCAACTCATTTTACAGATGAAGAAACTGAGGAAAACAGGGTAAAGTGACTTGCCCAGGGTCACACAGCTAGTAAGTATCTGAGATTAGATCTGAACTTAAGAAAATAAGTCTTCCCAACTCTAGGCCCAGTGTTTTATCCACTGAGCCACCTACCAGTCCTTCCCTGTAACGTAGTAGTTGCTTAATAATGCTTCCTGGATTTGTTGGATTATTGTTTAAATGTCTTATTAATATCATTTCAATGTTAAGTGCTATCTACCAAGCACTTTTAATGAATGAATTCTCAAAGCAGCCACATTAGAGACCTTTTTAAAGTGACTGGGGAAAGATAGGGTCAGCTAGAAAGCTTATTGGATAGAGTACCAGGCCTGGTCCCCGCCAAAAAACCCAAACAAACAACATATACTATGCGCGGTAATGAAAGCAAGAGTCCTCTCTGCTTATTTGTTATTCTTAAAATCTACCCACAGTCAGGAAGATCTGAGTTCAAATATGGCCTCAGACATTTACTAGCTGCATGACCCTGGGCAGGTCCCTTAATGCTGATGCCTCAGTTTCTTCATCTGTAAAATGAGCTGGAGAAGAAAATGGTGAATCACTGCAGTATCTTTGCCAATAAAACCCCAAATGGGGTTCCAAAGAGTCAGACACAACTGAACAACAAGGAAGGATGAGGCCCATGGCAGTAGACTTCACTAAAGGAGCAAGCTACTATTTAGAATTCCCCATAGAGATAAGATCTTATTGAATTTTTTTAAAAGTACTTGTTTATCTTGATATATAGAAAAATGACCCTATGTTTCCATGCTTCAAAAATGCTGGCCTTGGGGGCTCTCCACATCAGATCCCTAGAAGGTATACAAGGCACACGATATTTATTTTAACATTCTGCTCACATTACACAGTATAACTCTTGCCCACCAAACTTAGATTGCAAGATACTTGAGGGTAGTGACTGTACCCTTCTACTTTATGTAGCCCCACAAATTACTAGCCTGGTGCTGAGTCTCCAGGGATTAACTCCATTATTTCCTGTTCACGAGGTGGTGCTCTAGCTCTGATGGGCCACAGGACAAAAAACTTCTTATTGGTGGAGTTGCCAGAGAGATCAATGAATGGAACTGTATTTTCCCACATAGACATCTGCTGTCGAAAAGGGAATAAAACAACTGTTAGCTACCCCCAGAACAGTGTGAAACTTTGTAAAGCACAGGAGAGTAACCTTGGAAGCACTCTTACACTGCCCAGATCTCACAAGTGCTAAATGTTAGGAATAAGATAGGTGGATAGACAGTCCCAACATCAGTGTTTTAGACTCCAATGCCATGTAAATCAGTGGCAACTACCTGTTATGTTAAAAAAAAAAATAACATATACTATGTGCAGTAATGAAAATGAATCCTCTCTGCTTATTAGTTATCCTAAAACCCACACACAATATAGATGAGGAGGGAAAAAGGGAAGAAGCATTTATTAAATTACTGAAATAGGGGCAGCTAGGTGGCTCAGTGGATAGAGCATGGCCCTGGAGTCAGGAGTACCTGAGTTCAAATCTGGCCTCAGACACTTAACACAAAAACTAGCTGACCTTGGGCAAGTCACTTAACTGCAATTGCCTTGCCCTTCCTCCCTCCAAAAAAAAAAAAAAAAAAAGAAAAAGAAATATTCAAGCAGAAGATGGATGATGACCTATGATACCCATTGATGTGATGATGATGGTACCCATTGTCTATGTTGATAGAAATGATTCACGATTTGGATAGATGATCTCTGAGGTGCCATGTGGCTTTAAATTTATTATCCTATGATACCCCTTACACATATTCTGTGTCAGCCAAACTGCATTCTTTGTTATCCTCTGTATCTGTTTAATGTCTTCCTGAATTTGTGTGCTGGCCCTTGCCTTTCCCTATGTCTGTGTGAGGATGTGTGTTGTTTTGCCCATAGAGGTTATGTGTTTTCACATGGTCTGTCTAGATGTGGCTTCCAGGGAAGCAAGAATAGATATCTCTAGATATCTTCTTCCACTCTTCAAGATAGACTAATTCCTACCAGGAGTAAAAGAGGTAGGGGCCAGAGGTTGGTTGCTCTGCTTTCCTCAGAGGAAGGGCATGCCAGGCTAGAACAATATTTATTTGCTCTCTCAAATATTGTTAATCTGGGGAAATAATTTTTAAGTTTGAGCTATGTTCCTGACCACTATCCCTTAATAGACAAGTGTCCTAAGGTATATATCTAAGACTTGATTTCTTTCCCACCTGATACTAATTTCACAATGAATACACATAGCAAATAGCTCATAACCCATTTATCCAAAGAGATAACAAATAGAAAACAGAGAAAGTAAACATATGAGAATATATATGTATATGTGTATATATGTATAAAACATATGCATGTATGTATGTATATATATGTGTGTGTATACACACACACACACACACACACACCAAATATGCACAATAAATGATGTCTCCCATTTGAAGTAATAACTCATTTCTGTCGGTGAGGAGGGCCTTATGACCCTTTGAACCAAGGGTTACATTTGGAATGTCCAAATGTTGAACTATCCATCATTTAAAGCCTAACCCAAATACAATTTCTTCCATGAAGACTTCCTTGATTATTCTAGTCAGGAATGACCTTTCTTTAAGCAAACCTCACAAGACAGTTCTTTTGCATATTTATCATATATTATCTTGTAGTGTAGTTATTTGAAATGTATGGTATTATAATTTACATCTTAAAGGGTCCTTATAGGTGACCTAATCCTACCTTTTCATCTTACTTATAAGGAAACTGAGGCCCAAAGACATTAAGTGGTTTGCCCAAAGTCACAGAATTAGTAAACATTGGAGCTGGGATTCAGACCTGATTGCAAATCCACACACTTTGTGTGTCTGTGTGTGTCTGTGTGTGTGTGTGTGTGTGTGTGTGTGTGTGTGTGTGTGTGTGTGTGTGTGTGAGAGAGAGAGAGAGAGAGAGAGACAGAGACAGAGACAGAGAGACAGAGACAGAGAGACAAAGAAAGAGAGACACACAGAGAGACAGAGAGAGACAGACACAGAGAGAGAGACACAGAGAGAGACAGAGAGAGAGAAAGAGATTCCCTCCTAGGATTGTTAACTCCATGAATAAAGGGACTGTGTCTTATATAAACTTTCTATCTGCCACAAAACCCAGTAGAGTGGTCTCTACTGTTTACTGAACTGAAGTTTTGTTGTATTGCTCACAACAGTCACTAGATAAATGTTTATTGAACCAAATTAAATTCTCTACCTCACAAAAATAGCTTCATTTTATAGTTTGTATTTGGCCTTAAGTTCTGAAGAGCCTTTGTTGGGATTTTAAAGCCCTTCACAACCTGACTGCCACGAACCTTTCTTTCCATTTTCATTGGACATTACTCCCTATCCCACAATTTATGGTCTTCTAAATTGGCCTGCTTGTTTCTCATGCATGACACTTCTATCTCCGTGCCCTTCAACTACCTTTCCCTAATCCTTGGAATGCACTAGGTCCTCCGCATCTCTGTTTCATAGAACTCCTCACTTCCTTCCAGTTGCTCAAGCAGCTTAGCTCAAGCCTTTTCTTACCTCCCAACTACTAGCAGCCTCCCTCCTTAACTACCTTGAACTTAACAACCTTTTATTTATCCTGTATATATTCTTATATATACATCTTGTTTCTCCTGGTAGAATGCATGTTCTTTGAGAGCAAAGTTCCTTCCTTCCTTCCTCCCTTGCTTCCTTCTTTCCTTCTTTCCTTCCTTCCTTCCTTCCTTCCTTCCTTCCTTCCTTCCTTCCTTCCTTCCTTCCTTCCTTGTCTCCCCAGTACCTGGCATGCTGCCTGGCATATATTAAGCACTGAATAATTCCTTAATGGTGGATTCTGAGTAAAAAGTGAAGACAATAGTAGTAATAAAAAGACAAAAAACCCAAGAAACCAGTCCCTGGACTTTACAATCAACAACATTTCAGATTTATGCACATAGTCTTTTAAGGACTTCTAAAGCACCAATGTACTTACTGTATTTGGAAACCCCAAACCCATTTTTTTTTTTATCTGAAGAAATGGAAATGCAAAGTTATCCAGTTATCCAGCAAGTCCTATCAAAGATTGATTTCAAGGATTCATAAGCTTTATTCTGCCAAAATGTATATCTGTAGCAGGTACTAGGATATTTCATACTTCTGCCTCTAGGGTGGGAAAACTAGAGAAGCTGGAGTCCTCCTGAGGCCAGGCATGTCTGAAAGCTGCTGTAAACATAGTCCCTCTTTAGGTAAGATTGGTAATTTGAATAATCCAATCCAAGTACTAAGAATCTAACTGGGAAGGTTTATTCGTTCATGAATAAGTATTCTCTGAGGTGGACATGTCCTTTGAATGCTTGGGGTCAGAGATGGGAAGGAAGGAAAAGGACATAAAGATTTACCATGACTGTTGTTCAAACTGATATTTGTGACAGGTACTCTCCTGAAGCTGAAGAATAATGGGAGACCCTTATCCTGGAGAGGACAAAATAATGAAAGTAAATATCGAGTTCCCATTCTAGCCTGTGTTATTAGGACACTGAGTATGTAAGGAGAAGTGCATTTCTTGCCAGACAAGAAGAGCTCTTGAGGATGTAGGTATGCATGTATATGTGTGTGTATTTATTTAATTTTGTGTTGTTGGCAAAGATTATACCAGTGACAGAGTAAGGTCTCCTTTGGCAGAGGAGTATTTGGCATCTTGCCAAGTCAAAAGACAATGCAAGACCAAGAAAAAACTGTGCTCAGGCTCCCCTACTAGGAGCAACAGAAAACTGCAAAAGCAGCCACTTTAGAGCACGAATAAGCAATGCTTAGCTACTCCTGCTGCGAACAGCTGGGAGATTCAGTAATAGGAAACAGCAGCAAAAACTGTCCTCCAGATGAATTTTCTTATATTTGCTAGCTCTATAGAATAACCTTTCAGTAATCTGATAGATATAACCCTGAATGACTAAATTAATTTAGGCAGCATTGTAATTCTTATTATATTGACTCAGCCCAACCATGGGCAATTAATACCTTTCTAATTACTTAGGTGCCAAATAGAGAGCCAAGCCTGGAGTCAGGAAGGCCTGAGTTCAAATCTGGCTTCAGAAACTTCCTAGCTATGTGACCCTGGGAAAGTTATTTGCCTCAGTTTCCTCACCTGTAAAATGAAGGAAATGGAGGAGGAAATGGCAAACCACTCTAATATCTCTGCCAAGAAAATATCAAATGGAGCTGCAAAGAGTCAGACACAACGGAACAACAACAAATTATTTAGGTCTGTATTCCTTTCTGTGTAAAAAGGGCCTGATATAAGTGCAGAGTGCAATTAATGCTGCTCCCCAGGAGGAAGAAGTTGGGGAATATTCTTCTCAGAAAGTCATGATAATGTCAAATAGAAATGCCTTGGAGAGAATTTGTAGCATTCATAAAAATTCTGTAACCTATTCAGGTCTGCTGTCCATGGGGAAGATAATTAGTCACCCCTGGGGAACTAGAACTGGGGGTGTCTTCAAAAGGCCTTAGTTGGCCTTGGTCCCTTTTCTTGGTGGGTCTCTGCTTTTGGTTTGACTCCTTTGATGATGACTTCTAGGAAGAAGCCTTAAAAGCACTCCTCCAAAGCTGACATGTGGCACCTTGAAAACAGGGCTCAGGCCTTTGCCTTCATTTTTAACTTTTGTTTTAGGGGAAAGGATCAGAAGCTACAATTTCATCAATTTTGAAATGTCAAGTGAGTAAACCATCTTGGCATCCAAACTTCTAGGAGTCAGAGGACTCAGGGGGTGGGGGTGGAGTTTCAGTGAGTTACACTAGATTTTATAGCCAGTCCATCACTGATGCCTGGAGGAATGAAGAGTAATGGTCCCTGCCCAGTGGTGGGTGAAATGAGGACTCATCCAGAAGTATTACTGAATTTAGACTGGAACAGTGGGGGACCAATTTTACAAAGAAACTATGTTAGGTCTGAGTCCACTTTCCGAAGAGACTGAGGTGTTATAGGGGAAAGTGTCCCACCAAGGAACTATGGGAAAAATGCTTGTCTTTTTCTTCTTGCTATATCTTCAAAGTTAATATTCCTTCCTTCCTTCCTTCCTTCCTTCCTTCCTTCCTTCCTTCCTTCCTTCCTTCCTCCCTTCCTTCCTTCCTTCCTTCTTTCCTTCTTTCCTTTCTTCTTTCTTTCCTTCCTTTTTTCTTCCTTCCTTTCTCCTTCCTTCCTTCCTTTCTTTTTTTACTTTCTTTCTTTCTTTTCTTTTCTTTCTCTCTCTTTCTTTCTTTCTTTCTTTCTCTTTCTTCCTTCCTTTTTTTCCAATCAGGGTTAAATCACTTGCCCAGAGTCACACAACTAGTAACTATTTGAGGTCACATTTGAACTCAGGTCTTTTTGACTCCAGGAAATATTCCTTTCTAAAAGTTAATCAATGTGAAATGATTAACTGGAACTAGAACATTAGTCACTCAGTAGTTGCTAATAGTAAAGGGAATACAACCAGTGGGGACTTCAGTCTAGAAACTAGGTGTAGTAGAAATCATGCTGCTGGTAAGTGCTTGATCAAAGTGAAGATATGTATGAAGTATCTTCCCAGTGGACTAAAGTCTGACAGGAGGCTGTTTGGGAACCATAGCAGACACTAGGTTGTTCCTCAATATATTGTCCCTGGTAAAGTAGATAAGAGAGCTGAATTTAGAACCAGGAAGACCTGAGTTCAAATCCTATCTCTGACACTTAGTAATTGTGCAAACTTTTTAATATCTCACTGACCAAGGCAACTCTTAAGGCCATGAAGTACAAAAGAGTTGCTGATGCACATTGAAAGTTTCTTCACTGGGAGCTCCCTAGTAGTACAGGAGATAGAGTATTGAACCTGGAGTCAGAAAGACCTGAATTCAAATCCAGACTCAAATAAAATATGTGGCTCTGGGCAAGTCATTTAACCATTGTATGCTTCAGTTTTCTCAACTGTAACATGGGGATCATGATTGCACTGGTGCCATTTGAACTAGTGCCAATCTCTTGGATCCCAGTACATCAAGGCAGAATATTAGGCAAAACATTGTCATTCTAACTGTACTACCTAGTGCATTAAGATTATTGGGGGGAGGAATATATATGTATGTATGTGTTATATATACATACATGTGTGTCTGTATGTGATATATATTTAAAATGGAACTTAAAGATCATTCCCTTCCAGAAATGCCATTTGAATTAGCTTTGCTCTGAGAAAGAATTCTTCTTAGAAGTCATTGAACATCGAAAACCAAAACACAACCCTCTACTTCCTAGAGTTGTGTAAAGACCAAATGAAATAATGTTTGTAAAATGCCTGGCACATCGTAGATGCTTACACTTCTATTTCCTTTCTTCCTTATAACAATGAAATCTCAGGTTTGGACCAAGAAAAAAACAATGACCACAAATTGAACTCAAAGGGCTAGATTCTACCATCTAAACCAATGGTTTTCATACTTTTTAGTCTATGAAACCTTTTATATTCTTGGGGTTGTTTTTTTGTTTTGTTTTGTTTTTTGCTTTTTGGAGGGCAATTGGGGTTAAGTGACTTGCCCAAGGTCACATAGCTAGTTTTTTTGTGTGTGTGTATTAAGTGTGTGTATTAAGAGGCCAGATTTGAACATAGGTTCTCCTGACTCCAGGGCAGGCACTCTATTCACTGCCCCACCTAGCCGCCCCTACCTTTTATATTCTTAAAAATTATTGAGGAGCCCAAAGATTTTTTGTTAATGTGGGTTTCACTTATTGATATTTATAGTAATAGAAATGAAAACTAATAAGATTTTGAAGTATATGTTTATTAATTTATTTAAAATTATAAATACACTGCAGGTTAACATAAATATCAGTTTTATAAAAAATTTGAAAAACACTGTTTCCAAAACAAAAAAAAATTTGTGAAAAGGGTATCATTATTTTACATTTTTCTGCAAATCTCTTTAATGTCTGGCTTAATAGAAGACAACTGGATTCTCATATCTGCTTCTGCATTTAATCTGTTGTGATTCATTGTTTTGGTTGGAGTATATGAAGAAAATCTGTCCTTGCACAGATATGTAGCTGGAAAAGGGAGGAGTGTTCTAATAGGCAAATAATATTTTTTAGTCTTATTAAAATAATTTTGACCTAATAGACTCTCTGAAAGAGTCTTAGGACCCCCAGGGGTCTTTGGACCACACTTTGAGAATTACTGATTTAAACATAAGAGAAAAAATAGATCTTCACAAAACTGGATGGAAATCTAAGGAACTGGGGTAAAGCAAAATAAGTGTGGGAATTTCTGTTGCTAAGAGTCAGATAAGTCCATGTAATAGAATCAACAATGGAGGTGCTGGATGATTTCTTTATTTTCTTACAGTCTTGTATGGACATGGAAGGTTAAAAAAATAATCTAAGGAGAGATAAGAGAAAATTCCAAGCTCAGTCTTCTACTCAATAAAATATAGCAAAGCCTAATTGGATTAAGAAATTCAAGACAGATTTTGGGAGTTAAAAGAAAGAAACTTATTTTCTAAAGTGCTGTGTAAGTTTAGGAGAAAATGTCCAGCTGCTATTGCATACAGAAGTTCCTTACACAAAAAACAATTGTTCAGAAATGAGCATCAACCAAACAATAAATATGTATAAAGTGCCTACTATGTGCCAGGAACTTTACTAAATGCTGGGGCTACAAAAAGAGGCAAAGACAATCCCTGCCCTCAAGGGGCTTACAACCTAATGAAGGTGGTTAAATAAAGCAAACATCCAAAAGGAGAATGAGTCAAGAGAGAGTTACAAAATGCTTTGAACCTGAAGGGTGTGATTCAAATTGACCAAACAACTGAATCCAAAGTAAGAACTTTCTTTACAAATTTCTTTTTTTATCCATTTTCTCCAAAGGTGAAAGGGGACAGAGAGCAGCTTCTCTCTTCTTATGGGCGAGTGTATGACCTCCCAGTGGCCATTTCACCAAAAGACCTCTCTCTGCATCCCAGACTGCCTTACAGGGCTATTAAGGCAGCACTCACTGCTATCTTATCTTACCCCCATTTTCCTTCCACCTTACAAATTCTCTAGGGTCCTCTTTCATTAATAAACATTCAGTCCTCCTCCTTCTGAATGCAGGAGCACAATATTTCCATCTGTGGAAGAAGCAAAGAAAGACAGTTGAGACTCATTATGGTTGAGAGTTGCTTTGTTCTTGAGTGCCCTTGCTTCTCAATGATAACTTTCTTAAGCCCTTCTGATTATTTGTTCCAATCAAGGGAAAGAAAATTACTTTACAAGTGCCTAACTTGCTAACCAAGTTACTAACTCCCTCAGTTTCCTTTTCCTTTTTCTAGTCTCAGTGTGACTAGATCATAAAGAACGGAACCAGTAGTCAGGAAGACCACAGTTCAAATCCAGCCTTACATACTTAGTCACTGTGAAATCCTGAGCAAGACACTTAACCTCTCTCTGTCTCAGTTTCCTCATCTATAAAATGGGAATAACAAGAAGCTTCTGCTTCTCAGGGCTGCAGTAAGGATAAAATGAGATCATATTTTTTTTTTTAAGCAATTGGGGTTAAGTAACTTGCTCAAGGTTACACGGCTAGTCATTATTTATGTGTGGGTGCTCATTTTCTGAGGCCAGATTTGATCTCCGGTCATCCCAACTCTGAGGCTGGCGCTCTTACTCACTGCGCCACCTAGCCGCCCCTTTAGGGCAATTGGGGTTAAGTAACTTGCCCAAGGTTACACGGCTAGGTTTTTGTTTGTGTGGATTAAGTGTCTGAGGCTGGATCCGAACTCAGGTCCTTCTGACTCCAGGGCTGGTGCTCTATTCACTGCGCCACCTAGCTGCCCGATGAGATCATATTTAAAGCATTTTGCAAACCTTTAAGAGCTATATAAATGCCAGTTGTTATTATTTCTTTGTTTAATCCTGAAATGCTGCAACCTTCTTATATTGAGCTGTTTCTTAAAGAGATCAATTTTTTTCTAAATATTTTTAATTTATTTGAATATCAAAGAACACATTGTGAGAAATTTTTGTTTTGTTTAAATTATCTAGTGATTTCCTTTCACTCAGGCTAGGCTTAAAATAATAGATTCTTTTTCCCTTGATCTCCATATTCAATATCAGCAAATCATTTTTAAAAGATTTGATTTTACAAGTAGTTATTATCTCTCCCTCTCACTATACCTTCTTCATTGAACATTGAGTTTTTTAAAAAGAAAGCAAAACCTTCATGACAAAAACGTACAATCCAGCAAAACAAATTCTTCCACTGGCCATGTTCAGAAATGAATGTCTAACTATGCATTTTAAGTAAATCCATTCTCTGGCAGGAGGTAGGTGCCATGTTTCATTCTTAGTCCTGTAGGCTCAGTTTATCATTGCCCTGATTAGATTTCTAAAACATTTCAAATTTGTTTTTCTTTACAATGTTGTCATTGTAGAAATTGTGTTTCTGGTTCTTTAGCAAGTCTTCAATTCTTTCCAAATATCTTTTGCATTTGCCCCTTCTTCCCTATTCTCACCATGACCACCTTAATTCAGGCCCTTAGTACCTCATAGCTACTATACTTTTACAATACCTCCCCCCCCCCCCACATTAGTTGTTTTGTTTCTAATCTTTTCCCTACAATATATTGATCCAACCCACTGCCACCAGGTTGACACCATTAAAACATTGCTTTTATCATGTCAGCCTTGGGTTCAAAAACCCTCAATCAAGTTCAAATTCGTCATCATTGACGGGTTACAGCCTACTCAGGGCTGCCATGTTGCTTCCATTGCCCTTTGAGTGAGTTTCAACTTTAATTCTTTGTAACCTGTGGCATTCTAGTAGCCTATAATATATTTTTACAAACATTCAAAAAGCATATATTTGTTGTGTTTTTGATTGAAAATAGAGTTGAGGGGCAGCTAGGTGGCACAGTGAATAGAGGGCTGGCCCTGGAGTCAGGAGAACCTGAGTTCAAATCCCACCTCAGACATTTGTCACACTTATTAGCTGTGTGACTTTGGGTGAGTCACTTAACCCCAATTGCCCTCCAAAAAGCAAAAAAAAAAAAAAAATAGAACTGAAACAAAATTATGTCTAAAACCCTTTCTAACTATGAAATTCAATATTTCTTTCATGTAACAGGAGACTGACCAATGAGAACCCAAGCCTGGGGGCTGCAAAGGAGACTGCATATGGATGCTTAAGTAGCTTCTAGGCATGTAGAAATTGCTCTATTTTAGAGCATGCATGGGTTTTCTATGACTGTTGCCTGTCTATTTTTGGTTGGCTGCTGAACTGGAATTAATAGTATATTCAAAAGGCTCCCTTGGAGAAGTTTGTTCTCTTTCCTTCCCTGGCATTTGAATAAGGAGTACAAACTGCTATGGACCCCACCCTACCTCTGTAATGGAAATGCAGATTTAAAGATCTTCCCTGCCCCTAGCTTAAGTGCACCTGGAGCTTGTGGTGGGAGGCTTGTTTTTCAGGAAAGCCCACACCTTGATACTTTGTGATTGGGCAGTGGGTCCAGAGGGTTGTTACATTCTCTGAGCCAGGAGAAGGCTATATAAACCCTTAGGAGAGGCTTTGCTTTGGGGCTCAATTTGAGAAGTGTTGTGTGATTTGACCAGATGAGACTCTGGGAAGCCGTTGTTGAGAGCCCCCGGCTTTGAAAACCCAGATGTTGATGCTTCCCTCTCTGGTAACTGTGATTTGGTATTGATGCATGTAATGTTGGGACAGTTTGGAAGCCTGTTTGATCTGTAAGTTCTGTAACTCTGAAGTTTGGGGTGCTGACCTTTTTCCCCTGAACTAGGTATTGTATGTTTGTTTGATTAAAGTAAGCTTGTTAACCCATTTTGAGTTGCTTTCCTTTTGAAAAGCAGATCTAAGAACCTGTGTTGGCAGTCACCCTGGGGATATTGGGGTGCTTGCCGCTACAACCTCCCTCTCTCCTACAGTTGCTAGGAAGCTGTGAATTTGCGATCCTGCTGTTGTTGTTGCTCTTAGGTGGGGTATGAGAGAGACCTGGAACATTGTGAGTTGGAAAAGTTAGTAAGAGTAAGATTCCAGAATCTAGGAATTGGAGTCCATGCCAGAACAATCCCAAAGACTGACTGAACTAACCTAATGTACCAGTGGGTTGACTCCAGGCTAGATGCAGTGTCTTATAACAAAGGAATAACTCAGCCAGTAGCTATGCCACAATCAGAGGTGAACTTGGCAAGGTAAATGCTTTGTAGCAATTGTTTGAAATTAGATCCCACTTCCTCAGGGAGATGATATAGTACAGAGTTTGCCCCTGCTTTGGGGGTGTTTGTACTTCTAATCTTGCTATATGTCCTCAATAAATATTCTTTTATAAAATCTAACTGATGTTAACTGGTTAAATGATATTGGTGCTAATCACTGGGTCAGTGACATAGGGAAGATACTGAAGGGAACACACTAGAATAGGGGCTCTAGTCAATAGTATTAGAATATATACCCAACCCCTTGGGGTTACCCCTAGAATCCTGAGAGAGGAAAATAGCTAGCTACCCTACCGAGGACCCAATTCACTAGTAGGAGTAGAAGTTGGAATAAGAATCCCAGTGACTCATATATATTCATATAATTCCTACAAATTTATTAGCAACTTAAACCTCACATGAAATTTGCAAGTAATTCTTACAGATTTTGTGGGTTAAATATGAATATTATGCTTGATAATGCCTTTCAGGTCTTAGGAAAAATTCCTCTTTGCATTAGTCGAAGCTTTGAATAGGTAAGGGGTATCCCTGATCTACTGGCTTACTTCTGTGCTGTCCCTTGTGACTTTTTTTTAAGCTTCTAGAACCTAAGAACTTGCAGATGAAAGCAAGACAAGTTATAGCTAATGACTCTAGATAGCTTCTTTGCCATTTGTGAGTCCATAGTTATACAGGGTCAAAGAGCCCCATAAATCTAATCTATGGGATAGGTAAATTGAGTGACTTAGGAATTAAGGCACTTATTAAGTTGCTTGTTAAGTACCTACTTAAGTACCTACTAAGAGCCAGTGAGTTATAGGTAAATATACTGGCTCACTTGACTGATCTCCTCTAAACAGGACATGACACTGATTGAGATAGGGGAGATGATATAACTAATGAATCTATGTAAGGGTAAGTCATCCCAGTGAAGGAAGACAGTTAATATTTGACATGTTATGACCTTGAGTCAAAGATTAGAAAACATACTAAGAACTTTCACTCTTCAAACTTGTTGGCCCTCCTCCATCCCCCTTTTCCCAAACAGGATGGAACCATAGAATTTTAGAGACTGCTTGGTCTAACCTACTCATTTTCAAATACGTAGTGAGGTCTCATTTTATATTTTTTTTACATACATCCCCTCATTTTACAGTTGAAGAAACTGAGGCCCAGAGAGTATCCAACATGCCTATGCTATGTAATTACAAACAAATATTTAATTATAGAGTCAAGGCTTGGAAAACTACAGTACTGTCTATTAAAGACAAGGTGGTACAATTGACAGAGTACTGGCCCAGGAATCAGGGACACCTGAGTTCAAATTTGGCTTCCTCTCTGTTACCCTGGGCAAGTCACTTAACTACTATCTGCTCCATTTCCCCATTTGTAAAGCCTGGATAAAAATCTCTGCCTCAAAGATATAGAGTTCTTTGTTCTAGGTTATTTTTATTGTTAGATCCCATTATCTACACCCACAGCAGCCTTATAGAAATCTGCAATTTGGACTAAATGTGAGAAAGAATGATTGGAATTAGTTAAAATTCTGAATAATGGAGTTTTGAAAAAAAAATCACCATTTAATTCATTTCAAATTAGATTAGCAAAGGTTTGTTCAGTATAGCAAATCCTTAGAGGACCTACTTTAATAAAAAGATAACATTATTTAGCAATTAAGCAGCCTATCAGTTGGCAATAAATGCTTGAATGTATTTCTTGTTCTCTTAAGGATTTTAAACATCTATGAGGCTCCACCCCATCCCCACCCATATCTTCTTTGCAAAGTTTACTAAGGATTGATAATAACACTTCAGTTCAGGAAATACCACTTAGAGCAGAGCCTGTTTGTAAGTAAAGACCAAAGTACAGAGAAGGAAACTTTCAGGACCTGCCAGGTCTGGGCACATTGCTACATTGCAGAGCCCTAATCTAAAGTAGGCACTAGATAGGGTTGCAGTGGGCTCTGCCCAGTCACTGACACCCCTTGTAATAGGGAGAAGACACAAGGCTCAGAATCTTGGGTAGGCTTTTATTACATCCTTTGAAGATCGCCTGGCCGCACGTTTTCTCACTCTATCTTACCCCTGGTTCCAAGATTCCAAGGTTTCACTTCTTCAAAAGGTGAATAAAGAATGTCCTTTAGAGACTGATCACCGTGTTTCATGGCTCCCAGATCTAGGATAGTTTTCTGAGGCCATCTAGTAGTCCATCTTCCTCATTTCACACATGAGGAAACTGAGGCTCAAGTTGACTTGATTTGCTCAAGGAAAGAGAGGTAATGTCAGAGATTGTATTCAACCTACCCTCTGTTTCTTCTGACTCTTCTGATCTCACATTCCTGCCTGCCTGGTCTCTGGCCTGCCTATCTCTTGGCCGCACAAGAATTGAGTTGTGAGACAAATCCCTAACGGGACTGGAATCTGAAATTTGAGGCATGTACAGTCCCCCAATCCTTGGCCTACGGCTTAGATTTAGCAGAGAATGAGATACGAATGTCAGAGAGGTGCCAAGAGCATGCCATATAGTCGTATGACTCCATGTCCCAAAACTGATGGCCTGCTAAATTAGAAGGACTAGCATCAGTACAGTACGAAATTAGCCAGGCAAGTAATGACACCAAAAAGGAAGGGGTCCTTAAAGTTCACCAAGAGGTATCACTGACTCACACATGTGGGGTCAATGAGGTCCAAATATTTAACTGCTGTTTAATATGGTGACAAGTTGGGAAGAAATACTGCCCCCTTCTGGACTTCATGCTGAAAAGGTGATGGAAAGAAAGGCCTTGTTGGTTGGTCATTACTTTCTTCAAGGTGAAATTAGGTTAAGTGGGACTGAGAGGAGCTACAGGAATGAGGGAACAGGTATAGCTGGGATTCATTAGAAGGGACTGAAATGCAGTGTGGAGCAGAGAGCAGAGGGTGGGCTTTGTTCACCCTTAGTTATCAGAAGGGTCATGGACACCAGAGACATTAGCTCAAGTTCTGATAAGGATGGTAAGTAGGGGAAATTTCCCCCCCTTTTTTTTATTCCTGAAGTTTCTCACAATAGATCAGGTGGTCTTCCTTAGGGTGGAGAATCCATTTTGCTTTTTTGAAAGAAAAGTTTAATTTTTGTAATTCTGCTCATGGGATTTGTGGTTCTTTTCCTATTTTCTGATAGTGTTTACTGAACACCCAGGATGTTCTAAGGTGTTTCTGGACAAGATAATTTCAAAGAAAGAGGGGTCAGAGGATAAATTCAATTCAGTGAGCATTTAATAAGCATCTGTTCTATGCCAGGCACTGTATTAGGTGCTAAGAATACAACGACAAAAATGAAACAGGTTCTGCCCTCAAGGAACTTATATTTTCCAGGGGGGGAATAGTATGAACCTTCTGCATACCAAATATTAGGTTAAATGCATTCTCTGGTAACATTTAGAATAGTAAGGAAAATGGTAACAAAACATGATGTAAATAAATGTGTAAAACAATGTCTAACTAAACTTCTGAGTTTATTTTCATGGTTACACAAAGAAAAAGGGAGGAGGGAGGGGGGAGAGAGATAAAGAGAGAGAGGAAGAGAGAGAGAGAGAGAGAGAGAGAGAGAGAGAGAGAGAGAGAGAGAGAGAGAATGAGAATCCAGGCTGATGTGCCTGTAATGTCCTCCCTTCTTGTCTCTCCTTAGAATTCCTAGCTTCCTTCAAAAACTTGGCTTATATGGCACCTTCTTCACAAGGTCTTTCCTGACTGCCTCTCAGCTTTTAGTTTCCGTTTGCGTTTACTGTGTATATTTGTTGTTCAGTCATTTGCACTTGCATCCAAATCTTCATGACCCCCTTTAGGGTTTTCTTGGCACAGATACCGGAGTGGTTTGCCATTTCATTTTGCAGATGAGGAAACTGAGGCAAATGGGGTAAAGTGACTTGCCCAGGGTCACACAGCTACTAAATGTCTGAGTCTGACTTTGAACTCAGGAAGATGAGCCTTCCTGATTCTAAGCCCAGTCTTTTCCCCACTGCACCAGGTACCAGTCATGTATTATTTTGCCCCTAGTCATTTCTCTATGCATTGTACTTCCTTGTTGGACTATAAGCTTCACAAGGGCAGGGATTTCTTCCTCTCTAAATTTGTCTCTCACCCAGCATTTAGTCTATTATTCTTCACAAAGTGAGGGCTAAATATATTTGCTGCATTGAACTCATTTTTGTTTATTGAGGTTTTATCTGAGTGTGGTGGGAGCCGCAGCCACACCCCAAAGCATCAAATACTGCTTGGAGCAGCCCATCTTTTGTTATCATAGACCCTTTTTGTGATGACAAAGGCCTCATTTGTATCAGACAAATGCTGCTGTAGCAGTCACGGGATGCCACTGCCACTGCTATCAATATGTTTGGGTGGGAGGGTGAGAAGCTTGCCATTGTGAGGCTCCAAAGCACCCAGACTGCTGGTGAGCTGCTGTGAATTCATTCAAACAGCCCCGACATGGGCCTCCCAGCCTCCTCTTCATGGGTTTCAACTCTGGCTTCTCAGACTGGAGCAGTTCATTTCCATGACCTTGTCCTTTTGTGGATAGATGTTTCCTAGGGGCTCCTGCCTGTCATCGAGTGTTGACAGTTTCTGGAGAGTCTTTCTGGGCTCAGGAGCAAGGTTATTGATGTTGGAACTGAGGGGCCATAACTGGATTTCTCCTCTGCTGGAGATGCTCTGTGTGTCCTGCTAAAGGCTTGATCTCCGGAGCAACCCCTGTCTTGTGGATAGGGCTGGGGAAAATCCACTGTTTATATTTTGAAAGGTTGAAAGTGAGAAAAGCTTTTGGTAACATCTAAGGATAGAGGAATTCATTATGTAGAATTCCCCCCTCCTGTTCACAGAAATAATAAACCTGAAGCAGAAAAAAATGTAAAAGCTAATTTCTCAGGGAAAAAAGGCCCCATTGACTAATATTGTGCACACCATGCTGGTGTATATAAAAAGGAATTCATTTACAAAGCACTCATATGAAACCTCAGACACATGCTCAGTTTCTGTTTTACCCTGTGCCAGTCAAATCAATGCTGAATGACTCAGTTTCCTCACTTATAAAAAGAGGATAATAATACATGTCCATCTAGCTTACAAGGTTGTTCTGAATAAAGCTCATTGCAAACTTTAAAGTGCTATGCAAATGTGTTGTTATTGTTATATTTATGTTTTGTAATCTTCCTATCAGATAATAAATATCTTTATTCTCATTTTGTAGGCATGAAAATACAATAGCATCAATCACAGAATCCTCAAGTTGGCAAATGAGTTACTTGGCAGAAAAACTTTTCATAGACCCCAGTATTAACTTTGAGGTAATTCAGTCCAGTCTCTCCCCTAGAGCACTATGTCTTACAGATGTGTCATTCAGGGATTGCTTGAACACCTCTAGTATTAGGGAATTCAGTACTTGGAAGCAGGGAGAGCTGGATTCCAGTCCTGTGCTGGCCACTTACTAGCTCTGTGATCCTAACAAACTATTCTGAACCTAATCTTCCTCATGTGTAAACTGGGGATGATAATAGCATCTCCCTCACAAGCTATTGGGGTAATCAAATGAGGTAATATTCATAAAGCCCTTTGCAAATAGTAAAGAGCTATATAAATGCTGTTATTATGGTTACTTTGCCAGAAATAAAATATTGTTACTTTGCAAGTCCATCGCTGGACAGTTTCGATTGCTAGAAAATCCTTCCTTGGATCAAGCCAAAATCTTATTGTAACTTCCCTGTCCGGGTCCTACTTCTATCAGCAATACATAGCATCTGTCTAATTTACTTCCTCATGGAAGTCCTTTGGATCTCAATAGTCAAATGGATCTGTGATTGCATTGATTTGGAAGTGCTATTTGCGTCCTTCACCTCCAGGCATCTCTTCTCCAATTCCTTCCTCCAAACATGAGTGGCTTTCACTCTCCCCAATCCCCAATCCCATACTCTTGCAGTTGTGGAACCATGAACTAGGATCAAATGACTCTGCAACTGAAAATGTTTCCATTATCAAGTGGGGGGCAAGGCAAGGGGGCTCAAATCTACTCTACTTGTGGTTTACTATTCCTATAACTCACTTGCAGCTTACTATTCCCATAACTTTTTGGCCTACTCCCCTTTATGTGTAGTCTTGCTTATAATAGGATGCAAACTCCTTGAGGGCCAGAACTGTCTGTATTTGTATTGTATCCTAGCATTTAAAACAATGCTTGACAAATAGTAAATAGTAATAAATGGATTTTCTTTGTTTGTTTAAAAAAAAAAACCAGGGCAGCTAGGTGGCCCCTGGACACAGTGAATAGAGCTTGAGGTAGAAGGTGGTGTTTCCTTTTTGGTACCTCCTCAGATTTTTTGTTCCTTGCCTTGGCACCTCCCTTTCATTTGTTTAGGTGAACAAAAGAATCTTGGGATTGAGAGAATCCAGGGGCTGAATATCCAGATCACCACTGGAGTCAGGAGGACCTGAGTTCCAATCCAGCCACAGACACTTGACACTTAACTAGCTGTGTGACCTCGGGAAAGTCACTTAACCTCAAATGCTTTGCCTTCCCCCCCCACAAAAAAAAAAAGCTAATTGCAAACTATCAATGCTTGCCCATTTAGTGTAACTCTCATAATAATAACTAATAATAACAATAATAATACATAGTACTTAAGGTTTACAAAGTACTTTACAAATATTATATCATTTTATCCTCACAACAGCTCTAGGAGATGGATATTATTATTATTAATTCCCATTTTACAGAGGAGGAAATTGAGGCAGGCAGAGGTTAGGTGACTTGCCTAGAGTCACATAGCTAATGAGTATCTGAGGCTGGATTTAAATTCATCTTCCTGATTCTGTCCACTAAGCCATCTAGCTACCACATCAGCTACATTTTATTGCCACCATGATACTCATTTTTAGTTTCATATCTTGCTGCCACATAGAAACATTAGTAGAATATTAATATTTTTTAAATGGCCCTCTGCTTTCAGGGCAAGCTTGGGGTCAGTATAGGAGCTTTGTAGTTTCCCAGGATCAATCGAATCCATTCTTCTTTTCCTGTTCCCCTCTGGATTCAATCCATCGTCCATCTATATTGAAATGGATTGTTTATATACCCACTCCAAATAGAAACTCAAACATAAACAGAATCATGGATCTCTATTGTTTGTCACATGGGAAATGAAGGTCAGTTTTTTGCTTTTTTTTTTTTTAACTCAGTATATAATGAGAAAAGTTTAAGCCAAATAAAGTCAGGGGCTCCTCCCCACCCCACCCCACTCTGAAGACATATCATATAGGGAAATGAATCTCTTTATATGGGTGTAAATTTCTTCCAGCTGTATTCATACCAACTATCAATCAGTCCATCAATATAGGCCTACCTTGGAGATACTGTAGTTTCAGTTCCAGAATAAAACAAATATCTCAATTAAAGTAACTCACAATCTGTTTAGTAAATAGAGACCTGGCAAAGAAGACTAGAGTTCAAGTCTTACTTCTGATATATACTGGCTATGTGACTGAAGGTAAGTTATTTCAGTTCTCCATGGCCCAGACCATTCATTAAGATGTCAATGTGTGGATCTGAATTGATGGAGGCAATTTCCTGGCTTTGAAGTTCCCCAGAGGAAATCACTGGTGGGAGGCAGGCAAGGGGGTGGTAGAAGAAAGTTATTTTTCTTTCCATCAGTTTAGGTCATATCAATACTGTAAACCCTTGCTACAGGCAAAATATACATACTCAACTTTTAAAACTTACTTTTCCATGCTACATTTCAATTCTTTATATAGCTTTTGTTGTTTTTTTGGCCATTTCAGTCATGTCCAATTCTTTTTCCCTTTTGGGATTTTCTTGGCAGAGATACTGAAGTGGTCTGCAACTTCCTTCTCCAGCTCATTTTACATATGAGGAAACTGAGGCAAACTGGGTTAAGTGACTTGACCAGGGTCACATAGCTTGTAAGCATCTCAAGCCAGATTTGGTCTTCCAGACTCCAGGTCCCTATCCATTGTACCTCCTCCCTGCCCCCTTTATATAGCTTCAGCTCCCCACTCCTTCCCTCTGTGTGACATCAACAGCTAAAAGTGGCATGAAAGCTTTGCACACCAACAAAAAGTCTCTTGTCTAAACAGGTAGGAAAAAAACTTTTAGGGAGCTAATCTCCTAATTGCCTCAAAACTGGCAGGTAATCTTGCTTCCCAATTATAGTGCTTTTGATTTAAGTCTAGTAGCAAATCTAAAAAATCTGATACCTTGAAATGGCTTGAGCAGCATTGATCTGAAGTGTGGAGAATGAGATAAGAAGCCAGTCTTTACTAACACAGGCAGGACAAAAAGCAAAATGGGAGATAGACCCTAAATATTTTAATTTTTCAAAAGCCCCATAACCTAGAAAAGATTTTTAAAAATACACCCAAGGGGGCCCCATGCAAGTTTTACCAATAATGCTGATTTCAGCAAAAAGCAAATACATTCTCTTGGCAAGGAAGAAAAACTGTGGCATGTTTGTGCAGAGGAGAAACAGCAGGGGAGTATGAAGGGAAGAGGAAGGGGATAACCATTTATATAATGTCTGCTACGTGCCAGGCACCGTACTCAGAGACTTTGACAATCATCTCCTTTGAGAGAGAACTCTCAAAGAGAGTTCACAACTACCCTGTGAAGTAAATGGTGTTATTATCTCCATTTTCCATACAGTTGAGGAAACTGAGGCAGAGATTAAGTGACTGCCTGGCATATCCACAGCTTAGTACCTTCCTTTAACTAGGACGATTGTGCTTATTAGGTATAAGACAGAAAGAAGAAGTCCGTGTATAATGGGAAACAGCACTTGGGTTTAAAGCCTGACTCTGACCCCTGTTTTATGGTAAATTCGAAGCTGAGCTTGCTGCCAAAACTCATGTGCTCTATATTTTGTCATCTGTAAAATGAAGGATTGGAATAGATCACTCCCTCCCCCCCCTTTATTTTTTTTGCTTTTTGAAGGGCAATTGGGGTTAAGTGACTTGCCCAAGGTTACACAGCTAGTTTTTGTGTTGTGTCTGAGGCTGGATTTGAACTCAGGTCCTCCTTCCTCCAGGGCCAATGCTCTATTCACTGCACCACCTAGCCAACCTAATGACCGCCTTTTTTTTTAAAGAGAAAATGTCATGCAGTAGAGAGTAAATTAGAATGAAGACTTCCTTCCTGCCATTCCAGATCATCTTCCCCGAGTAAAGGACTTTAGATATGTCCATGATGGAATTAGTCCATTAGTCCTTCTACATTTTCCCATCATCACTATGACACTACTTGTTTTGTCTTGATCTTGGTTTTTTTTTTTATTAACGTAACGGCTTATTCTGGCTTGGGGGCATGTTTATTGTTTCCCTTTTCCTTGTGGCTAATATACTTTTCACCTGTTTCTCCAAAACTCTTCAGAATATGTATTCCTGAGGGGTCTGAGCAGGGTATGGTTCTCAGTGAGAGTTACAGGAAAAGTTCATGTAATAGTTTATGGCCTGACTTGAAAAATGCTGAGGGCTAGAAGAAATTACATGGTTTTCTTTACAAAAATTAATGGTGATAGAAAAAACAAGAGAAGAAATGGTCTCTCTGGTTATTTTTTGAGAATTTACAAAACACACAAGTACTTTTTCTGGAGGTTTTTCTATGTTGAGATAACCAAGAAATTGTGCTTGGTTGGACCCCTAATTTTAATAACTAGTTTTCCTTCTGCTACTCATTGAGGTTTTTGTTTGGTTTGTTTGTTTGTTTTTGCTACATGGGTCTGTTCCTGACCTCTCTTGCTTATAACAATTCATATTTGCAAATGTTGTTTTCTGACTTGGGGAGTAGGATAGAATAATCTCCTTGAGGACAGGAAATGTTACTCATTTTGTCTTTGTAAGTGCTTAATTAATGTTCATGGAAGGAAGGAAGGAAGGAGGGAGGGAGTGAAGGAAGAAGAAAGGAAGGAAGGGAGGAAAGAAGAAAAGAAGGAAGGAAAGAAAGAAGAAAGGAAAGAAGAAAGGAAGGAAGGAAGGAAAGAAAAAGGATCAGAGGTTGGGGTGGCTAGGTGGTGCAGTGAATAGAGCACCGACCCTGAAGTCAAGGAGGACCTAAGTTCAAATCCGGCCTCAGACACTTAACACTTACTAGCTGTGTGACCTTGGGCAAGTCACTTAACCCCAATTGCCCTCCTTCCCCTTCCAAAAAGCAAAACAAACAAAAAAAAAAGGATCAGGGGTCAACATGACCTCTTTAGCTCCAATGTCACTGTTGGTGTTTCTGGGTACCACTGTTGGAGCTAAGATGTAGACAGGGAAGAAGAAAAGGAAGAGAAAAGAATAAAACAGAAGAAAGACAAGAAAGAAGAGAAGGTAAAAGGAAAGGAACACAGGAGCAATAGAATCCTATTTTTGGTGAGAGTTTTGGCGTCTCTCCCCGGTAGCCAGGCTGTAGGTTGTCCCTCTGTGTACTCAGCTGCGTGATAATAATTAATAATAATAGCTAGCATGGATCTAATGGTTTAAAGTTTGCAAAGCACTTTACAAATATGATTTCATTTCCCCCCCACGATAACCCTGGGAGCTAAGTGTTATTAGTATTATTCCCATTTTATAGGTGAGGAAACTGAGGCACAGAGAGTCACAGAGCTAGTATCTGAGACTGGATTTGAACCCAGGTCTTCTTGACTCCAAATCTAGCTCTCCATCCCCTGGGAAACACAGCTTCCTGAGGGGTTCCAGAGCACTTCAGTTCTACCTCCGGCACTGAGGTAATACAGCAAGGTAATCCTTTTGATCTTTCCTAATCGATTCTCTCCTGCACCCTCCACCACAGCTCTTCCAGACTTCTCTCTCCATCCCTCCCATACTAACACCTCTCTCCCTCTCAGCCTCATACTTACCTCAGGGAATGGAGGTGCTTTGCTGTGAACTCTTTTTTCCTATTTGACATCTCAGTAGCCCTTGACATCGGCCTTCATTCTGTCCTTAGCTTCAGTCTCTGAAGGCTCTTCTCACCAAGTCCAGCCTCTCTATTCCAGCTTTTGATTCCAAGCCTTTTCTTCTCCTCTCAACAGATGGCACCATCATTGCCCCCAGGCCTTACTCTAATTTTCAGTCTTTCCTTATCTACAATGATCACCTCTCCAGTTACTAGTATCCTCCCTGTATCTACTCCTAGAAATTAATTTGTATCAACATTGACTACATGCTTGTTTGTTCACATTGTTGCCCCCTATAGAACTTGGGGGCATCTAGGTAGCTCCATAGTGCACAGGGTGCTGGGCCCAGAGTCAGGAAGACCCAAGTTCAAATATTCCCTCAGTGGGTGCAGTTAGGTGGTGTAGTGAATAGAGCACTGACCCTAGAGTCAAGAGGATCTCAGTTCCAATCTGACCTCAGACACTTGACATTTACTAGCTGTGTGAACTTGGGCAAGTCAATTAACCCCAATTACCTTGCTTTTCCCCCCCCTCTTAAAAAAACAAACAAATATATCCTCAGACAGTTACTAGCTAGTGACCTTGGATAAGTTGCTTAACCCTGCTTGCCTCAGTTTCCTCATCTGTAAAATGAGCTAGAGAAATGGCAAATTACTCTAGTATCTTTGCTAAGAAAACCCCAAATGGGGACACAGAGTCGTAACAACGGAAATAACTGAACAATAGAATGTAGTCTTTTAGGGCAGAGACAATTTTTCTAGATTTTTGTATTCTTAGCCCCTTGCTCTGATTCTGAGTGTAGTGGGTGATTAATAATTGTTGGGTGAACAAATTAATGAGTGAACTTCTCATCCTGATTTCAACTTTACTCACACCTCCTAAGCACTTAAGTACTCTGCTTACAGTCTATCTGCATTGAATTTTATATGGTTATTGAAATCTATTTTTCATGTTGGCTTATGCTCCATGACTATACTGTAGAGTCTTGAGGGCAGGAGATGTATATACTATCCTTGCCTCCAATAACCTCTCTCCCATCCCCACAAAAGGTGCTTAGTAAATACTGATGATTAATTGAGTCTAGCTTCATTCACCCCATGGGAAAGGTATTTGTTGATTTATGGTACTAGGAATTTGGTAGGAGTTGATTCAATTTAAGAAGTATAGTGGAAGATTAAAAGTTAGAAGATTTGATTTATGATCTCCATTTGCTCCCTCTCACATTCATTTCCCCATTATGTATTTTGGATAAATCGTGTTGCCTTATGTTTCATGTGCTCCCCCCTCCCCCACGCTGATGTGTTCATCTTTCAGCCAAAGAACACAGTTAGTTTAACACAAAGGCATTTAATAAAATAACATGGTAACAAAAGTGGCAATCAAATACATACACAATCAGTGGGAAGGGTGGCTATACTTAGGAAACACATCTGAAGAGGACATACCCATAAGGAATGTATAGGGCCAAGGTCATTCCTCCAATGCTGCAGGTCTCCTGATGTCTTCTGGTGGCATCATTGTGCTGCTCCTGTTTTCCACTAGTGTTATGCAGGATGTAGTTTCTTCTGGGCAGTGTTCCCCAGTCTCTCCGTGACCACTGGGCCATGTAGTAACCTGCTAAACTTGTAGTCATTGCCAGATACGGCTCTGCTAGGGCATAGAATTATTGAACTTTTTGCTTTCAGCGTTTGGTTTTATCTAGAATTTTCAAGTGAAGTACCATATCTTCCCAATAGGAAGAAAATTGGGCTCTAGAACTTCCCATTTAGCTGAGAATCCAGGGGCTTAAAGGTTCAGCAAGTCTCTTAACACATCTAGTGTCGAAAGAGAGGGAAGGAAAAGCTCACTTGCTTTTCTTTCTGTAAAGAGAAGGGAATCTATTAATACTCAGTTCTGGCTATGGTTAGACTCTTTACTTTGAAGAATCAAGCTCTTTCAGAACACAGAATAGCTAAGCAGATGAATAATAATACCTACATGCGTTTAAACTGTCTTCAAATGTTGCTTCTTCCAGTTAGGAGAAACCTGGCTTTGTCCAGAGTCTTTCTGTGACTTAGGGTTAGAAAATCCTCCTATAGCCTGTTTAATTTCTGTCTACTTATCTCACTCTTTCAGAGTCATATCAAACAGAGGCTGTTCTTTAAATATGTAATCAGGGGTGATCTGGATATTCAGCCCCCAGGGTTCTCTCAATCTCAAGATTCTTTTGTTCACCTGAACAAATGAAAGGGAGGTGCTAAGGTAAGGAACAAAATCTTCTAGATGGCACCACACAGAAACATCATCTTATACCTCAAGCCTTTGTTACCAGTGCACACACATACACACACACACAAATGTATGTGTATACACATGTATATGTGTATTTTTGTTGTGTATATACATGTGTGCATACATGCATATGTATGTGTATACATATGTGTATATGTATATATGTATATGTTTGACAACTAGCCTCCCAGGCTTTGAAACACCCTCCACCATCTCTCAAGAACATAACAAGATTATATGCTCCCCAAAAGACTCATGATGGAGAGAGATGTCTACATCCAGAGAAAGAACTGAGTTTGAATCCAGATTGAAGCAAACTACCTGCTCTTTTTCTTTTTCTTGTTTGGTTTTGTTTCCTCTTTCCCATTGTTCATTCTATCTGATACAATCCTTCTTTATAACCTGACTAATGTCTAATGTGAAAGTATTTGCTGATCCTATATTTGATTGTATGCTGCCATGGGGGGGAGGGGGAAGGGAGGGAGGGAGAGAAAATTTGAAACTCAAGGAATTGTGGAACTGAATCTTGTAAACTAAAAGTAAACAAACAAATCAATAAAGAACAAAAAATTAAAAAAAAACACAAGATCATATGCTGGTCTGTAACATTTTAAAAAGCATCCTTGGGTTGATTTTTATAACTCCTTTCATAGGTTATCAAATTGGGTTGTTGTTTTTCCAGGAAATGTTTGGAACATGTACTATGCAGAATTAAAGAACAAATCTTTTTTTTTTTTTTTTTTTTTAGTATTTATATATATATTTGAAACATTTAATGTTACGACCTTGAATTTCAGATCCATTTCCTTCCTCCCTTGTCACCCATTCCTTCTTGGGATATAAGTAATTCAGTATATGTTGTACATGTCTAGCTATGCAAAACATTATCATAGTAGATATATTGTACAAGGCTGCTTATAATTCCCTCCCACTCATCCCACCCCCCACCTGGTCGATTCCCTACATGATCCTGTCCCTCTTCTATAGTGGGTACTTCCAACCTCCCCTCACCCCAAGGATGTCCTCCCATCCATTAAAGAACAAATCTTTCAGAATAAGTTACAGCTGTGCTCTTGGTAATTATATGAGGAATATGTGCCTAGTTTCTGTAACTTCTAGGAGCAAATGAAACACAAGTTACTTCGTCAGAAGTTAGAGATTTCTAATAAAAAAGCATTTGGACATAACTTCTAAATACCAGGCTTCTTAAACCTCTCAACATGCAGTGACTTATTTCTAAGGTCCTTTACTACTCATAAGTAAATTTTAATAAATCCTCTTTAATCAGTCAGCAACAAGCTGTTTGAAAAAAAAAAATAATTAGGCATCCAGTCTCCCAATGATTCATTGCACTCACACATGATGCCAAGAGATACCTCTGCTGTTATACAAACCAGAGTCAAAATATTTTTATATTTTTCATAGTTCTGGGTAAGGGTCATAGCAACTGCACAGTACCCATCCCTAGTCTCTGCAGGCTGCTTAGTTATCCAAACACTTAACAACAGGCCTTGCCAGGAGAGCTCATCAGGTTTGTCAGTCTCTTGCTGGTAGGCAAAGCTACAGCTCCCGTGAAGGTTCTGAAAGCAGAGATTGTGCAGTACTACCTCAGTGTCCCAGGAGGCCCTGTGGGATGTGGGGGGCAGGGAATACAGAACTGGCCCATCCCAAACATCAGAAAACGGCTCCAGCTGTAACTGGGAGACACAGCTGTTCAAAGTCATGGGGAGAAAAAATAAAGGGATAAATACTCTTAGTGCTTCTTGGAGAGAAGGGAAGACGGACAGGAGAAAACAAGGATGCCATATCATGGGATCACATCCCTAGTGCTGATAATCATTCCATCCGTTCTTGGTCAGTCGTCCCATTCAACATATATGCCCTGAACTAGTGTGGGCAGGTCAGGTGTTTTACCATCCTCCATTCCCATTTTGGATTATTACCATAAAAACAAAGGTAAGAGACAAACTATAGGGTAATCTGAGTCCAAATTAACATTATTGAAATGATCCTGGACTTCAAGGTCTCAAACTACATTTCTGAATATATCTCCTAGTATCCTTCTCCTAGATCTCTCCATTTCAGCCAGACTAGACTTATCTCTGGTCTGAATATACCTTTCACCTTCTTCCCTTTGAACCCTTTCTCTGATCATGCCTCCCGCTTCCATCCCTCTGACTTTCGGAATGCCCTCCTCCATACTCTCTGACTTTCTGAAGCCTATCTACCCTTTAAGATCCAGTTCTGATTCTGGTTCTCTACAATGCCTTCCTTGACAACCCCCTCCCGCTCTCCTTTCTCTGAACTTCTCAAAGTTCCCAGAGTTCCTTAGTGGAACTTCCATGGGTTGCTGACCATATACAGCTCTGCACTTTTTCCATTTGAGTAGCTTTGCCATTTGGATGATCCCTCTGGAGAGGAGGACCACTTCTTGTACATCTTGCCATCTCTCACCTACCATGATACAAAGATACATAGTAGGCATCTGATGAAGATTTGTGGCTTGATTGATTATTTCCTAGATATCTTACAAATTGACAACAAGTGCATCATGGTGGGTGAAGAAAGCTCTGGACCTGCAATCAGTAAAGAATCCTACCTTTCAGTTGTATGACCATGGGCAAATCACTTAGCTTATTTAAGCCTCAGTTTCCTCATCTGCAAAATAGGAATAATCATAGCTGTAGTACCTATCTCCAGGAATGTTATGAGGATCAAATGAGAAGTTGGTAAAAATCCTTTGCAAACCTTTAAAAAGAGCTATATAAGCTTTAGCTTGCATTATTATTCATCGTACAAACAACAGTTCTATCCACAAACCTAAGGAGTTGTCTGTATGTTCAAGGTGTGGAAAGACCAGTAGGTCATGAGTCAAACCATTGAACTATGACAGTCCATGTGGATCATAACAGCATCTTTTTTCCACCTAAGTACAAGAACACAAAGAGACTTTGCAAGCAGAAAAGCAAAGTTTGAGTGAATAACTAGAAGATTTCTCTAGGAAGAGAAAGAGAAAGAAGGGACAAATATCTCACCATGAGCACTTAACCAAATGTTGATACTTTGGGCTTCACATATAAGGAGTATGAAAACATAGCACCCAGGACACCTCCTTCTCCATGTGAACCTCCCAGAAAGTTACCCTAGGTTCAGGATATTCTGTGAGTCTATATCCACCCAAAACCACAGCTTACCAATGTGTTTACTTTTCCTGGTCAGCCAGAGGATACAACCAATTCAAAGCAAAGGCATTCAATGAACTAGCATAAGAAAAGTAGCAATAGACTATCCCTCCTTCCTCCCCCCACCCCCAAAAAAATCTGGGGGACACCCTCCCAAATACATACAGGATCAATGGGAAGAATATATATGCTTTGGCTGCATCCAGGTGGGTACTTCTGGCCAAAGCATACAGGTGAAGTTTACTCAAAATATGTCCATGCACATGTATGGAGAAGAAATTCATGGCTCTGACCCTTCAGGGCCTTGGGTGCTTCTAGAGATATCTTCATGCTGTTTCCCCCAGATAATAAGGAAAAGAGAGACACACCCACCTGTCCCCCATTCCTTCCTTTATTATGTACATATGGCCAACAACAAACTTTGAGCCATCTAATACTGAGTATAATTCCTTTCTCACTGGTATTAAATTGGTTTTAGAACTAATTTATAACACATGGCCAACTTTCAAGTTCAGTATACCAGCCTTTCGTTTCAAGAAGAACAAGATAGTGCCTTATAATAAATATGGATGGATAGAGAGATGGATGGAGAGAGAGAGACAGCAAGAAAGTGTGTTATGATGAAAAGAGCAATGGCCTAGGAATCAGAAGACCTGTGGTCTGGGATGTGTTGAAGCCATGAAAGCTGATAATTAAATGTTTAGTTGAGCATTTATACCTTGAAATCAGTAAATGCTACAAATCAGGGCTTTGTTTATTGTTTGTTTTGTTAATTGTCTAGACTTAAGAAAGTAATGGAGAAAATAGTAAGAATGCAGATGAAACTTATAAGTGTGTTGTGCATGCATCTGGGGGGTAGTGCAGAGAGTCAGTTATTAAACATTTACCTGGACACTCCTACCTACGTTCTAATGTTTTACCTTCTGTAAGAAGCCTTTCCCAATCTCCCTTAATCTTAGTGACTTTCCTCTAAGATTATATCTAATTTATCATATATATATATATATATATATATACATATATATATATACACATACACACACACATACACACACACACACACACACACACACACATATATATATATATAATCTGTATATAGTTGTTTGAATATTGTCACCTCCCTTAGACTGTGAGCTGAGATCAGGGACTGGCTTTCCTCCCCCTCTTTTTTCTTTTGTTCTTATTCCTAGCACTTAGTACAGTACCTGGCACATGGTAGGTTGTTAATAAATGCTTGTGGACTTGTCTTCTAGTTCTAATTCTGCCACTTGATAGCTAACGTGACCCATGAGTCAGTTACAACCTCTCTAAAGCTCAGGTTCTTTATCCACAACATATAGATAATACTTTCCTTGTCTACCTTACAAAAGTGTTAGGAATCTCAAATGAAATAATATATATGTAAGGAAAACAGAGACATGACTGTTGAAACAGGAATAAATAGTACATATTGCCCATCAACTCTTCCCCCTCAGTGTTGTAAAGAGAAGCTCTAGGGAAGTTGTATGGCTCCTGCCCTAGCTTCCAGGGAACATAATGGTAACTAAAGCAAATTTTCTCATTCGGGCCTAAAGTGAACCAAGGAATGTTCTCGCTTAAGGAGAAAGTAGTTGATAAAAGTAGTTGATAGTAGTTGATAAAACCAAAAACTTTGATCTAAGAGATATTTTCTGTATTGACTGGGAGCAGCTATTAGACTGATTACCAAAAGAGCTAAAATAGTTATAGATATGGGCAATCCCCTTTGATGAAGAAGCCCTCCAATTACAGCTCAGGTAAAAAGAAGAAGGAAGAAGAGGAGAGAAGGAGGAGAAGGAGAAGGAGAAGAAGAAGAAGAGATATTTAGCCCAGCAGCAGTTAACTATAATAGCTCAGTGGATAAAAAGAAGTTCAGCAGTAGAGGACAAAAACAAGTCAGTGGAGAAACAGTTTATGGATTAATAATCCAATGGCAGATGACAGTAACAGTACTTTGGGAAGGCAGCAAGTAGTAGCTTCAGAGGAAGCACAGAAAAGCAGTGTTCCTTTTATTATTAGCAGTACAGGAACCTGGGAGATTTAGGCCACGGGTTTCATTTGTGAAAACATTTTATAAATTATAAAGTACTATAAAATTATAAAGTATAATTCTTGAATCATAGCTTGATAAAGTGAAAAGAGTACTAGTCTATTTTACTTACCACTAAAAGACCTGGGTTCTAGACCTGATTCTGACACTTACTACCTGCATATGTGTAGAACACTTTGTACTGATAAAGCAATAGAGAAATGTGAGTTAATATGATGATGATTAGTTTAATTTTAACAACAAATATTTATTAAGTGCCAAATGTGTACTAGGGGATGGGGATATACAGGAAAAAATGAGATAGTCCTTTCTCTTAAAGACCTTACATTATACTAGAGAAATAGCATTCTCTTTCTCTCAAGTTGCCATAGACCCAGTCTACGTGGACACTTATACATATGTGGGCCATTGATAATAAAGGAATATTATTAAAATTTGATCATGTTAACAACCCCCACCAGTAAGCAGATCTTCTATAGAATTTTGAGGAATTTGGCAAGAGATTCCTCCTAGCCCTATGATTCTAAGATAATTTATCCAAGTTCCTTTAAAAATTACTGGAAAATCAACAGGAAATTCCTCCCCCCATAAAATTGTATTTTGCATTTGCAAAATCCTTAATTTTATGGATTACAAAATGCTTTCCTCATAACAAGTCTATGGGGGGGTAGTATATTTTGTTATTGTTCAGTCATTTCAGTTCAGTCCAACTCATGACCTCATTTGGAGTTTTCTTGGCAAAGATACTTCTGGAGTTCATCTTATAGATGAGGAAACTGAGGCAAACAGGGTTAAATAACTTGCATAGAGTCACACAACTAGTGAAGTATCTGAGATTGGATTTGAACTTAGGTCTTCCTGACTCCAGACCTGGAACTCTATCCATTGTGCCACCTAGCTACTCTGGATAGTATATTATCATCCCCATTTTGTAGATGAGGAAATGAAGATTTAGAGAGGTTACATGGCTTGCCTGCCATCACCTCTCTGGGAAGTGTTGGAATCAGAATGCAAAACAAGGCCTTCTGACTCCAAGTTCAGAGCTCATTTCACAGCCCTACAGTCAGAATTCAAAATAGTGTCTGTCATAATGGATGATCCTAGACTCTCATCATTTAGATATAGCTAGCTTCATACAGAATCCATTAATTTTTTCATTTTACAATTTGTTTCAGGGAACCCAGTTAAAAACATTTTTAATCAAGATTCTCTATCCAAAGAAACTCTTCTTTTTCCTTCTCCTTTTTCTAACTAACTAGACCACCCAATTTAAAGTCTCTTGCTCACTACATTATACATTTAGGCATTTGTATTACTTTGGCTCCAAGGGTTAGCTTATTAACTCTTATTGAGATAATATTATTATTCCTTAATACTGCCATCCTGTGACCATAGGAAGATATTACAGGAAATGCTCGTTGTTGACATTTAAAGGGAAACCCCACCCTTAAGGACATATACAATTTCTACCCCTAGAAAATTACAAACAATCATAAGGACTTAGATGAGTTTGGAGAAGATCTCTCTCAAAAAGCTCTAATTGGATGATGATGATGATTGATGATGATTGATGATGATGATGATGATGATGATGATGATGATGATGATGATGATAGGATTTGATGAAGGACTTAACCTGGAGATTAAAACTACCCTGCATTTTGGCAACTGAATTTTTCAGAAAAACAGATTTGTAGGTAGGTTGAATATATCAGTCATATCAGTGAGTACAAACACTCACCTTAAGAAAATTATCAGTCTCTGTGACCCTCTTTTTTCATTCTAGAATTTCTACCTTTTCTGTGAATAAAGGCAGTTTAGAACAATACCACAAGGCATTTTAAAAGATCTCATTGAAGCCCACAGCACACTGCAGTTAGGACTTGACAGCTTTGACAATTCCTTCAAGAGAACTGGATAAAATTTTCTGGCCAATAATACTGGGGGAAAAAAAGAGACTTAGATCTATTTGTCCCTTGATGAATGTGCATGATTGTAGTTTGAGGGTAACTGGAATTATGCAGGGGCAATAGACCATGAAGAAAAGAATAGCCCCCAAGTTTCAAAGGAGAGCTTGACCTGTTCATGGATATTTGATAGGGCAGAGATACCCACCTATGTTATTATGTTCCCTTCTGGATCTGTCATTGTAGTTAAGGGAGACTGGTCAATCCAGACTGTCTTGTGTCGGCAACAGTGTCAAGTTTCGTTGCTATAGCCCCCAGTCTTCCCATTCCTCCCCGCCTCACCTCCCAATTCACTTGGATGGAAAAACTGATCAGCCACAGGCTGACTCAGCCACCTCTGTATGAAAGGACAAGGTGGCAAGCACAGCAGGCTCTTTGGCTGAAAATCTACTTGGATTAGCTAGCCAAAGTCCCAACGGAACATTTCATTCAGAACTCTGTATTGTGAACTGGTACGATCATAGTTATCATTGTAATAGCTGACATTTGTGCAAGTGTCATTTTTCCAGAGCATTTCCACATTGACTTTTGTGTCATATTCCCAATAGCTCTATGAAGTGGGTAGGGTATGTATTACCATCCATTTTGCTAATGGGGAACCTAGGGCACAAAAAGATTAAGTGATCAGCTGTGGGGAGAAGAGAGGACGAGTGGATGGAGCACTGGGCTTGAAGACATGAAGACTCACCTTCCTGAGTTCAAATCTGGTCTTAGACACTTACTGACTGTGTGACCCTGGGCAAGTCCTTTAACCCTATTTGCCTCAGTTTCCTCATCTATAAAATAAACTGGAGAAGGAAATAGTAAACCACTCTAGTATCTTTGCCAAAAAAAACCAAAAACCCAAATGAGATCATAAAGAGTCAGACTCACTGAACAACAACAAAGACAATATCTTGTCAAGTGAGCTAAAGAGATTACTTTCATTCAATCAATCAACAATAATGTGTGAAGCTCCTACTGTGGGTCAGATGCTAGATTCTGAGTTACTAATACTGAAATGACCAAGTAGACTTTTTTTTTAACTTGACCTGTGATTTCATTGATGTAGGGAACTTTGCAGCAGGAAATTCTTTATACCAGTTTTTAAGAATTACCTAAGGTTAACTGACTTGCCCAAGGCCACACAGCTAGTTTGTGTTAAAGGTAGAACTTGAACCCAAGCCTTCCTGCCTCAGGCCAGCTCTGAATTTACTACTTCAAAGGGCCTCTTCTGTAGGCTTTTGATAAATGTTTGCAGAATGAATGAATAATTCATATTGTTCTGGAGCAGCTAGGTGGCACAGTGGATAGAGCACTGGGCCTAGAGTCAGGAAGACCCAAGTTCAAATCCTGACTCAGATATTTACTAGTTGCTTGACCCTGAGAAAGTCACTTTACTTCTAGATGGGGTGGTCAAGAAGGCGCTGGGGAGGAGAACATTCAAATAGTGGGAATGAGTGTGAGTCTCTAGCATGACCAGTAAGTCTAGTCTGACAGAAGGATAATGCCATGTTGGTACAGGAGATGGTAAACCTGGAAAAAGAAGTTACACCTAGCTTCCATCACTGGATCTCTCACATAATAGGGACTTAATAAATGTTTGTTGAATTAAATTTTATAGGGTCCTGAATGTGATGTTAAGACAAGTTAGGGTTTATTATAGCAAGTAATGAGATGTCACTGAAGGTTTTTGAGTTGGGGGAGTTATAAGTTAAAGTTATACTTTATCATCTTCACTCACCTGACAAATCAAATTGGAAGGTGGGGACTATAGAGAAAGGCAGGTATTACAGTGGTCCAGGTGTGAGGCCATCAGAGCCAGACAGACTGATTACCATGATAGCCGCTCACTGGGCATAGTCTATGGGTGATAGAAAATAGATGCTCCTGTTTTCCACCAACCCTCCTAACATGCAGGCTACTCCCTCTGTCAGCAGATATATCTCATTGCCTCCTGGGATGAGCCAGCCCACAGAGAAGCTTAAGATTGGATGCAGAATTTCTGTACCAGTGAAAAAAAGAACACTAGGCATGAAGATTAATTAGGCAATCCCAAAGAGTAACAGCCCATGACACCCATAAACTGAACAGAAAAGGTCAAGTGCTTTGTTCACATAACCCTCTATAGTATGTTACATTGTGAAAGGTATTCATGGATAAGAGAAGTGGGTGAAGGAAGGTATAGAGTCAGGAGGGAGAGAACCAAGGGATCCAGGTACTCCCTTGGACAAAATGGAAGTAGCAGAAGGGAGGAAACACTCCTGATTAAGTAATCTAGGACAAGACAGATCAAGAATCCTTAAGTAGAGGCAGGGTGACATAATGCTTTAAGGTCTATAAAGCACTTAGGGTGTTATCTCATTTGTCCCTTACACTGAAGGTGCTATAGTTATTCCTATTTTACAGATGTGGAAACCAAAGCTGAAAAAGGTGAAGTGACTTGTATTTGAAGCAAGGTATTAATCCTGGTCTTACTGACTACAAGACCCAGAGCTCTAACGTTGCATACTTAATCTTGAGAAACTTTCTGCTACCTTCTGGCCTTTCCACCAGATGTTCCCTAAGCCTGCAATGGACCCTCTCTTCACTGCCACAGTTTAGAACCTCTAATGTCCTTTGACATTTAACTCAAAGGCCATCTTCTAAAAGAGGTCTTTCTGATTCCCACACTTCTCCCAGCTCTACTACTCCCTCCCATCACCTGGGAACAATTTTCTGCTTATCTCAGATCATATCTATTCTGTAAATTTCTATTTTGGTACATAATACGTGCTTAATCAGATCAATCCACAGGCATAACAACTTAGAGCAGGAGAGGACTCTAGGGGGTGTTTAACCAAATCCTCTCACATTTTGTGGCTGAAAAAAACAAACCCAGATACACAAAGTGAAGAGACTCGCCCAAAAGTATCCCCAGTGCTTTGCACATAGTGGGCATTTAAATACTTCTTGGATTGGATTGAATTGTTCACATCAGGAGGAAGTAGCAGAATTTAGAGTGAGGGATGATGGGAAGGCAAGATTGAATTTTCAGGAAAATGGTAACAGTAAGTGAAAAAGTTTGCTTAGACAGCAGAGCTTCAGGAAGCAAGACATTAAGTAATATCTGGAGAGTGGGTTTATTGTTAATATCTAGAGGGCATCCCTCTGTGGGTTTATGCAGCAGATAAGGCTAAATAGCAAGATCCTTGCTGATGAGGTACAGGCTCTGGGAGCCCCTGGTGCTCTTCTTGAGTCCTCCTTGAGGTACAAGCTTGGGGAACCTCCCTTGGACTCTTGATTGAATCATACCATTTGTTGAGGCAGGTCTGTTACTAGACTTCCCACCCTCTTTTAGTAGACTTACTAGACTTCCCACCAATCAAAGTATCCATCCACCCTTGAAAGAGCCTAGCCCACCATTGTCTGTAGCCTTGGCTACTTCCCACCCTTAATCACTCATTGACCTCATTAACTCCTCCTGAAGACCCTCCCCAAACTCCTCCTCTGGACTACCCCTAGATTCCTCCCACAACCTTCGTATATAAGACCCCATCTCACACCATGTGATATGAGAGTGCCATAGAAGGACCCAGTACAGGCTTATTCTGTGTCTAATGCAACTGAACTTTTAATAAATTTTACTCTTCTTTGGCTGAGAAGACTTGAGTTGAATTTATTCAGTAGGACCCGGCATGTTGGTATTTTGAGGTCTCCAGAGCAACCCTAACCCTCCTAGTGGGCAACCTCTTCACTTGCCTCCATCTCCTGCAATGGAGGAGAGCAATGCTTTATCCTGGTCCCAGTGTGTGTGTGTGTGTGTGTGTGTGTGTGTGTGTGTGTGTGTGTGTGTGTGTGTGTGTGTGTGTGACACAGAGAGAGAGAGGGCTGGGAGACAGAGAGATAGACAGTCAGAGAGAGAGACAGACGGAGAGAGAGGCAGAGAGAGGAGCTCTAGACCAGTGACCCAGCATTTGTGCAATGCTTCCTAAGGACCCATCTCTCTGAGTCTCTCTGAGCCCATGTACAAAGCTTCTCCCAGTCTGGAGACAATGCATGTCCTTGATGAAGGCTGAGCTCTCAGAGGGGACAACAGGAGGGTCATGACTCCTCCCTCCTTTATGCCTAAGAAACATACATCCACAAAGAAAAGGAGAAAAAATCTTATATGGTCTTGGGTAAGGTGGGCCCATATAGGTTATGTGTATAAGTGATTTTTTAATGCCATCTTTTTCTATTATTATTACTTTGCCTTTGTGCCTCTTAAGCAAAGAACCTCAATGGTTTGAATCTGTCTTCCACTGAATCCCCCAGCTTGTGCTTGTAATGTGTTTCTGTGTGTTGATTCCTCCCCATTTCCTCTGACAGCTGCTCAGAAGCGGGCCACCCCAGTTCTATGTTTCACAAGTAGCCAGAGTGGTATTTTAGAAAAATTCCTCAAAGATTAGCAGCTTGCCCCCCTTTTTATGATAGTGCAATTCCATTGTCTCATCGTATATTGTGATTGTATACAGCTGGAGGCTTGATGAACAAAGGGTTTCCTAAGCTTTGGAGCTTTTCTCACACCAGCCTCCACATTCCACTAAGCCACATAAGCCTTCCTCACATCGCTGTATTCTCCACAGTCATTGTTTCGTACAGTAGAGGCATATTCTGTTGCATTCATGTGCCATAATTTGTTTAGCCATTTCCTAGTTCATAGTTCCCTACTTTGTTTCTAGTTACCAAAGTATTTTTTAAGGACCATGCTAGGCCCAGATTTCCAGGCTCTCAACTAACCTAATTTAGAACACGTTCATTGTCCTGGATGCCCAAAGATGCCACCATAGGATCCTGAGTTTAAAATCAGGGGGGTAAGAGGTGGCATGGTGTAATGAGGAGAGTTGACCTTGGTGTCAATGTCCTGCCAATCACATCCAACAGTATAAATTACAGCGCAGTGTGGTAAAGAGAATTTCCTCACTGAGAATTCCCTAAATCAATGAAATCACAGATCCGGTCAAAAAATTAAAATTAAACTGGTGGGGGGGATGGGAATTAGGGGTGGGGAATGATTTAAAAACATAAAATTAAAACAAGAGATCAGACAGGGAATATTTAGGTTGTAAGGTAGGCAAGGAGGTAGACAGGTAGATGGAGCATTTATTAAATGCTTCCAGGGGGTGTATGAGGTGTTCAAGGAGTTCTAGCATCTCTGGTGTGATGACTTGCCAAGTCTTTTCAGGGCTGCTCATTTACCTTCAGTGTCTGTCTGGTATTTGACTTTCTTCTATGGCACCAAGAAGATATAGCATGTGCAGGGGCCACACCCTGGTACCATCTGGACAAATGAGCTAAACCAGGTTGAGAAGAACTAATGGTCTTCAAAACTATTGGTGCCTTAGAGGGGCATCTACCCCATGCATGTGAAACTTCCCGTGGCAAAATGGGCAGATGAGAACAATCTATTCCAACAGCCATGAAGGCAGCTGAAGCAGGCACTGTGGAACGCTTAGAGCTTGGTCAGACATTGAAGATGCCAAGGTCATCCACTTTATCCTGGACCATTACCAGTTGTTTGACTTTTGTCCTGCCACTGGACGTCAATGTCTCTGGAAGAGAGAGTAAGGCTGAGGACTTCATGCAATTCTGGCTCACTTAAATCCAATTCACACACAAGTCAAGACATCACCCTAGGATGTCATTGGTCCTCTTCAAAAACAAAGGACAGACAACAATTTTGTTCTAGGCATTGTGCTGAGTCTTAGTGATACAAATAGACAGTCCCTTGGGAATTTGTGTTCTAATGGGAGAAAACACAAATAAGGGAGAAGGAAAAGGTGGTAGAGGTGGTAAGAGCAAGACAGTGACTGTGGAGGAGGAGAAGTCTGGAGAGTAAATACAGGCATGAATGAGGTAAAACATGTCTGGGGTCTTTCCAAAAATGGTTGGCCCCACAGGGAGGATCTCAGAACAGTTATGCAGAAAATTCAATCTAGGTGAATAGTGAATAGAGCACTGGCCCTGGAGTCAGGAGGACCTGAGTTCAGATCTGGCCTCAGACACTTAACACAAAACAAGCCATGTGACTTTGGGCAAGTCACTTGACCCCCATTGCCCTACCTTCCCCCCTCCAAAAAACAAACAAAAAAAATTAAAAAAAAAAAAGAAAATTCAATCTAAACAATTCTTCTCTTTCCCCACCATATACTTTCACACTTCAAATTCTAGGAATCCAGCTAGGACTCCATGGAGGTCAACTCAATTGGTGCCTGGAGATGGCATCTTCTATGACACTGATGTCTGCTGTAGAAGGATTCTGTGGAGTGCTGGACTGTACCATGGACTGGGGTAGTGTTAACACTGGAAAGAAATAAGATGGGTAGTAAAGGGACAGACATTTGTATCAACTAAGACACTTGATTTTTTTTTCAAGTTACAAACTGATTTTTTCTACCAATAGTAAAATTTAGAAATCCATTTCCTAACCTTTTCTTATTTGGTTTTTAAAACTGTTTCCTAAATGTCCCTGCTAGTGACAAGTTTCAGAAAAGGTCAAGAGAAAGGAGGTGCTCTTTTCTCGAGATACCCATCAGTTCATGGCAGAAAGCCTTTTTTCAAATATTATGAGGTTAGTCTATTCTGGCAGTGGAGTATTTTTAAGCCACTCACAAAAAGAGTAGTTTAGGGACTTGGACCAAAAAGGGGTGGGGGTGGGGGAAAGCCTGCTATTTTGGAGGGCAGAACAGCTAGGATGCATGGGCTCTTTGATTACAGCTGAGATTGGCAGTAGAACTGGACAGGTAACCATAATAAATGAGTCTGCCCTCTGGAACAGGGACCTGGCTAGTAATCCTCTCCACTGCTGGTTGCCAGATGTGCTGGGTCCTGTAAAACCAGTGTTTCATGACCTCACCAGCTGATTGCTTGAGAGTATCTAGAACATGTGATTTTGATTATGGCTGTCATTGTGAAATGTCCTAGAAATCTATGGATCTAAGAATGGTCAGCTAGGTTTCTAAAATGAAAGTGAGAACATAGTGTCACACAAAAAGATTTCCATGGGAAACCAGGCAACATTGGCTAATCCCACCAGGACTGAACTCAGCTCTCTCCATGACCTTTGATGGTGAAGTGGCATTTTAAAAACTGGTGCTGACTCATTTGTTTTCTTTCATTTCACAGACTTGTAGTTAGAGCTTTTTTAAAGCACCGTGCAGATTCATGTAACAACAAAAACAATAATAATGTTTATTTAATGCTTACTATTTTCCAAGAACTGTTCTAAGCACTTTATAATTATCTATTTTGATTATTATAACAACTCTGGGAAGTAGGTGTTATTATTATTCCCATTTGACAGATGAGGAAACTGAGGAAGGTAAAGGTTAAGTGACTTGTCACACAGCTAATAAGCATCTGAAGTCAGATTTGAATTCAGGTCTCCCCTGACTCCAGGCCCAACTATCCACTGGGTCAATCTAGTGCTTCTATACGTGAATATGGGTTCCCTGATATTTCTGGTCTTGTCACCTTTCTCCAAGCCTAGAGGCTCATGTTCAAGAGATGAGTCATAGGTTTCAAGCTAGAAGAAATCTTTAAGATCATCTTGCCCATTTTATAGATGAGGAAACTCAGGCTCAGAGAAATGAAGTTATTTGCCCGATTCAGGTCACACACAATAAGGTCAGGATCCGAACCAAGATCTCACTGTTCCATATCCAGTGTTCTCTTCAGCATGCTGTGCTGTCTCCCTTAAGTACTAGAACTGCTTCAAAAGGGAAGATGGAGCCAACCAGAGCACAGAGTCAGAAGAGAACTTCAACACCCCCACCAGATGTCAAACTCAAAACTGAAATTCTGGCCTTTATCTGTATCAGACACTCGACAGTACAAACAATACTGTTCATAAAGTTCTCTGAGAAAAAGATTCCTTCCTTCCTTCCTTCCTTCCTTCCTTCCTTCCTTCCTTCCTTCCTTCCTTCCTTCCTTCCTTCCTCCTTCCTTCCTTCCTTCCTTCCTTCCTTCCTTCCTTCCTTCCTTCCTTCCTTCCTTCCTTCCTTCCTTCCTTCCTTCCTTCCTCTTTCCTTTCTTGGCAATCAGAGTTAAGTGATTTGCCTAGGGGTCACACAACTAGTAAGTATCTGAGGTTCTCCTGACTCTGGCGCTGGTTGCTTTGTCCACTGCCCCACATAGCCACCCTGCTGGCTCTCTTTAATAGCCCATTTCAGACATAGTAACTCCTGCAGTGACACAGTTCTTCCTTATGTTTGACTTTAATCTCTCCTATTCCAATTGAGGGCAGCTAGGTGGAATAGAACATAAAGCAACTGGCCCTGGAGTCAGGAGAACCTGAGTTCAAATCTGGCCTCATACACTTACCAGATGTGTGACTCTGGGTAAGTTACTTAACCCTCTTTGCCTCAGTTTCTTCATCTGTAAAATGAGCTGGAGAAGGAAATGGCAAACCACTTTAGTATCTTTGCCAAGAAAACTCCAAATGGGGTCATGAAGAGTCTTGTTATGATTGAAACTACTGAATAACAAGTTCTAATTTAAACCCATAATCATTGCTCCATCTTTAATGGAGAAGAGTTTGTCATGATCTTTCCAATTATAACATTAAAAACTGGGAGGGGCTTTAAATGATTGTCTAGCCCAACTCCTTCCATTTACATGTGAGGGGAGTAAGCCCCAAAGAAAAGAAATAACTGGTCCAAGATCATGCATGTAGAAAATGAGCCAGGTCCTCTGAATCCAAATCCTTGACTTTTATCTATGTCCCATTCTACTCATACACTTGAGTTTAAGCAGTTGGGATTTATTCTCAGATGCATTCATGGGGTTAAGGGGTCACCCCCCAGAAAGCTTATCCCCTTGTTTTCTCATATTGCATCCAGTCCTTGGTCAAATACAGGAAAGAAAGAAGAAAACAAAAAGGAGGGAAAATGAGAAGTAAGAATAAAGGGTGAACTCATCCAAAGGCAAGAACATTACAAATATACGAACTTTCTGGGCCAATTAGCCCTCTACCAGTTCTCACTTCAGGATGGTTGACCCTGATTTCACCTCCTTCCATGTGTTAATCTAATTTATCTTTGACTACAGTTAATGTTAGAACCACAAATGCTTCCTTGCTCTGATAACATTTCTGTCTTTATTCAAGAAGGCTGTATCTCAGGGTTAAATCCATTATTCTGAACTTTGGAATGAAGTCCAACATACAGTAAATAGCTCTGTTTCCCCCTATTGCCTCTTATTAGGGCGAAAATCCATTCAGAGTAAACTGGAGAGAAGCCCCCAGGGGAACAGAGAAGGGGGAGGGGAATTGGTTCACGGAAAATTTTTATGTAATCCTGGGGGGTGTGGGTGTAACCCAGGAATCCCTTTCTGGAAAAGGCCTGTACATAATTTACTTAACCCCTTTATTCCTATTTCCCTCATTTTCCTCCCTAGTTTTCTATTTTCTCCATTTTTTCCCTTTTCATAGGATCACAGATTTAGAGAAACTTGGATGTTGTCTTATACAGCCTTCTTATTTCACAGTTGAGTAAATTAATAACTCAGAAAAGTTAAGTGACTTGCCCAAGGACACAAAGCTAGTAGAGTATTTAAGGAAGGATTTGAACCTACTGTATTTCACCACAAAATCATCACAGATTTTATGACAAATGTTTGCAAAAAGTGGAGTGTGACCATTATGTGAAGTTTTCAAAAGAATTGTGCCAGTATTCCTTAAAAATCATTCATTACTAAACTGTCTTTGGTGCAAAATTAGGATGCATGGGATACTCGTGAAGATATGTTAAAATTGGGAAGATACAAGTCTTACCATATCATGTGACTTACCCATGGCAGTTTCACCTATCCACCCACTCCCCTAAGGAGAAGCCTAAGGCTCTTCATTGGGTTGACATCCAATACCACTAATACTGCACCGCTCTATATAAACCACAAAAGTAGGCTTTCGGAAATATTCTGACTATGCATGTAGGCTCTCGGAGAGATAGACGTGTATCCATATGTCACTGGTGAATACATTGCTGCTCTGTTTACCTTTTAACTGACGTGAGGAACAGGATTATACCAGGTGATGATTACTCGATGAAAGGTTATAAACCAATTTTTAGAAAAAAAAAAAAAGCAAAAGCAAACAAACCAGAGTGCAACAATTATGCAGTGAAATGCGGTATCTTTTCTGTCTATCTATCCTTTTCAAGCCCAGAACTTTAGCTGCTACACCACTGTCTCTTCCCCTGCCCATTTCTTTTCTATTTTTACCCCCTTTTTTGCTTTCTTTTTTTTTTTTTTTTAAAGCAATTGGGGTTAAGTAACTTGCTCAAGGTTACACGGCCAGTCATTATTTATGTGTGGGTGCTCATTTTCTGAGGTCGGATTTGATCTCAGGTCATCCCAACTCCAAGGCCAGTGCTCTTACTCACTGCACCACCTAGCCACCCCTTTAGGGCAATTGGGGTTAAGTAACTTGCCCAAGGTCACACAGCTAGGTTTTTGTTTGTGTGTGCGTTAAGTGTCTGAGGCCAGATCCGAACTCAGGTCCTTCTGACTCCAGGGCCAACTCTCTACTCACTGCGCCACCTAGCCGCCCCGCCTTTTTTACTTTCAATGACAAACTTTCCTTTGAATTCTTTGGATGAGACAGGAGCTGAGGGCAATTTTCAGACTTTTACAATAATTATAACAATAACAATTGTAACAACAATGAGTCTACCCTCCACTAATATTTGTAGTGCTCGTAACATATCACTTAGCACATAGTAATTATGTGCTGTTATCAATTTATTTATATATAAAATAGAAACTAATATGAATGCTTGTTCCATCAGTAACTAGCATACAGGACTTTAAGGTTTACAGAGAGCCTTACAAGTATCTCATTTATTCTTACAACAACCTTGTGAAGAAGGTGATTATTATTACCACTTAGCAGCTATTCAGTTGTGTCTGACTCTTTGTGACCCCATTTGGGGATTTCTTGGCAAAGATACTGGAGCAGTTTGCCATTTCCTTCTCCAGCTCATTTTACAGATGAGGAAACTGAAGCAAACAGGTGAAGTGACTTGCCCAGGGTCACATAGCTAGTGTCTGAGGCTGGATTTGAACTCACCAAAATGAGTCTTCCTGACTTCAGACCCAGCTCTCTATCCACTTCACCATGTAGTTGCCCTAATCCTACTCTACATAAGAGAAAAGTGAGACAGATAGAGGTTCAGTGACTTGCCCAGGGTCACACAGCTAGTAAGTCTCTATGGCTGAAATTTGAACTCAGGTGCAAGGTTTGAACTCTAGGTCCAGGATTCTCTCTATTTTGTGTGCTAACTACCACAACATTTCTACTGTGTAACCTGGAGCTCCCTGAGTAAGCCTAAGAAAACCCAATCAGAGGGGATTGGGTGGAAGAAGAAATTACTTTGTTCTTATTGAAAACTATAAGAAAATTCTTGTTTGACTACCTATACATTTTCTTTCTCTGTCTCTCTGTCTCTATCTCTGTCTCTCTCTCCCCCATCTCTGTGTCTCTTTGTCTCTGTCTCTATCTCCCTCTACCTCTTTCCCTTTCTCCCAATTTTTCTTTTCTCTCTTTCTTTTGCTTTTTTCTCTCTTTCTCTGTGTATATAAGTATAAATGTATATATAGACACATACACACTTTACCTTTCCCTTTTTCCACAAAAGATGTCCTTACTGAATCATCCCAAGTGCCTAAGTCATTCCCTAGTGATAAACTGGGCTCTTGGAGGAGGCCTACTGACTCTTCCAGGTCACCAAAGAAAGATATAGTGCAAAGGTCAACAAGAAAGGCTGCCCCACAGATTGAACTCAGGTCAAACTGTAGGGCTGAACATCCCATAGCCAAGTTTTCAGTGTCCCCCCTCTACACTGTGGCTTGGCTGTATCCCTAGCCCTGAGCTCAACATTTTGCCCCAGATATGGGGTCAGACAAGCAGCCTGGCCTCAGAGTAGAGCCAGTACCCACACACTAGCATACATGGAGATACTTCCCTTGGCTGATCACCTCCTCTTTGTTCTGAAATCTTCATTATATGGTCCTAAAAGGAGGTGACAGAGCTGTTCAGACTCTGTGCTCACTTCCTTTTTTTTCCTAATCAATTAATTTATTTATTTTTAGTTTTTAACATTCACTTCCATAAGATTTTGAGTTTCAAATTTTCTCCATCTCCCTCCCTTTCCCCTTCCCCAAGATGGCATGCAATTTGATATAGACTCTACTTATGCATTCATATTAAACATTTTCACATTCTGTGCTCACTTCTAAAAGTTATATTTTAGAAAGGACATTGATCCTGGAGAGAGAGAGACAGAGAGAGAATGTGTGTGTGTGTGTGTGTGTGTGTGTGTGTGTGTGTGTGTGTGTGTGTGTGTGTGTTCAGATGTGGTTTGGACTAAATGGCCCTTGTACCCTTCCGCTCTCAAATTCTGTGGTTCTGAGGAGCTATGAACAATATGGTCATGTCCCTGCTATAGCATGGTGTTGGGTATTGCCTCCAAATCGAATCTCAAACTAAAGGACAGGGGACAAGCTGGCTGCCATGATGCCCATCAACCATGTGGACTATTTATGATTTTAGATTTATAAGAGACTTTAGGAGTCCAAGCTGGTAATGGTAACTTTTACTTCACCAGACCCACCTTCCCTTAAATGGCCCGCTCCAAAGCTAGCGATCACAGGATCATAGATTTATGACCAGAAGAGAGAGGGCTTTAGAGGTGATCTCATCCAACCACTCCATTTTACAGATGAAGAAACAGAGGCCCAAAGAGAGTCAACAGCTCGCTCAAAGTCACATGGGCAGTAAATGGAAGGAACAGGATTGGAACCCAGGGCCACAGATTCTGAAGGTAGCTTTTCCATTGCATCACTTTACTTCCCAGGGTGGGGATTAGGGTCAAGGTAAGGGTGACCTTAGCAAGAAAAAAGGCAAAGTAAGACCAAGGATACTGGCCTTCTATTTGAAATCTTAGTGATAATGAAAATACTGCTCCTTCATTGGATCATGCCCTGGTGTCCTGAAAGAGTTAATATGACTCCATACAGTATTAGGTCTGGGCCTGAGGTCATTCACCTTAATGTCACCTGTGCTGAAGACTACATGTGACTCCTTAGAATCTGATCACTAATTCATACTGGAATAATTTACAGATCCCTCTGGGCATCAGGGCAGGGAATAAATACAGTCTCCTGGGCCCTCCTGGCTACCAGAGACAAGCAGGCCTATCTCTGGTGAAAATGTCTTGAGAAGACTCCCTCTTAAGCACACTATAGATGAGGGTCTAACCACATAGGAAGAGTTGTTTAAAGAGGAAAAACTGGTCTTATTGAAAAGCACCAACTCAGAGGTACTATGGGAATGCTTAAAACAGCACAATGCCTAGTACATAGTAAGTGATTAATAAATGCTTAAAAATGCAAATCATTCTTTAGTATGCATTTTCATTTATGTCAAAAAAGCACCGGACTTGGAGTTAAAAGTCAATAGGTTTTAACCCTGATTCTGACACTTGCTACCAGTATAGGAATAATAATAATAAATTATAGATGTTAAATTAGCTATATAGGGTGTCCCTAAAGTCTGGATACATAGGAAATCTCATTAACTATGCATATTTACAAGAAATGAAATGAATGAAATTTTCAGCAACATTTTATTTAATTAGCATAAGTGAGATTCCATAGAAAGACACAGGAGACATAAGAAATCTCATTAATTAATTAATCTAATTAACATGGAAAATAGTCCCCAGTAGCTAATGAAAGCTTTTATTCCATATGAAATTGTCATGGCTAAAATTTATGCTAATTAAATAAAATGTTGTTGAAAATTTCATTCATTTCTTGAAAATATGCATAGTTAATGAAATTTCCTATGTGTTCGGACTTTAGGGACACCCTGTATATGCTATAACACAGCTATATTAGCTACATTAGAACTATTGGCTAATAATATAGCGTTTACTATGTGCCAGCACTGTGCTAAGTGCTGTGATTTCATCAATGTAGGCGCTTGCCAATGAGGAACTTCTCCACTAACACAGATCTGAAGCTTCTCTGCAGTTTATAAGCTTAGCACATTGCCCAGTCACATGGACACTATATGTCAGAAGCAGAAATGGGATCCAGTTCTTTCTAAAAGACTAGGTGGCCTTAGGGGATAGACGCCAGACTTGTTGGAAGGCCTGAGTTTGAATTTTGCCTCAAGTACTGTGTGACCTTGGTCAAGTCACTTAACGTGGACTCGGGTTCCTGACCTGTAAAATGGAGATGATGATAATTCCTTTCAGGGTTGTTGTGAGGATGACATCAAATGAGTTAATCTCTCCATACAGTATTTGACGAGTAAGTGGTCTCATAAATGTCATCCACTATTGTTACTTTTGACTCGGGGCTAGCTCTCTGTCTATAAACATCGCGCTTTCTCTACATATTCTTTTCTGGAAAAAAAAAAAGATTCTGTCAAGCATAAAAGCCAGAGTGATGTTGTAATTTACTCAGTATATGAATTGAAAAATATATGCTGGTTTAGTGATGAGAAGAGACCAAGATATAATATGATATACCAGTAAAAGCCTGTTGAAAAGGGGTTAGAGATATATGAGTTAATGCTGGCAAAAGGTCTTTCAAAAATGTCTTCTTAAAAAAGAGAGAATAAAGTCTAGTACAAAAATATTTTTTAAGATGAAATTGATAATACTCTCCTCTCTACATGGCTGATGATTTAAAATCTGTCTTTAATAAAGGGAAGGAAATAAGAGTAACTGGGGAAGGGGGAGTCATGAAGACCTCACAAGCAGCAAGTGGGGTAACATTTGGGAGATTTTAAATATCAGTAGCGGAGACTGAGATGTATTCCAGACAGACTAACTACTGTGCTGTATTTATATTTACAATTCTCTGAAAAACCAAGTTGTTCTCCATAATCAGGCCCCCTGGAATGCATGTCGGCCTTCCCTACTGATATTCAAATGTTCCAAGGCTTCATTCACTAGCCTCTTCATTAATTTGGGGCCACCCAGATGCCCATGGGATAGAAGAGGGAAAGGGAAGAAATTGGTAGGGATGAGTGAATGTACTGAGGAGAGGTACCACCCTTGGAATTTAGGATGGGCTTTTTTCCCCAAGGAGATTAAAGACCCAATCACTGATCCTCTTGGGAAAATGTTGATTGTTGACATTAAGTATTCACATCTCTTAGTCTTGGTAGAAATAGCCAATAGATATTATTTCTCTTAGTAAGGTGTGCTATTGAGAACCATGTGACATTTTTCCTGTAAGTCAATTTCAGATCGACTAGAAAAAGAGAACAATAGAAATCGAGAGATTCCCAGTGAAGGGATCTCAACAAAGTCAGTCAGAGGGTGACACGGATGGAATGTGTTGAACCATGGTGGGGGGGAGGGAGGAGAAGAGCTTTTGCTCAAATTAAAAACTGATGTGGAAGAGAGAATGAAATAAACTGATGATAATAAATTGAAGTTAGGAAAAACAAGAAGAGAAGAATAATGCAAAGTACAAATAAAGTCAGATTAAAAATAGCAAGAATAAATCTAAGGGGAGGAGGGGGAAGGAAGCTGAAGCAAACATTCAGAGGAGAAAAGAAGGAAACAGTAAAAGACCTGAGGGGTCGATAGACAAAGAATTTCATAGGAGTTTGTGCTGTGATAGGAACCAAAGGAGGAAGATTCTCAGTTTCAGGTGAAGAAGAATCATAGTTTTGAACTCAGTTCACAACATTTTGCTAGTCAAAAGAAATAGAAATATAGGGGAATATAAGGAAATAAAGAGCAAGCAAGCACAAGTAGAGCCTATGGTAGGTTGGCTAAGTATTGAAGAAATTTAGGATAAGAATTATCCTTTTTTCTTTTTTTGTAATTTTGGAGGCAACTAAGAGTTAAGTGACTTGTCCAGGGTCACACAGCTGGTAAGTGTCTGAGGCCAGATTTGAACTCAGGTCCTCCTGACTTGACAGTGCTCTGTCTATTATGTTACCAAACTGTCACAGAACTATCCTTTTCAAAAATAGAAAGTGTGAGAATTATTATTTTTTCTAAACAAAACACATGAAATTTAAAATTTCAGGGTGGAGATGAGAAGATATTTCCCCATTACAGAAGAATCTCTCAAGAGAAGGAATTAAGGGGGCAGGTGTGTGCAAAGTGAATAGAGCACAGGCCCTGGAGTCAGGAGGACTTGAGTTCAAATCTGGCCTCAGACACTTAACACACTTATTAGCTGTGTGACCTTGGGCAAGTCACTTAACTCCATTTGCCTTGCCTTGACCCCTCAAAAAAAAAGAGAAGGAATTAAATTTTTCACTTTCCATTTAAAGATATGAGGCTTTGATGCTAGAAGGTGGGTCATTGAGGGAAGACATGTCAAACCCTTGGGCTAACTAGAGAGCAATGTTCAAGCTGTTAGTTGCATTTCTGCTATGTCCTACTAGCTATTTTTTAAAACTCTTAAAAAATGTTTAGTAATAAAAATCTTAAAATTAAAAATAAAAATCTTAAAATCTTAAACAATTTAGTAACAAAAATCTTAAAATCTTATAAAATTTAGCAATAAAACTTCTTAATTTTTTAGTAATAAAATCTTAAAGTTTAGTAACAAAATCTAAAAATCTTTTTTAAAAAAGTAATAAAATAAAAAATAAATCTAAAAATTTCATAATGAAATCTTAAAAATAAAAATCATATGGGGATGCTATGACATGTCAGTACATTACCAAAAGGATAATAATATGATAATAATAGTTGACATTTTTGTAGCACCTTAAGGTTTGCAAAGCACTTTACAAATATTATCTTATTTTTCTCTTCACAATAGTCATGTGAGATGGGTCTTACTATTTTCCCCATTTTACAGACAAAGAAACTGAGATAGGGAAAGGGCAAGTGACTTGCCCAGAATCATATAGCTAGTAATTATCAGAGGCTAGATATGAATTCAGGTCTTCTTGATTCTAGCTCAGATCTCTTTACCACCTGCTTTCATCACTGGATGTTATGCTTCCTTTTTTTTTTTCTTTTTAGCGTGGGGAAGGCAGGGCGATTGGGGTCAAGTGACTTGCCCAGGGTCACACGGTTAGTAAATGTTCCGTGTCTGAGACTGGATTTGAACTCAGGTCCTCCTGACTCCTGGGCAGGTGGTCTATTCACTGCACCACTTAGCTGCCCCTATTTCCTAACAGGAAGTATAGATTTATTTTTCCTTTTAACCAGTGAACTAGAAAAGAGACCCTCCAAATGACCATCCCACCAAATTAAAGTAAGACAGCACACATTTTAGAACAAAAACTTGGCAATGTTTGCTCATGTTTCTAATATAATTAGAAATCTTCCAAAGAAATTCAGCATCAATCAGTTAGATATTTGTCTCTTAAGCCAAAGGGAATATTGCCTTTTCCACCATCAGTGGCCCACCAGGGCCATATTTTTGCTCCTCTCCCAAACATGGTCCATTTGCATCAAAATCACTCTTGTCTTATTCAGGGCTTTCAATGTTTTGTTTTGTTTGCTGTTGTCTTTTGAAGCAGCATTACAGCATAAGGTACGAATCAAAATGATTTTGTGCTCTGCCTTAATTGGGTTTTAGATGTCTTTGAACTGCAATGCTGTCCTAGGTCTTAGGGCACAAACAGAACACGCCCGTCAGGAAGAGTCCAGTTCCAAGTGACTAGACAGGTGGCAGGGTGGAAATGAACATTCTGTAGAGACAAGGAATTAGGGCCACGAGGTTAACTGCACACAGTACAAGGGGAAGAGACACTTCTGAGGTGCAGGATATTTGTACAGGAGGAAGAAGCTGCCCAGGGAATGGATCCAAAGGCATTGGGCTGTCAACATGGAACATGGGAAGAAGGTTAAGTAGAAGGAAGATGGGGAGGCAGGCCATCCCCAGCCCTAGTGGGCAGGTGGTGTGCTCACAAGGAGCCCAACAGGGCTGTCATAAGCAACAGAGGCTGCTTAATTTTTGCTTTGGTTTTACACAAACTCATGAATGTTAGTGAATAAGGTCAGAAATGTGCGCTCTGCCATGTAGTAATCAGCAGGGATACATAGTAGTTGTTGATTGTAACACATGGTACAGATTTAACTGTTCTAACAGGAAGGGTACTACTCATCATTCTCAGAACAGGGAATTGAATAGGTTAGAATTCCAAGTTGGTGGCTATGACTGGGGACAGAAGGGTACAGTGGGTTGCTGGTCTTAGAATCAACAACCCCCGGGTCCAAAGGTTGGCTATACTGAAAGTCTTCTAGGGCTTCTTCCCTCGAAGTAAAAAGGTCAAATCCTATGACTTCTGCCCATATCAGATGTTAAGTTAAAGACTGAATTTCTTCCACCCCATGGATGACAAAACTGAAGCCGAATGTTAAATGAATGGCCAAGCCGCACTGTTCAACAGTGAGTACCACTGCAGGAAATCCAGGTCCAGGAGCACAGAGGTGGGACCTTTACTCATAGGAGAGAGAGAGAGCTACCAGACACAAAGAGGAAGTCTGACGCTTTCCACTCCACAGCTGTGTCCTTTACTTTAAGGTACAATTACATCATTTTAATTATGGTCATTGTGGACAGACTGGAATGGACCCTATAGTTTGGTTGCCATGGAAATGTGTTAAGGGAGGAGAAAGTTTAATCATTTATGCCACTGAGATTTCAAAAACAAAAACATACTTTAAAGTGCTTTAGTGGAGGACAACCAGGAACCAGAATTCCAAGGTTAAGTTAAAGAATTGCTTGTGAAATCTGCTCATCAGAAATCTCGACTGGAGGTGGAGCCTGAGTGAGCCATCTCTGATTTCTTCCTGTTTTTCCTGGGGAGCTCAGGTGCAAGTTTGGTACTGAAATAAGGGCCTCACAACTCACACCTGAGTCTTCCTAAGCCCAGGGACTACAGAGATAAAAGGCCCTTCTTACTTATTCTCCAATAAATATGATCCCATTACATTCTCCCCTCCTTGATTTTTTTCCCTTCACCCTTTAGAACATCTCTGGGCTTAGTTCTTGCTCAAACTGCTGATGCAGAAAATATAATTTATCTTCAGGTCAACTAACAAAAGTAAATTTTCAAAGGCTTTTATGACTGTGAAAAGAGATGGCAGTTTTAACCCTAAACATGACTTGAATTGCATAAACGTGCCTAGGGCTTTTTAGTTTATCCTGGAGATGGGAAACAGATCTAATATGGACGGTTCTCTGAAACACTAGATCATGAGGGGAAAAAATAATATGGTGTAAGGGCCAGAGAGAACCACGTAAAATGGTCAATTTTAAACTGTGGAAAAGTTCACATTATAATGATTTTTATCCTTATGCATTGGCTGATTTTAAGATGGAATTTTAAAAATTCAATTTTTTCTAATAATATACCTCTTCTCTGAAGGAAATAATTCTTTCCAATGACAATAAGAGGAAATCAGATCTCCTCTATGATATACTAGAGGTGTCCAAAAGAGCCCCGCTCGAGCATGTCCCTCATGACACTTCAGAGTGTGGCCCAAACAAACATTTAACAAAGTAAATAAAACGACAATAAAACATAGATAACATTAATAGGGGTTTTCCTAATCAATATGTGGTCCTTGCTCTCTGGTTCAGTTTGAGTTGGACACTATTTCTCTCAAATCATAGGAGTGATAGTAAAGATACAGATAATGGATGGGATTGGTTCTTATGTCAAGGGCCACCCCCGAGCAGGGGGTTCAGGTATGGGCTGGGGGATCTAGGTGAAGCCATTTTTACTTCAATTACTTCACCTGCCTTCTTCCTCTTGGCTTCTCTTTCTCCACCACTCTCTGCTATTTCGTGTATTTCAATGGGAAGATGTGACATAATAGCATCATTTTTAGACACTAGAGATTATCCAGTCTCATGTTCTTACCTGAGCTGTCTGCTACTCAACCTTGTCTTTTTTTTTTGGAAGGGGGAGGGCAGGGCAATTGGGGTTAAGTGACTTGACCAAGGTTACACAGCTTAGTTTTTGTGTCAAGTGTCTGAGGCCACATTTGAACTCAGGTCCTCATGACTCCAGGGCCAGTGCTCTTATTCACCACACCACCTAACTGCCTCTGCTACTCAACCTTGATCAACCTGAGACTGACCCAAGGGTCAGAAGAGGCTGATGTGCCACTGTAAGTAGACTAGAGGAATTATTGTAGCAACAAATGGAAAGTGTATGGAAATAATAACAGCTGTAGCAGGAGGGTCCCACCCAGTCCTACATCACCTGCTATGAGGAATTCCTTGTTAAATTTAGCTTCTAGGGGCGGCTAGGTGGTGCAGTGAATAGAGCACCGGCCCTGGAGTCAAGAGGACTTGAGTTCAAATCCAGCCTCAGACACTTGACATACTTACTAGCCATGTGACCTTGGGCAAGTCACTTAACCCCAATTGCTCTGCCCTCCCCCCTCCAAAAAAAAACCCAAGGAAAATAAATAAATAAATTCAGCTTCTGCCCTAAAGACTTCATCTCACCTGTAAGGGAAGGAAATGCCTTTTTTTTTGAGAGGCATACTATTTGTTGTTCATTTGCTTTTCAGTTGTGTTCAATCCTGCATGACCCCATTTGGGGGTTTCTTGGCAGAGATACTAGAGTGGTTTGCCATTTCCTTCTCCAACCCATTTTATAGGCGAGGAAATTGAGGCAAACAGGTTTAAGTGACTTGCCCGGGATCACAAAGCTAGTAAGTGTCTGAAGCCAGATTTGAACTCAGGAAGATGAGTTTTCCTGACATTAGGCCCAGCACTCTATTCACTGTGCCACTTAGCAACCTTTCAATCTCTTAAATCCATATTAATACGCTAAGCCTGGGATCCAATAACATAAGGGGGTCCCATCCTGATTGTAACCAAATCAGGTGGTGCTCCCAACTCTCCTTCCAAACTCATAGATGGAAAGGATTTGCTGTCTGTAGTTTAGACCATATGAACAAAACCCTCAGAGAGTTAGGCAATGCATAGACATTTTGAAATACATGTCTGGTAGGCATCTTAAATTCAACAAGTACAAAACAGAACTCATTATCTTTCGTAGAGGCAGTTAGGTGGGACAATGGAAATAGTGTGCCTGGAGTCAGGAAAACCTGAGTTCAAATCCATCTTCAAACAGTTATTAGGCTGTGTGACCCTGGGCAAGTCACTTAACCCTGTTTGCCTCAGTTTCCTCATCTGTAAAATGAACCAGAGAAGGAAATGGCAAACCACTCTAGTATCTTTGCCAAGAAAACCCCAAATGGGGTCATGAATAGACAGACACAATTAAACATAAATAAAATCCTCTATTAGGCATTTGAAGCTTTTCACAGCCTGACTCCTTTCTACCTTTTAAATTTTCTTACACATTCCTCCCCTCCATGAACTCTACAGGCAATTAATCACCCAACAAGTATTTATTAAGCACCTACTGTATACTAGGCACTAGGAATACAAATAGAAAAGACTGAAACAATCCCTCCTCTCAAGGAACTTAAATTCTCATGGAGGAGAGAATCAGTACACGTGTAGGTATACACATATTATCATAACTTAATTCCAAACAAATAGAAAAGAAGTTAAATATAGGTGATCTGGCCATACTGACCTACTTTCTGTTCCTCATACGCCATGTTCCATCTGCCATGTCTTAGCCTGCCATGCCTGGACTGTTCTGATGCCCTAATCTACCTTTTGGAATCCTTGGCTTCTGATAAGACTCAGCTCAGGCATCACCTTCTACATGAAGACTTTCCAAATCCCCCAAAGGGGCTAGTTCTAAGCTCTTAAAGCTACTCTGGAACTCAGAGGTAGGGAAGCTGCGGCCTCACATGTGGCCTTCTTGGTCCTTGGATGTGGCCTGAGTCCAAGTTTTACCAAACAAATCCTTTTATTAAGGGGATTTGTTTTGTGAAGTTTGGATTCAGTCAAAGGGCTGTACTTGAGGACCTAGAGGGCCCTGTGTGACCTTGGGGCTGCAGGTTCATCACTCCTGCTTCTGGGTCAATCTAGTATACATCTATATTTATATACATGTGTTTGTCAACTCCCATTAGATTATAAACCCTTGAGGACAGGGACCAATTTTTGCTTTTTCTTGGTATCACCAATACTTAGTAAGTCCTTGGTATGTGGTAAACACTTAATAAGAACTTTTTTTTTTCTTTTTGGAGGGCAATTGGGGTTAAGTAACTTGCCCAAGGTCACATGGCTAGGTTTTTGTTTGTGTGTGCGTTAAGTGTCTGAGGTGGGATCCGAACTCAGGTCCTTCTGACTCCAGGGCCGAAGCTCTACTCACTGCGCCACTTAGCCGCCCCTAATAAGAACTTGTTGATCAATTAAAGAGTAAAAGGAAGGAATAGGATCCTAAAAACCACAGAGGGTTATGAAATTTATGAGGAATCCCGACCCAGAATGTCATTCCTGGCTCCCAAACTTTCTGTCTCAGCAGAACAATGGAGTTACTCTAGCAATCATCGGCCCTGCATTTTCTAGCCTATCCACAATCTAGCCTGCATTTTCTAGCCTATCCACCCCTGATTTCCCTTGAAACTGCATTTTGCTTCCTATTCAAGTGCCTGGTAGGGGGTGGGGATAAGGAGGGAAGGATGTGGCCACCCCAGCCTCCAGGGGTGATCAAATGCCTCTGACCCTGCCCCATCTCCATCTCTGGGAATATAAAATCATGGGAAAGCAAAGCCTCTGCTCTAGGAGCAGCTAGGAAACTTAATTTAATTCATACTAAAATGTAAATTACTGATATTGATATTTCCTGAAATCAGGCTTTGAGAGAAGAAAGAACAGATACTAAGAGTAAACTAAATGGAAGAAGAAAGGGTTAGACAGGGTACAAAAACTTGCCCGGGCTGCCAAAGACAGAGATCTGCTTCTGGGCATTGCCCTGCTTTCTCTATCCAACTCAAAATTGCTGTATATTAATTTATTTTAAAAAACCATTTGTCATAGAGTCTATCTGACAAAGAGACCACTAAAATATTGTTTCCATGCCCTGGTATTATCTTAAAGAGATAGCCACAGGGTGGCTAGGTGGCACAGTGAATAGAGCACCGGCCCTGGAGTCAGGAGGACCTGAGTTCAAATCCGGCCTCAGACACTTAACACTTACTAGCTATGTGACCTTGGACAAGTCACTTAACCCCAATTTCCCTGCCCTCCCCCCTCCAAAAATTAATAAAGAGATAGCCAGAAAGATGGGAAATAGCACTGATCGGGGTTTATGTACCAGCCCTACTCCTAATTAGTTCTGAGATCCTGGGCACCTACCATGTTCCAGGCACCATGCTAAGCCCTGGGGATATAAAAAAGAGACAAAAGAACCAGATTAAAGTGTAATTTGGAAATACTTAACAAAATAAATAAAAATATAATAAAATATAATATTAATGTTTGGCTTTCTAAGACAATATGTAGCCCACAAGAATTCTTACACACAGTTTAGTGACTCCTGCTTCTTTTTGAGTTTACTTCCAGATAATCTCAAAGACTCCAACCAGCATGGCTCTTAGAAGAGAACATGATACAGTGATCAGTCTAAGAGCCAAAGCAGGACAAGAGATTATTAGGAGAGGTGAACTTAGATTCAGATATTTTAGACTCTTCTGACAAGAAGATGAGGCTCAGCTCCTGGCCTTGTAGAAGGAAACTGTATTGTTGAATGACGTGCCTGGAGGTGGGGTTTCCAGGAATCTTATTGCCTACTATTGGCACCAACAAGGGAATGTACAATATTATAGAAAGAACTGACCTGAACGTTATATGTTGCAGTTCCTGGATTTTACAAGAACAAACAAAGGAAATAGGATGATGGGAAGACGTCATTTATATTTTCTGTAAATATTCAATTAGTGTTGTTCCTGGCTTGATCCCTGTCTAGAAGCCAGTAGAAGCTTCATTTTTTCTCCAAGTGAGATTTTGTAAAATGTGCCCCATCACCAGGTCAGCTGGTCTAGAGAGAAACCCTTTGCCTTATGAGCCTTACAAGTCTGTGTAGTTGGTGGTAGGAGTCACGAGGATCCCTACTTTACATTTGAGGGAACAGCCTCTGAAAGATTGGGGCATGTGCTTATGGTCACAGAGGCAGGACTGGGAAACTGAGCCTAGTTCAAATCATCTATCCTTCACCTCACTGCCTTTCCACTTCAGGGAAAGGTCTATGGATATGGTTACTGGGCCAAAGATTTCAGGGAAACAAGACAGAAATTTCAGTCAGGAAGAAAGGCAGTACTCTTCTGGGTTCTGGATATGCAGCCACACCATGGAGAGATAGCAGGAACAGACAGCTAGCTGGGTGGTACAGTGGGTGAAGTGCTGAATGCAAGGAGTCCTGAGTTCAAATCCAGTTTCAGACACTTACTGGCTGAATGACCCTAGGCAAGTCACTTAACCTTTCTGCCTTACTCTCCTTATATGTAAAGTAAGGATGAAAGTAATAGCACACCGCAGTGTGATAGTGAGGATCAAATGAAATATTTGTATTTTGCAAACCTCAAAGTGCTATGTAAATGCGATCGTTCAGCCATTTGGGCCTGACTCTTCCTGACCCCGTTTGGGGTTCCTTCTTTCTTTCTTTTCTTTTCTTTTCTTTTCTTTTCTTTTCTTTCCTTCCTTCCTTCCTTCCTTCCTTCCTTCCTTCCTTCCTTCCTTCCTTCCTTCCTTCCTTCCTTCTTAGCATTTTCATTTGTTTGGGTTTTTTACTTTTTGGAGGGGGAAAGGCAGGACAATTGGGGTTAAGTGACTTGCCCAAGGTCACACAGTTAGTAAGTGTTAAGGGCCTGAGGCTGGATTTGAATTCAGATCCTCCTGACTCCAGGTGCTCTATTCACACTATCTATCGCACCACCTAGCCGCCCCTTGGGGTTTTCTTAACAAAGATACTGGAGTGGTTTGCCATTTCCTTCTTCAGCTCATTTTACAGATGAAGAAACAGAAATAAATAACATTACAGTGACTTGGCCAGAGTCATACAACTAATAAGTGTCTGAGATCAAATTTGAACTCAGGTCTTCCTGAATCCAGGCCTGGGACTCTATCTACCATGGCAACTAGCTGCCCCATGTAAATGCTAACTACTATTATTACACCGTGAATGGAATTCTGGACCCAATGTCAGAAAGACCTAAAGTCATGTAAGTTCTCTGGGCCTCACTGCTCTCACCTGGAAAAAGAGACAGTTGGAAGAGATGGCTTCTGATCTACATGTGTGGTCCTATGGGTCCTGCCTCATTTACCTACGATGTGTCCCTGGACAAGTCACTTAACAACTGCTTGCCTCAATCTCCTCATCTGTAAAATGGGGATAATTACTGAACCAACCTCACAGTGTCTGTGTGAGAATAAAATGAGAAACTATATGTAAAAGCACTTTGTAGACTTTATTTGCTATATACATTTTAGTTATTATTATTAATTGTTATTAAGAGATGCTGTGGCAAATGGATCTGGCCAAGTTTTTCAGGGCATGACCCATGTGTATAAAGAACAGAGGCACAGTCTGTCCCCAAAACCTTGCCCTCCTCTGGGTAATTATAAGACCACAAATCTAAAACTAGGACACCAGAAGCCACCCAGTCTAACCCCCTCTTTTTACAAAAGAGGAAACTAAGATTCAGGCAGATTGGGACTTCCCCAAAGTCATAGAAGGAGTATCTGAGGCAGAATTTGAACCCAGATTCCCCTCCTCTACAGCTAATACTCTTTTCCCGGTACCAAGAACATGTTAATAATAAGTGCCACAATGCTTCACTAGGCTTTTGCCTAAAAGCAAACCTATTTTGTAAGCTGAGACAGAGGATAATCTAGTTCAAAATTAAAAGTCTCATTTTGAAACAAAGAAAACTATGTCTATCTCCAAAAGTCTATGATCCATAAAATTAGAAAAAGGCCTTCTCCAGCTCATATTACACATGAGGAAACTGAGACAAACAGGGTTAAGTGACTTGCCCAGGGTCACACAACTAGTAAGTGTCTGAGGCCAGATTTGAACTGAGGTCCTCCTGACTCCAGGGTCATTGCTCTGTCCACTGAGAAACCTCACTGCCCCAAAGCATCATATATACATATTAGCTGTTTTCTTTGTAGTGGGGTTGTTACATTAAAAAATATGTATTTATGTATATACACATATACATACAACACACACACATATATACACACATAGACAGATGGATAGATGGATGGATTGATAGATGGAAAGAAAGAAAGAAAGAAAACTTGTGTGTATATATATGTATGTATATATGTATATACACATATATATATATACACATATATATGTATATCATTGGGTTTAACAAAGTCCATGAGATAAAGTATCTCAACTATATTCTCTCTCTAGTTGTAACTTAATGACAATTTCTCAAAAACTTAAATAAAAGTTAGAATTCCATTTCACTGGAAGTTTAATTACCACAATATTTTTTTTTGAGAAATAGAATAGCTTCTCATTATTTTATTGATTGATTGCAAAAAAATAAAGAAATAACTTGCATTGTTCAGAGTTAGGAAAAATAACCTCAACCTGGGCTTGAATTCTTTTCAATCTCGATCCTCTATTTTCAATCAGGGAAACTAAGGCAAATTAGAATCACTTTGTCCAAGTTAAACATTAACTCCCTCCCCTCCCCCCCTGCCCAGGCAATCTTCAGAGAATGCTAAGAACAGAGGATTCCTCATTCCACTATCTACCTCATGTCTGACCTGCAGTTTGAATCTGGACTGAAGCCATCGTCATTCAATCAGGTTTAACATTTACCTGTAGTTTAATAGCTAACCTAAAACCAAACATTGACTGGCTTTTATATGTTTGCATTTTTCTCTTAAATGATGCCACCATTTGTATTGCTGCCTACAGAGAGGACCAGTTTGCTTGTTTGTGAAGTTTCTGCCTCATGGAGCTTTGTACCGGTAAGTGTCAACTGGTATTAAGAGGGGCAACTTGCAATAAATGATGTATAAAGTGTTGAATTTAGAGTCAGGAAGACCTGTTCAAATCCAGCCTCTGACACCAACAGGTTTCTGACTGTAGACAAACCAATCAACCCCCCTATTCCTCAGACAACTCTAAAATTATAAACTAAGGTTAGATTACAATATGACAGAATTCCCCCTATAATATAATAGAATCCCCCAATAATAAAATCCCCCTATAAAATACATATAATAAATATCAAGATTCATTAAGGACATACAGATGGGTTGTTTTGAGGATCCAGTGAAAGAGACTTTGCAAAGTCTTAAAGCATCATTTTTGTTGTTGAGTCACAGAGTCTGACTCTTTGTGAGCCCATATGGGGTTTTCTTGGCAAAGACACTGGACTGGTTTGCCTTTTCTTTCTCATCTTATAGATGAGGAAACTGAGGCAAAAAGGGTTAAGTGACTTGGCCAGGGTCACACAGCTAGTGAGTGTCTGAGGACAGATTTGAACTGAGGTCCTCCTGACTCCAGGGCCAATGCTCTATAGTTGCCCCCAAAGCATCGTATATTTGTTTATTATTATTATTATCATCATCTTGAGGCCACTAAGTGGAGTAGTAGATAGTGAGCTCTGAACTTGGAGTCAGGTAAGACCTGAGTTCAAATCTGGCTTCAGACACTGGGCAAGTCAACTTAACCTGTCTTCCTCAATTTCCTCAACTGTGAAATGGGGATAATAGCAGCACGTGCCTCTCAGGGATGCTGCAAGGATCAGATGAGATAGTATTTGTAAAAATGCTTAGCATACTGCCTGGTACATAGTAGGACATGTATTCCCTTCTTCTCCAACCCCCAATCTCATCCTCATCTTTTCTAGTGGGGTTCAGAGAGAAATAGTCCTGGGTCGAGTTGCCTTCCAATTATTATTCTATTGCATTTCATATTCTATGGACTTGTCATTTAAGGCAAATTGAAGACTGACTCCTATTTTAGTCTTAATCCTGGCTCTGTATCTTCCTAGTTTAGAGAGAGCCCAGGCTGCATTTTCACATTTCCTACAGAAAGGCCCCAGAGAAGGAAGCAGCTCATGAAACATGAGTGACCCTCTGTGTAACAGTCAGCCCAGAGGACATGGCCATTCAAGCCTGATCAAGTTCTCTGCCTTTCTTAGGAGGCTTCTGCCCCTCCCATAGCTCCTTGCTCCTTCCTTATTTCCTCACTGTTTGACTCCTCTGCTTATTTACTCAGTTTCCTTTGATCACTGGGACGCTTCTCTCTGAGACATCCACTTTAGAGGTTTTCTTAGTAACATTAAGAGGCAGGAATAACTAACATTTACATTTAATGCAAGCATTCTGTAAACAAATTCAATTCACCTCTTTGCCACCATATACACCCTTATCCTTTTCTTCTTGTCTGTATCCCCTTCGCCTCCCCTTGTTTCTTTTCTAGTCTTCCAACCTCTCCCACCTTGGGAACATGAGGGGAAAGAAAAAGGAGGGGGATGATGATCCGGGTCTTGGAAAAACTCCCACGTGGCTCTTCAGCCTCCTTTCCTCTTTCCCCCCCTACCAAGAACATGTCAATGATGAGTCTTGTCCCAACCCTGTTTGAAGAGGATTAAGTGTCCCTCACTTAGCAGGCTGAACTGCTGGGCAGCCATGCCCGGAGTCAATCGTTCCTTTGCTGAAGAAATAATTACATTGGAAAAGACAGAGACAAACTATGTTTTCATTCATAAACTCTACTTTGACAAATACATGTATAGCACTCCCTCTGACATCATCTCCCCAACTCACACACACATTGGCAGATTAGTACCAAGGGGGAAATGACTACTCCTCTCTTGGTTCATTTTTCTAGTACTATTTTTTCACAAGCCCCCACTGGTGGGTTCCCCATTATCAATCAACCAGCTGAACTCCATTAGCTTTTAGAAATGAGATTTACTGAGAAGATGTAACAAAAATAGTTGGTTCAAAACACTCCCTAAACTGAGGATTCAGTCTCCCCTTTTGCACAAAGTTCCTGGGAGACAATGGGTTCATATTCAAAGTACAAATGTAGTGAAGCACACATGTAGAGACCATGCCCAGAAAAGAAGTATCTCAAAAAAAAAGAAAAAAGAAAGTCTCTCCTGACTCTTGGCCTGGGAAGTTTTTCCTCTCTGTGGAGCTCTTATATAGTTCTCCTTAGCTGTAGCTTTCTAATGGGCTCCAAATGTGAGTGCCTTTATAGAACAGCTAACTATCCTCTATTCAAGGGCCATAGAACCTGAAGCCATCACTCTCCTTGGGTGATATACATCTGCAGGTGCTTCTCCCTCTTCTGCTACAGTGACTACTCTTACCACCTCTGGGGATTTTTCTGTGGACTCCATTGGCCAGTAGGACTTCTGGTAAAACTTTAGGATCTCCAGAACTCAAGCATTTGCCAGCATACCACCATCTTGGGAGATGTATTTACTTAAGATTAAGAAAGAACAAATACTAAAGAAATGGGGGGGGGGGGCAGCTAGGTGGTGCAGTGAATAGAATACTGATCCTGGAGTCAGGAAGACCTTAGTTCAAATCCAGCCTCAGACATTTGACACACTTACTAGCTGTGTGTGGGAAAGTGCCTTACTTGGGCAAGGCACTTAATCCCAATTGCCTTGCCTTCCCCCTTCCAAAAAAAAATACAAAAAAGAAAAAAAATAGAGGCAGCATGTGCTCATGAGCATGTTGGGGCTGGAGGAGGGGTAAAGAATGTAGCCAGCTGCCTTTTCCCCATACAGCCCCTGAAAACAGTCCTACCTAAATCAAAGGAAGAAGAAAAAAAAAAGAATAAGAGGTAGACTAGTGGTCCCTCTTTTATACACACTCAATTCTGGCTCAGGACCTCCAGAATCATCATCTCTTCTGATTCCTGAGCCAATTAGGATACTTCTGGTCATTAAGTATTACCAAACCCTGAATCATCATGATTAGAAACTGGATTTCAAAGTTCTATTCGTTGGATTTAAACCAACCAGGGAATATCTGTGCATGTATTACGCGATCCCACCAGGAAGGACTAATTCAAGCATGATCCCTCTGATACACAAATTTACATGTATATGAATATAGAGATATACTATAGAAATACATTTTATGCAGATATATCAGATTCATATATACATATATGCACGTATTACTTTTATTTAAACTATGACAATACATGTACCATAAGTAAAGTTTTTTAGCTTGATAAGAAGCTTGGTGGATAGTAGATCACTAGTGGATAGTGTTAGCTAAAGAGTCAGAACTGTGTCTAAATCTCAGCTATGTGACCCTGGGAAAGTTATTTAATCTCTTAGCCTCAGTTTCCTCATCTATATTGTGGGAGAAATAATAGCACCTCCTTCTCAGGGTTGTGAAGATCATATGAGATAATAAGTGTGAAGTGCTTTGAAAACCTTAAAAGCATTATGTAATTATGGAATAATAGCTATTATCATTATTTTCTCCTCAATCTATTAAATATGTCATATTACTAATGTAAAGAAATATTTCCCTTTGTTTTTTTTTTTGTTTGTTTTTTTTGGAGGGGGTAGGCAAGGTAATTGGGGTTGTGACTTGCCCAAGGTCACACAGCTAGTAAGTGTCTGAGTTCAGATTTGAACTCAGGTCCTTCTGACTCCAGGGCTAGTGCTCTATTCACTAGGCCACTTAGCCGTCCCAGGGTTCCATCTCTGAATTTATAAAATAAGGAACTGGACAAGATGACGTTCTTTCCAGCAATAAAATCTCTTACAATTTTCTTATTTTTTAAATAATGTTTACTGTGAAACTAGGTCAGAGAAGGAAAGCTTCCTATACACAGGCTTAGCCCACTCTTTAGAGATGCTTTGCTTCCCATGACAACCTCATTGCCAGATCTTTCTCTCGGGTTAAGTGCTTAACACCTTCTTCAAAGTCTCCTGGGTGGATCCCCAAGCTCACACTGAGGAAGGATCTGAATACAGTAATAGGTCCTTTGAGAAATACCCTGTCTCTTCCACAAGCCTATGTTGCAGACAGTACAAGTATTGTTTTCCCATTTTGCAGATAAAGAAACTAAAGCTCTGATTGGTAGGTTACACAACCAGGAAGTGACAAGGCTAGAAATTCCTAACACAAGTTTAATTCAATAAATGTATATGTGCCAGATCCTGAATGTGATGGCTGTTTCTAGGGCACAGTGAAAGATTTTTATGCATGAGATTTGCAGGAAAAATAGCCACAGAAGATCATAGTGAATTAATATTGTATACTATGCCTAATACTCAGTTTCCTCTGGGTAGCAAAAACTCTATAACTAAGGTCTGGGAACAGATGTTAAGGCCTATCATCTAAGCTTCCCATTTGATCAACTCCTCTCTTCCTTCAAAATCGACCTCAGAAAGGCTGCATAGGATCATAGTAGAGTTAGACAGAATTTGAGAGATCATCCCCATTCTACAGATGAAAAGGCTGAGGATCAGAAGGATTGGGTGGTCTGGCCAACTTTCCCTTAACAGTGAAGTAGCAGAGCAAAGGCTTTAACCAACGTCCTGTGATTCCAAGTAAAGCAGGATTTTTTCCCCCTTCAAGAAGCCCACCTCTAAGCCACCTCTAGACATAGTTCCAATGAAGGAACATGGGGAAAATAAATAGAGGCCTGGACTCGGCATAAGGAAGTTGTTCAGTTGTGTCCAATTCCTCATGACTCCATTTAGGGTTTTCTTGGCAAAGATGCTGAAATGATTTTACAGATGAGGAAACTGAGGCAAACAGGGTTAAATGATTTGACAAGGGTCACCTAGCTAGTAAGGGTCTGAGGCTGGATTTGAACTAAGGAAGATGAGGCTTCCTAACTCCAGGTCTGGTGCTCCACACACACCTGAGTTCAAATCCTACATCAGACATTTGCTAACTACAGTGACCCTGGGCATGTCACTGACCATCTTTAGCCTTACCTTCCTTATATTTTCCATATATAACTATACACACACACACACACAAATAAATATATATTTATATAGTGTCTATATACATAAACACACACATATAAATATATGTAAGTATATTATATGTGTTTATGTTGTGTTTACATAAACACACAAAAATGTTTATATGTGTGTATATGGTGTGTACACACATATATACATATATACACATATATGTAGGGAAAGGGGAAGGGGAAGGGAAAGGGGAAGGCGAAGGCATAGATATAGGGAGAGGGGCAGGTATAAGTGAAAGGGAAAGGCAGAGGGACAGGGACAGGGACAGAGAAAAGGATACATGTGCATGGGCTATTGTTATCCCTTTCTCCTTAAATCTTTCAGGCGACTGTCAGACTGCTTCTGTCAACCTGCCTAGAGGCAGCTAGGTAGATAAAGCTCTGGGTCTAGAATCAGAAAGTCTGGAGTTCAGATCCAGCCTCAGATACTAGTTATGTGATCCTAGGCACATTACTTAAACTTTATTTGCCTTAGTTCCCTCAACTGTGGAATGGGTATAATAGCACCTACCTCCCACTGTTATTGTGAGGCTCCGATGAGAGAATACTTGTCAAGTTCCTGGCATTTATTAGCAGGCACCTAATAAATGCTTGTTTCTTTCCTTCTTGTGCACTTAATCATGAAACGGACACTGTAGCTATCTGTGCATGTCTCTCACCTCCTACTAGATGGTGGGTTAGTTGAGGTCAGGCTCTCTGTTGGTATTTCATCTTTCGGTCCTTGGCACTAAATATGTTGTCTCACACAGAAGGCAACTACGTGTTTCATCAATGTTTGCTGAATTGGGTTAACAACCAGGTAGGTGGGTTTGGAGTGAGGGATAAATAAGGAACACCCATCTTTCCCAAGCATCCATTTCTTAGCAGTGAACTCTGACAGGTCTGTGTCACTTTTTCTTTATTTCTTCCTTTGTTTTTGGTATATAACATTTTTCTTCTAAAGAGATCTGTATGGACAGGGCACACACAATTCTGTACATGGGATAGTTAGTGCTTGTAAATCTGGGAAATTCAGAGGATGCTGAAGGATGTTATATCAGGATTTTCTCCCCTTTATTGATCTGTGATTTTATCAGTGTAAAGAATTCCCAGTGTGGAGATTGTCTCCATAGATACATATCTAGCAATTGATCTGTTATTTATAGTCATATAGAGCTAGCACTGAAACGTTAAATCACTTGCCTATGGTCCCAAAGCTGTTCGGTATCGGAGGAAGGCCTAGAACCTGGGTCTTGGTCTTTTCAGATCTCACACTTGATTTACTTATGTAAATGAAACCCAGCCAGGAGAATTAAAGTCCCACACCCAGCTAACCCTATTTAAACTCATAGATCATAGAATTTAGAATGAGGAGGGTCCTTAGATATCATATAATCCAATTCTTCCATTTTCCAGAGAAGAAAATCTAATCCCAGAGAGTTAAAGTGACTTGCCCAATATTACATAGATTGGTAATAAATTGGGGGCCTGGCATTTGAATCCCAGTTTTCTCTCCAAATCTGGTCCTCTTTCTACAACATCATGCTCCAGCTCCTGTCTCACAGATGGATTTTCAAGATGTTTTTGTTTTTGTCTAGGTATCAATCCCTTAATCAGCAGTTTTCTCCACGTTTGAGATATGCCTCTAAAATAAGGGAAAAGACTGTCATGTATGGATTGGGGGACTGGTCTCCTGACCTGACGTTCTCATTTATTCACAAATAGACAGAGGGAGGGCTAAAAAAGCTGGTCAGCCTGACTGTAAATTAGCTGTTAGAGTTTTACAAGTGAATATGCTCAATTAAAACTTGAGAAGACCCAATATTGCTGATTTCCCTCATAGCTCTTGAGTCAGGTATCTAGGCAGGCACCCTAAATCCCTAAGACAATGACAATCTCTCTCTCTCTCTCTCTCTCTCTCTCTCTCTCTCTCTCTCTCTCTCTCTCATTACCCTAGGGAAGGTTATTGACACTCTCGACTTCTCTTGCTGCCTACAGAGGCAACAAGATTTGGGAAATTAAAATTTTCATCTAGGATCCCATTTACCTCAGCCTATAACCCCTAGAGGTACCAGCTATCAATTTGGCAAGGTACTTCACTGAATCTGTTCCCTGGCATTTGCCCCAATTAACTGTCAGTGACATATATCAGCGTGCCAATTAAAAGACTCTCACAGTACTGCACATTTATCAGCGCTATCTGCACATGACACATTTCTGCAACTCTGTCCAGGAGTCCCAGGCATCTATGGTAGAGGAAGAGAGAAGGGGAAGGGAGAGAGGGAGGGAAGTAATATAAAATAGAGAAATATAAAGGAGTATAGAAAAGGAAGGGCAGAGGAGAGAAAAGAAGGAGGGAAGAAAGAAATAGAAAGGAGAGAGAAGGAAGGAGAAAGGAGAGGGAGGGAGAAAGGAGAGAAAGGAAGGGGGAGAGAGAGAGAGAGCAGAGGAGAGGGGGAGACTAGGAGAAGAAGAGAGGGGGGGACTGGGACAGGGGGACTGGGACAGGGGGAGAGAGTCTTCTAAGATCGTAGATCTTGATCAAGAACATCTTGGCCAGGGGTTCTTAACCATTTTTGTGTGTTTATGGACCCTTTAGATAGTCAGTCTGGTAAAATCCATAGAACTCTTCTCAAAATACTGTTTTTATATGCTTAAAATAAGATGCATAGGCGTACAAAGGAAACCAATTACACTAAAATGTAGTCATCAAGATATTTTAAAAAATTCACAGAACCCAATTAATAACCCCTGATTCAGTCCAGTCTCCCAATTCAATAGACAACCACCTGAGAAATCAAGTGAGAAGCCCAAAGTTATGTAATCAATGAGGAACAGGGCTGAAATTTGAATACAGGTCCTACACTGGCAAATCCAATGCACTTTGCATTGTACAAGTTTATAATATAACACAACATATCTGATTATTGGGTCTGCAATTTATAATAATTTGAATATGCATGGAGGGGTGGGGGAATATATTTCATACAGGGTTTTTCCACCTTCATTGCTAGACTCTTTCCTTATTCCTTCTAATATAGTCAGATGCTACTTTTTTAAAAAAAAATATAGTTGCCATGAAACAATGAAAGTAAAATAATTCCCATGGTACGTAAAAGATATAGGCTTCTGGCAGCAATTAGAAGTGGAACTTTGCTTTTAGGTCTGAATTTAAAAAAAAATTTCCTTGAACTGGAATTTCCTGACAGGTTTTCCCTCTGGCCTTTTTCCTTTGGTTGCTGAATTTAAAGTTGAATTTGTATTTAGTAGTCATGCCCAGGGGTCCTAGGAGGACAGGAACTTTTAAAATAACTCAATGAATCCATCCAGATGGGATATCAGTCTTTTCCTGAGGTGTTTCTCAAGGCCTCCCTAGCTCCTCAGATGAAAGAGGTTTATAACTGTGTCTAAACAGCACCAAACTGGTAATCTGGTAACATCTGGTGAATTTGATCAAAATAACTGTATCATGGAAAATCATTAGAGTGTCTAAGTTCATATAGTAAGTACAGTATATCCAAAGAAAATAATACTTGAGAGTTTACCCCCACCCCATTCCCCATTTCCTATGCTAGCCCCTATTCACCATCTAAGAGAAGACTGTTTTAATTGAATGCCATGAGGTACAGAGCCTGGTGAAAAAGTGTGGAGGTGGAGGGCCCCAGGCCACTAACCCTTGTACAATGGAATCTCATCTATCAGGGTTAGGTTCTAAAGTCAGATAGTCACAATTACTTTTAAATTGCTCATAAGGTATAGTGGATGTGTTTAAACAATTGTAATTAGAAAGGGGCTAGGGTCTGTTTAAAATATATGAGAACAAACAAATTTAAAGGGGTTATTAAAACTATTGAATGTAAATTTTATTTTTTTCACAACTCCCAGCTAAACTATTGATCTGGAAAGAGGCAAGAACCAAGACTTCTACTCAACTAGAAGAAAACAAAAAAAAGATAAAGACTTATGCAGGAAAATTGATGATTAAAAGACAAAAGGCTCTTAAAAAGGCTTCACATAGAAATATGAGCACACCACCAAATAATTTTTTCTCTCTTCCTGATTCACCTGGAGGCAAGAGAAGACTCAGGGAAGTCCAATGAAACAACGGAGGTCTGTTAGCTGACCAGGAATGCTAGTAAGGATAACTGAAGCTCTTTTATTAGTATGAACAGTCTAAGCAGAATGGATAGTAGACCATCAATAGGTGGTGAAGGGAAGGTCTACCTAGAGTCACACTCAAGACAGGAAGATGTTCACATTATAAAAGAAACCAAGACTGAATGAGGAAACCAAATACTTCACATTTATTCTGAGATCACCCCCTCTGCTCCCTACTTCTACAGGTACAAGGATGGATGCCTTCTCAAAGTTCTCCAGAAGCTTGGCTCTCAAAGTGTTCTTGCTGAAATCTCCCTCTTGGATATACAGAAACCCAGAGGGGTCCAATTACTTCAACCAATCTCAAGACTTTCTGATGCCATCCAATGGCTCAAACACTTTACTTTCTCCCAAACTATGCAACCAGGTTGTTTGGTCCTATTTTATGCTCCAGGTAGATTGATTCAGGGGAAGAAAGAGAAAGGAGGTTCTAGGACTTGTCCACACCCATTTTACACCTTTAACTGATTAATTCTACAAACCAAAGAGACATTTTCATGTAATCTAGGGAGCCTGATATAGAACATCTTGTTAAGAACACTAAGTAGGGTTGGGATGTGGGGCATACCCCTCTTCTACTCTCAAATAGACTAAGGAGGTGAGAATAGGCAAAGAGCACTGGAAGATTCCCTTTTTAAAAGCCTTCTCTACATATCCTGCCAATTGGATATTGACTAACCAGCTCTTGGGTGGGGGTGCTAAAAAATTCAGGGAGAATTAAGTCTAGGGGTATGCAGGAGCAGACTCCTAATGGTGAGAACCCACTGTTAAATTTTCAGTTGAGCATTTACATCTCAGAAATTGGTGAATTATACAGATGAACACTTGATTTATTGCTTTGTTGATCAGATTAAGCTTTAAATGAAGAAGGAAATGTTAATTATGCAGATTTAACTTAAAAGTCTATCATAGTACATTTTAAAAAATTATTTTTGGCATAGCTGGTTGTTACACATTCACCAGCACAATCTGACTATTGATCATCTATACTTTAATGTCGATTTCTTTAAGCATATTAACACTTAACTGGGCTCTGTATTTTCAAACCTAAGGAATTCCAGTGTTGGGCAATGGAGTAGAGGAAGGAGAGAAGGGAAAAGAAGAAAGAGATACGTGATACCTGTCAACATGTGTATCAGAATTGTATTCTTCAATAACTTTTTTCCTTTTGGCTTATCCATTCTGCTGTGCTTCCATCCCTCCCAACTGATTGATTACATCTTATTTCATGAATATAAAAGCAGTATTCTGAGAAGAGGTCTAGAGGCTTTACCAGACTATCTAAAGGGTCTATGACACACACAAAAAGATTACAAACCCTTGGCCTCTCATATAGACTGGGATCATAAGCTAGGTAGCCTAATTGGACTAACCGATAGAGATAATCTAATCCAGAGTCCATCTGGGAAACATTATACTAGAAGGTGCCATAGACAATGAAATAATATAAAAATGTTTATACCAAATTTCTTTAACAAAGGCCTGTATTAGCAAGCACCCTAGTATACCCAGGATGGTCTGCTGGCACAGGTTCTTTGATCTAATTTTCTAAAGGAAAGACAGCTTCAAAGGGATCAACAATCTTATTTTAATTACAGATAAGTAGAAAGAAGTGAGTATCCAAGAAAAAATTCAATAGACAGGGCTCCAACTGTCTAAACAAAATAATACAACCACCCACCACCAGACAGGAAGAGCACCAACATCTGAGTAGTCATTGGCCTCTTAACAAACAACTACCTAGAGTCCAGTCCAGGGAATCAAAAGGTCCTTCTCATGAGCAAGCCCCCAAAGCAAAATGCCAACCTCTCAGAATATAAAACAAAGACTTGATCTCTGATTAGCTCAGAGTCAGAAGGTAAGAAAGCTAAGTGACTCAGCACAGCTGTGAATTATCAGGGTTCAAAGGCAATTAATCCTTCAGATGTTTACAATTTACTTGAGCCTAGGAAATTGAACTCCAAAAAAAAACCACCACCACCAACAAAAAAAATCCCAATTTACTTATGCTTGCAAGGCCTCATTTCTCAAATATATACTGAGTACAGAACTGATTCAAATTTATAAAAATAGGAGCCATTTCCTGGTTGATAAATGGTCAAAGGATACAAGAAAGCAGTTTTTAGAAGAAACCAAAGCTAACTAGCAATAGTCATATGAAAAATACTTTAAATCGCTATTGATTAGAGAAATGCAAATTCAAACAACTCTGAGGTATCACCTTACACCTTTTAGAAAGGACAAATGTTGGAAAGGATGAGGGGGGAATAGGTACACCATTGAACTGCTAGTGGAGTAGTGAATTGGTCCAACCATTTGGGAGAACAATTTGGAGGTATTCCCAAAGGGCTATAAACTGTGCATATCCTTTTGACCCAATAATACCACTACTAAGTCTGTATGCCAAAGAGATCAAAGGAAAAGAAAAAGGACCTATATGTACAAAAATATTTATAGCAACTCTTTTTATGCTGGCAAAGAATTGGAAATTGACAGGGGTGCTCATCAATTGCGAAACTGCTGAACAAATGATGGCATATGGTTGTGATGAAATATTATTGTGCTATAAGAAATGACTGGGGGGCTAGGCATGCAAGACCTAGATGAACTGATGAAACATGAAGTGAGAAGAACTAGGACACAGTGCATACTAAGAGCAATGCTGTAATGATAATAAACCATGAAAGACTTGGCTACTCTCATCAAGACAATGATCCAAGCCAATTCCAAAAGACTCATGATGAAAAAAGTTATCCACCTCCAGAGAGAGAACTAATGCTATCTGAGTGCAAGTTGAAGTATGATTTTCTTACTTTATTTTTCTTGCTTTTAAAAATATGGCTAATATTGAAATGTGATTTGACATGTATAATTGATATCATATTGTTTGCCTTCTCAGTAGATTGGGGAGGGGTGGGACACAATTAGGAACTCAATTTAAAAAGGAAAGGTATGTCAAAAATAAATAAATAAATAAAAATGTTAAAAAAAATAAAGTTAATAAACTCACCATATATACTTCAATATAATTGGTAAAACATTAATATTTATTTTATTCATATTGTATTATTATATTATATATTATATTAAAAACAATATTCTAAGGAGAGGTCCACAGGTTTCATCAGACTTCCACTGGAGTCCACTACAAAAAGGAGGTTAAGAACTCCAACCCCTGAATTTTAACAAATGAGGCAACTGGAAACTAGAAAGGTTAAGTGACTTGTCCTAGGTCATAGGACTTGAACTCAGGTCTTTTGGCTCCAAATCCATTCCTCTTTCCACTACACCAGGCTGTCTTGTTCTTTACAAATTTACAGACATCCAAATTAGCTAAAATAATAATTGTGGATAAAGTGACTACATAATTACTAAAAATTGACTATGGTCAATTATCTTATCTTGAAACAGGAGAAAGGAAAACGCTCAAGAGCCATAGGATTTAATACCTCTATTTTTTTTTTCAGTGTAAGTACTCTTATTGCAAATTGCCATTCCTCTACACATAATCCATTTCATGAATTGTTGTGGTTAAAAAAAGACAAGAATCATTCATTCCCTATTGGCTGCCATTCTGATAATTAGCCTTTCTTCTCTTAGCAAAAGTGGTCTTCTGGTGATATGAATAATTTGTTCCTACTTCTTGAAATCTCTGTAGTCTAGTAGAACATTCCAGAACAGATGGTCTTACAAGCATAACTTTTGGGATCATCAAAGGTGCTACAGCCATGAGTTTACCATACTCCATACTACCATGAGCAGAAGTTCCATAGTATGAAGAGTTGGCAATTATGTGGTTAATCTCAAGCTCCAAAATGAGGTGTGGGGATGAAGGCAAGAGTGGTCAAGTGTACTTCTCCTAGAACAGAGCAATCTCTCTTCTTCAGCTCTGATGCTTGACTTTTTAAGGAGAGCAAGAGAAGAGCATCCCAGAAGATTTATATGAAATGACGCAATGTCATCTGAGCAGAACTAGGAGGATCATTTACTAAGTAACAGTAATATTGAAAAGATAATCAATTGTGAAAGACATAATAACTCTGATCAACACAATGACCCATCACGATTCCAAAGGACTCATGACAAAAATACTCTCAACCTCCAGTCCAACCAATGAGGGACTCAGAGTGCAGATTGAATTTCATTTTTTTCTCTTTTTTTTTTTGGAACATGGCTGATGCAGAAATTTGTTTTGCATAACCCTGTATTTGTAATAGGTTTTATATTTCTTGCCTTCTCAATGGGTGGGAGGGTAGAGGAAAGGGAGAGAATTTGGAAATGAAAATATGATGAAATTGAATTATAAGAAAATAAATAACATTAAAAATTAAGTATAAAAATAAATTGAAAGAAGAGGTGGAGGAAGAAGAAAGAGGAAGATGAGGAAGAGGAGAAGGATGGGAGATTCTAAGTAGCAGTCTGAAGACTCTAGTGTCCACATCTGCTCTGGCTTTTCATGAGTAGTAGCAGCAACACCAGCAAACATTTTGCAAGCTCAGAGTATCCTCCAGGACATAGCAAAAACTGTGAGTTTCCATGATTCAGTAACTATTACCTGGGACTTTCTCATGTTCAATTCAAAGAGGTAGGGAGAAGAGGAAAATAGTTCAGCCTCTAGTGTCCTTTGTCCCATCACTTGCTGGCTACCCATCCATCAGTATCAGACAGGCAAGCAACAGTTTAACAACCAGTTAAAATCTATATCAGCTATCTTGATACCAATGAAAAATTCCACCAGCCAGTGGCATTGGTGAAAGGCAGAGGAAGTGGCTTCCTCTCCTACTTTTTGTTTTGTTTTTATTTTTTTAAACATGCTTTATTAACTTCTGTTTTACATCATTCATTTCTGCCAGATTTTGAGTTACAATCATTTTCCCCCCATTATTCCCCTACCCAACCTCCCAGAATAGCAGTCCCACAAGATATCGCTTCCTCCAATCTGCTCTCTCCCATACCTTCTCCCACACCCCCATCGACTTTTCCATTAGAGGAAGGTGAATCTTTGTGTCCCAATGCCTGCACATCTTATCTCCCAATTACAAGCAAAAGAGTATTAATAATAGTATTTATATATATTTGAAACATTTAATCTTAAGACCTTGAATTTCAGATCCATTTCCTTCCTCCCTTGTCACCCATTCACTCTGGGGAGATAAGTAATTCAGTATATGTTGTACATGTCTAGCTATGCAAAACATTATCACAGTAGATATATTGTACAAGGCTGCTTATAATTCCCTCCCACTCATCCCACCCCCACCTGGTCCATTCCCTACATGATCCTGTCCCTCTTCTATAGTGGGTACTTCCAACCTCCCCTCCCCCCAAGGATGCCCTCCCATCCATCATCCCTCCTCTCATCCCCCTTCCCCTATTCTGCTGCAGGTTGAGATATCCCATTTAGTATGTATGTCATTCTCTCCCTGAACCAAATTCAATGAGAATGTGGTTTTGCCTTTTTGCCTTCCTATTCTCCCCCTCCCTTGCAACCACTTCCCCTTGCTTCTTCTACATGAGATAGTTTACCCTACCCTGTCTCTCCCCATCTCCTTTTGCCACTTTCCTCTCTCACCTCATAATTTCATCCTTTGAGTATTCTCCCTTCCCAACAGATTCAACCTATGCCCTCTATCCATATATAACTGTAAGCATATACTCACACATTCACATATGTATTCATATGACCACACACCCTTCTTCCATTATTTTCATAGTGAGAAAGATATCATCAGTCACAGTTACTGCTTTTCCATATAGGAATATAAATAGTTCAACTTTGATAAGTTCCTTTTGATTTCTTTTCCCTGATTACCTTCTCAGGTATCTCTTGCTTCTTGTGTCTGGATGTCAAATTTTCTATTCAACTCTGGTTTTTTCCTCAACAATGCTTGAAAGTCCTCTATTCCACTGAATGACCATATTTTCCCTGAAACAAAATACTCAGTTTTGCTGGGTAGGTGACCCTTGGGTTCATTCCCAGTTCTTTTGCCCTCTGGAATATCATATTCCATGCCCTTCGATCCCTCAGTGTAGAAGCTGCCAGGTCCTGGCTATTCTGATTGTGTTTCCACAATATTGAAATTGTTTCTTCCTGGCTGCTTGTAGTATTTTCTCCTTGATCTGGGGATTCTAGAACCTGGCTATAATATTCCTGGGAGTTTTCTTTTTGGGATCTTTTTCAGGAGGTGATCTGTGGATTCTTTTAACCTCTATTTTGCCCTCTGGATCTAAAACATCAGGGCAATTTTCCTTGAGAACTTCTTGAAGGGTGATTTCTAGGTTCTTTCTTTGATCATGGCTTTCAGGTAGTCCAATAATTTTTAAGTTGTCTCTCCTGGATCTATTTTCCAGGTCAGTGGTTTTTCCCATGAGATATTTCACATTGCCTTCTAATCTTTCATTTGTTTGGATCTGCTTAACAGCATCTTGATTTCTCATCAAGTCATTAGCTTCCATTTGCTCCAGTCTAACTCTGAAGCAATGAATCTCCTCAGTGAACTTTTGAGATTCTTTTTCCATCTGGCAAATTCGACTTTTTAAGGCATTCTTCTCCTCATTGCCCTTTTGGGCCTCCTTTGCCATTTGAGTTAGTCTATTTTTTAAGGTGTTCTTTTCCTCAGTCAGGCTGTTGACCCTCATTTCATACTTTTCCTGCATCCTTCTCATTTCTCTTTCCAATTTTTCCTCCACTTCTCTTATTTGATTTTTTTTTTTAAAGCAATTGGGGTTAAGTAACTTGCTCAAGGTTACACGGCTAGTCATTTTGATTTATGCATGGGTGCTCATTTTCTGAGGCCAGATCTGATCTCGGGTCATCCAAACTCCAAGGCCGGCGCTCTTACTCACTGCGCCACCTAGCCGCCCCTTTAGGGCAATTGGGGTTAAGTAACTTGCCCAAGGTTACACGGCTAGGTTTTTGTTTGTGCGGATTAGGTGTCGGAGACCGGCTCCAAACTCAGGTCCTTCTGATTCCAGGGCCGGCGCTCTATTCTCTGCGCCACCTAGCCGCCCCTCTCTTATTTGATTTTTAAAGTCCTTCTTAAGGTCTTCTATGGCCTGCAACCCACTCATGTTTTCCCCTGGGGCTTTTGGAGCAGGACTTCTGACCTCACAGTCCTTTTCTCGCTCTGTGCCCCCAAAATGGGAGTCTAGGGTTTCAGTTTTCTGTTTCCTTTGCCTTGACATGTTGCCACTTAATTACTTGACTTTTGGGCTTGTTGCCACACTATGGCTTTAAGGCCAGATAGAGGAATTTTCGTCCCGAATGTGTGGGGGGCAACTTCTGTTTCTGGCAAGCTGTAAACCCACCCACGACTTCCACCCTAGATCACAATCCAGATCCAGGGAGGTTAAAGCAAGAGCGATTACCCCCCCAAGACTGATCGCTGGATCTCCCTACAATTCGCAGGCCAGGAGCTGGAGCTGCCTCTGAAAACTACAAAATGGTGTGTCTCCTCAGTGGCTTCTAGCCCCCAGAGGAGGGAGCCGACGCATTCCCCAAATACTGGTCCCAAAGTCCATAGGACACTAACCTCTTACTTTGTCCTAGGCATGTCTATGTTGATAATTCTGGAGTCACCACAGCTGCTGGTGTTCTGGGGTTCCTCCAGCCGGCGGTTGGCCCTGCTGCCCTGGGGCTAAAACCTTGGGCGCTTGGCTCGGCTCCCCACGCTCTGCGCACTGCATGCTGCCAGCTCCCAGAGTGCTGCGCTGGTCCTTCCTGCAGGGCTGCTGGGCTGTCCTCAGCGGGAGGTTAGCTTCTCCGTGTTGTTCTGTGGGTGCTGGGGCTCCAGAAGTTGTTCAGAGTTCCCTTTTACATAGTTTGGGGGGAATTTGGGGGCAGAGTGGCTTGGATGAGCTGTTTCTACTCCGCCATCTTGGCTCCGCCCTCCCTCTTACTTTTTAAAAAATGTGCCCAATTAATACGAATTCCCCTAAAAGAACTCTGTTTAATAGCCAATAGCCATCTGGAGTGTTTGCTAAAGGGACCCAATTCTCATCTAAATCTAAGAATAAACTTAATTTTGAAGAGGAAATGTAGGAAGAAAATGAAAAAGGGGAATTTCCTCCAGGGTTGTTCCCTGGCATTATTCTCCTAAGAAACAGTCTAGGTACTAACACTTGGTTTTCTTCATCATCAACAGTATCGATATCATCAGCATCATCAAAAAGCACCCACTAAGGATTCTGTTGCTTATGGTACTTTCAGAGGTGCTGTTAGGGAATGGTTATCTGCCCTATGTGAGTTTCCAAACTAACAGAAACTGTACTATCATAGCTAAGCTATTAAAAACAGAGAACTGAAAAAGTTCTATATCATTAATAATAAATTATTGTCAATTAATAAGTTAAGAGAAACAAGAGCCTGGTGTTGAGTGGAACTTCCCATAATCAGTAGGAAAGACATCAGTAAGTAGGAAAATACATATAGATTATGGGAAAGGGAACCATCATTTCATAAGCACCTACTATGTGTTGGGCACTATGTTACACACTTTACAAATTTCTCATTTTACCTTCACAACAACCCTCAGAGGAGAGTACTATTCTTTTTTTTTTTTTTTTTGCTTTTCGGAGGGCAATTGGGGTTAAGTAACTTGCCCAAGGTCACACGGCTAGGTTTTCATTTGTGTGTGCACATTAAGTGTCTGAGGCTGGAACTGACCTCAGGTCCTTCTGACTCCAGGGCCAGCGTTCTACTCACTGCGCCACCTATCCGCCCCGAGAGTACTATTCTTATAGTACTGATTTGCACACAGTTACACAACTAGTATGTATCTGAGGTCAGATCTGAACTTAGGTCTTCCTGATCCCAGGCCCAGCAGCCTCTTCATTGTGCCACCTATCCGGTAACTTTCCTTTCAGGGAGGAAGTTAACAGGTCACAGTCAAGTACAAAAGAAAGACTGAAATATTCAGGAGTTCCTGTAGGACTCAATAACCTGTTTATTCTTGTGCTTAAATCTTTCTCCCCAAAATGGAAATAATATGTTAGTGTTGGGTGGGCAGAGCCTCAGCGGCTTATAAATAAGTTGGAATGTGTTAGTTGACTACTAAGAAAAGAGTTATACCCCAGGGGAGAAATGCTGGGCCAGCATCAGAAGATCCAGCATAGGGCCTTGCACACAGTAGGTGCTCAGTAAATATTTGCTAAAGAAATGAATAAGATATCTATGGGATTCACATTAACATGGGGTAGAGAGGGAGAGGAGCCAAACCAAATCCCCAGACCCGGGGGCCTTTCCAAATTACAGGGAATTTACTGATCTATCCCACTCAAGTGTTGCTATTCTATCCTTTCTTACTCTAGGCATGGATTTCAGGCTCTCTACCTAGATTGGCTTGGAGAAAGCTTAGCTCAGTGAGAACTGAAAGTTTTCCACTGGGTTCAGAACATTTCCTCTGTTATCTGATCTTCTCCTACCTTCCTGGTATTGCCACAAACCAGTTTGAGCTGCCTCTTGTTGCCACACCAAGACAAAGGAACATGGGATTAAATCTGAGACAATGGAGAAACCAGACCCCAATCGAGGGTGAGGTCAGTCTTCAGAGATCCCAAGTTTCCCCCCTGAGGAGGAGGGAAGCATAGAGGGACTCAAGATAGTGGTTGGACAGACCAGAACTGAGAATTCCCCCTAAGTAGGAGCCAGAAACTCAGATTTTCTGAGACCCCAATCTCCTGATTCTGGTGGGAATCTGGACAAGTCACAGAACTTTAGTGTTGCTTCATTTCTATAATCAGGATGACTTCCTTTGCAAATTCCCCAACCCCCTACCCTTTAATCAAAAGTAAGTAATTATAAAGTAAGTGAAGGGAAAGCAGGGCTAAATTATGGCCAAGTAAAAAGCTGAACTTGGTGAGATCAACCCTAGAGGCCAGAGCTTGGGCAGAGAGAAGTAAAAAGATTCTAATAATGGTGGAATTAGTAAGTTTAACTTATAAGGCAGTTGGAATTCAAACAATTTATTAACTCCATTCAGCATTTCCCCTTTTCTCCCAAATATTTCATTTCATGAATCACTTTTCCTTTCTCTAATAAAATTAGAAGATACTTTGGAAGAGGGAAAAGAGGATCATGTTTTATTTTTCTTTTTTATTGATGTTTTTGTTTTTATATCCCATCAGTTTCCAAATCTATCCTTCTCCTTACTTACCCAATAAACAATCCCTTTAAGCAAAAATTTTTAAAGGAGAAAAAAAAAGCAGTTCAGAAAACCAACTAACCTTTTGACCATTTCTGACAATATATGCAATACTCTATACCCATGGTCTCCTACCTTTCCAGGCCTACCTTGGTCATTATAATAACTTCAGTTTTTTTTTATTGATCTTTCTCCTTGCAATGCAATATTCATAAAATATGTAAATTAATAGGGATAAATACAGTATTATGAGAGCGTGGCCAATGGAGTTCCATTCACAGAGTATGCTCTGCCTGTCCCCAAATCCATATGGAAGAGTCTGAGGTGCTTGCTTCTGAAAGAGTGTGATAATATGTGATAGAAAGACCCTACTACCTGATCTGGAGCAGATATTGTGTAACTGGATCCAGTCTGCTAACTATCCAGGAGATGCATTCAAAGGGCAGCCAAAGCAAGGCTGTTTCTTTTTTCTCACCTAGTTGCATTATAGTAGAGAAAGCTACTATGAGCCTCAGGATGGGGAGAAGGCTCAGGCCTCCACTACCTGGGGCTGACATGTGGTTCATGGTTCTGCTTACTTCTCTCTGAATCCATTCATTTAAGTTTTCCCAGGCTCCACATTAATTTTTTCCCCTTATGGCATAATAACATTTCATTGTGTTAATGTACCACAATTTATTTATCCATTTCCTAATCAATGGGCTTCCTTATATTAGGTGAAGGAGTATTGGAAACTGTTACAACTGGAAACATCAGAACTGAGGGAACTGAGATCTATGCCAGATTCTGTGACCAATTGTGAAAAGCAACCTGTTTGATCCAGCATAGATCAAGGCAGCCAAGAGGAAGAAATGCTGATTCATCCATTAGTCTGCATTTGGAAGTGAATTTAGGAAAAGAATGTTTCTAAGTAGCCACAATAAGTTTGAGTTCACTCTCCCCAAGGACTGTGGTGTTAAACTGTCATATGGCGGTAAATATTTGTAACTTCTGTTCTTGCTACATACTTTCAGGAAATACCCCTTGGCAAAAGCTAATTAATATTAATTGGTTAAATAGAACAGGTACTTGGCAGTAAACTTTAGAGAATCAGCTGAAATTGATACTGTTAAGTTAAGGAAAAACACATGGGCAAATTTTTTGTTCTAATCTGAACAATATGATATTCTAACAGTTACTGTCTATGTGATTCTAGGAAAATCATTTAACTTGAGTGTCAGTTTCCTTATCTATAAAATGGGGTCAATAATAATACTTATCCTATCTGCCTCAAGGTTGTTTTGAGGAAAGTTATATAGTTAAATAACTATAAGAATTACTGTAGGGTCCTTGCGCACTGAGGCACTTTCCCTTTTCCCTTCTCAGATCTGGACCCAGACACAAAGGACTGGATTCAGTCCTGAAGGAGACTGGTTTCTAATGATGAGGATTATTTCTTTCTCGTATTTTTTGGATATTTATACCCTCTGCCCCAAGTCATGAAAATGAATAGGACAATTAGCATCATGGGGGAAATTACTTAAAGTTTAGGTTTGGTTCGTGTTTAAATATCACCCAAAAGGAGGAATAAAATGTATAATATAGACACTATAGGATAGCTATTTATTCCTGTACAAAAAAGAAATACTTAGCACACCAAGACCCACAAACATACATTGGCAAATAAAAAGTTAAACATGTAGTTTTACAAATAGCAATTTCATAATGACTATTATGTTCTCCCAGGAGGTTGACTTTTAACAGCAGAACATAAAACAGTCTGAGATACTGTTGGATAGACATTATTACATTTCACCTCATCTCTGCACAGTCTACCTTAGCATCTTTTTCTTCTACCAAGCCAGGCCAGTGCATGAAGATTAGTTAATCTTCCTGCTCATTTTCATCTTCTCCAAAAAGGGTATAGCTACAGAACATTCCTTCAGTCAGACAGTATTGACTCAGGGACCCTTTGTACCCCTCACTCTCAAAAGGTTGTCTTTAAGGCTAGACTCATGCATCTCAGGAACACAGTTCAGTTGCTACCCTTAGGAAGGAAACACAAAATAGAGAAGGCAGTGTCAGGCTTACCCAATCCAAGCCATGTGTTTTAACTGCCCACTCAAAGCTCACCATTTCTGGTGAGGAGCCAGGAAGAGAGGTCCCTCCCCTAGCCCTCGAGGAAGCTCAAGGAAGAACTATTTGCCACACATTGAGTCAAAGGAAGAAAGCAGGCCTGGAGCTGTCTCTGACTTTATAGTGATGCAGCCTCTTACCCCTGCTGTTGGGTGTGGGGGGTGGGGGTAGCAGGGGAGTTAAGCGGAACCAGAGGACCACCCAAGGTTTGCGATGTTAGACCCAAGTACCAAATCCTTTCAGCATTAAGTCACAAATTTCCCCAGAAGTGGCCAGGACACAAGTTTTGTACTCCATAGGATGTACTCTAGTCAGAATAGACTGGGGTTTGTTGTTTACTTTACTCCCCCTTCCCCAGTTCATTCTTAAACTAAAAATGCAATATAAATGTGAGTTGTATTTTTTTTTACATCCATTGCTAGCCTCCAAATTTCCTAAAATTAAAATATGTGAGTAAGCTGTGAAAGCAGAGAGGAAGAAAAAAATGTAGGAAGCTAGAAGATAATGGGGGGGGGGGGGATAAGTATTTTTTAGCATAGTCCTGATTTGAAAAGGAAAAGACTAGCTTAGAATGGTATCAGCAACAGTGTTCTAACTAGAAGCTAGGGAAGGGTTGGGATAGGGAGATTCGTTGTACATGTAAGGTCCTTTCATGAAAACAACATGAGCTTTTCAAAAAAAATATCCATCTTTGTAAGGGGGAAAAAGCCAACGTAATCCACCACTGAACATTGCTAAATGATTCTGAGTTCATTTGTCCAAGTCTACTCTGTATTTGTATTTATAAGCAAGAGTTTTCCATTGAGTCATTGGGAGGTAACAGGGTTTGGGCCTATTATTAAAAATCCAATTTAAAGTCCCATCATTCAGGAGCCAAATGATCTTTTTTATGTAAAAGAGTTTTTTAAGAGAGTCATGCACATTATAATTAAAGGAGGGCTAGAGGATTGTTTGGATTACTGGTGCCATGGCTTCCCAAACTTAAAAAAAAAGGCAAGACAACAACAACACAGAAAACTAAAAAAGAACATCTTGAGTTCGACAAATGATGGTGCTTGAAGAAAGAAGGGAGAGAATGCAAGTGTGCAGGCTCGTGGAAAGCCTTTCTATAGAGGAAAGCTTTTGTGGAGAAAACAGACCTCAGAAGAACAGCTAAGAGATTCAAGTGGGGAGCACTTGAATTTAAATTTTTAAAAATCAATTAATTTGGGGCGGCTAGGTGGTGCAGTGAGTAAAGCGTCGGCCCTAGAGTCAGAAGGACCTGAGTTCGGATCTGACCTCAGACACAAAAAAACGCACACACAAACAAAAAACCTAGCCATGAGACCTTGGGCAAGTTATTTAACCCCAATTGCCCTCCAAAAAAAGCAAAAAAAAAAATCAATTAATTTATTATTAGTTTTCAACATTTGGTTCCACAAGTAAAATTTTGAGAAGAAGAAAAGAAAAGGGAGATCATCCTGCCCCAGCCCTCCCAGCTTTGCTGAAGTGATGGTGTCAGTGTCTAAATGGGTTGTAAGTAAGACTTAACTGGCTGGCCTGCCTCTAGCTATATTCTGATGCTCTTGATCTCTTTCCTCTCTTGCCTATTCTTTTCATTGCTCATTCTCTTTTCACCGACATATCTTGATGTAAAAGGAAGTTGCCCATTGCCCATAAATCTTTGAGGAACTCAAGAAGAGCTCCCTTGTTGAGGATGGGCAATGAGGAGCTCAACTCTAGTACAGATTCTGATTGGATGGGGATTTAGGTCCCATGCCTGGTGAAAAAACTGGGCACAAATTCTCAAAAAAGAGGCAGGGAGGTTCAAGTAAGGTAGACAGAAGGGTATGCTTGAGGGAAATGGAAGGAAGAAAGGTCAGAAAGATGGACATGGAGCCAAGAGGATGTCTTTAGCTTCATCTGAGTGCAGGTGCTAGTCCTAGGTTTCCCCTCCATCATGTCCATCCTAGCCTATCAGACACTGAGGTGATTACACCTTTTCAGGACAGTGAGGCAGTGGCACCTTCTGTTCTGGGAAGCAAAGGCCACAGTCTTTTCTGGCTCAATAACCATTCCCATTCCAAGAACCACCACATGCGTAGGTTTCAGTGCCTTCCATTTCCAGCTCTGAGATGCAATACCTTTGTGGACATTGAGATGCCACTGGTCCATCAGACCTTAAGGTTCCTGTGTTCACTCAGTGGGCAAATCAGAACATTTTGACATTGCCTATCTTGGAACATTTTGCCATTAATACTGTACAAGGGGCTGGGACAAATGGTCCTTTCTTCTGGACAAGGGAGTTGGAAGGAGTCATTTGGGCAAACAAGTGGTGACAGTGTTTACTGGTTGGTTTTGATTCCTTGCCCTTCTACCTTGCATTCTACTTTAAGTAAACGTCCTTTCACATTACTATGTGAAATTACTATTACTTTTCCCATTTAGCTACCCTCCTTTGAACTAGATTCCATCACACTCATGCCCTAGGAAGTGAATTATGTGGAAACTCATCGTCCTGTGAGATTGTATCAGTCTTGGTACTCACATGTCATCAATACCCTCAGTACCTTCTGCCCCTCTAATTGGAGAGCTGAGAGAGAGGAGCAAAGAACTCCTCCCAGGGCCTCCATTTAATGAGGGCTCCCAGGTCAATCACCTCTTCCTTTCCTACCTGGTTATACTCCCACCAGGGACTTCCCTCACCTCACTTCTCAGCTCCTTTTGCATGTTGCTTTCCCTCATTAGATTGTGAGATCCTTGAGGGCAGGGACTATCTTTATCTTTCATATTTGGATCCCTAGCACTTAACATAGTGCCTGGCACCCAGCGGGCACAGTTTATTGGCTACTGACTACTATGATGTCATATGATTGCCTCCTATCAGTCTGAGGGAGATTCACAGGACAGTAAGGGTTCATGAGCAGTGTTTATGGAGAGTCGAACCAAATAGATTCTAGGTCCATGCAGATAGGGCCGGAGTGCCACATGAATTGTCACCCTAGATTTCTTTTTTCTTTTTCATTTTTTCCACTTAAAATATTTATTTTCTCCTTCTTGGGCCCCCATATAAATTTAAAAGAAAAAGAAAATACTCATAACCAATAGGTATAGTCAAGCAAAATACAATCGCAATATCCAAAAGTCCATATCTCATTTTCATCTAGAATCCAACATCTCTCTATCAAGATGTGGGTAACCTAAAGCATCACCAATCCTCTGGAATCACTGTCACCCTAGTTTTTTAAAAGTCATTTGAGCCTTTGTTTTTGAGGTCAGGAGACAGGACAAATAGAGATGACTGTTTAGGTAGTTAAATAAACAAGCATTTATTAAGTGCTTAATATGAACCAGATATTGTGCTAAGAGCTGGTAAACAGTTCTGTTATTGGATAGGAAGGATTTCTCTTACACCAGTCTAACAACTCATTGGATGGACCCTTAACCTGGCTGAGCATCTCCCCACAAAGAAACAAAAACAAAAAGCAATAAACCCTAGAATCCTTACCAAAGGTTTAAACTACTTTCCCATGAGGCCATTGGCCCAGTACAGCACTGCCCTGTTGATCCAGCTAAACAGTTGTTACACTAGGAATATATCACTTTTTCCTATGAGGACTAAATAATGCTTGTCCCTTGGTCCTTTGATTTTAACAGCTGAAGTTCAGGTAATCTGGAAGATTTTCTCAATAAATATAGAAGTTGCAACCCCCCAGGGTGGGGAGAACCCAGGTGACTAATATGGGGACAGAGGCTGCCATCTGAGTGCCTCTGCCCTCCATGACAGAGAGAGCAATGGATGCTTTCCTGTACTTTCTTGGTCTTAGTGATTTATCAGTTGTCTGACCTTGAGCACCCTGAGATTCATTGTCCTCCTCTGTAAAATGAGAGGGTGGACTGAGTGACATAAGGGCCCTTCCAGCTCCCCTGTTCTCTGACCTATGTGCCTTGAGTTGGGTGATGCCTTTGTTTGCCCAGCCTAGACTGTTCTGTTTGAAAGGTGGGTGTGGAGAACAGAGAGTCCATGTACAGCTGTGTTCACAACAAACCAAGCCAAAAGCAGGTGGTTTCCATCATCACCACCTTCCCACAAAGCAAAGGTAGGTCCTTGGCACCCTGCTGTCTGACCCTGGTGGGCTCCCCTAGTCACAATTTCAGACAATCTCCCACCTTTCCCTTTGGAATGTACAAAATAAAATTAATTTCTGGTAGAAATAAGGCCCTAAGCTTCTTGGTTTCTCCACACCACCCAGGAAAAAAGTCAGGAGGGCAAGAATTGTGTCTTTGAGGTAGCCTTAGGGCACAGAGGCCAACAGGGGAGCCTGAAGCCAAATAAAATTCAAAACCCCTGCTCGTTCTTAGATATATGTCCTGCCAACATCCATCCTCCGAATAATGAACTTGGTCATGGATAAAAAAAGCAAGCCATTACTGACCATCGAGTCCCACTGCCAGGTGCTCTATACACCAGGGGAGTTTTTTCACAATCGGCTTCTGTAGCAGTATGCAGGACAGGGAAAGTATAGACATATAATTACAGTTCAGAGGCAGCCTTGGGGCACAGAGAGCAGCTAGACCAGCTTCCAATGCCAATGCCTCACACGGGCTACACTATAGACCACTGGTTCTTAATTTTTTTTGTATCATGGACCCCTTTTGCAGTCTGGTGAAGCCTATGAACCCCTTCTCAGAAGAATGTATTTAAATGTGCTTAAATAAAATAAAATTCACAGATTACAAAGAAAACCAAAAGTGAATAAAGATTGATGTCATTTATTTTTCCACTCAAATTAATCAAAATACTAAAATCTATCCAAGGACACCTTTGGGGGTCTGTGAACCCCGGGGGAGGAACCCCTGTTCTAGTCAAGAGTTTTTAAGGACAACAGACCATTGCCCCGTCTCACCTCCCTTGGAAAGGTGTCAATTTCTCCATAGAGCTGCTAGAAAAATACCCATTAGACCTGGAATTGGTGCAATTCTGAGATTAGAGTGAGACAGGTAATCCACATTTGCCCTAATCCAGACATAGGGGTCCTCAAGGAGGTGTGACACCATTTCTCAGAGGTTCTGCTTGGCACCTCTATTTTACAGTCCTTCGGCCTGCCTTGACTTACATCTGTTTAGGTTTTCCTCTGTTTGTGGTGACCTTTGACTGGAAGCAGACTTTGAAATGTCCATTGAAGAGATTGACTTCCTGCATAGTGTGCTCCATAGGCCCAAGTAGACCAGTTAGCCTTTCTATCCATGTGGGGTCCAGCTGCATGGAAGCATTTGGCCTCAGATGCCTGCCTTGAAATATTCACCAACACATAATCAATTCAAGACCATTTCCTGATTTTTCTCCCACCTTCATGTGGTGAGATTTCCTGCCCTTACAGGACAGAAGGGGGCCTTCAGAGAGGTCTTGCAGTTTTTAATATAATTATTCCAATACTCTGAGGTCTGTGCAGAGGCCATAACTGCAACCTCCTTTCAAACGGAAGAAGAATCTCCCATTTTTCATCTGGGGTTACTAAAGGCCAGAGAGTAGAAGTCATTTTGACATGTAGTTCTCTAAAAAGAACTACGATGCAAGTTTTTAGATTCTGAAATTATATACTAGATATTTCAGCAGGGGAGTTCTGAAAAAATAAATTACCATCCTCAAATAATCACCACTGATATGGGGATGGGGAGGTGGGGAAGAGAACAAGCATTTATATCACACCTACTATGGGCCACACTGTGTTAAGCACTTTTTACAAGTGTTATCTCATTGATCTGACCTCACTAACCACTTATAACCACATATGATATTTTATTCCATATGTATCCTTGTTGGCAGGAAACATTGTGCCAAATATAGTGTGCCCAAATTACTGCGACACATTATATGAGATCCATAAACACTCAAAATAGTTTAACCTGAACATCCACAGGAAAAAAGGCCAGATGGTTGAGGAATGTCTCTTGGCTAATTCAATTCAATCAATTCAACAAATATTAAGTACCTACTATGTGCGAAGTACTGTGCAATAAATAGAAGCCAGGCCTGGATTCAGGAAGACCTGAGTTCAAATCTGACTTCAGACACTTACTAGCTTCAGACCCTCTCTACCTTTAAAGAGAGCTGTATATCCAATCCAATCCAATGAATATTTATTAAGAGCCTACTATATGCCTGGCACTATGCTAAGTGCTAGGGATGTTATTATTGTAGCTGTGAGACCCTGGACAAGTCACTTAACCCTGGTTGCCTCAGTTTCCTCACCTATAAAATGAGCTGGAGAAGGAAATAGCAAACCACTCAAGTTTCTTTACCAAGAAAATCCCAAATGGGGTCACTAAGAGTTGGACGTGACTGAATAACAACAGGTGACTCTATCCCCTTCAATATGTCTTCAAGAGGAAATTACATAGCTATTTGTGATACTGTATGGACTGCTTTCTTTCTTTCTCTCTCTCTCTTTTTCTCTCTCTCTTTCTTCCTTCTTCTTTCTTTCTCTTCCTTCCTTCCTTCCTTCCTTCTTTTCTTTCTTTCTCTCTTTGCTTTTTGGAGGGCAATTGGGATTAAGTCATTTGCCCAAGCTCATACAGATAGTAAGTTTTAAGTGTCTGAGGCCAAATTTGAACTCATGTCCTCCTGACTCCAGGGCCAGTGCTCTATTCACTGCACCACCTAGCCGCCCCTGGATTACTTTTCAATTGGAGATTTGATTATAGAACCCCTGCAGTTCCCTTTCAACCTTGATTTCATGAAAAGAACCTGGAAAAATCAGACCTTTGAACAAATCACAAAGAAAGTTTTATTCACTCATTCAACAAATTTTTTATGGAAACTACTGTGTGCAAGGCATTGTCCTAAGTGCTTGTTGGAGTGTACTGGCCAGAAGACAGCTCACCAAAAAATAGATCCATGTGAAAAGTTTCAAGAAAAGTTGCTCAAGGAAAGTAATCACAAAGAATTCATAATAATATCCCATAGTATACAAAAATAAGAAATTCCACAGATAAACTGAGTGGTGGGAGCTCTGGAAGAACTGAAGTCTGAAAGGGCCAAATAGTATGCCTCAAGAACTGTGAGCTTTCCCAAAAGAAAGGTAGCTAGGTGGCACAGTGGATAGATAGACTACTATGCCCTGAGTCAGAAAGACCTGAGTTCAGATCTGACCTTAGGCACCAGCTGTGTGACAATGGGCAAGTCACTTAATCTCTTACTTCCTCAGTTTCCTCCTTTATGAAATTGGAATCAATCAGTAAACATTTATTAAATACCTACTGTGTGCCAGATAGTGTACTATGTGCTGGAGGTACAAGGGAACTTACATTCATATCTTATTTTAAGGTCTACTAAGTACTTTTCTCATCACAACCTTGTGAGGTAGATAATTCATGTATTAACATCTCCAATTTACTGAAGGATCCAAAGATCACTTTCCCAAGAACATACTGTTCCTTAGTAAAAAAATCAGATCTTGATTCTGGGTCTTCTGACCATAAGATTAGTGAGTATTCCATCATACTATACTATCTCCAACTAAAAAAGCAAAATAAATAAATAAATAAAATTTAGGGGGCAGCTAGGTGGTACAGCTAGGTAGAGCACTGGCCCTAGAGTCAGGAGGACCTGAGTTCAAATTTGACCTCAGACACTTACTAGCTGTGTGACGTTGGGCAAGTCAGTTAACCCCAATTGCCCTCCCCCCTAAAAAAAGGGCAATAAATAAATAACTATACTATCTCCAGCTAGAAAGTTCCATGTAGGTTCCTGAAACCTGGTCTTTATCATAATTTTCTGCTCCTTCTCATATGCTCTGCATAATAGGTACCCTTCCAGCTACTGATTATCTCCAGTTTATTTTATACGTCTTTTGTTTGTACATAGGAATTTTTCTTGCATGTTGTCTCATCTATTGGACTGTGAGCTCCTTGAGGGCAGGGACTATCTTCTGCTTTTCTTTGTATCCTTAATGCTTGCCCATAGTAGGCACTTAATAAATACCCACTGACTGACTGAATCCATGTTTGCTGAACGGATGAAAGGCTTAGACAATAAATGCTACAAGTCCAACATTTACTGCCACTAGTTGTTATGAAATATAATGAAACATTAACATTTTTTTTTTATTTTTGGAGGGCAACTGGGGTTAAGTAACTTGCCCAAGGTCACACGGCTAGGTTTTTGTTTGTGTGTGTTAAGTGTCTGAGGCCGGATCTGAACTCAGGTCCTTCTGACTCCAGGGCCGACGCTCTACTTACTGCGCCACCTAGCCACCCCAAACATTAACATTTTTAATGAGATAGTCACAGGTATAAACCTTTCTTAAAATGGAAGATAAAGGTCCAGGAGAAGGGAAAGTTATATTGGAGAACCTTTAAGAAATGGGTATTCTAGCCCTTTTCTTAATCACAGACACCTGGTAGTTAATGTAGAGCAGGGGAAATGTGTCAGTAGAGGCCAAGTGGAAGATTGGAGGCTATTTCTTTCCATTTTCAGATTTGAGAACATATTACCCTATTACTCCATCCCTTGCTTTCCTCCCACTGACCAACATAATTTTGCTGCGCTGTACCCAGATCAACTTGTTGCCCCCACACACTGTCAGTTGCTACAGAAGACCAAACTAATATAAAATAATGACTTCCTCTATCCATAGGAAGGGCCAGAAGGATGGAATTTTTGGAAGGTTGAAAATCTCTATGCTCCCATTTTCCTTAGACCGACCAGTACATTGTTATATAATCTAACGATTTCCTTCTCTTAAGAATGTGGTGCCACTGTAATACATGGTAACCTCATCTAAGGAGTGAGGTTTCACTGGGATTCAGCACCTGCTACCTTTCACAAGACCCCACTCCATCCTCCCCCCACCTCACTTTTCAGAATATAATAGAATTATTGACTTGCCAAATAAATAATACTTTACAGGTAACCATGATCCAAAACACCATGTACAAATTCTGGTGTATCTATAGTGAAAACTAGGGCAATGGTTTGCCCTTATAAGGTCCTGGATCCCTGAACATCCTTACAATGTACTATTGCCTGCTATTTATTTTTGCATCCTGGGTGAAAAAGTAGAGACTATGGCAACCCCCAAAATGGCTGGAGACAATAATAAAATTGCATAGTATAATTAGCAACCCATTCTCCCAACTTGTAGTCCAAGGTGCCTGTATCCCCAGCAATGAGTTAGTTCTGAAATTAATCTATCCTGTTATATCTCCTCTCCAAATCCCATAAAGGGTTTACTTTAAAATCTATGTGAAGAATACTGGTTAGTGTCCAGGGTTACCCCTGCACCTTCTCCTATGAAAATGCATGGGCCCCAAATGTTTGTCATTTTGTGAGGGGCCATTGTCTATTCCTCAGAGTTGTACTTTCTAAAGTTCTTTTCAACTCTAAAATTCCACATGATCTCATAAAATTTCTAAATAAATGATATCACCACTAGACTTGGGCTTGATGGTGGTAGAGCCTGAGTAGATAGTCTCTAAATATACTCTCATGCGAGAATTCATACGAAGTGCTTTGGGTCATGGTTATGTGTAAAATATTGTTGATTTGAGAATGCACTGATTCTTATTCTCAAAAACAGAAGGGGAGGGGTGGCTAGGTGGCACAGTGAATGGAGCACCAGCCCTGGAGTCAGAAGGACCTGAGTTCAAATGTGGCCTCAGACACTTAATACTTATTAGCCATGTGACCTTGGGCAAGTCACTTAACCCCAATTGCCCTTCCTTCCCCCCTTCCAAAAAAGAAAAAAAATTGCAAAACTAGAAGGGGAATAGGGCAGGGCCAGAGTCATGTCTTATGAAAATAACAACTTCTGAAATACTCATGAAACTTGATCACTTAGGTGAGGTTACCATGGGCTTAGGGTGATATTACATTCCTAAGTGAAGGAAGTAATTAGGCTAATCTAACATTAGCATGATGAAGATAGAGAAATATGGGAAGATGTATATGAATCGATGCCCAGTGAAGTAAACAGAGCCAGAAAACCAATATATATCATGTCTACAACAATGTGACCATTTTCAAAACTCCATTTTCCATCCGCTGAGCACTCCCTTATTTTCATCCCCTTCCCCTCCGACATCCATCCCACTCTAAAGTTATCCAACCTTCCATTGTGATCTCTGGAATGCCTGCTCCATAGATAACAAATTGGTTTTCATCTTACACTTTTTGTTCCTCACTTCCTCCTATCTTTTTGAACTCGTTGGGACCTGGCTCTGTCCTGATGACACAGTTTCAGTACTTGTATTTTCACTCATTCCCCCCAACTCACTGACTGTAGTAGGGGCGTTGGAATACTCCTTGCCCCACCACCGACCCCGCGGCCAGACCCCGCGGCCACTTCCGTGGTCTCCCTCTGCCATCATCATTCAGTAACTTCTCTTTTAAATGTTTATTCCATCCATATTCATCACCCATTCCAGATTTTGGTGGCTATTGTCTAATGATCTCCAAAGGTCTATACACCTCTCCTTCCTTCCCCAATGGGCTCACAGTCTTTTCCTCCTCCCCAACTTCTGCCCTCATACTACGGGACTCAGGCATATATAGTAATATGCCCTCAAACACCTAACCTTCTAATTCTTCAGCTTCTCACTTCCCATGATCTACTCCTCCATCCTGCCACAAGGTCATGACCTTGATCTTACCATAACCCACAAGGGATCTGTATCCATGTTCATAAACCCTGAAATCCCTTTATCTGATCATTACCTATTGTCATGCCACCTCTCCTTCTGCCTTGCAACTCCAAACTCCTTGCAGCTCCTGCTAATTGTCCTCACTGTGTGTGACCCCAACCTCTCCAGTCCTCAAGTTCTTTTCCAGAACATCACACCTGCACTAGCTACTCCTTCCTTCCTTCTTTCCTTCCTTCCTTCCTTCCTTCCTTCCTTCCTTCCTTCCTTCCTTCCTTCCTTCCTTCCTTCCTTCCTTCCTTCCCTTTCTGTCCAGTAGGGGTATCATACCCTTACTTATAGGTGCCCTGCCCAAAGGGAATATAAATTTTGATCTCTGAAACCATTTTCCATAAGGACTAGCCTTAACCCCAAATTACTCTGGCTCTTCTTTGTTGGTCAACAATAGGTCACAGGCCAGACCCTATTTGATCACTGTTTTCACCCTGATTGGCTCAGAGTAAATGTAAATAGCACTTGTTTCTGTTTTGGCCAGAAACCTTGAGGATATTCCCCTCCCAGACTGACTTTTTGTTTGACCAGGTAAAAGGCATTCTATGCCTCATTTCTTATTTAGCCTTAATCACTGAATGGGGGTTGCCTCAGACTGAGACTTGTTAAAGACCTTAGCTTAAAAAGGCCAAGGTCTCCTACTGCATTCTGGGCCATCTCCATTCATCCTAATCTATATCTTGCCTCAGGACCCAGATGGCTCCAGAGCAGAAAGTAAGGCTGGTGACTTTGCACAGCCCTGCCTCATTTAAATCCGATTCACTTTCATGCTATGGCATCACCTCCTCTTCAAGAACAAAAGACAAACAACAGTTGCTCTACTTGGTTTAAATACCACTGAACAAGACTCCCCTAGAACAAGTCTCCCCTCCCCCTATTCTTTCCTTCTTCCTTTTGAGTTTATTCCCCCCTCCCCCATTAGATTGTAAGCTCTTTCAGGGCAGGAACTGCTTTCTTTTTATTAATTGCATCTCCAGCATTTAGCACAGTGCCTGACACATAGTAGGCTCTTTGTTGTTCAGTCATTTTTAGTTGTGTCCAATTCTTCCTCAATCTATTTGGGGTTTTCTTGGCAGAGATACTGGAGTGATTTGTCATTTCCTTCTTCGGCTCATTTTACAGATGAGGAAACTGAGGCAAATAGCATTAAGTGACTTGCCCAGGGTCATAGAACTACAACAATAACAACATCCCCAGCACTTGGCTCATAGTAGGCTCTTAATAAATGTTTGTTAGATCAGATTGGATATATAGCTTTCTTTAAGGTATGCAGAGTACTTTCTCCCTTGGCAACTAGAGTATCTCATCTGGAATCAAGAAAATATGAGTTTAAATCCTGCCTCAAACACATACTAGCTGCACTTACCCTGCACAAGTCACCTAACCTTTCTCAGCCTCAGTTTCTTCATTTGAAGAATGGGGATAGAAATAGCATCTACCTCACAGGGTTGTCTTGAGGACCAAATGATATCGATAAAGCATTTTGCAAACCTTAAAGCCCTATATAAATGCTGTTCTTATTTGATGTTATTCACAATAAAGCTTGGCCCAGGAGCCCAGTAAACCCATCCACATCATTGCCCATGGTCATAATATCTGATGCAGCAATGTTCCCAGTAGTTCTAGCTGTGAAGGAATAACACTTTGAGGCTTTTAGTTTCTCTAGGAATTGGGCCCCATGATCTTTTCTTTCTGGGCCTGGTCATGTCACCATCCTTCCTTAAATTTTCCATTCTAGGTGGCAAAGCTCCTAGGAGATTTTTTTTTTCAAAAATGCAAAGAAAGTTTTAGTGGCTCCTTTTCCCTGTTTATTTGTTACCTGAAGTCTTAATCCTCAGTTTGTGACATTATAATCCTCTCCAGTGGCAACTAATTGTACTGTCCCAAACAAAGGATTAGAACTTTAGTGAGGAATAAGCAGCAGGAATAGAACAGCTTCTAAGTCACAGAGAACCTCTTTCCCTGTAAGTGTCTCTAGGAAGCTTAAAAAACACAAGGGAATAAAAAGAAAAAAAATTGTATTTATTTCTAGATTGCTGTGGCAGCAAGCACACCTAGCATACCCAGGATGGTTGCTAGCACAGGGTCTTAGATCTGCTTTTTCCAAAGGAAAGCAACTCAAAATGGGTTAACAATCTTACTTTAATCAATCAAACATATATCATTTACCTAGTTCAGGGGAAAAAGTCAGCACCCTGAACTTCAGAGAATACAAACAGAAGTTACAACAGAAAATAACACAGTTCAGCAGATAGGGCTTCTAACTGTCTGACCATTACATCCATACCTAGTTAGTTACCAGAGAAGGAAACACCAACATCTGGGTTTTCAAAGCCGGGAGGGCTCAATGACTGCCCAGAGTCTCATCTGGCCAAATCACAAAACTCTTCTCAAAGAGAGCCCCAAAGCAAAACCTCACATCAAGGATTATATAGCCTTCTCCTGGGTCAGAGAATGTCACAACCCTCTTGACCCACTGCCCAATCACAAAGCAACAAGGTGTGGATATTCCTGAAAAACAAGCCTCCTGCCACAAGCTCCATGTGACCACATTCAGCCTATTGGGTGGGGTAGAGTATATTTTCAAATCAGGGAACATTCTCAGAGTCACTTAAGCATATCTAGGGGCCAAGGGGCAGGGAAGATCTTCAAATTTCCATAGCCATTACAATTGCTAACTAATACATGGTAATAGCTAGCTAGCCTCCTGGGGCTTCAAGGTTTGGAGAATGTCATGCATGTTATCATATTTTTTTCCTCTCACAACAACCTTGGGAGGTAGACATTATTATTCCCACTTTACAGATTAAGAAACTGAGGTAGACAGAAGTTAAGTGACTTGCCCAGGATCTTAACAGGTATCTGAGGCTGGATTTTTAACTCAGGTCTTGCTAGACTCTGGATCTAAAGCTCTATTTACTGTTATCACCTAGTTATTCCTAGGTAGTATGGATGAGTCAGTGAAGATGTTCATTATAACTAGCCCAGCCTACTTTCATCAGGCTGCTGCTGCTCTCTGGTCATGCTCCTGGGCAGTTGGAGGCACCATAGCACATGGAGTAGGGGAAAATCTGAGTTCAAGTCCAGTCTCAGATGTTTACTAGCTGTGTGCCCCGGGCAAGTCTTTGACTCTGTTTCCTCAACTGTAAAATAGGGATAATAATAATTCCCACTTCCTAGGGTTGTTGTGAGGTCCAAATGAGATGGGAGTGTTTGACTTTTTCTATTTTTATCCCTAGCTACTAGCAGAGTGCCTGGCCCATATTAAGTATTTAATAAATTTTCATTCATCCATTCTTCCCTCTCTCCTTCCTCTCTTTCTCCCTCTTTTTCTTCCTTCTGTCTTCCTTTCTCACCTTTTCCTTTCTTTCTTCCTTCTTTCCCCCTTTCTCTTTTTCTTTTCTTTCTTCCTTCTCCCTTCTTTCCTCCTTCATTTTCTTTCTTTCTGCCTTCCTCCCTTTCTTTCTCTTCCTTTTCTCCCTCCCTCATTCTCTTTTTCTCCTTTCATTCACTTTCTCTCCTTCTTCCTTCTTTCCTCCCTTCCTCCTTTTCTTTCTTTTCCTTCATTTCTCTCTCTTCTTCTTTCTTCCTTTCTCATGTTTTCTTTTCCTTTCTTCCTTCTCCCTTCTTTCCTCCCTCTTTTCTTTCTTTCTTTCTTTTCCTTCTCTTTCTTCCTGCCTTCCTTCCTCCCTTTCTCTTTCTTTTTCTCTTTCCTTTTTTCCTCCCTCCCTCTTCTTCCTTTCCTTCTTCCTTTCTTTTTCCTCCTACCTTCTTTCCTCCCTCCTTTTCTTTTTCCTTCCTTCCTTCCTTCCTTCCTTCCTTCCTTCCTTCCTTCCTTCCTTCCTTTCATTGTCATTTTAGCTCTTTTTCCTACTGGAAATAACAATAACTGGGTTTGAAGACAGAATCTCAAGTCTGCAACTTATTACCTGTGTGACCTTGGGCAAGTCACTTCTCAGAATATCAGTTTCTTCCCCTTAATTAGCATGTGATAAATGCTTACTGTATGCTAGGGACTGTGCAAAGTGCTAAGGATACAAAAGAAAAGGCAAAAAATAAAAAATCCCAGTCCTCAAAGAGCTCACATTGTTATGGAGGTTATGGAGGTGACCTCATTGGAATGGCAACATCTGTACAGAGTCATGGAATGTCCCTTTGCCTCTCTCAGTCTTCTACCCCTGTGTCTGTGCCTTGTTATTCTGCATAAAGGACTGACAGAGAAAACATAAACCAAACCAAACCAAACCACTGCTCTTGGAGCCAGAAGAAATCTCTTCCTGTCCTGCCTCAGGTGGTTGCTGGCTTCACATGGGGCTCCATACAGTGGCAGAGGTACTGAAGGACAGGGTGAAGAGCTCCCCACTAGGGTTTAAACAGAAGCAGCTGAGGGAGATGCCCCCTTTGGAGAAGCAGGCAATTTGTTTTACTTCTGCTGTATTCAATGAAGGCCAAAGGGGGAGGGGATGTCAAGGGAAGATTTTGTTACATGAGTCTTGCTCTAAAAGCCAATTAAAAATAAATGATCAACCTGAACGAGGACACCTAGTGAATAAATGATAGCTCTTCCAGGCATACCTTGCTGTGGGAGTCACAGCTCTGGACTAGAGCTGAGCTAGAAAGTGGAGCTGATGGGATCTGGCAAAGAGATCTGAAAATGGAGAGCCCTGTGAAATGGTGTGGGGTTCAGAGTGTCCCATCTTTTCTCGGTCATGGTGTGTATGTGGGCAACCAGATGATGCAGTGGATAGAATACACAGCCAGGAGTCAGGAAGACTCATCTTCCTGAGTTCAAATCCAGTCTCAGACACTTATTAGCTGTGTGACCCTGGGCAAGTCACTTAACCCTGTTTGCCTCAGTTTCCTCTATTCCTCCTAATGAGCTGGAGAAGGAAATGGAAAACCACTCCAGTATCTTTGCCAAGAAAACCTCAAATGGGGTCATCAAGAGTTAGCTACTACTGAAAAATGATTGAATGACAACAGTATTGGGGAGAAGACTGGAAGGTCTCACCCACTGGTGGGTCAACATTATGTTAATGTGGGTCAATAAACAAAAGAAAGGCAACTTTGGGTCAAGTACACCAACTACACAATTAGGGCCCAGTTACAAATCAGCCAGTGACAAGATATTGTATGACTCAAATGAAAAGAAGATAGAATTGAAATGCAAGGTTTGAGTTTTGCATTGATGAGTGACCCACAGGAGAAGGTGAACTAACTCTCTTGGGTAAGACTTTCCATCTCTTAAGAGAATTTAATCATAAAGTAGCTTCCCACCCCACCCCCACAGTACAGCCAAACTTTAGTCAATGGCAAAGGGAAAATTAGAACCTTTCAGCAGTCAATTCTAAGGTCAAGATTTGATCTACCCCACTTAAGAGAAATCCAAACTAATTCCATTTTATTTCAAGGGGATCAGGGAAGGTCTCTTGTAGGAAACGGCACCTGGGCCACTCACTATCTTGAAGGAAGCTGTATTTTCTGTGAACTGAAGGTGAGGAGGGAAAGAATTTGAAGAATGGAGGACAGTCTGTACAAAGGTATGGAGGGAGGAGATTGCATGTTATGCATGGGGAATGGCAGATTTGACTGGAAGGTAGGTGAGGGAGCAAGGGTCAGGGAGTAATCTGAGATCAGTCTGGAAAGATGGGCTAGAACCAGATTGTGAAGGACTTTAAATGCCCAGCTATTGGCAGATCAAGTGTTGGAGGTGATGAGGAGAGTCTTACTTTGATAAATTGGATTCCATTTCTAAACAGGTACAAACCCGTCCAAAGTCCACTTCTACCACTTTCCTTAACTGGTTTTCCCTCTCAAAGTGACAAATGGATAAATAGTATAGTTGAGATCCAGAAATCAATCAATTAATCAATCAATCAATCCAATTCTTCTCTCCCCAGACCCTGTATAGACGTCAACACTAGCCTAAGACAAAAGACTCAGAGCTAGCAGGTCATTCAAATCTAATTCTCTTATTTTATATAGGAAGAAACTTGAGGTTAAGGGAGAATCAAGGGTCACACAGAGGTGATAGGTTAAATGAAGCCCCTCATTGTCAGCTCCTCTGACTTTAGGGGCAATGTTCTTTACACAGTACTATGCTGCCAGCATGGGCAGAGATTTATAACATCTGATTTTATAAGGAAAACAGAGCCAACCTGCCAGTACCAGCCCAGGCTTCACCAGGGTCTCTTCTTTGCAGGAATTCTCAAAGGACTAAGTAACAAGGCAAGATTCTTGCTTTCTGGCTATTCTGGGGGCGGGGGGTCACCTGAAACCCCAAGGGATAAAAATACAACTGCCTTTCTCTGACCTTACCTTGGAAATCACTTAATTTATTTCCTTTCCTCCTAACCCATGTGCATGAATCCTTTGTTCAGCTAAAGCAGCAGCCTTGTAAATCCCTAGCCCTCTCCAATGGCAGAAAAATAAACATGGGCTCTGTTTAGGAACTATTTAAGGAGAGAGAGAAAATGTCTACCTGGTTTTATTCATTTGGGGAGTTTATTTTATGAGAGACTGTATATTTGTGGAAATATAAATGAGAATCCCTAGACCTCCCAGTCTCCCTCTGGTGAATTCCAAACTCTAGCTAGCATTCATCCCCTTTGGGTCTGCATGGATCAGAGGACATCACCCGGACCACCTTATCTACATAATAGACATAATTACTACTATCAGCATGAATGACAAAAACACTGTCATTAAAAATGTTGCATAATCTTGGTTGGTTTTTGTCTATGAGAGAATTAAGATAATTTTCTTCCCCTTTAAAAGAATTCAGCTGGGTTGGTTTTCTTTCCCTGCCCGCCCATGTCTTGGCCCAGGCCCACTCCCACACTCATCTCACCCCCTCCCCCACATCCTAGTCCAATCCCATCAGTCTGTCTTCTAACTCTACATACTATTCTTATACCCAAAGTCCCACTCACTTCACCCCAACCACCCTCCATCCCACTGGCCCAGAGCTGACCCTCACTCTAGTATGTCTAAGCTTCTATTTTCCATTCCTTTGTTAATGATTTATCATTGAAGAGGAAGGAAGGAAGAGGAGACGACAGATACAGCTTTTTTCTTCCTAGGAGCTAAATTGCCAATCAATCTCTTTAAGCATGACCCAAGTCCTTTTGTTGTCCTAGAGTTTTGTTGGAAAGAGTAGCACTCCCCATAAGAGGGCCATCAATCCCTGACCCGCTTTGTCACATAGAGGTTTTCGTTGCACTGGTCCAATTGTCATGGATTTGGGCCCGGAAACCTACGTGGAGAAAGCAGCGGGCGAAATCAAGGTTTTTCAAGACTGAGAAGCTGCAGCTTTGAAAGATCAGGGAGTCTGAAGCAGGAAATAGCCAGCATATGTGTTAATAAAATAGCTAAAAGTAATTATAAAATTACCATTTAAAAGCCATAGGGGGAAAGCGGATTTAATAACATTTTCTTTGGACTTCCTCATATCCTCTTGTAAAGCCTTCAAAAATAATTTTTTTTCAGTGAAAGGATATATTTTAATGGGTTCCCCCCCTCAATTCAGAGACTCTAAAGGCATAAGTTTTAATTCTGGGTCTCAAAAAAACTTTCAAAGGGAACTCCTTTATTTTTATTCACTGCAAACGTACAAGTCTTTTAATGAGAGGAGAGCCTTCCTTTTGAGTCCCCTATGTCCGCATCCCCCCCCCCCCCCCAATTTGGGGACTATTCTATTCAGGATTTAAATTTCTGATGCATGAGAACTATACAGTGCCAAAAAACCAAGAGCCCAAAGAGGTATTTGGGAGTGAATTAAAACCCAACAGGATATACTTCACTCCTATCTGATGAATTCGTATCAGAAAGGCAACTAGGATTCAGCAATGGGCCTGGAGTGAGGAGGAGTTGAGTTCAAAACCTGCCTCAGGCACTTTTGAGCAGTGTGACTCTGGACAAGTCACTTAATCTCCTAAGCCTCAGTTTACCCGTGTTAGAATTAGGATAATAATAGCCCCTACCTCCCAGAGTTATGAAAATCAAAGGGTTTTGTAAACCTTGAAGTACTATAGAAAGACTTGCTATTGTTATTATCCCTCATTTATGATGCAAATCAATAATGTTCAGTAACTACAGATCTTTGAAGTTTCTCTACATTGGGCTAAAAGAGAATGCCAGGTTTTCCCACCCCATTATAGATCTGTCTCTAAAACTCTGTCCAGACATTCACAAAATGATGAAATCTCACACTTGGAAAGGGCAGTAAAAGCCAGCTAGTCCAATCTGCATGGGAAGTTCTGCTCTAACATCATCTGCTGAAGCAGCCCTTTCTACCTGGGGCTAGCACCAATTATTAGGAAGCTCTCCCTTATATAGAGCCAAAATCTGTCACTCTATGGCTTTCACCCATTATTTCAAGGTCTGCCTTTTCATCCTGTACAGATCTGATCAAGGCTCTTCCATAAATTTTCCTCCAAAGTTCATCCAAACAGGTTCATCCAATGTGTCACAGGTTTTCCTCTAAGTTAAAACACAAACAAAACATTTTGTGGTTATTGGCACAACATCTGAGCTGTCCTTCTGTTAATCCTACAGCTCACCACCAGGCTAATCTTCCAAAAATATCCCTTTCATCATATCAGTAGCCTTCTCTAAAGCCTTCAATAATAATAGCTGACATTTACACATAACAGTAATAGCTGTACACATTTAATGGTTCTTCAACATGTGTAGGCAGGGGTGTGCTGGAACTAACTTAAACTGGCTCTGGAGAACCCAATTGTTAAATTTTCAATGGGCATTTTCACCTTAGAAATGAGCAAAGGTTACAAATCAAGGACTGGTTTATTATTTTGTTGATTGTCTACTGGAGTGGTTTGCACAACTGTCTAGTATAGCCAAATCAGAATAAAATATAATTGGGAAATGTTTGACAAAATAACTAAAAATGGATTATGTTAATTTGTGGTTTTCTAAGTCTACATGCTGCCATTTTTATTTGAGTTTGATAGCATTAGACTAGACTTTTGAAAGGGATCTAGAAAATGATAGTATTAAATCTTAAACTCAAAAGTATGTTCCACATACATTACTGTTTTCAGAGAGCTGATTGCCACACATTTACCTTGCCTATAAACATACTATATTAAACTTACTCTTTATAATATGTATTAAATACATATTTTATAATACTTTATAATATGCATTAATACAATATGTATTAAACATACATATTAAACATACTCTTGCCTATAGGATAAATTCCAAGCTGCTTAACCTAGACACAAAGCCCTCCGTAGTATTGATCTAAACTATCTTTACTGCCTGATATTTCTTAACAGTAACCCCCCAGCTAAGCTAGTTTAGTTACTTTCTTTTCTATAATCTCTCCTCCACCCAACTGTCAAAACGATACTCCTAAAACACAATTTTTATGTCCCTCCCCTGCCCAAGAAACATCCATGTCTCTCTATGACCTCTACAATCAAATAAAATAAATATGACCTCTAATAAAATAAATATGACCTCTAATAAAATAAATATGACCTCTACAATCAAATAAAACTCTTCGAATATTTGATATTCGAAGACCATCACAACCTTCTTCCCAGGTTTCCTTTTTTTTTTTTTAATTTTTGGTCTTTATTAATTTGTTTGTTTACTTTTAGTTTACAAGATTCAGTTCCACAGTTCCTTGAGTTTCAAATTTTCTACCCCTTCTTCCCCCTCCAATGCCCCTCTGCCCCATGGCAGCATAACAATCAAGTATAGGATCTCCATTACTTTCACATTAGACATTAGTCAGGTTATAAAGAAGGATTGTAATGGATGGAATGAACAATGGGAAAGAGGAAACAAGAAAAAGAAAGAGAGCAGATACTTGCTTCAATCTCCATCTTTATTATTATATATATATTACATATTATATATATACATGTAATGCATTCAATCAAACTCTGTTCTTTCTGGTTCTTTCTCTGAATGTAGACATCTCTCTCCATCATCAGTCTTTTGGAGTTGACTTATAACCCTGCATTGCTGAGAAGAGTCCAGTCTATCAAAGCTGGTCATCACACATACGTTGTGTCTGTAATTGTGTACAGATTTCTCCTGGTTCTGTTCTTCTCACTCAGCATCAGTTTGTACAAGCCTCTCCAGGTAAATATGAACTCCATCTGCTCTTCATTTCTTATAGCACAATAGTATTCCATTACATTCATATACCACAACTTGTTTAGCCATACCCCAATTGATGGGCACCCCCTTAATTTCCAATTCTTTGCCACCACAAAAAGAGCTGCTATTAATATTTTTGTACATTTGGGTCTTCTTCCCACTTCTATGATCTCTTTGGGATACAACCCTAGAAGTGGTATTTCTGGGTCAAAGAGTATGAAATTATTTCTAGCCCTTTGGGCATAATTCCAGATTGTTCTCCAGAATGGTTGGATCAGTTCACAACTCCACCAGCAATGCATTAGTGTTCTAATTTTTCCACATCCTCTCCAGCATTTGTCATTTTCCTGTTTTGTCATCTTAGCCAATTTGACTGGTAAGATGTGGTACCTCAGAGTTGTTTTGATTTGCATTTCTCTAACCAATAGTGATTTAGAGTATTTTTTCATATGCTTATAGATATCTCTAATCTCTTCCTCTGAAAACTGCCTGTTCATATCCTTTGACCATTTATCAATTGGGGAATGACTTGTATTCTTTTTTTTTTTTTTAAAGCAATTGGGGTTAAGTAACTTGCTCAAGGTTACACGGCTAGTCATTATTTATGTGTGGGTGCTCATTTTCTGAGGCTGGATTTGATCTCGGGTCATCCCAACTCTGAGGCCGGCGCTCTTACTCACTGCACCACCTAGCCGCCCCTTTAGGGCAACTGGGGTTAAGTAACTTGCCCAAGGTCACACAGGTAGGTTTTTGTTTGTGTGGGTTAAGTATCTGAGGCTGGATCCGAACTCAGGTCCTTCTGACTCCAGGGCCGGCGCTCTACTCACTGCGCCACCTAGCCACCCCTATGACTTGTATTCTTATAGGTTTGACTCAATTCTCTGTATATTTTAGAAATGAGGCTTTTATCAGAGACATTGGTTGTAAAAATTCTTTCCCAATTTTCTACTTCCCTCTTAATCTTGGTTACATTGGCTTTACTTGTACAGAAGCTTTTCAATTTAATGTAATCAAAATTATTCATTTTGTATTTTATAATGCTCTCTAATTCTTGTTTGATCATAAAGTCTTCCCCTCTCCATAAATCCTACAGGTAAACTATTCCTTGCTTTCCCAGATTGCTTACAGTATCAGCCTTTATACTTAGATCATGCACCCATTTAGACTTGATTTTGGTATATGGTGTTAGATAATGGTCTATGCCCAGTTTCTGCCATACTATATTCCAGTTTTCCCAACAGTTTTTGTCAAATAGTGAGTTCTTATCCCCAAAACTGGGGTCTTTGGGTTTATCAAATAGTAGATTACTATAGTCATTGACTGCTGAGTCTCATATACCATGTGAGACGGCTGTGAATCACCCTTGGGGTGGGTGAGTCTGCTGGCTGGGGCTCCTTTTCACTCCACCATAGTCTGCTCCCCAGGTTTCCTTCTTTATATATTCTGTGACTTAGCCAACCTGGCCCTCTTGTTTCTCATAAAAAGCTTCCATCTCCTATCTTTTTTTCCTTTTCAACAACTATCCTCCATGCCTGGAATGTGAACTCTCTTTACTTCCACCTCTTCAAATCCTGAGTTTTCTTCAATGCTCAGCTCAAACATAATTTTCCAAATGAATCCTTTCCTAATGCCCCCAGTTATTAGTATTCCTTCCATGATATTACCTTAAATTTACTCTGTTTATACATATATAGAGAAAAGCAGTGGTGCAATGAATAATATGAAGTGCTGACCTCAAAGATGGACAGGCCTCAATTCAAATCCTGTCTCTGATAGACCTAGACCTGGATATGGTCATGGACATCATAGACCTAGAGAGACCCAGACCTAGATAGAATGTGTGACCCTGGAAAGTCACTTAAACTCCCAATGTTCTGGGCATCTCTCTAAGAAGATAAATTGCAGAGAAGTAGCCAACTTCTGTTTATAGGATCACTTTCTTAGCCAAGAGTTTCCTTTCCAATGAAATTTCAGGTCTAGTCTCTACCCCTCCATTTTGTCTGTATGTATGTGTACATATTTGTTTCCCCTTGATAGAATACAAGTTCCTTGAGGACAGGGATTATTTTATTTTTGTCTCTGTGTACCAGTGTTGGACACATGGTAGCACCTAACAAATGCTTGGTTCTTGATTGATTTTCAGGATCTTATGCATTCCCATCATGCTCTTTTTCCCATTTCCCCACTATAGTTCAAGGTCCTCTTGATTCCCAGACCACTTCTACCCACACTGTCTAGCTCTCTCTTTGACCTCTGATTGCTTCCACTTTTGCCCCTAGTTCTAATCATACCATTACTGGACTCTGGTCCATCTATATGCACCACTCTATTCAGGCTTAGAATATACTGTCTTTTCATTTTCTATAGGTGTATGTCTTTTCTCAAGGGTAAGGAGTATTCTTATGTCCTTTCATATTTTTCATAGTGCTTAATGTAGTGTTATAGATGCAAAAAGTGCTCAATAATATCAACAAAATAAATAATGGTTTATAACTATGAAAGTTATCTTATAAATTTGAATCAGTTCTTTATATATCCTGGAAATGAGACATTTATCAAAGAAACTTACTGAAAAGATTTTTATCTCCAGTTAATTGCTTTCCTTTTCATCTTTGCTTTACTGGATTTGTTTGTGCAAAAACTTTTAAAATTTTATGTAATCAAAATGAGCTATTTTATCTTCTATGATAAGAGCCATTCTTTGATTAAGAAATGGTCCAAGAATAAACAGACAGTTGTCAAGGGAAGAAACCCAGGCTACCTATAGGCATGTAGGGGTGGGGATGGGGGAGTGGGAACAGTGCTCCAAATCACCACTAATTAGAGGCAGCTGGTAGCTGGTCCTGGAATCAGGAATCAATCAATCAATCAACATTTATTAAGTACTTACTATGTACTATGGTAAGCTCTGGGGATAAAAAAAAAAGGCAAAAGTCAGTCTCTTCCTCCCAAGGAATTTATAGTCCAATAGGGGAGATAACATGCAAACAAATATACACAAAGCAGTTATATACAGGATAAATAAGAAATAATTAACAGAAGGAAGGCCCTAAAATTAAGAGGGATTGGGGAAGGCTGAGTGCAAATCTCACCTTACTATATGACCCTGGGCAAGTCACTTAACCTTTTAATACTTAACCTCTGTTTGCCTTAGTTTTCTCAATTATAAAATTGTAAAATAATAACAGCCAGGTTGTTGTGAAGATTAAATTATATAATATTTGTAAAAGTGCTTCACACAATGGCTGGCACATAGTAGGTACCTCCTAAATGCTTATTTCCTCCCCTTTATTAGAGAATACAAATTAAAGTAGTTCTGAGATTGTACCTCACACCCATCACATTGACAGAAGGCTAAAAAGAAAAAGAATAAATGTTAGCGGGGCTGTGGGAAGGCAAGCACATTGATTCACTGTTGATGGAACTTGAATAGGTATAGCCCTTCTGGAAAGTAATTCTACTTTTTACACACACACACACACACACACACACACACACACACACACACACACACCTCAAAAAACACATGCCCTTTGACCGTTATACCACTGTTGGGCTTATACCCAGAAAAAGAGCAAAAAAAAAATCATAAAAATATCTTTTATGTACAAAAACATTTATAGCATCTTTTTTTTATGGTAGCAAAAGGAAGCAAACTAAAGAGATGCCCATCAATTGAGGAAAGGCTGGATAAGTTGCAGCACATGAATGGTACAGAATATAGTAAAGACAACTTTTAAAGTTATAAGAACTACAATCAATATAACGACTATCTCTGATCCTAGAGGACCAATTATGAAACATCCTATCCACCTCCTGACAGAGAAAGGTGCAGAATGAAAGGGAGAGGTAGGGAGAGGGAGAGAAAGTGAGGGGAAAAGTGAGGGGGAAAGTGAGAGGGAGAATGGATAATAGACAAATGTATGATTGATACATAGATATCTATATTTAAATGCAGACTGATAGATGGATAGATATAGATAAATTGCTGATAGATTAAAATATAGATATTTATATAGATATGTAGAGATAAAGAGAGATGATACAGGTAAATAAATGATAGAAACAGATATAGATAGATATCTGGAGAGAGAGAGAGAGAGAGAGAGAGAGAGAGAGAGAGAGAGAGAGAGAGAGAGAGAGAGAAAGTGATGGAGAAATAGATGGTTAAATAGATAAATGGATTATAGATACAGGAGTAGACAGATTTCTCTATATTTATATCTACTGGACAGATTTCTCATCTACATCTATAACTATTATATATATACATATATATATATATTATCTATCTATTCTATCCATCTATTGAGAGACAGACCAACAGACGGTATTCCACAAATAAGGGAATTTGCTTTGCTTAAAGCATATTTGTTATAAGAATTTTGTTTTTCTTTTCTCTCTCCTCCTCCAATAAAGTGAGGTATAGAGGAAAGAAAAAATAGATTTCTGTTCATTAAAAACAAACAAATGTGTGGTTTTTTTTTAATTGATGTGGGAGAGCCGCTGGAGATGTGGAATGCTACATGTATTTTCAGATGAGGTCACTATTATTAGTTCTATTAGTTATTTTGACTTTGTTACAAAAGATAACTACTAGAGTAGGAGTAACTTATAAATGTTCATAATGTTTATAAAAGAAAACATACCAATAAAACTTTAAAACATTTTCTGAAAAGACTAAAAAAAACCCTATGATCCACTAAAGGTTACAAAGGTGTTTTTCATTCTATCTATGTGAAGTTGGCATTACAGATATTATTATCCTCATTTTCTATGTGAGGACACAGAGGTCATATGAGGTTAAATGACTTGGCCCAATGACACACAGCTAATAAACAGCAGATCCAAGAATCAAAAACCAAGTCTGCTAATTGTGAGTGCCAGGTCCTTGCCCCTCAGCCATGCTGTTTGAATGATCCCAAATGACTATTCCCAGGGATTACTTTTAGTGTAGGATTTTATTCCCATCTAATGGCCTGTTGTTGAGTGTTTCAGTTGTGTCCGACTCTTCATGACCCCATTTGGGGTTTTCTTGGCAAAGATACTAGAGTGGTTTGTCATTTCCTTCTCTAGCTAATTTTATAGGTGAGGAAGCTGAAGCCAAGAGCATTAAGTGACTTGCCCAGGGCCATACAGCTAATGAGTATCTGAGGCCACATTTGAACTCAGGTCTTTCTGAGTTTAGACCTGATCACCTTACTGCCTCTAGAGACAAGCTCAGAATAGTGAATGGACAGTTTTGTTACAATGGAGAGGTAGTATTGCAGAATGAATAATGTATTGGACTTAAGATCGGAAGACCTAGGCTCAAATTTTTGCCTATCATTTTGTGGCCATGACCAAGTCTTTTAAACACGATAAATCTGTTTCCTTATCTGAAAAATGGAGATAAGGACAGCCATAGTACTTATCTGTGTAGGCTCAAATGAAATAATATATATGTAGCACTTTGCAAATTTTGAGGTACTATACAATGTCAATTATTATAATGCTATCCATATTGTGGAACTGCAGTATAGACTAAAACTTGGTATTTAAACAAAGTTTCTGTTTGCTTCTTAGTTAACTGACTGATCGACTGACAATCTTTCAGATCCTTCTGGCAATAAATTCCTGGATGGGGTCCGAGTTGATTCATTCCCAACAACAGATGGGAGGTTGCTGGGAGGTACCAGGCCACTGAATGTTTTTATTTTTTTTGCTTTTTGGAGGACAATTGGGGCTAAATGACTTGCCCAAGGTCACATAGCTATTTTTTGTGTTAAGTGTCTGAGGCTGGATCTGAACCCAGGTCCTCCTGACTCCCAGGGCTGGTGCTCTATTCATTGTGCCACCTAGCCGCCCCCAACCACTGAATGTTTTTAGAAACCAACTGGATGGTCTCCTCTCCCTTGACCTTGAAGACTTCATATTAGTAGAAGTCCCTACTCACTTATGACAGTCATTCACCTTGTTTCTTATCACTTGGAATTTCTAGGAATGATTTTATATTTGTTTTGTTTATCAGAATTTGTCCTGTGCTTTGGTTTATGACAAAATGGCAAAAGTGCCCCCAGGTTCCCAAATGGTCCCTCCTTTCTCAGGGAGTGGTGGGCAATAATTAAACCTGTCCTTGCCCAATCCCAAGGCCAGAGATTATCAATAAGATGTTTGTCCAGGAGAAATGTACTTGTGTTTATAAAGCATTCTACGTAATCGTCAGCCTTTCCTCACATATTCTATGAAGAATTGTCCTAGTACAGGAGGGGTGAGGAACCTGTAGCTTCAAGACCATATGTGGCCTTCTAGGTCCTTGGGTGCAGTCTTTTGACTGAGTCCAAGTTTTACACAATAAATCCTTTTATTAAGGGGATTTGTTCTGTGAAGTTTGGATTCAGTCAAAGGGCTGTACTTGAGGACCTAGAGAGTCACATGTGGCCTTGAAGACAAAGGCACCCCACCTCTGTGATCTAGTCCAATTGGTGAGTTCCTGCCTGGAAACTCCATTTGAGGAAGCACCCTTGCCAGTCATGCCCACTTCAAACATTGCCAATCCCATGACTACCCAGACTACTCCAACTCCACACCAGTGTCCTCTTTTCCTTCTCCATTTTCAGGTCCCTCTTATACTTAATTTTCCCCCATTAGAATGTAAGACACCTAGGTGACACAGTAGATAGAGTGCCAGGCCTGGAGTCAGGAAGACTCATCTTCCTGAGTTCAAATCTAGCCTCAGACACTTCCTAGTTGTGTGACCTTGGTCAAGTCACTTAACCCTGTTTGCCTCAGTTTCCTCATCTATAAAATGAATTGTAGGAGGAAATGGGAAACCACTCCAGTATCTTTGCCCCCCCAAAACCCAAATGGGATCAGATGCTTTCTTTTTGCTTTTATTTGTTTTACCAGAGTTTAGCACAGTGCTTGGCCCATAGTAGACACTTAATAAATCTCTCTCTCTCTTTCTCTCTCTCTCTCATTAGGTATATTATCTATATCTCCCTAGAGTTTAGTTAAGAGGTAAATGGCCATATTGTTTAACAGAATCAACAAGTTGTGCTGGGACTGCATCTGATGGTAAGGCATGATCATACTAGGCACTAATGATTTTTCCCCTCAGTCCTCACTTTTGCCTCACAACTCTTCAATGCATTTATCATGAATTATTATGCCTTCTAGTTTTCATTGTTTGTGTCTGAGGACCCTACTAGGCTGAAAGCTCCATGAGGGAAGGTGGGACCATACTTTATACAAACTCACCTGATGCCCAGCACAATTATTCATATTCACATTTGATGAATGAACAAATGAGTCAATGACAAATGAATGATCATGGGATCACGGGTATAGGATTGGAAGGAATCTCAGAGGTTCCTAGTTCAACTATGTCATTTTACATATAAGGAAACAGAGGCCCAGACAAGGAGGCCCCACAGCTCACTAGAGCCAGGACCAGGTCTCAAATCTAAATCTGGCTCCCTTACCATTGCTTCCTGAAACACAGATCTTGCCCAGTCCCCTGAACACCCAAGCTCCCCTTTTGACTAGCTTTTTTTTCTAGCTTTCTTTGAACCTTCTTTTGATTTTTATCCTGGGGGGAGACTTGGGGCAAACAAAAAAGATTCAATACAATACAATACAAAAAAGATTCAAATTATGGATATCATAAGAGATAGCAAATAGCATTATCTCCTGCTAACATAAACATGCCTGTTTTCCCACAGATCCTTAAATATTTAACATTTTCCTTTTTGGGGCATCTTTGCCAATATTATGGGTGTGAGCTGGAATCCCAGAACTACTCTAGTTTGATGTTTTTTAACTAATAGTGAATTGATGCACTTCAACATATGGCAATAGTCTGTTGTTTTTTTCCCCTTGAGAACTACCTGTTCATATCCCTAGACCTTTATCAATTGGGGAATGGCTCTTAATTACTTTAGTTTATAATTTTCTAATTAGCAGTGAATTGGTGCAGTTCTACATGTGGCAATATATAGTCTATTGATTTTTTTTAGGAACTACCTATTTATATCTTTAGATCTTTATCAATTGGGGAATGGCTCTTATTCTTATAAATTTGAAACAGTTTCACATGCATCTTGAAAATGATACCTTTATCTAAGAAACTTGCTGCCAAGATTTTTTCCTTAGTTTTGCAAATATCATCTTAACATAACAAATTATCCCTCCTCCCCATTCCCCTTTTACATTTTTTCAGATCCATACCATTTTACATTTTTTACACACATACCAAATCCATGTGCCAGTCATAGGTTTTCTCCTTCTAAGACTCAGTGATACTTGTTAGTCAAATTTTCTACCTTGTATCAGAACCTCTAGTCCCTCTTTCTTGATGCCTTACATTTTGAACATTCATCTATAGACATTTGAGTTCATGGCTTTACTACTGGCTGCCTTCTTGGATTGTCTCCTATGAACAATTGGGCGGCTCATCTGCTATTTTCCCTTCATTGTTGCAAGTCTATGATAAAAAGCTTGTTGGACATACATGAGGCAGTTTTTCCCTTACTCTATCCTTTTTTATTTTAAAACCTTCTTTACTTAAAAATAAATAGATTAGATTTGCAAAACACCAAGCAAATATGTTTTACCAGTCTTTGTTAGGTAAACTTCATCCCTGAACAGAAGTCTGTTAAGCTATAATTTTAGCTCTAGTCCAGAAATTCAAATCCCATTCTTAGTAACTTGCTCACAAATTAATTTCTTCCTTTTGTACCCCTGCCTGCTCATGAGCAGCAGCAAGGCAAACATAATCTATCCCCTTGCAGTCCTCAGTTTCTCACTCTAGACTTCACAACCCTCATTAGTACTTTCTAAGTTCCTTCTGACCTCATCTTTCGGGCTCCTTTGGTTTCTGCCTGAATACTTCTAGTATTAGTTCACTCTTTTGCAAAGCACCTGATCCTCTTCCCTTTGGCAGCCCTTCAGATGGAAACTTTTATATGGTCCCTTAATTTCTATCACTGGCTAATCATCCTCAGTTCCCCTATTTTTCTTGGGACTCTTACCATCCTGGTCATCCTCCTTTGCATGTTCTCTAGTTTGGCAAAGTTGTTGTTGTTTTTTTAATGTGGCGTCCCAAACTGAACACACTACTCCAAATGCATCTTAACACAGAGTACAGTGACCGTGGAGGATCTCCTAATGCAAGCCAAGATTATATTGTTGTTGTTATTTTAATTAGCAGTATAATGGCTGAGGTTTGGTCCACTGAAACCTGTAGATGGTTTCTTTTTTTTTACATGAACTGTTATAAAGTCAGGCATCCATATCCTATAGGTATACAAATGGTCAATTGGTTGATTGATAGCATCCTTGTTTAACCTAAATACAAAACTTTACCATTTATCCTTTAAATTATATCTTGTTGATTTTGGCTAATACTCATCATTCCATCCTATTACAAGTCTTTAAAATACTGATTTTACTACTTTGCTCTTTTGTCAAGTTTTATTTCATCAGCAAATTTTTAAGGTATGCCTTCTGTGTCTTTATCCAAATCAACAATGAAAATGTTGAAAAGACTGGGCCAGTACCCTGACATATACTATTATAAGGACTTTTCTACATTCTAATCTGGATTCTAGGATTAGAATATCACCATGAATCTACCTGAAAAGTGGCAATGTATAGAAATACACCATTACCAGTCATCCAGTGTGGCTTATGTCAAGGCCTACTAGTATCTGAGCTGGTTTGTGATTTTCCTACAGGACCATTCCTCACCTGGTACCAATCCCACCAGGCTGACTCCATAGAATCATGTCCTTGCTATAACTTCATTCTTGTCCTTGTAACCCTTGTAACATCACTTCTATTTAGCTCTGGGCACATCAGTTCAACCTGGATTGAGTTGACTGCCTCAGAGTCAGCCTCTGGGTCTGTACCTCTGCCACCTTTGAGTTTGGACAAGCGAATCCAATAATCAATGCTCTTTGAATGCAGCTCTTTAATCAGTGACAAATCTACCTAATTATATTATGATCTAACATTTCATCAAATGTCTTGCTGAAATTTAGGTAGATGCTTTACCTAAGTAAACTACTTTATGATATTCCCTTGCTTTATCAGTCTATACTCCTTTCAAAAAAGTAAATAAAGTTACTTTCATATGAATCGTTTATAATAAACCTATATTGGCTTCTGGAGATTACTATGTCCCTTTCTAAATGCTCACCAACTTTTTGCTTAACAATTTCTTCTAATACATCACCTGAGATCTTCAGTTCTTAGTCTGTCTCAGCTTTGGGAACTCTTCAAGTGGGAGTTCCCCTTTGGGATTCTCCAAGGGAGAAGCTTCTTTACATCTTCTTTGGCTAGTTTTACAGTCTTCCTTTAGCAGCCCAAAGTGCGAATGGTCTCTTTCATCTTCTCAAAGCTGGAAACCTACTCTATGCTCTGCTGGAAGAAGACTCTCCCTTCCAGGATCCCAAAGTGTTTCTACTTGAAGAGTTTCCAAATGGGAGAGTGACTGAGAACTGAAGTTCTTGCCTGTTATCAAACCCTTTCTGTCCCTTCGGGAGTGCAAGACCTTCATTTCCACCCAGAAGAGAGTCTCATATCAATGGGCTTTGGGACACAGGTTACATTTATAAAAACAAAGATGTTAAGAATTTATGAACAAAAGATTAGACAGTTTGATGTTGATCTCACAACAACCCTATGAAGTAGGTACTATTATTACCACTCTTATTTTACAGGTGAGGAAAGTGAGGCTGAGAAAGGTTAAGGGACTTGCCCAGGGTCACATACTTAGTAGTGTCTGAGGCTGGATTTGAACTCGGATCCTACCAACTCCAGGTCCAACACTCTATTCACTGAACCACCTCTCTGTTAAATGTAACAACAGGTTTGTTATCCAAATGACTCAGTTTTAGGCTTAGTTGAAGCCCCATCCACCCAAATGGGCCCAGTCCAGAACTGCATAGCTCGATTGGTTTTGCCACCACATTCCTTATTTATGAGTTTTGACTTGAGATTTCTGTTGTGTTTAGTGAATCAACCCAAGGGACAAAGCATGACAGATGGTGGGTTGGTCCTCTACCACCCAGGTACCAGTGCCTGCATGGTGAGCCTCTTCCATTAGTATAGGCTGGCGACGGCTCTCACACCTGAGTATCCCCCATCTAAGCAAGCCTGATCAGCATGGCAAGGACAGGCTACCACTGGCAGCTGCTGTACCAACAGACTGGCAAATCTTTCATGTGAAGGCTGCCTGGAAGCCCAAGGACAGTACTATAATCCTCTGTTGTACAGTTCTAATGAGTGCTATGTGACCTTAGGCAGGGCAATAGGAATTCAGTAGACAGGCATGCAGGCAAACTGCAGGTAGATTAATCTGGTGGTTAAATACAAACATGTGAAAATCATGTATACAGAAAAGAAATCAAAGTCACTTTTCCAACTTCAGTTAAAGAGATCATTTGGTAAATACAGTCAGAACTGGCTTCTGCATAGATGAGTCTTACAGCCAAAAACAATTCTGAGAGTCAAGTGGGAACCGATAACAAAAGACTGGGTTGTCATTGTAATGATGTGGGGGATGAGGGGAGGCGAGGAGGACACCATGTGTTGTACCCATTATCACTCTGGTGGATAGACCCAGCTTGGTAGACTACATAGAATTCATTGAACTGAACATTGTCACCAGAATGGTACCAAGAGGGCTCAGATCTCAGGCTGTCAATGTCAGTGCCCATAGCTGACTTCCTAGGCTGGGTGCCAAGGTTGTTCAGTGAGTCACAGAGAGAAGCTTACATAGGGAACATCCCTTGAAACAGGATGTCATCCTTTCCTAGGGAACTGAAAGGGAGCCACCCTGCCCCCCCCCCCCATGCCTCTTTCTATGGGGAAACCCTCCCGTCAGTCTGGTTACCACTTTCTGCATCAAGAAACATGTGCCTTTCTTTTCTGTGGATTAGGAACAATATTGGGAGTGGGGTATGAGTGAGTGTGAGTGTTAGTGTGTGTGTGTGTGTGTGTGTGTGTGTGTGTGTGTGTGTGAGAGAGAGAGAGAGAGTGTGTGTCTGTGTATATGTATGTGTGTTTAAGCACTGTTGAGTGGTCTATTGTTTAAGAGCTAAACTTTCCCCCCCTTCAATCAATTTCCCCATCATCTGAAGTAGCCATTACTAATTGTCATCAAATCCTCTGTTTCAGACAGTGACCACTATTGTTTCCCTGAAACACAGGTTCATTTATATGCTGGAATATGACACATCCTAGAAATTCCAAATTAAGAAGCACTCTGAAGAGTTGGCTCTGGGCAGGGGAAAGAAGAAGAGGCAGGGAGGTGCGGTGGGAGGGGGAAGGCTTTGAGATATTTAAAACGGTGATCAAGAGACTGTCATTTTTCACTTACTGCAGTCATAACTATGCATTGATCTCATCTCTCAGTCAGGCTAAGATATCCTTTTTTCTACTTTTTTTTTAATATGGAGCATTTTAGGCTATAGAAACTTCCGCCTAAGGTCTTGGTTATAATCCCAAGACTATTTAAAAAGACTTCCTGGAGTTATTAAGAAGGTATACTTTTCTCAGTTTATAGAACTATTGATCCATAAGGATTCAATGAAATCTTGTGTTGTTATATTTATCCAAAGACAAAGCTATATCCATAGTAATTCTAGCTGCTCAGCTTAACAGAGAACATATCTAGAGACAGAGTATATAATAATCCTGTTTATTGATGACTAAAATCTTGAAAACTCTGCTGTATATTCTAAGGCCCATCACTGAAAGCAGGGATCTGGGACGTCCACATCGTCCCAGACACAGAAATCTATATTAAGAGCTGTGTGGGGAAAAGAAACACAGTTTTCCCTTACTTGACTATCACTTCTCTCACAGAGCAGAAATGAGATGTTCCTCTCAGTGGTTAAGGTTGGTTTTGCTACAAATAATATGTACCCCCAATATTCAGAACAGGAATCAGAAAGCTCAAGGCCTGAAGATAAGAACCAGACCCAAAGAGGTCTAAGACAGAAGGAAAGGTCCTATATGTTGGGATAGGGACTGTACCTGTGATTTCATTGGTGCAGAGAAATCCTATATAAGGAAACTTCTCCCTTTCAATGTGAGTTGGCATCTTCTCAGAAATTTATGGACTTACAGAATTGCCTAGAACACTTAGAGGTTAAGTGGCTTGCCCAGAGTCACACAGCTAAGTGTCAGAAGTCAGATTTATATGCAAAAAAGATTTATAGCAATTTTTATGGTAGCAAGGAGCTGGAAACCAAGTGCCCAGTCATTGAGGGATGACTAAAATTGTGAACATGATGGAACATGATTATACAGTAAAAGAAGCAGGAAAACCAGCTAACCAATGACTTATAACCAAAGAAAATGAAATATTGAAACACATAAAAACTTGGATCAACGAAGTGACTGATGTTGAACCCAAGGGACTAACAGTGAAAACCATCCTTCATGACAGGAGCATCAAAATAGTCGAATTGGAATCTTAGTTCTGCTATCTATACTGGCCTGATTTGGGTAAATCACTTTCTGCCTGGGCCTCTCTATTCCTCCTCTATAAAAGAAAGGAGTTGAATTAGTTTCTAAAATCCTTTCTACCTTGACCTCTTGGATTTTGCAGATAGGTGATGGAATATAGATGCCAAATAAGGTAAACATTTTCAGACATGACCTATGTGTTAGTTGGTTTTAACTATTTCTTTATTACAAGGAAGGAGTCATTGGGAATTGAGAATGGTGTATAGAGAAAAACCATGAAAATGTATACTTTTAAAAAAAAAGAAGGAAGGATGGAAGAGAAGAAAGAGACAGAGAGAGACAGAGAGAGAGAAGAAGAGAGACGAAGAGAGGGAGAAAGGAAAGAAGGAAGGAAGGAAGGAAGCATAGGAGGCAGATGACTTAAATATTTATTCCATCTTTTCTGTGGGCTTGCAGGCCATTTGTAGACAAGTAACACTTTTCTGTTGCACGCACATAGAGAAACTGAGGACTATAGACAAAGAGTGACATATTTCAGCAAGGTAGTTAAAGAATGAAGTAAAATATTTTACACACACACACACACACACACACACACACGACTGCAAGATTCCTGAGGGCAAGGACTGTATCTCATTTAGTCTTCAGATCTCATCTAGTTTCAAACACAAGTACTCTGCAAAAAGTAGTTGCTTAACAGGTATATATTGAACTGAATTCCAGTTTGTGCCTTTTATTTGATTTGTTCCTTTCCAGGAATTAGTAACTTAATAATCTCCAACACAAGCCAATAAAAGCTTCCCAGTTTGTCCCATAGACCAGAGGCAAAGACTGTTCCCAATACAAGTCCCTCCCAAGTCTTTGATACTTGCAGGATATAAGAACTGAGATGTAAGAACACACCCTCAAGAAAAATGAAATCTCTGGCTTAATAATATTCACAACTAGTCAATCTTCTCTTCCTTTCCCTTCCTTTTTCTAAAGAATTCACTACCCTAGGAGCAAGAATGCAGAAAGAGCTCCCAGTCTACTGAGGACTTCCATTTAGATGTAAGAAACATGGCAATTCTCAGTGGAAAAATGGCAGAGACCAAGTTCCATAAAACTGGATGCTCTGGTGGTTGTTGTTAGGCTAAGGCCTTTTCAGGTACTCTCTTAGAGTGAGGTAATGCCCATTCAGTGAATAGGCTTCTTTAAGAAGTGAGTGAAGGGATGACCCCTTAACTAGAAAAAAAAAATCAAGTTGGGAGGGGAAGACCCTTAGGGTTGGTGTTCCAAAGAGAAAGTTACCATTGACATTCACTCTAAACCAGGAGGGCTCAAAATAGAGCCAATAATGTCCTCTACACCGTCACCCCAACCATCAGACTTCCTGCTAAACAATAATCCTTCCGGTCCAAACTTTTTTTCTTCTCTGTTGCTAGAAGTTCTTTTCATTGGTTTGCAGAAGATAACCTGAAGATGTGGCCTGGCACAGCTTTGCCAAGGCATTCAAAGTGGTTTTCAGCCTCCAACATTTCCCCGGCTCTTCTCTAATTTATTAAGGTCATAAATGACTAGGCTCTAGATTTTATCCTTTAAGGTAGATACCAGTGAGGTACCTTTTTGCATTAGATTTCAGCTATAGTTACAGAGGAAGCCTGAGCATGATCTACATGCACAGGGAATTGGTCATGACAGGCTTCTGCAAGCCTCAGGAAATGCAGAAATATTAATCTTAGTCACTTATTTGGACCTAGTAAATAGGTCAAAGCATCCTACTTCTTTATGAGTCTACACCTTTATGAGGTGGCCAGTGGATACAGTAGCACCAGGCCTGGAGTCAGGAAGACTCATCTTCCTCAGTTCATATCTGACCTCACACACTTACTAGCTATGTGATCCTGGGTAAGTCACTTAACCCTATTTTCCTCAGTTTCCTCATACGAAAAATGAGCTGGAGAAGGAAATGGCAAACCACTCCATTATCCCTGCTAAGAAAACCTCATATGGGGTCACAAAGAGGCAGACACAACTGAAAAATGACTGAACAACACTACTTCTTTAGTGACTTAGGACAAAAGGATCATAGCTTTAGAGCTGAAAGGGTCATCAGAGGTCACTTAGTCCAAGTCCCTCACTTTATCAATGAGGGAACTGAAGTACAGAAGGTTTAATTGGCTTGGCCCCCAATTTCCTAAGCAGCAATGTCACCACCTGGAAAGGAGGCCCTTGCTATCCATTCTGACCAGCACAGAGAGCTGACAAAGTCCACAAGTGATAATAATCCTCAGGTTTTCTCTGAACTGAAGCCTCCCAGTGCCAAAAGAATATTCAATGTTGGGGCAGCTAGGGGGCTCAATGAATAGAGCACTAGCCCTGGAGTCAGGAGGACCTGAATTCAAATCCAACCTTAGACACTTAATACTTACTAGCTGTGTGACCTTGGGCAAGTCACTTAACCCCTATTGCCCTGCCTTCCCCTCTCCAAAAAAAAAAAAAAAAAAAAAAAGGCAAAAAAAAAATTCAACGTGCATTCTTTTCACCATGACAACCAGACATGCATCTTGGTGGAATTGCTTTATGCTAGGCTCAATGTAAGCCAAACTGGGATAAGCTGTATACATTCTGGGAAATTTCCATAGTGGTCACTGTGCCAGGAAGGGAAAATGAGGTCATGGAATAAGATAGAAATGAAATGGATTGGTGAGAGACAGAGCTGTGCCAGGCATTTCTGGCGGCCAGGGCGGGCACCACAAAATGGCCAGTTAAAGCCAGGTATTTGTAAGGCACCCCCAAACCAATTTGCTGAGACCAGGACTATTCAAATCCCGGGACACAAGTCTCCATGGAGAGAGACCCTGGTATAATAGCACCATAGGCAAACATCCTCCTCTGCCATGGGTGGGACACCATAAGGGTGCTGCAGGGGAGAGAACAGGACTGGGACACGGCATTAAGGAAGAGCTGACCTGAGACAGAGCAGCCTACCATCTGGTAGCACTTATTTTAACTAATTATTATTGTTAACTCAGTTAACAATAATAATTATTGTTATTATTATAACAATAAGTTATAATAATAACTTGTTATAAGTTATTATTATAACAATAATAATTGTTCAGTTGTTTCTACTTTCTGGAGGAGTTCAAGTACTCTTTGTACCTGCTAAATTTCTACACTTGTATGCAAAGCCCTAATTGTCCCTGGTTAGCCTCTGATGATGAGGGACTCCATCAGTGGATGACTCGGGAGTCTTTTGTTTGTATGAGCATTTAGCATCGCAGGACCAGAATTCTATGTCCCTGAAAGCTCCAACCATCTGTTTAGGGGATAATGTGAAAGGAACCAAGGTTCTCCTATGAGATCCAATTTCCCTATTGTACTTAAAAAAAAAAAAAAACAAAAACCCAACAACCTAGTACGCGCATCCCTTGTCTGATTGCCTTTCACTTTTTTGCACTTTGCAGATATTGTTTTGACTGTTTATTTTGTTTGGTTTAACAAATTGGAGTTTTTGTCACAACCCTGCATCGAGCAAGCCTACTGGAACTATTTTTCCAATAGCATGCACTCACATCGTGTCTCTGTGTCACATTTCAATAATTCTTGTGATATTTCAGATATTTTCACTATTATTATATTTGTCATGGCAATCTGTGACCACTGATCTTTGATGTTATTATTGTCACTGTTTGGGGGCACCATGAACCTCCCCCATATATGATGGTGCTAACTTAATCGATAATTGTTGTTTGTGTTCTAACTGCTCCACTGACTGACCATTCCCCCATCTTTCTCCTTCTCCTCTCCATTCCCTAAGACACAACAATATTGAAGGACATCACATAAACTTAATTCACAAAACAGCAGCAGGGTTTGAGGGAAGTGACTCCAATTCTGAAAGAAGGTCTACTATGGGTAAAATAGTATCAAACAGCATTGGGTATTACAGAGAGAGTTTTCATGAAAGGAAGGGTCAATTAATGCAGAAAATGTCATTCTTGTCTTGTTTTAAGGAACTGCCAAAGCCTCCAGCAACCACTACCCTGATCAGTCAGTGGCCATCAACATTGAGGCAAGACCCTCCACCAGCAAAAAGTTACGACTTGCTGAAGGCTCAGATGATGGTTAGCATTTTTGCTTTTTGGAGGGCAATTGGGGTTAAGTGACTTGCCCAAGGTCACACAGCTAGTTTTTGTATGTGTTAAATATCTGAGTCCGGATTTGAATTCAGGTCCTCCTGACTCCAGGGCCGGTGCTCTATTCAACACACCACCTAGCCGGCCTGATGGCAAGCATTTTTTAGAGATAAGGTATATTTTAATTAAAGAATGTACTTTGCTTCTTTCGACATATACTATTACACACTTAATAGACTGCAGTATAGTATAAACATAACTTTTATATGCACTAGAAAACAAAAAAATTAATATCCCTGACTTTATTGCAATATTTGCTTTATAGCCGTGGTCTGGAGCCAAAGCCTCAATAACTCTGAGGTATGCCTGCACTACTTTCAACTATGGTGGTCATTTACGTTCTTGTTCAGAGCCTCAGGGAAGAAGATTGAGCCCAGGTAGAGAGTTTGAGGTAAGGCAAGCCAAGCAGGAATACTGCCTTCTTGAGCCTGGTTTGGTAACAAAGTCTTCTACTCTGCATCTGGTGACTTTAGCTACATCCTTAGCACTGGTGCAAGATTCAAATAGAAAAATGTATAAAACACAGTTGAAGAGAAAGGAGTCCCTCATTCTCTGACCACTACAACTCCTGTGGAGTCTCCAAATGGCACTGAAACCCAAGTCCAACTCAGCTGGGGCAGCAGTACCTGGGAGCACAGCTCAGCTTAGGATGACAATACTATGGATTGACTACTGTGAAACATAAGTGATAATTGTGATAATAAGTGATAAGAGATAATTGGCAGAACTGGAGTTCTGCCATAATGTCAGGACCTACTCCCTCTGTACCTCCCCTCCAAAGGATCCCCAGTTACCCCCTAGATGACAGATATTCCACTGAAGGTGTAGACTCCAAGGAAAAAAAGGCTCTACTCTCAAAGTTTGTGCCAGAGCAGAATCATAGTTTGTTTGGGTTTTTTTTTTCCTATCTAAAGGATTTTCTTCTCCATCTCCAGTCCCAAAGGGTATAGTCTCATGATCTGGCACAAATGTCCAGTTATCCTCAGATTCACACCCAGGCAAATCAATACCTTTCCATTCATGCATCATGTACTTGGGTTTATAGTCTATATACTATTTTATATGTATCTAACTTGGTACTGTCTGTCCAAAAGATATTTGCCTTTCTCTTTGGACTTCCTAGTAAAGAAAAGGGGGGGCCAGTATCTGACCTTATTCTGTAGCCACACCCTCCAGCACAGGTGTACCCTGAGATAAATGCCCTTTGAATCAAGCAAGGGCCTGGCACATACAAACTCTTGAGGTTCTAACTTTAATTCTTCGAAAAAAAAAAGGCAAGGCCTTTTACTCCTCTTGACTTAATGTAGCCTTGTTAAGTCACTTTAATACAAGTTTGCCTTTTGCTTTTTTTGTACTTTGCAGATATTGTTTTGTTTGTCTGTTTATTTTGTTTTGTTTAATAAATCGGAGTTTTTGTGGCAACCCTGCATCAAGCAAGTCTACTGGAACCATTTTTAAAATGTTCTTTAAAAAAAAAAACATATATATATATATATATATAATATTTTCCCCTCAATTACATGTTAAAATTATTTTTAAGATTTAACCTTTCTGTGTCATGGGTCCCTATGGCAGTCTAGTGAAACTGAGGGACCCCTTCTCTGAATAACATTTTTAGATAATTGAAGGAAATGCTAAATTCCAATTAAAGGGAAATAAAGTTGTAATTGTTTGTAATTGTTTTCCCATCCAAGTCTATAAACAACCTTCCCTCACAAATCTGTCCAGAAAGCCCTGATGAAGGACCCTTGCTTAGAAGAACATTTCTAGGGCGGAGCCAAGATGGCAGAGTAGAAACAGCACTACCAAGGTGCTCTCCCACCAGACCACTTCCAAACCATGTAAAAGGGGACTCTGAACAACTTCTGGAGCCCCAGCACCCACAGAACGACACAGAAAAGCTAACTTCCTGCTGGGGACAGCCTGGCGGCCCTGTGGGGAGCAGCCAGCCCAGCACTCTGGGAGCCCATGGCGCAGTGCACAGGGAGCTGAGCCCAGGTCTGCATGAGCTACGGTTCTAGCCACAGGGCAGCCTGGCCAGCAGCTGGCCAGAGGGACCCCAGAACACCAGCAGCTGTGGCGATTCCAGAATTATCAACACAGACATGCCTAGGACAAAGTGAAAGGTTAGTGCCCTATGGACTTTGGGACCAGTATTTGGGGAACGCGTCGGCTTCCTCCCCCAGGGGCTAGAAGCTGCTGAGGAGACAAGGTACACTCACCATTTTGCAGCTCCAGTGGCGGCTTCTGCTCCTGGCCTGCAAACTGTAGGGAGATCCAGCGATCAGTCTTGGGGGTTAATCGCTCTTGCTTTAACCTGCTTGGATCTGGATTGTGATCTAGTGGGGAGGTCTGGGGTGGGTATCCAACTTGCCAGAACTGGAAGTTGTGAAGACCCCAACGTTTGGGACGGAAGCTCCCCTGTCTGGTGGCAGAGCCCTACTGTGGCAACAAGCCCAAAAGTCAATTAAGTGGCAACATGCCTAGGCAAAGGAAACAAAATAAACAGAAAAAGGATTTTAAAAATCAAATAAGAGATGTGGAGGAAAAATTGGGAAGAGAAATGAGAAGGATGCAGGAAAAGTATGAAATGAGAGTCAACAGCCTGACTGAGGAAAACAACACCTTAAAAAATAGACTAACTCAAATGGCAAAGGAGGCCCAAAAGGGCAATGAGGAGAAGAATGCCTTAAAAAGCTGAATTTGCCAGATGAAAAAGAATCTCAAAATCTCACTGAGGAGAATCATTCCTTCAGAGTTAGACTGGAGCAAATGGAAGCTAGTGATTTTATGAGAAATCAAGATGCTGTTGAACAGATCCAAACAAATGAAAGAATAGAAGGCAATGTGAAATATCTCATGGGAAAAACCACTGACCTGGAAAATAGATCCAGGAGAGACAATTTAAAAATTATTGGACTACCCAAAAGCCATGATCAAAGAAAGAACCTAGAAATCACCCTTGCAGGGGAGGGGAAGAACAGGAAGGCAAAAAGGCAAAACTATATTCTCATTGAATTTGGCTTAGGGAGAGAATGACATACATACTAAATGGGATATCTCACCCTGCTGGAGAGTAAGGGGAAGGGGGATGAGAGGGGGGATGATGGAGGGGAGGGCATTTTGGGGGGAGGGGATGTTGGAAGTACGCACTATCGAAGAGGGACAGGATCAAAGTAGGAAATGGACCAGGTGGGGATGGGTGGGAGGGAATTATAAGCAGTCTTTTACAATATATCTACTATGGTAATGTTTTGCATAGCTATACATGTACAACACATACTGAATTGCTCATCTTCCCAGAGGGAATGGGTGACAAGGGAGGAAGGGAATGGATCTGAAATTCAAAGTTTTAAAATTAAATGTTTCAAATATATATAAATACTATTATTAATACTATTTTGCATGTAATTGGGAGATAAGCTGTTCAGGCACTGGGGCTCAGAGATTCACCTTGCCCTAATGGCAAAGTCAAAGGGGGTATGGGAGAAGATATGGGAGAGAGCAGATTGGATGAGAGGATATCCTGTGGGACTGCTATTCTGGGGTGGTGGGTAGGAGGAAAATGGGGAAAAATTGTAACTCAAAATCTGGTGTAAATGAATGATGTAAACCAGAAATTAATAAAGCATTTGTTTAAAATTAAAATAAAATAAAAAAAGAAGAACATTTCTAGAAGGGAAGTGGTACTCCCTCTCCATAAATGCCCAAGGTTTTTAGCATTCATATTATTCATGTTGACCAAATGCTATTTTCCCTACCCATACTTTTTAAAAAAAACTACTGCTAACATTGACCTCTGTCCATCTTGACCTCTGTCCATCCCAGGGATGTATTGAATGAATATACTTCATTAATGTGCTTTCTACTCCCCCTTCCTTGGATTCTCCATGTGGAAATTAACTCTGGAAACACTCTCCTCTGCCCTACCAGGATCTACTGTAGGGACAATGGTCTGAGCAGCAATTAATTAAAACCCATCTTTAGACAAAAAGTGGCTTAGATATACATTTGTCAAAGAACACTAAGAAAACCTGCTCCTTCTTCAAGAGGAGCAGCAGAGATGTTAAAGGCAGAATGCTGGATGATCACTTATAGAAGGTTTTTATTTCTGTATTGCAGACATTAGTGAATGATTAATAGAAAGTATTGAATTAGGGCAAAAGTATAGCTAAAGGTACTATTTCCTGTCAGGGGCATAGTTCCTGGGTAATTCAACAATTCAGCACCTAGATTGATCCATGATCTCATTGACACAAATAATATCTCCAGTGATACATACAGATTGCAACCCAACCTTCACTTCCTATTTGTGGGAATCCATACAATGTGCTGAAGGCCTTCTTCTAGGATAGCACTTCTCAAAGTGTAGCGTCTTTTAGGGACTCTTCAAGGTCAAAAATATTTTCATACTAATACTAAGATGTTTTCATTTCTAATATGACAAACATCAAGTAGATATACCCCACCTAGATAAAACCTCTTTGGGGGTCCTTGATAATTTTTAAGACCAAATAGGTCCTAAGACCAAAAAGTTTCAGAACCATTACTCTAGGTTTTTTTGTTTTGTTTTATTTTGTTTTGTTTTGTTTTGTTTTTTACCTAACCTTAAATACAGTGAGTAATTGGTGTGATAGCTTCTCTCCTTTTGGTGGATCAGTGATGGGCTACAGACACAGGCTATTGTGGATAGATAGATGCAGAGACAGATGGAAGTGGTCTAATTATGACACAAGTCTAAAAATGTGAGGTTCCTGGGAAATTTCTCTTCTTTTCCTACACTGTGTGGGAAATGATATCACTCTCATTTATGGGGAGGTAGAGAAGGGATCTACCACTTTATTTTTCTTATTATGTAATTTCCTATTCTGTCTAAACTAAATGCTTTGCCATTTAACTTTTGGTCTGTTGGTAAAGAAGGCACCGATGGGGGCTCGAACCAAATGCTTAACTCTGAACCTGTATTAATGAGAAGTTCCAGAGGTAAGTGAGATCCTTGTTACAAGTAATTTGAATATATGTATTCTATAGCCATAATAGTAATTTTACTTTAGTCATGAGGCAGAGGAAAAGTGCCTAAAGTCAGAGGACCTGGGCAAAATCTAACTCAATTACTTAGTGCCTGTGTGATTTAGGGCAAGTCACTTAACTCTTAGGGCCTCGGTTTTCCTCATCTATAAAAGGGGAGTTGTACTGGATGATCTCTGATGTCCCTTCCAACCCACGATCCCATGATCCTAAATCATTAAAGGAGTTAGGAGGTTTGGCCATGTTTAGGGATTATTATTCTATTCTATTTCCTGCTGTTTGCAGGCATTGGAACTCTATATTATGACCAATTCTGCATATGTGTGACTCAAACTCAGGTATTCTGCAGTTCTTTAAGACCTTGGTCTGTCTATATTCTGATTTCCTACCAAAATTAAAAGGATGGATCTGGGGATGCAGACGTGATTTCTCTCCTTGCTTTCTACCCTCTAGGATTGGAACCACTAAAGAATGGTGCTTTTCATTGTTTTTATTTCTCTGAAAATTAAACGTGTCCTTTACAAGCATCTGGCTTTACAGGTAGCTGCTCCTACATTCTCTGACATCTCAGCCAGCACTCTACTCGTATATCTCAAGAACTTTATTAAAGAAGATAAATCTCATTGTCTCTGCCCCACACTCTGTCTCTGGGGATGCTGCTAATCTCTGGGGTTGTCAGCAAATCTACCCGTTTCTTCATAGCCCACTGCCAACCTGTTGCCAAATTCCTCTTCATTCTTCATCACTTTTGTAAAGCGTTTATCTGTCTCTCTTGTCTCCCTCCCCTGACTCCATTTATCCCCCCAAACCACATGGAAAATAACATTCAATTCCTTAATCTTAACAAGGCATGGAAAATCGTCTCCAGTTTCTGATAATGGTCAGGCTGATTGTTCTCACCTCAAATTCAGTGAACAAATTTGATGCTTTTAAACACTAGAGCCTGTTCCTGAAGCCTCCTGCCCCTGTGTCAGCATTTAAAAAGAGAGCACAGGGTAGAGATCCTTGGAAGAAAAATGACATCCACAAGCAAAACTTAAATGATAGGGCTACTCCCTCAGTTTTGCCAAAAGGATTGGCTAAGTTTATAAATAATGAGACAGTTAGGGCAGAAGCCAACCCAACTGACCACAGTCATTTGACCGATGTTGCTGAAACTCACTAACAGGGGTCCCCAAAGAACAACAAACTAAACAGCATTGTCCTATTATAGTCTGCTAATCAGTAGAGACAGACAAGGACAGAACTGGCCCAAAACCCAACAGTCACTAAGGTTTTCTATGCCACAGCAGTACAATTCCATATCTGTATGTCATGCCAGTCTTTGTCATTCTGTGAGGGACATCTCTCAAATCAAATTGCAGGCCTACTGAAGCAGAAATACCAATCATCAGAAAGCCCAAAACATTATGCAAGAATGCATTGTTTTCACATTAAGATTCAGAACATACCGTTGTGAGACAGCCACCTAGTTATCTACCTTTCAGTCAGTCAAACAGTAGGGATCTTAAGGGGGAGCCAGCTTTGGTCCAGTCTCTCTCCTTCTCTCTCTTGACTCATTTTAGGATCGCAAAGGAAGACGCAGGCTATCAATCATTTTCACTATGATCTCTTGTCTTGGAGCCAAAAGCCCCATATCTGGAGCCCAGGTCATCCACACTTCCTTGCTGTGAAACCCTGGGCAAGTGACTTCATCTCTTTGAGTCTGAGCTTTGTTGCTGTCCAGTTATTTCAGTCATGTCTGACTCTTCATGACCCCATTTGGAGTTTTCTTTGCAAAGACACTAGAGTGGTTTCATGTTAGGGGAATTTGAAGATCTTCCCTGCCCATTAATAGGCACATAGAGCCCTGACTCAGAGCTAAACTTTAGGCTTTGGGCTACAGGGGGTTTCCAATTAAGTGCTGGGGCATGAGGATTTTCAAGGTCCTCAGCACTCAGCTAATCAGATGCCGAGTCTTTGTTATATATTCTGAGGTTGGTGTTTTGCTTTTGGGGGTTTGCTTATGAGAAAGATCTTTTGATTTCACAGTGAAGACTCTGAGTGGCCGTTTGTTCAGAGTCCCCCAGCTACTCAGATTTCTGTGTTCCCTCCGTCCAGTGATGTAGGTTAAGTGTATAGCAATATTGCTATATTCAGACAGCTGGAGCCTTGTGTGTTGATCTTTGTGCTAATTTCTCTGCTTGTATTTTCTTTGTTGGTATTTTCTCCACTTTTAGGGTGCTGACCTTTCCCCTGAACTAGTGAATGTAATTAAAAGAAGATTGTTAACCCCTTTAAAAGTAGGCTTTCCTTTTAGCAAAGCAAATCAAAGAACCTGTGCTAGCAGGGGGTGTGCCAAGGTGCCTGCTGTTACAGTTTACCATTTCCTTCTCCAGCTCATTTTACAGATGAGGAAACTGAGAATGAATTTATTCATCTGTAAAATGGGAATACTTGTCCTGCCACACATGGTTGTTGTGAAGGGAAGGTACTTTGTAAGTAGCTAAAAAACTATAAAAATACAAACTCTTTTTGGGGGGCTTAGGGGGAGGAAGGAGGGCTGAACTAAACCAACTGAGCTTGGCAAGTTATTTAACCTCTATAAGCCTAATTTGCAAAATGAGGGAAGGACCATTTGGCCTCTGAGGATGGTCCCTTCCAACTCTAGAGCTGTGATTCTATGATTTCATCAAAATAGGGAATTTCAAGTGTGGCTATTCCCTTCACCAAAGTGGTTTATCAACTGTTCTACACTTAGAGTTTTAGAAAGTTACCTGAGCTTTTTACTTAGCCAAAAATAAAAAGCCTCTAGTCATCAGAAGTCAGACTTGAACCTGGGTCTTCCTGACTCCAAAGCCAGCCCCCCCCCCTTTTTTTGCTTTTTGGAGGTGGGAGGGCAGGGCAATTGGAGTTAAGTGACTTGCCCAAGGTCATACAGCTAGTAAGTGTGTCGTGTCTGAGGCTGGATTTGAATTCAGGTCCTCCTGACTCCAGGGTAGGTGCTCTATTCACTGTACCATTTACCTGCCCCCCCTTTTTTTAACCACATCATTCTGCCTCACCATCCCCATAAGCTCCTGCTGCTTCAACATTTCTATAGCATTATTTCATGTCCTTATAACCACTCAATGAGATAGGTAGTTCAATCATTATTCTGTTTCATGGAAATGAAAACTAAGACTCAGGTTAAGTTTGCCACACAATTATAACCCTCTCTAGTAATTGGTAGGCTTGAGACTGGACTCAACATTTCCTGACACAAGGAGTGTGCTTCAATAATATTGAATCTTTCCTTTAGTTGTAATCTTGACAATCTGGATATCCTTCTCTTTTAAAAATAATGTATTAGGGTGGCTAGGTGGGGCAGTGAATTAGAGCACCAGCCCTGGAGTCAGGAGGACCTGAGTTCAAATCTGGCCTCAGACACTTGACACACTTACTAGCTATGTGACTTTGGGCAAATCACTTAACCCCAATTGCCCTCCAAAAAGCCAAAAAAAAAAAAAAGTATAACAGTGAAGCCTAAGTTCCCCTTGAAAACTCTGACTCTGGAGACCCTTGATAGTCTCCTCAGATTTACTATGGCTATTTTTTATAATAAATCATGGGAATCTTAGACTTTAGCACCCATTAGTGAAATATTTGCTATTCACAGATCATGCAAGCCATAAATTCAATAGTACAGCATTTAATTAAGACACAAAATGTAAATAACAAAAGAGAATAAATAGAATAATTCTCTTCCTCCCAATCACAAATGAATATAGGCTTTAGGGGAATTATAATATAATTCTTCCTTAATCCCCACTAAATCCTGGGATATATCAGGGAAGAAATACAGTTACCTCCACACTCATGACTCAATGACAAAAATCTTAGGAGTTCAGTGCTGTCTGTTTCTTGATATGATAGATGTCTGATGCATAACTCAGAGCAATCTGTTGTAGTCTCTTGTCTCTTGTCTCATTTCCAGGGTTGTCAAGATTCTCCTGGGACACTTATATTTGGAAACACCATGGACACGCAGCTCCATCAATTCTCCTTCCATTTCATCTACTCCAATCACAATCCCTCCCCCCCACACCTTTGGTCACCTCTAGCAGCCCTGCTCCTTAAACCTTCAATCTTCAAGAAGATCCTCCATTAGTGTATCCAGGGCATATTAACAGATTCAGTCAAGTGGGCAGTGTAAACTGCAGTACCTGATGTGGCAAACCCATCTGCCTTCTATCTGTCTTGGATGGCTCAGTCACTATGCTGGTAGATCTATAAATTTTTCTCAGGATGGAAACAACCCAACAACAACTGAGAAATTCCTCTTTCTTATCCAAGGGACAATGTAGGAAGAATATATTCCTACTATTCACCATCATAGTGGGCTTCCTATTTACACAAAAATAGTCATGATGATAGCATTAACTCTTCAGAGTTATTTTAATTTTTACTTTCAGTTCCAAATAATCTTCTCTCTCATTCTTCTGCTATCATTGAGAAGGCAAGAAATATAATACCCATTATACATATGAAGTCATGAAAAGCATATTTCTATATGAGTTGTACTGCAAAAGGGGAAAAAAAGCAAGAAATATAAAGTGAAAGAAAATATGTTTCAATCTTCACTCAGAGTTCTTACGTTCTCTCTCTGGAGATGGACAGCATTTTTCATCATGTTGTTAATGAATTGCTTCAGTCACGACCCCATTTGGGGTTTTCTTGGCAAAGATACTGGAGTGATTTGCCCTCTCCTTCTCCAGCTCCAGCTCATTTTACAGATGAAGAACGGAAGCAAACATTAAGTGCTTTCCCCAGGGTCACACAGCTAATAAGTTTCTGAGGTCAAATTTGAACTCAGGTCCTTCTGAATTTCAGAGCCAGTGCTCTATCCACTGTGCAACCTAGCTGCCCTTTTCATCTTGAATCCTTTGGAACTGTCTTAGATCACTGTATTAATCAGAGTAGATAAGTCTTTCACAGTTGACTGTTATTACAATATTGCTGTTACTGTGTACAATGTTCTCCTAGTTCTGTTCACTTCACTTTGGATCAGTTTATATTCAGATTTTTCTGAAACCATTTATTTCATTATTTCTGACAGCACAATAATATTCCATCACAATCAGATACTACAATTTGTTTAGCCATTCCTCAATTGATGAGTATTTCCTCAATTTCCAATTCTTTGCCACCACAAAAAGACCTGCTATAAATATGTTTTTATATACATAGGTGTTTTTCCTTTTCCTCTGGTCTCTTTGGGGAACATTCATATTAGTGATATTTCTGGATCAAAGGGTATGTACAAATTTATAGTCCATTTGGACACAGTTCCATTTTTTTCTCTGAAATGGTAGGACTAGTTTATAATTCTATCAATGGTGCATTAGTGTACCTATTTCCCCACGTTCCCTCTAGCCCTTGACATTTTTCTTTTCTTTCATGTCAACCAATCTGATGAATGTGAGGTGGTACCTCAGAGTTGTTTTAAATTGCATTTCTCTAATTATTAGTGATTTGCACATGACTACTCATAACTTTGGTTTCTTTTTCTGAAAACTGCCTGTTTACATCCTTAGAAAATTTACCAACTGGGCAATGGCTCCTGTTTTCATATATTTGGCTCAGTTCCCTACATATTTGAGAAATGAGACCTTTATCAGAGAAACTTGCTGTAAAAAAAAAATCCCTAGTTTCCTGCTTTCCTTCTCTGTAAATATGGATAATTTATATTTTTGTAAATATTAATCTATTTCATTTAGATTGACAGTTTGTTGGCACATAGTTGTACAAAGTAGCCCCCCAAAATTGCATTAACCTTATCTTCATTGGTTATACATTCACTCTTTTCATTTCTGAGACTGGTGATTTGGTTTTCTTCCTTTTAAAATCAAGATGCCCTACAGTTATTTTATTGGCTTTTTCATAAAATTGGATCCTACTTTTATTTATTATTTCAATTTTTTGCTTTCAGTTTTATCAATCTCCCTTTTGATTTTCAGGATTTATTTGGTGTTTAATTGAAGATTTTTAATTTGCTCTTTTCCTAAGGTTGTTTTTTTTTTTTGCGTGCCCAATTTGTTGATCTGTTCTTTCTCTCTTTTATTTATGTAAGTGTTTAGAGATATAAATTTTCCCTAAGAACTGCTGTGGCTGCATCCCACAAAGTCATTTTCCTTAATGAAATTATTGATTGTTTCTATGAGTTGTTCTTTGGACTTTAGAATTAAACTATATATACTCAATAAAGACAAAATAATCAAAACATCATGATCCACTCATAAACCTGGCTAGCACTTTCTTGCCAATGCATTCAATGTTCATGGCAGTAGGGTGGAACATGCTTATAGAAGAAAGAGATTTAAGTAAGGAAGTCCATGTGCCCAGGGTAACTTAAAATTCTGAACTGCAGACCTTGGTGTCCTTGGTCCCTTTAGAAATAATCTGCACCATGCAAAACTGCTTTTTTTGCTAATTGGTCTCTTTTTAGTCCTCAGTGCTACTAGGAAAAGCTGTTCCTTTTCTTTTGCCAAACCAATGAAGTAGTGACAAGTCTTTTTGCTCACAGCCATCCTTAACAGGGTGCTGAGAAAAATGTGTTATGTTCTTTCAGTAACAAGCAGTTCCTTAAAGTTGAAGAAATGCCAGGCTCCTTGCATCTGAAAATACCAGGGAATTCTTCTTTATTTGACCAATTCTAAGCTTGTTCTTACAGCAAAGCTTGTCTTTTCTCCTTCTATTTCTCATTCTTAATGCAGAGAGGGCAAAATAGATACCCTAAGAGTTTTCTCCTCTTTCAGGCTGTTGGTGGCATTAGAGAGAAATGAGCCCGCATCATTCTTCATATAGCAGCAGGAAGCAACTCTCTACCAATGTGCTTATGGCAGCTTTTCCATACTTTAAAAAATCAGTCAATAAAGCGGTGTCTCTTTTTTCAATCAGGAAGTTTCCAGCAAAGCAGCTGAAAGCCTCTTGTGTGTCCCAGCTTCCTGTGACTCTTCCTGTACTTAGCTTATTCTCTTGTTTCTCCTATTTTTCTCTTATGGCTTCTTCTCTAAGTTTCTTCTCTCTGACTTCTCATGCCTCAATCAGAGCCTCCTAGTGGTCACTGACTCATCCTTACCTTATGAAAGTAAAACTCAAGAAATTCATCTTCTATCAGATTTAAACCCATAATCCTGCAGCAGCAGGGACAGCAAGAACAACAATTAGCATTTATATAGTGCCTTTAGACTTGTAAACTGCTTTTTGTATGTTTTCTCAATTAATATACTTCCCAGGCCCCAGTTATTTAATTTATAATTTTGGCAGTTACAAATGTTAATACTCTGAAAAGCCACATGCTAATAATAAGCTAATGGACAACAATGTCCTGTTTCCATCATTATTTCAGTCATTGCTCTGCCTTCTAACCTGGGTGGGATTTCCTTCTATTATGATCTTTATTTTTTGCTTTTTGGAGGTCAATTGGGGTTAAGTGACTTGCCCAAGGTCACACAGCTAGTAAGTGTATCAAGTGTTTGAGGCTGGATTTGAACTCAGGTCCTCCTGACTCCAGGGCCAGTGCTCTATTCACTTTGCCACCTAGACACCCCCTATTATGATCTTTTAAAAATTTTACTGAAAAGGGGTTCATAGGTTTGATCAGACCACCAAAGGGGTCCATGATACAAAAAAAAATATTAAGAACCTCTGCCCCACACATAGACTAGCTTTGGAAGATGGTCAAGGACTGGGAGGGAAATTATAAAATCATAGGATGAGGAGAGGCTTTGAGATTTCTTCTAGTCCATTCACCTTGCCTTTGTTGTTGCTCAGTCATTCAGTTGTGTCCAACTCTTTGTGAACCTATGGACCACAGTATACCTATACTGTCCATGGGGTTTTCTTGGCAAAAATACTGGAGTGGTTTGCCATTTCCTTCCGCTTTGCCTTTAGGCACAACCAAACCAACAGTATTTCAAGGCCAATGAAGATAAAAAAAAAAAAAGCCCAATAACCTCTGTTTCAGAGTCACAATATCCAAGCTTCAGGAAATATTTTCTTACACCTAACCTAAATCTGTCTTACTGCTGCTTCATCTAATTTCTTAGTTTCTCCTCATTGGAGACAGAGAACAGCTGATCAGAAAGATGCATTCTAATTCAGAAACTGCACCAGAGAAATAGGAAACCTTTTTTTTTTTTAACTAAGCTCATCAGAGGTACTCTTTCATCAAGCTTTCTTTTACTAGTTTAGGAAGGAGATATCTTATCCTTTGAATAAATATACTCTTTACACGAATAAGTCCAGTCATGGAGAATATAAAAATGTTTATTTTTTCAGCATGACTTTGTCTTTAGCACATTAATCACTGATGTAGCCAGCATTCTGAAGACCCAGCAGAAGTGAACAGCTCTTAGTAATGTAAATATTTTATATGTGCTACATAGGCAAAGTTCTACAATAGCATGACAGCTGTGGTGAACTAAATGTCTTAATTTGTCTATGCTATCCATATTTATTTCCTTGCTTTTTGTTTTTCTGTTGTTGTATGGTTTGGGGACTTTTTTGCTTTATTTTATTCTAGGGTTTTTCTGTGGGAATACAAGAGGTGGGTGGGTGGATGTGGACCTTTGATTTTATGTGCATGGGGATCCCCTGGAATGGAAACTTCATTCATTAATAAAGACCAGCAACTCATCTGTAAATTATAGTCTTTAAGAGTTGACTGAGACTCTGAGAAGTTATGATTTCTTGCTATCCACACAGGTGAATTCAGACTGCAGAGTGAGATGTGCCTTTTCAGATACAGGCAACTAGAGAATTTTTTTTCTTAAGTGAACATTTGGTACAAAGGTTTTCTTTTTCTTTTTCTCAAATGTGAGGATGGAAGAGTAGGGTTAGGAGAGAGGAGGTAGGGATAATGCTATCAAAATAAAAAAAAATAAAGAAAAGGTGAAAAAAGAGGGTCATTGAAGCACATTTTTGAAGTATACAGAAGGGAACAGAAGGAAGGCAAGAAGAAACCACAATCAGGATACCTTTGAAAGTCATATGTTGAATTTGTTATAAAGTTTAAGAGAAAAGCAAATTGTATAGAAAGCAAGCTTAATAGAGATAATCATTTTCATGCTCAAGCCCCTGTGTTCTACTTTGTAGAAGTGCTAATTTTAATCAATACTTATTAAGTTCCACATTTTTTTAAAATCGGAAAAAAAGATGATTAAATAAATGAGGACATCACAATCATTCTCATAGTAACTACACCAAGAAACTTAAAGTTTCTCACAGTAACCAAAAAGAAGTTATATTCCTTGTTATGGTTACTATGGGAGTAATGGTTTTCCTACAGTCTATGATGAAGTGGTCCCTTTGTTTTGTTTTGTTTTCTGGGATAAATACAATCAAACCAACTTTTCTAATCAGTGTGACACTTGCCTTTGAAACCAAGGCCCCATATTTCTGGTCCTCGTCATTCTCTAGATTGGCTTCCTGTTTCTTAGTACCAGTTTGTAAAGAGAGCTGTAGGCTTGTAGACCTAAAACTTAAATGACAATGGCTATGAAGAGCAGAGATGGAACTCTGAAACATCAGGACTTGGAATAAACTACAAAATACACTCTTCAAGGGCACTATTCATACTACAATTCTACTTGTGTTGTTCTTCTCTTGGCCCTCTCCAAATTCTCCACTCATGTCCGAGTTGTGCATTGTAACCATAATACCATGCCCTAAATGGTCCCCTCATGGCCTCAAAGACTTGGTGATCACCCATGACTTCATTATTGTCCAAATTATTTAGTCCTCATTCTCCTTGAACATATGGTGGCATTCTACACTGTTGGATGCACTGTACTAGATCCATATGCAACCTCAACGAGGAATTCCTTTTTACAGATGATCTATCATTTCCTTAAATGCCTCCGATGACAGAAAACTTACTTTCTCTTGGGAAAGCCTATTTGGAAAGCTCAATTTATTATACACTTTTCTTTTATGTTGAAAAAAATCCACCTCTTTGGAACTATCATCCCTTGGCCTTTTGAAGCAATATGAAAATCTTTCCCCTTTAACATGAAAACTCTTCAAATATGAAAAGAGAGTCCCAGGTCTCCTTAGTCTTCTTTCCACTAGCCTAGGAAAATACAGTTCTTTCTGTTATTTCCTAGAAGACAAGATTTCCAGCCATCTGACTGTCCTTACCTTCCTCTGGATACACTCCAACTGTGTCCTTAGTTGACCTCTATGGCCCTCCATTTTGGAGATTCTCTTAATGGCCTCTTTGTATCTTTTTCTGGCTCTCCCACTTCCTCCTGTACCCTAACACAGGTGTTCCCCAGGGCTTACCTTATAGTCCTCTCTGCATTTATCCTTCTCACTATTCTTTTTCTTGTTGAAATAATCCTGCCTTTTGGTTCAACTCATCATGCTGATGATTCCCAAATTAATATTTATTCCTCCAACATCTTATTTAAGCTTCAGCATCACCTACTGCCTATAGCACAACTCTACTTGGCCATTCCACTGTCAGCTTCAATTTGACATGATCAAACTAAGTTTATCATGTGCCCTTCCACTCCTCAACTTTCCTATTTCTGTCAATGATACTGCTCTCCCAGTCTGCCAAGAGAAAAGCCCTATCAATTTTTACTTTTCCCTATCCCTTCTCAAATATGTTAATCAATCACCAAATCCTGTTGATTCTTTTTTTTTTTTTAAAGCAATTGGGGTTAAGTAACTTGCTCAAGGTTACACAACCAGTCATTATTTACGTGTGGGTGCTCATTTTCTGAGGCCGGATCTGATCCCAGGTCCTCCCGACTCTGGGGCCGGTGCTCTTACTCATTGTACCACCTAGCCGCCCCTGTTGATTCTTTCTTAGAAATGTCTCTCATATCTGTTCCTCTCCATCCCCACTGTAATCACCCTAAACCTAGACATTCATCATTTCACAACTGTAGTAAGCAACAGCTGTCTTAGTGATCTCTCTGTCTATCTTCTTCCTTCTCCAATCCATTCTGCAAGATCACCAAACTAGTCTTCCTAAAATGCCACATGAGTTTCTTACTCAAAAAACTCCAGCGTTTGCTTACAAAAATAAAATATGAAATCTTTGGCTTGGTTTTAAAGGTTCTACATAATCTGCCTCCTCCCAGTCTATCCAACTTTATTTCCCATTTTATCTCCCATCTGGTCCAGTTAGTCTGGTCTTCTTATTCTTCTCCAAATAACTCATATTCAACTCTGGATTCCATCTCCCTCTTCGTGTCCAGGCATTCTTCCTTACATTTCTCTCTGAGAAGTCTTAGTTTCCTTCTGAGCCTTATCTCAAATGTCACTTCCTATGAAAAGTCTTTCTTGATCTCTTTGGTTGTTGATGGGCTATTCCTTTTCAACTTATCTTGTATTTCCTTCTCTGTTTACATATTGCATAAGCATATACAAAGAAAAGAGAGCGTGGCATAGTGGACAGAGAGTCAGCCTTGAAACTAGGAAGTCCTGTGTTCAACTCCTATCTTGACACATACTGGTTGTATGACTGTGGGCAAGTCAATTAACTTCTTAGCACTCTAAACAAATCTTTGTAAGCTGCAGAGTGGGTATTGACTTATGTTGCTATAGAGTTCCCTATACCAATCAAATGACAGGCTCAGTCTCTATCCTTATTCTTACATGTTGTATCTCCCAGTGGAACATATACCCCTTAGGGACTGCTTTCCATTTTTGTATGGGTATTTCCACTACCTAGGACAGTGCCTTGTGAACTAGAGATCTTTGATAAATGCCTATTGAATTAAACCCAAGACTTTCCTCAATATATTCTCCCATTTGGAACAGTTTCCTGTCTCCTTTCTCCCTATCCATATCTCACCCATCCTTTGAGACACACCTGGTTCACTTCCTACCTACTGGCCTCCACAAGGCCTTCCTCATTGTGTCAGACAGGATGAAGTCTTCTCTGAACTATAGAGCACTTATAGCCCATGCTCTTCATTTCATCCTTTATTCATATGTTGCTAGACAATGCAGCTTAACTGTGGCATGATTATATGTACTGTCTCCCTGTGACATTTTCCATGGCTTTATAGGTGAGGGTTTACAAGGTTAGCATTTGTGAAACTGTTTATTTCCTCCAAAGTATTTGAAGTAATCAAAACTGACATTTATATATCACATGAAAGCCCGCAAAGGCATTTATATCTAAAAATCTTATTTGGTAGTCAGAATATCCCTGTGAGGTATGTAGCATAGGCATTATTACACCAATTTATACAGATTAAGAAACTGAGGCTCAAAGGTTATATGAGCTGACCAAGGACTTAAGTGCTAAGTGTGGGAGGTGAGATTTCAACCCAGTTGACTGTAAGGCTGCATTCTATCCACTAGGGAAGCTATCATTACATGGATGGTGTTATTACTATTATGGCCTTATGTTCTGAATCACTATGTTTCCCAAAGAGTGGTTAACTAGGTCTTTTCATTCATTCATTTATTTATTTTTGGAGGGCAATTGGGGTTAAGTGACTTGCCCAAGGTCACACAGCTAGTTTTTGTGTTAACTGTGTGAGGTCAGATTTGAACTCAGATCCTCCTGACTCCAGGGCTGGTGCTCTATTCACTGTGCCACCTAGCTGCCCAAAAATATAAGGAGTATTTTTTTTTTTTTTTGCTTTTTGGAGGGTAATTGGTATTAAGTGACTTACCCAAGGTCAGAGGCTAGTTTTTGTATTAAGTGTCTGAGGCTGGACTTGAACCCAGGTCTTCCTGACTCCAGGGCTGGTGCTCTATTCACTGTGCCACCTAGCTGCCCCTTGATTAACTAGGTCTTGCTTTTTCTATAAGAATGATTTTCTATGAAAAGAGCTGTGAATCTTCTGCACCCTTCTTTAGTCATTCGATTTCACTTAGGAGCTGTGCTGAAGGGAGGACCTAGATCCTTTTATCTAACTAGAGTCAGTATTTATGTAGTTCTTTAAGATTTGCAAAGAGTGTATCAGAAGCGATCTCATTTGATCCTCATGACAACCTGATGAGGCGTTATCCTTAGTCTCATTTTACAGATAAGAAAACAGAAGCCAGGGTCTTCCCCTCACTCATCCACGTGGCAAATGTCTGGAGCTCACATGGTAGGTCAGAAGAAGCAACACAAGGACACTCTCAAGGTCTCTCTGAAGAATCCATTGTCAGACATGGGAGACACTGTGACAAGACCATCCAGCACAGCGTACCTGTATCAAAGATGGCTCTGTGCTCTACAAACAAAGCAGAATAGCCCAAAGGAAATGGGAGATGCATAAATTTAGAGACATCTCCACTGCAACTGGTTTTTTCTTCTTTCTTTTTTAAAATTTTTTTATTTTTGGTCTTTTATTAGTTTGTTTGTTTACTTTTAGTTTACAAGATTCAGTTCCACAATCCCTTGAGTTTCAAATTTTCTCCCCCTCCTTACTTTCCAACCCATGGCTGCATACAATCAGGTATAGGATCTGCAGATACTTTCACATTAGATATTAGTCAGGTTATAAAAAAGGATTGTAATGGATGGGATGAACAACGGGAAAGAGGAAACAAAACCAAATAAGAAAAAGACAGAGAGCAGATAGTTTGCTTCAATCTGCATTCAGTCTCTGTTCTTTCTAGTTCTTTCTCTGAATGTAGACATCTCTCTCCATCATGAGTTTTGGAGTTGACTTATAACCCTGCATTTCTGAGAAGAGTCCAGTCTATCAAAGTTGGTTGTCACACATATGTTGTGTCTATAATTGTGTACAAATTTTTCCTGGTTCTACTCTTCTCACTCAGCATCAGTTCATATAACCCCCTCCAGGTAAATATGAAGTCCATCTGCTCCTTGTTTCTTATGGCACAATAGTATTCCATTACATGCATATACCACAACTTGTTCAGCCATTCCCCACTTGATGGGCACCCCCTTAATTTCCAATTCTTTGTCACCACAAAAAGAGCTGCTACAGATATTTTTGTACACATGGGTCACTCCAAATGTTCATGTGGACTATTTGTGCCCAACTTGTGGTAGAACCTTCTGAGCTTGCATTGGTCTGATCAGCCACAGTCAGACACACTGTACCTTGACCCCAACATAGTGATGTCATTTTGGTCCTCTTTGAGTGTGAAGGACAGCAACAACCAAATGTCTAAAGCAAGATTTCAACTTGGATCATCTCTGAGATCAGGGCTGCAGACCTTATGTCCTCTAGCTGTTTTTTCTTCATCTATGCTTGGGTTGACTGATCGGATCCATGACCACTTTACTAAATAATAGACATTTCACATTGTGCTTTAATTTTCTTTTTTTATAGCATTTTGTTTTTTCTAAATATCGATAAAGAAAATTTGGGGCATTCATTTTTACAAGATTTTGAGTTCCAAATTTTTCTCCCTCCTTCCTTCCCTCCCCTCTCCTCTTCCTAAAATGGCAAGCAATTTGATATAAGTTATATATGTGCAATCATGTAAAGTATATTTCCATATTAGTCACAGTTGTGAAAGAAGAAACAGACCAAAGGGAGGAAAATGTAAAAAAAAAAATAAAGTGGTGAACAGAGCACTGGCCCTGGAGTCAGGAGGACCTGAGTTCAGATTCGGCCTCACTTAATACTTACTAGCCGTGTGACCTTGGGCAAGTCACTTAACCCCAACTGCCCTCCAAAAAGCCAAAAAAAAAGGTGAAAATAATATGCTTCAATCTTCATTCAGTGTCCATTAGTTCTTTATCTGGCTTTTCCATCATGAGTCCTGTGTAATTGTCTTGGATATTATATAGCTGAGAAGAGTTAAATTCATAGTTGATCTTTACACAATGTTGCTGTTACTGTACACAATGTTTTCCTTTTTCTGCTCATTTCACTTTATAACAATTCATAAAAATCTTTCAGAAATTGGCCTACTCATTATTTCTTATAGCATGATAGTATTTCATTCCATACACACATTCCATACCACAACTTATTCATTCCCCAATTGATGGGCATCCCCTCAGTTTCCAACTTTTGTCACCACAAAACAAGCTGCTATAAATATTTTTTTACATTTTACAAAAATATTTTTAAACATTTTTTACATTTTCCCATTTCTATTATCTCTTTGGGATACAGATGTAGTAATGATATTGCTGGATTAAAGTTTATGCACAATTTTGTAGCTCTTTGGGCATAGTTCCAAATTGCTCTCCAGAATGGCTGGATCAGTTCACAACTCTACCAACAATGCATTAGTGGTTTTGCTAGAGCAAAGGGTATTGTTCTTACTTTTTCAAAACAAGTCCTGTCTAACTCACCTTCAGTTTTTGATGCAGTTAAATCCCTGGATCTTGGTCAGTCCTACTTGCAGACTGTACTTCAGCCTTGAAGATGCTTCCGTGTATTTAAGCTCTCTTAGTGGCCTTTAAGGTCTAACTCTATGATTCTATGACCTCATTTCAGGTCAGGCTGCATCAACTTCTCCAACCTATCAAAAAGATCTTGAGTTCTAATCCCACCCACCAATATTTTAGGCTCAGTGCTCTTCTCCCCTTTGTCATCAGCTTAGTGTAGTAGTGAGAGCACTGACTTTTAAGTCAAAGGAACTGAGTTTGAATTAGGGTTCCATTAATTACCACCTGGGTAACCTTGGAAAGTCAGGCGGTCTAGTCAGTCCAGCCAGAGGTGGGGAACCTGTGGCCATCTAGGTCCTTAGGTGAGGTCTTTTGACTGAGTCCAAGTTTTACATAACAAATCCTTTTATCAAGGATACTTGCTTGGTGAAGTTTAGATTCAGTCAAAGGGCCATACTTGAGGACCTAGAGGGCCACATGCGGCCTCGAGGCTGAAAATTCTTCACCCCTGGTCTACTCAATAAACATTAATTAAGTGCCTACTATGGGCCAGGCACTGTGCTAAGTTCTGGGGAAAGGAAGAAAAGAAAAAGCCCCTGCTCTCAAGCTCACAGCTGAAAGATGCAAAAAAAAATGCACAAACTGTATACAGGAAAAACTGGAAATAATGAACAGAGGAAAGACACTAGAATGAGGGGGATCAGGAAGGGCTTCCTGCAGAAGGCAGGATTTTAGCTGAGACTTGAAGAATCAGGGAACCAGGAGGAGATGAAGAGGGAGAGCATTCTAGGCATGGGGGAAGAGTCGGGGAAAATGCCTGGAGTCGGAAGATAAGTTTCTTTTTCCAGGAAGAGCAAGATGGCCAGTATCACTGGATCAAAGCACTTTGAAATTTATCAAGTGCTTCACATACCTTGCTTCCTTTGACCCTCTCAACCACCCTATGAAGATAACATTATGCCCATTTCACAGATAAGGAAACCGAATCTGAGAGCGGTTTAAGTGGCCAGGGCCACAGGGCTATTAGCCCAGAAACAGCACTGTCCACACTTGTCTGCCTCCAAATCCAATTTGTAAATAAAGTAAATATAGTAAGTAGACAGAGACAGGAGGAGGGGCTGGGAGGGTGAGTTGAATATGAAGGGATGATATCTAAAAAATAAAATTAAGGGGTGAGAGAGGAATATACTGGGAGAAGGAGAAAGGGAGAGGTAGAATGGAGTAAATTATCTCACATAAAAGAGAAAAGAGAAAGCTTTTACAGTGGAGGGGAAGAGGGGGGAGGTAAGAAGAGGAGAGGGAATCTTATTCTCATGGGATTTGGCTTACAGAGGGAATAACATACACACTCTATTGGGTATGTAAATCTGTCTTACCATATAGGAAAGTAGGGAGGAAGGAGATAAGAGAAGGGAGGATGATAGAAAGGAGGGCAGATTGGGGGAGGGGGTAATCAGAAGCAATCACTTTTGAGGAGGGACAGAGTCAAAGGAGAGAATAGAATAAATGTGGAGCAAGATAGGATAGAGGGAAATATAGTCTTTCACAACATGACTATTATGAAAGTGCCATCGTGGGGTGGGGGAGGAGAGAGATGGGGAGAAAATCTGGAAGTCAAAATCTCGTGGAAGTGAATGTTAAAAATTATTTTCATTTAATTTTAATAAATTTATTAAAATAATGTTAAAATGCTAAATGTTAAAATGTCAAATGTTAAAAATAGAAAGAAATTAATGTTAAAAAATAGAAAGAAAAAAATAAAAAAGGTTGCTTTCTAGTTTATCATTCATCTCACTGAAGAAAGAAATACTATTAATTTTAGCAAGATAGCTGTCATCTTTTATATAATAGAAGTTTGTGATATTTCATACAATTTTCTTTAATGTTCCTCTTTGTATTGTATATTAAAATGTTTGTGTTTGTTGACAACTGTTAACTTCATGCTAAAAAAAAAGGATTTTCTCCTTTTAAAAGAAGGCAATATACTAGGTTTGAAAGTGGCCCCCCTTTAATATTCCTTCCAAAGTTGGCCCTAAACCTCTCTTTGAGAACCCCTCTTCAATTAATCCCACGTATACCTACTACTGTGCCTGTGATCTCTCATTTATTTTCTTATCTTAGGGCCATGTGCATAGTGAAGTACAAAACCCAAAGCCCTCCTAAAATCAAGGTGGATTGTATGTATTGCTTCTTCTAATCTTCCATGCCTGTCGCTTCATCACAAAAGGAAATTAGATTCATTTGCTAAGCTTTGGTTTTTTTCCCTCAAAGCCATGTAGATGATTACCAAGTATCCTGTGGTCTTCTAGGTGTTTGCAAATTGATTTTTTGATAATTTGTTCCAGTGTTTTTCCAGGTTTCCAGTGTTTTTCCAGCTTTCCCAGATGTATAAGGTAGGTAAATTATTTCTTATATTTTTGCCTTTTCCCTTGCCTATGTTAACTCACAATTCTAATATTGTATTCCCATAGGGGATTTTTAGAAACTGATTATCTCCATGGGAATATAGACATATCTATGCCCAGACATATGCATGGACATATGTGTCTGTGCATGTAGCAATCTGTGTTTTCAGTGAGATGCACAGAATTCTATGTATCTGTATCACAGGGACTCATAACTGCACCCAAATCTAAAAGCATATTGAAAACATCTGGATATTCTAGGTACTGTCAATAAACTGGGCTCACAGATTCCCAGAAAGTGTTTGTGTAGTAAAAAATAAAGCATGGACTCAAATGGAAGAACTGTGCTGATTGCAATCTTCTAAGTGCACCCCCAAAATTGCCCTCTCTGACTCACAGACTGTATGAAATTGGGATGGGAGGAAGGGATTTACAATCACCCTAAAGATGTTGCACTGTGTTGTAGTTGACATATCCCAGACCCCAGTCACTTCAAACATTTAAAAATAATATAGGAAGTCTGATTCTTCATTTATGTGTATAATGAAGGCTTTAGACAGTCAGGGAATCACAATTATTCTTAATATTCTTGGGAGAGAGTGCTTGTTCCTGGGTCATCCTCTCCTGGGACTCCACTCCAGACTCTAAGGACTTGCCCCTGCTTGAGTACCTTTTCCTACAGAAATGCTCTTCCTCCTCATCTCCACCTACTGCTTTACCTTGCTTCCTTTAAATCTCAACTAAAATCCCATCCTCTACAGGAAGCCTTTCCCAACCTCTTAATTCTGGTACCTTCTCTCTCTTAAATCATTTCCTATTTGTTCAGTAAATAGCTTGCTTGTACATATTTGTGGGCTTGTCTCCTCCATTAGACTGTAAGCTCCTTGAGGTCAGGGACTGGCTTTTGCCTTTCTTTGTATCCCTATCCCTTAGCACAGTGCCTGGCACAAAGTAGGCATGCTTATTGACTGACTGATGTAATGTTGTTTCCCCCAGTAGAACACAAGATCATTAAGGAAAAGATCTGTTTCATTTTTGTTTTTGTACCCCTAGCACAGTGCACAGATTTTGGCTTAATAAATGCTAGTTTCGTTGTAATGAATCTGGAGTTAGGGATCTGGGTTAGGGATCATTGCTCTCCCATTGATGCACCTTGGGCTGAGGCTCTTCCCCTCTTTAATAAAATGAAGGGGGTTGAGTAGATGACCTCTCAGGTTACTTTCAGCTCATGATCCCATACTATGATTTTGATTCAAATTAGATATCACGGTCTCAGAAAGCATCCACTCCTCTTTGACAAATGTTCCGAGCAAGTTTCTATTAAGATCATAAGCCCTAGTGCTTTGAATCCCTAATACTACCTGGGAAATGTCCATTTTCAATAACTAAATATATTTTGTGAAAACAACATATGAGTGATCACTATGAAAGTACATTTGACACCATTCACATACATGTGACATACCACAGAAAGACAAGGTTTAAAAAACCGGGAGAAAATCCCAATGAATTGCTTTGCACTAGGAGCCAGAAAAGGAGATAATGAGCTGGGGGCATGAGAGATTTCCTAATGAAATATTAGGTTGTTGATTTTCCTATCAATTTTGTTCTTTTGAGTTTGGTAAATATCCAGCCTGTTCCCATTAATGCTTTTTAAAGTGGTCAAGAGAAAGATAGAATTGGCTGATGCTAAAACATAGCCAATATCAGGTTAATTGCAATAATCAATCTTGGGCTTGAAGAACAGGTGATGAGACATGTTTTCCTCCTCTTGGTACAGACATAGGGAGCTGTGAGTATAGAATACTGCATATGCTCTAAGTCAGATTAACTTGACTAAATACGATAGAATTATAGATTTAGAGGTAGAAGGGATATTAGAGGTAACCTAATTCAACTCCCTCATTTTTATAGTTTGGAAAACTAAGACCAAACTGGGAAAGGTTAAATGACTTACCCAGTGTCATATGGATAGTAGGGAAAGAGTCAGAATTTGAAACTAGGTCCTACAATTCCACATCTAATACTCTTTCTTTTTTTTTTTTTTTTTTGCTTTGAATTATAGATCTTATTTATAAAATTTAAGTGATTTGATAAATTCCTGAAACATTTATGTAGGTGAGTATAATTTTTTTAATAATAGTATTTATATATATTTGAAACATTTAATTTTGAAGCTTCGAATTTCAGATCCATTCCCTTCCTCCCTTGTCACCCACTCCCTTTGGGAATATAAGCAATTCAGTATGTGTTGTATTTATAAAGCTATGCAAAACATTACCATAGTAGACATATTGTAAAAGACTGCTTATATTTCCCTCCCACCCATCCCACACCCCCACCTGGTTCATTCCCTACTTTGATCCTGTCCCTCTTTGAAAGTGGGTACTTCCAATCTCCCCTCCATCATCCCCCCTCTCATCCCCCTTCCCCCTACTCTCCTGCAGGGTGAGATATACCATTTAGTATGTATGTCATTCTCTCCCTAAGCCAAATTCAATGAGAATAAGGTTTTGCCTTTTTGCCTTCCTGTTCTTCCCCTCCCCTGCAACTACTTCCCCTTGCCTCTTCTACATGAGATAGTTTACCCTATCCAGTCTCTCTCCATCTCCTCTTGTCACTTTCCTCTCTCACCTCTTAACTTCACCCCTTAAGTATCATCCCTTCCCACCAAAGTCAACCTGTGCCCTCTATCCATGTATACCTGTAAACATACATACACACATTCACATATGTATTCATATGTCCCTATACCCTTCTTCAATTATTTTCATACTGAGAAAGGTTTCATCAGTCACAGTTATTGCTTTTCCATATAGGAATGTAAATAGTTCAACTTTGATAAGTTCCTTTTGATTTCTTTTCCCTGATTACCTTCTCAAGCATCTCTTACTTCTTGTATCTGAATGTCAAATTTTCTATTCAGCTCTGGTTTTTTCCTCAAGAATGCTTGAAAGTCCTCTATTCCACTGAATGACCATATTTTCCCCTGAAACAAAATACTCAGTTTTGCTGGGTAGGTGACCCTTGGGTTCATTCCCAGTTCTTTTGCCCTCTGGAATATCATATTCCATGCCCTTCGATCCCTCAGTGTAGAAGCTGCCAGGTCCTGGGCTATTCTGATTGTGTTTCCACAATATTGAAATTGTTTCTTCCTGGCTGCTTGTAGTATTTTCTCCTTGATCTGGGGATTCTGGAACCTGGCTATAATATTCCTGGGAGTTTTCTTTTTGGGATCTTTTTCAGGAGGTGATCTGTGGATTCTTTCAACCTCTATTTTGCCCTCTGGGTCTAAAACATCTGGGCAATTTTCCTTGAGAATTTCTTGAAGGGTGATTTCTAGGTTCTTTCTTTGATCATGGCTTTCAGGTAGTCCAATAATTTTTAAATTATCTCTCCTGGATCTATTTTCCAGGTCAGTGGTTTTTCCCATGAGATATTTCACATTGCCTTCTATTCTTTCATTTGTTTGGATCTGCTTAACAGCCTCTTGATTTCTCATAAAGTCACTAGCTTCCATTTGCTCCAGTCTAACTCTGAAGGAATGAATCTCCTCAGTGAGGTTTTGAGATTCTTTTTCCATCTGGCAAATTTGACTTTTTAAGGCATTCTTCTCCTCATTGCCCTTTTGAGCCTCCTTTCCTATTGGAGTTAGTCTATTTTTTAAGGTGTTATTTTCCTCAGTCAGGCTGTTGACTCTCATTTCATACTTTTCCTGCATCCTTCTCATTTCTCTTCCCAATTTTCCTCCACTTCTCTTATTTGGTTTTTTAAATCCTTCTTAAGGTCCTCAATGACCTGTAACCCACTCTTATTTTCATTTGGGGCTTTTGGTGCAGGATTTCTGACCTCACAGTCCTCCTCCTGTTCCATGCTTTGATCCTCTTTGCCCCCAAAATAGGAGTCTAATGTTGAATTTTTCTGTTTATTTTGTTTCTTTTGCCTAGGCATGTTGCCACTCAATTACTTGACTTTTGAGCTTGTTGCCACAGTAGGACTCTGCCACCAGACAGGGGGGCTTCCGTCCCAAACGTTGGGGTCTTCACAACTTCCAGAGGTATTAGTTGGGTGGCCTCTCTAAAGCCTCCATATGCTCCAGCAAGCTGGATACCCACCCCAGACCTCCACCCCAGACCGCAATCCAGATCCAGGGGGGTTAAAGCAAGGGCGATTACCCCCAAGACTGATCGCCAGATCCCCCTACAATTTGCAGACCAGGAGCTGAAGCTGCCACTGAAGCTGTAAAATGGCGTCTGTGCCTTGTCCCCTCAGCTGCTTCTTGCCCCCAGGGAAGGAAGCCAACACATTCCCCAAATACTGGTCCCAAAGTCCAAAGGGCACTATCCTCTCACTTTGTCCTAGGCATATCTGTATTGATAATTCTGGAATCGCCAAAGATGTTGGTGTTGTGGGGTCCCTCCAGCCGGCTGCTGGCCAGGTCACCCTGGGGCTACAACTGTGACTCAGGGGAGCCTGGGTTCAGCACTGCGCTGTCGGCTCCCAGAGTGCTGTGCTGTTGGCTCCCTGCAGTGCTGCCGAGCTGTCCTCAGTGGGAGATTAGCTTCTCTGTGTTGTTCTGTGGGTGCTGGAGCTCCAGAAGTTGTTCAGAGTCCACCTTTTACATGGTTTGGAAGTGGTGTGGGGGAGAGTGCCTTGGAGGTGCTGTTTCTACTCCACCATCTTGGCTCTGCCCCCCCAACACTCTTTCCAAGGGAATGGTAGTAGCTAGGGATGGTATATTGTGGGATGACTATGGTACATTTAGAAATATGAATAAAAAAGAAGAGAGGCAGCCTTAATGCATTAGAGAGTTAAAACTGATATACTCTAGGCAAGTCAACTTTCAGTGCTCTAGACAGTTCTTTAAGACAATCGTTTCAGAGAAGGTGAAGAATTGCAGTACTAGAGGGAGTTTCCTCATGTGAGAGTTTTCTATATCAATAAAATCCTGGGTCCAATCACTGTCCCTATAAAAAGGCATCAATAAAACTAGAAGAAAAGATAGATTTGATTTAGAATGTGTTCCAGAAAAGGATAATACTTTTATACCTGTATTGGATTGCATGCTGCCATGGGGGGGAGGGGGAGAAAATTTGTAACTCAAAAGCTTGTGGAACTGAATGTTGAAGAAAGAAAGAAAGAAAGAAAAGAAAGAAAAGAAAGAAAGAGAAAGAAAGAAAGAAAGAAAGAAAGAAAGAAAGAAAGAAAGAAAGAAAGAAAGAAAGAAAGAAAGGAAGGAAGGAAGGAAGGAAAGGAGGGAAGGAAGGAAGGAAGGAAGGAAGGAAGGAAAGAAAGAAAGAAAGAAAGAGAGAAAAGAAAGAGAGAAAAGAAAGAAAGAAAAAAGAAAGAAAGAAAGAAAAAGGAAGAAGGAAAAGGAGGAAGGAAGGAAGAAAAGAAAGAAAAGAAATTAAATTGTAAAAAAAAAAAAAGGATAATAGTCATTTGGTTTTGCTCTGAAAAATCCTGAAGATTTTTAAAATATAAAGATTTCTTGGAGAAATGTGCCTCCCAAGTGAGCAAATATCAGAAAATTTTGAAATCAACAACACTAAAACTTGGAAAGCCATTTTCTATCACTTTTCACAGCCTTGACAGTGCTATAGGAACCAGCTGACAAGCCGTCCAGGAACTCAGCCTTCATGGAAAAGGACAGCTTTGCTTCTCAGGATTATCTTTAAGGATTTTTCCTACAGGCAAATGTCTTGATGCAAGCCAGATAACTGAGTATGGGTAGCACACCATGAGTACCCACAAGATAACATGTGGAAAGCCATTTTGACAAATCTATACTGGACAAAATGATGCTTTCCCTTTCCAGTTGGAAATGTTATGAATTTCTGAATTTGGTCTTTAACTTGAAAGTTTTAAATGTGTATTTTAGAGAAAAAGAATAAATTGAAGCAACTTCCTACCATTTTTCTTCTGTATCTTGCACTCCTCCCCTCAAAACCTATTTTTTTAAAAAAAAAAAACATCTCAAGTGTCTCATCCTTAAGAAAACTGGATCACTGGTCTTTGGATAACAAAACATTTGTTTATTAAATGCCTCTATATGCAAGAGACAGTGCTAAGTTCTATGGGAGATACAAAGAGACATAAGATATAGTACTAGTCTTCCCAAAGCTTATGACCTAGGAGGGGAGACAGGGGTATGAACTGTAAAACAGTAAGATAATAATAGATAATACTGTAAGACAGGGTAGAATGTGCAAGTGACTGATGGAAAATAACTTGAGGATTCAAGAAAGATTTCTTGATTGAGCTGAGCTTTGGAGGAAGGAGAGCAACAACAAGAGTTTCTGCCTTCCATTCTTAAGAATATATTCAGGCAAGGGGTGGCTAGGTGGCACAGTGAGTAGAGCGTCAGCCCTGGAGTCAGAAGGACCTGTGTTCGGTTCCAGCCTCAGACACTTAACGCACAAACAAACACCTAGCTGTGTGACCTTGGGCAAGTTACTTAACCCCAACTGCCCTCCAAAAAGCAAAAAAAACCAAAAGAATATATTCAGGCTCCAATTGGAGCACTAATGCATTGTTGGTGGAGTTGTGAACTGGTCCAACCATTCTGAAAAGTAATTTGGAACTATGCCCAAAGGCTAAAAAGTTGTGCATACCCTTTGATACCACTACTAGGTCTATATCCCAACGTGATCACAAAAAAATGGAAAAGGACCCACAAGTACAAAAATATAGCAGCTCATTTTGTTGTGGCAAAGAATTAGAAATTGAGGGGATACCCATCAATTGGGGAATGACTGGACAAGTTGTGATATATGAATGTAATGGAATACTATTGTGCTATAAGAAATGATGAGCAGGTAGATTTAAAAAAAAAAACCTGGAAAGACTTATATGAACTGATACTGAGTGAAGTGAGCAGAACCAGGAGAACATTGTATACAGTAATAGCAATTTGTGAGATGATCAACTTTGATAGACTTAGCTCTTCTCAGCAACACAATGATCCATGTCAATTCCCAAAAACTCATGATGGAAAATGAGAAGGAGAAAGAACTATGGAGTTTGAATGTAGATTGAAGCATACTATTTTCTCACTTTTTTTTCCACAGGGTTTTTCCCTTTTGTTCTGATTCTTCTTTCACAACATGACTAATGTGGAAATATGTTTAATATGATTGTACATATATAGTCTATACCAGATTGTTTGCCTTCTTAGGGAGAGAGGAAAGAATCGAGGGAAGGAGAAAAAAATCTGGAACTCAAAATCTTATAAAAGTGAGAGTTGAAAACTAAAAATAAATAAAAGATAAGGGGAAAAAAGAATATCATATGTGCCCCTCTCCAGGGAAATGGCTTCTGATGGTTTCACAATTCTGTAGTGTCCAGTTTTCTTTTCCTTTTGAAAGGGAACTATCTTTTGCTTTCATTTCTTTCCCATCAGCATAATTACAAACAAATGCAATAGGCATCAGCTGAAGCATCTGTCTTCTTGGCTGTCATCAAAAGAAACAAATTACATCACTTCCTTGACCTTCGATTTCCCCATATTTCTCCTTGACTGAATGTAAGTTTCTTGAAGGCAAGGACTGTTTCATTTTCTTCTTTGTATCTTCAGAACCTTAGCCCAGTACCTGGCATGTAGTAGGTGCTTAATAAATGTTTCTTGATTGATTGAGTGATTGATCTTCAAGACAGAAAAACTCTTGTATCTTAACTTGGGACAGAAATTTTTTTTTCCTTTTAGGTTCTTCTCCCCCCCCCCCATAGTATCTTATTTTTTCCAAGTACATGTAAAGATAGTTTTCAACATTCATTTTTGTAAAATTTTGAGTTCCAAATTTTCTCCCTCCCTCCCTTCCCCCCTTCCCAAGACAGCAAGCAATCTGATATAGGTTATAAATGTACAATCATGTTAAACATATTTCCACATTAGTCATGTTGTGAAAAAAGAATCAGAACACAAGGAAAAAAATCACAGGAAAGAAAAAAGCGAAAATAGTCTGTTTTGATCTCCATTCCATAGTTCTTTCTCTGGTTGTGGTTAGCATTTTCCATCAGACAGAATATTTTTAAGTGTTTACTATGTGCTAGGTATTAAATACTGGGGGTAGAAAAACAAGCAAGATAGTCCCTTCCCCTAAGGAACTCACCTTCTAAATTTGACTGAGTGATATAGGAACAAAAGAGGGGGATGAAAAAAAAAAGAAATTTACAAGATAATTGTATTATATATTTAAGAGGAATAGCAAGTTGTACATAATCAATTAGCAATTTCATACATGTGCTATCTTTTTTTATTATGCTATGTTGTGGAAATATTTGTTTTATCCCGTAAATTAAAAATAAACTTTTTTTAAAAGGATGGACAAGGACTTGGAGCCAGGAGACCTTGATTCAAGTCCCAGCTACATCATTTTGTGTTCTCCTGAGAATGCCACAACCTCTCTGAGCCTCAGTTTCCCCATTTGCAAAATGAGGATGAGTTCACAGAGTTGCTGGGGGAAGAGCACTTGGGAAACCTTATGATTAAGGTTAAATGTTAGCTGTTATGGTGTATAGGCAACTCCCTGGGCACAATAATAAAGATGGGTGTCTTGGAACAAGTCACCCACCTCAACAGTAAATAAAGTAAACTCTCATGGTTATACCTGCAGGGAGTCTTCCCCGGGGGCTTCTTCCTTAGGTCTTCTCCTTCCTGCAGGGTCACTCATAGTATTTTCTTCTTTGCTGTGAGGTTTGACTCTTTCGTCATGTCAACTGCATGTGGTTGAGTTATTTATAGGCTAAAGAAGATGAATCTAAGTGATAAATTCGAATTGGGTCAAAATCTTCCCAGACTGTGTCCTTGTGCTTCAGTCTTTGCCACAAAAAAGGTTTTTGATCTGTTTGCTCTGAGTTACTACAATGGGACAAAACACCTTTTTCACCCCCATATTATCCTCCCTTCTGACTCTCCTCCATGCTTTTTTCTCGAAAAATGGAATTGTAGATGTTTACTCCTTAAACACTGACCTCCATATATCACTTGGGGTGACATGTGGGAGCATTTTCTCCATAAATTTCTATCCCAGTGATCCCAGTTCTTCATCTTTTTACCTCTTAAATTTTCTCTCTTTAAAAATGATCTTAGAAATGACCAATAAACCTACATTTCAACACGCAAAGAAGAACAAAAAAAAAGTTTGTACAATAATTTGTGAACCTCTATTATGTGCAGGTTGAAGTGGTTTTTGTGTTCTCTTCTGAATTGCATTTTGTTTTCTTCATCCTGGTTTTTTTCCACTGGCACATGGCAAAAACGATTCTAATATTACTTCCATGTGACAGGCTATTAGATATCACGGTAGGCAGACATTCCGTTTTCCACACTTTGCAGAGGCTGTTCCCCATAGCTAAAATGCATTCACTCCTCACTTCTAAACTTTAGAATAATTTTTGTTCAGTTGTTTCAGTTGTGTCCAGCTATTTGTGACCCCACTTGGAGTTTTCTTTGGCAAAGACACTGGAGTGGTTTGCAATTTCCTTCTCCACTCATTTTACAGATGAGGAAATTGAGGCAGAGTGAAGTGATTTGCCCAGGGTCACACAGCTAGTAAGTGTCTAAGGCTGGATTTGAACTCAGGAAGATGAGTCTTCCTGACTCCAGGTCCAGCACTCTATGCACTATGGTGCCACCTAGCTGCCTTTGAAATCATTAGTATCCTTCAAAGCTCAGCTCAAGCATTACTCTCTATCCAAGGTCTTTCCTCAACCTCCAAGTTGCTAATGGGACCCACTTACCTTGTACTTATTTAATACATACACACACACACACACACACACACATACACACACACACACAAATACATGCATATACATATATTATACATATGCATGTTGTTTCCTCCAATAGAAGGTAAGCTCCTTGGGAACAGGGCCAATTTCATTTTTGTCTTTGTGGTTCCAGTACTTAACACATTGCCTGGTATACAACAAATGTTTTTTGATGGACTGATTGATTTACGTGATTCTCAGCTCTAGCTTCAGAACTATGAAGTGTGAATTCTGCAGCTTCTAAAATAAATAATAAGAGAAAATTTAAAGAATTAAACAACAGAGCACCAAGTATAGTATGGTCTTATAAAGATGTATAGTAATGTGTATGTGTATATATATGCATGATTACAGATATCTACGTATATGTATGTCTATATATGTTTGTGTATATATGTCACATATATGATATATATGTGAATGTGTGCATATCTGTGTGTATGGGTATCTGCACTTAATTACAGTCTTTTGGGTGGGGGAGACAGGAAGGGAGGAAAGAAGAAAAAAATAAAAAGTACACAGCAGAGAATAAAATAAAACCTACAAGGAAGCAAAGAAAAACTGGACAGTGCTGAACACAATGTGTAGTATTTATTATATAGGTTTTCTTGAAATGGACATTTATTGCTTTATATTTTGAATCCTCTCATGTTCTGCTGTACACATAGCAATTTTTCTGTTGTATTTAAATTCGTCTCTTTTTTCCTTTTCTTATTTTGTATTTAAGCTTAAAATTTAAAAACTTAACAAAAAAAAAAGAAAGAAAAAAATAGGGACAGCTAGGTGGCACAGTGAATAGGGCAGTGGTTCTGGAGTCAGGAGGACCTGATATCAAATCCAGCCTCATACACTTAACACTTACTAGCTGTGTGATCTTGGGCAAGTCATTTAGCCCCAATTGCCTTACCTTCCCCCTTTCCACCCCCAACATGTATGAGAAAACACAGGGAAAAGATAGAAAATCTAGTTTAAAAAAAGTCTCCATTGCCTTCCTGTAGTTTTTATTTTGAATTGATAGAAATGTGGAATAGTGAATTTTTGCTATCTTCTTACTTTACATTAAGGGCTGTTTTGAGGACCCCAGGAGGTTACATAAGAAAAGTACTTTGCAAATTATAAAGCACTATATAAAGCCTATATCATATATATAAATGTACTGCATAATAAAGGTAGCTAGGTGGTACAGTGGATAAAGTGCTAGGCTTAGAGTCAGGAAGATTCATCTTCCTGAGTTAAAATCTAGCTTTAGACACTTACTAGGTGACCCTGGACAAGTCACTTCACCCTGTTTGCCTCAGTTTCCTCATCTGTAAAATGAACTAGAGAAGGAAATTGCAAACCACTCCAGTATCTTTGCTAAGAAAACCCCAAATGGGGTCCCAAAGAGTCAGACAACTAAAACAACAATATATAAATGCCAATTAGTTATAGCAATGTAGTATAATACATAATGACTAAGGTTTCTTCCAGTTGTAAAACTATCTGAGTCATCTGTAATTAGGAATAGGGCATGAAAATATGCTAGCAGATTTCTTGCTCCATGGCCAAAAGTGTTGCTGCTATTGTTATTGTTAAACCTTAGGGGCAGTATGGTATTGTGAAAAAGTGTTAGGCTTGCTTAAAGTCAGGTAGATTTAGGTGTAAGTGCCATCTCTGACATTTACTATCATAAGTATGATGTAAAGAAGCATCCTTAACAATTTAAGTCGTACAAAATAGAATGGACTGTGTCAAGAAGCCATGGTTTCCCCCTTCCTTTCTCCCAACCCAAATGGCCATTGGTGGTGTATGTTGTAAAAGGATTTCTTGTTCATGGATGGGTTGGACTTCTAATCCTGGGGGTTTTGTGATCTACCTGTGAATTATGAGAAGCATTATGTCAAGATATTCAATCAGTCAACAAGTATTTATTCAAAGGCAGGCACTACTATCTACCTTATGAGGTAGACAGTGAAAAAAGGACAGGGAAAAGACATAAAGTGTCTTGTGTGAGGAATAGAAAGAAGGCAAGTTTGACTGGATTGTAGAGGGTCCACTGAGGCTCGAAAGCTAGGTTGGGACCAGCTTGGATAGGGCTTTAAAAGCTTGAGTTTATGTTTGATCCCAGAAGTAGTAGGAAGCCATGAGAGTTGACTGAGTAGAAGAGTCACATGGTTAACCTGTATTTAAGGAAAATTTAGCCGCAGTGTGAAGGGAATAGAGTCAGGAGAGGCACAAGGCAAGGGGACCAATTAGGAGACCACTGCAATAATCTAGGAGTGAGGTGATAATGGCCTAAACTAAGGCGGCATCTGTGTAGGTGGAGAGAGGGGATCCAATGTGGGAGGTGTTGTGAAGGTAAAAATGGCATGATTTGGCAACTGATCGGATATTTGGGATAAGGAAGACAGGGTAGTCTAGAATGATGCTAAGGTTACCAACCTGGGAGACTGGATGGATGAGTGAAAATTTTACAGAAATACAGAATCTACAGAAGTTTGGAAGAGGGAAAAAGACATGTTGACTTTAATATGTCTTTGGGATATCAACTCTGAAATGCCCAACAGGTAATTAGTGATGAGAGACTGGACCTCAGGGGAGAGACTGGGATTAAATATAGATACCTGGAAGTCATCTTCATAGAGATGACAATTGAACCCAAGGGAAGTGATGAGGTGAAAACTTAATATTAAGTTTTCATGCTCTAGGACAAAATTCATGAAAATATCTCCAGTCTTGGTCTCAGAAGATCAAGCTACGTAAAGCCCCCTGCGCCATATTTGGCTAGCCAGTCTTAAATTGGTGTTAAGTTGGTGTTTAAAGCACAAATATAGTAACAACAATAATAACCCACTTCTATGGCACTTTTACCAGGACCTCTCCCCTCAGTCACCCTGTAGAGTAGGAAGACTGTAACTGGCAGAGCTAAGGAGGGCATGTCTATTCACTGGGTCTTTCAGCATTTATGCCATCCTTTGAAATGCTTTCCTGGTGTTTCGTTCACATTTCTTCATGGTAAACCCAAATTCTCCCCACTCCCCGGCCATCTCCTCATATTTCTTCTGCTTGGATGGCCAATACCACTTCCTCCCCACCAGAATCTGGGACTCCTTCCCTGGGTTCCCTGGCTCATGTAAGTGAGCCTTTCCCTTATCTTGCCAGGTCCCAGGCCTCCAAGTCACAGACATCAGCATACCCCCCACCCCCATCCCCTGCCGGATTCTTTTCTGCACTTCCTCACCCCTTTATGTGTTTGTCTTCTTGAGGGCAAGGATTCTCTTGCTTGCTTGAAATTTTATCCCCAGGACTTAGCACGGTGTCTGGTTCTTTTTTGTTGCTGATCAGTTGTTCTGTTGTGTCTGACCTGTTTCATGACCCTGGGGATCCTTCTATCCATGGGGTTTTCTTGGCAAAGATACTAGAATGATGTGTCATTTCCTTCTCCAGGGGATTAAGGCAAATAGAGGTTATAAGTGACTTGCCCAGGGTCACACAGCTATTACATGTCTGCAACCAGATTTGAACTCAGGTCTTTCTGACTCCAGGCCCACCATTCTATCCACTGAGCCACTTAGTTGCTTGGTTCATGGTAAGAATTTAATAAATGCTTTCTCTGTTTCTGTTTCAGTCTTTGTGTCTGTTTCTGTTCCTCTCTTTTTCTGTCTCTTTGTCCCTGTCTCTGTACTTGTATCTGTCTGTCCCTCTGTCCATCTCTCTCTCTGTCTCTTTCTGTTTCTGTCTCTTTGTCCCTCTCTGTCTCTCTATTTCTATCTGTGTGTGTGTGTGTGTCTCTGTCTCTCTCTCTCCCCAGCAACAGTGAGCTAGCCACACTAGCCTCTTCCCCGAGCAAATATCTTCAAAACAGTTTCCTAGACTCCCGAAGAGCACCACCCTCATTCTTTGGAAGGACATTTCATTATCTTCCCCTTAGGCCTTGGGAAATCTTGCAGTAGGGTGTCCATGTCTGTGAGGCCCTAGCACCCCCTAATACCTGGTTTCTCCATGGCTCACAGGCTGAGCGACAAGGTCCTAGGAGCCAATATCCCCCCTCCACAAGTGCCCTATGAACCAAGGATATCCCAGGCCCAGAGCTGCCCTGGAAGCTGCTGCCACCACCTGTTTGAAGTCCTCTCTCTTCAGCAGCTCATTTCAAAGCAGACTTTGTGAAAAAGAAGGCCTGGTGCTCTGTAACCTTAGCTTAGGAAGCTGGAGGCCCACGTGGAAGCCCAGCATTCATTATGGATGGACATGCCTGGTGTTTTTTAAACAAATCCTCAGCCTACGTTGCATTTCACTGGAGGCCCAGTCAGCTTTGCTCACCTACTGTTTGACTGTAGCATAGAAAACTGCCTTGTTCCTGTCACTGGAGAGAGGCCCTGGATGTATGAGAAATGGGGTCCTGACTTCCTACTAGGCCACAAGCTGCCTGCAAACCTTTCCTCTGAGGGGACACTTTGGAGCCCATCTTAATTCTGAAGTTCCTGTTTTCATTTCCCTTTCCCTACCCACCCATCCTAGGGTCTCACAGTCCTCACCCTCCCTCAGATCAAAAAGGTAACGGCTCTCCAGGGAGCTCATTGTGAGATCAGGGAGAAGTAGGGCTGCTGCAGGTTCATGCTGGCTAAGTGAAAATTGGTTCTGCCTGCTTTGAAGTCACACACTGATTAAGAATCAGCAGCTGGCCTACAGGACCCAGCAGGACTGGAAGGCAAGGGCATGGTCCTTGCCCTCAAGGAGGATGTGGTTAAAGGGGATAGGAGAGAAAAGGAGAGACAGAGAAGACAGAGACGGGGGGCGGGGGGGAGACAGACAGACAGAGACAAAGGAACAGAGACACACAGAGAGCTAGAGACACAGAGAGACAGAGAGAGGAGGAAGAGGAGAGGAGAGAAAGAGACAGATACAAAAGAGAGCTAGAGGGACAGGGAGACATAGAGAAGGAGGAAGAAAAAAGGGAGTGAGAGACACAAAAGGAGAGGGAGAGAGAGAGAGAGAGAGAGAGAGAGAGAGAGAGAGAGAGAGAGAGAGAGAACAGAGGCAAAGAGAGAGAGAAATACAAGAGAGACACACAGAAAGACAGAGGGAGAGGGACAGAGAGATAAGAGACAGAGATAAGGAGATACTTCCTTTTTTCTTTCTTCCTCCCTCCCTTTTTCTTTTCCTTTCCTTTCTTTCTCAGGACTTATGATTTCATTAGGATAGGGAATTCCTGATAATGTAATTCCTCTTCAGTATGGGTCAGTACCTCCTCTGCAACTTAAAACTTTGTAGAGTGACCTACAGTTCTGATAGGTTAAGTGACTTGTGCAAGGTCACACAACCAGTATGTGTCAGAGATGGAACCTGAACCCAGGCCTTTCCGAAGCCTGCCTTCTATCAACTAAAACAGACTGCCTCTCTAACCTCCCTCATTACAAGCTTTTATCCTTTTTCAGAAATAACTGTATTCTCTCAGCTGCACTACAAAATGTTTTAAGGTTAGTTACCAGGGGAAAGGCATTGGTTTCTCACTATCCCCACTGTTTTCCTATTGCCTTAAAATTAAAAGACAATGTTCTGCATAGAAGACAGCTTCTCCCATGAAGCCAGAGGTCCTCAAGGGGCTACTTGTATCATTTTTTCCCCTTTTCCTATCATTCTCTTCATCTCAGACCCCCCTGACATCATACCCTACTCTTCCCTCCTTTCCCCAGTCCTTGATGGCGGGGTGGCCCTATTCCTTGCAAAGGCACACCCTTCCACATATATATGCCTTTGATACCCTCCTGTCTCCTCCAGAAGTTCATGTTCAGAGGAATTCCACAGCATCCGGTGATCATAAATCACTTTCCACATTTTATCATGTGATTCTCACAACCTAAAAAGGAGGCAGGACAAGTGGTTTTTTTATGTTTTTTCATTGTTGTTTAGGACCAATGATCCCAGCACAGAACATGACCCTCTCTGCCACTTAAGTCTTGGAATGTCCTCTGCGTCACTGGAAAGTTCACCTGCTTGCCCAGATCCATCCACACAGCCAGTACGTTGTAGAGGGAAAACTTGAACCTTGCTATCCGCTACACTGAGCCAGTTTTATAACTCAGTGCTTTTCTAGATGAATTCACCAAAGCTCAGAAAAGTTGTAACTTCTTTAAGCTCACAAAGCTACCCATAAAACCCAGTTGATGGAGACAAGACTCGAACCTAGCTCTTCGGACTCTAAGTTCTGGGGTCCTTCTATTCTACTATGCTCTTAGAGCATAGAAAACATTTCTCTTAGAGTGTAGCATGAGCTATTTATGAAATACAATGCAAATTATGACGGAAGGCCAATGACCACTCACAAACCTAAGAAAAGTCTTTTGTCTGTTACTCACATAGGGCGGTTAGGAGGCACAGTGGATACAGAAGTGAACCTTAGTTACAAAGCCAAGTTCAAATTCCATCTCAGGCACTAACTAGGACCCTAGGTAATTCACTTAACCTCTGTCTGCTTCAACTTCCCCATATGCAGAATGGAAAAATAATTATAGCACATACCTATTAGGTATTGCTTTAAATCTCAGATGAGATCTATAAAGTGTTTTGCAAATCCTGAAGCCTATTAATTTCATTATTACTATTTATATTAATAATTATTTTAAATTATTATATAGGATTATTAATAAAATCCTGATAATATTAGAAAGACCTCAACCCAAAATTTTAAAATATCTAAGTTTTACTAACAATACTAATATGGCTTTGTAACCTCTAAGAAGACCTATTTTTGCTTTTCAACTTTCCAAAAGCAATCATAACAGCTCACGAAAGGGGCATTGACAGTGCAGAAAACTTGTCCTGTTAAGTAACAGAATCATAGAAACTGAGGCCTGAAAGGTATTCTCAAAATATTGTTCAACCTCCTAACATGCTTCACTTGAGTCATTTGACTCATATCTTAAGTATTTTTTTTTAAGGACCTCCAGGAAATATGGTACCACCACAACCCCCTTGGGAAACCAGCTTTAGCACTTAGCCACTCTGTCCAGATCTTCATATCTAACTCTAATCCTTCCTGCTGCAGATCAGTGTGGAAGCTTCCACTCCTTAACCAGCAGCCTGAACACCGTGTTCCTGGAGGGAGGAAACAACACGAATTTTTGAAGTTTGGCCAGCCTAGTAAGAGAGCTGCATTTCTTTAACACCGCACAAAAAAAGCCTTCTCCTTGTTGACACAAAGAACAGCTATTAATTCCCATGTGTCTAAGGCTGAATCTATGCTGGGCACCTATCCCATTTGCTTCACTGTTTGATCTTTTTTTTTTCCTTCCTCCTTAAGAAAAAGAAAACACATTGTACTTACTGGGTATCTATATTAGCCAAAGAGATTTGGTGTGTGATTCAAGTTCATGACAGCCAGTCATTCAAGGATTTGGACCTAGTTTCTATTTCGGCAAGCCAAACCTGGCTCTGAATCCATTCCTTATGTGGACATATGAAACAATGGCCACAAAATTTGGCTGGCCCGACCAGCACAGTATCTAAAGTAGGCACAGACTGATAGACATCACTCTTATCAATGCATTCAGGGTAATGCCACCTCCCACTGTCGCCCAGGCATGGTGAGTGGATTTGCTGGGCTTACTGCAGGGTTCATTTTTAATGGGGCCTGCTTCCAGAAGCAACTGGAATTGACAGTGTTCCTCAGGAGATTCCCTGGATTGTATATATTTAAAATAGCCCAGCAGGACCACAACACCCCTGGGAGCTTCCTGTAAACAAGGTGGCTTCTCCACTGAGGCCGCTTCTTAAAGTCAAAATTACAAAAAGATTCAGCAAAGGATCATGGATCAGGTCAATTATATTGTAGGGATGTGTTGGCTTCAACCTAGAACTTCAATATCAGGACTGTTTTATGTTGGGAGAGGGGCTTAGAAAGCTACAAATGTAATGTTTTAATAATTTAAATGTGGATTACAATGGGAGACCATGGTACTAACACCTGTGATTTTTCACATTTTTCAATACCATTTATTTGTCTCCCCATTTCTTTTTCATACAATCTCATAAAAGGGAAGATAGAAACAAAGAGGGAGACAGAGACAGACAGACAGACAGACAGAAGCTATTTCATTAGCACTCAGAATCTTCTAAATCAACAGGCTGAAGAAACATCCAACCCACATCCATCTGCATGTTCAATCCCAGTTGGCTCCATGTCCCAGAAAAGGGTATGGAACATTCAACCCAGTGCTGATATCCAGTTGGTCAGTTAGTTAATTAGTCAATAATCATTTTATTTAGTGCCAGGCACTGTGTTCAGTGATGTGGATCAAAGAAAGGCAAAAATAGTCCCTGCCCTCAAGGAGATTACGTTCTTTTTGCAAAGATACTGCAGCAGTTTGCCCTTTCATTCTCCAGCTCATTTTATAGATGAGGAAACTGAGGCAAACAGGGTTGAGTGATTTGCTCAAGGTCATATAGCTAGTGTCTGAGGCCAGATTTGAACTTAGGTCTTCCTGAAGACTGCACCAACTAGCTGCCCTTGTGTCCTAGAAGCAGCCTCATTAGCCTTCCAGCCTCAAGGCTATTTCTTCTCCAATATCTGTCCTCCCTATTGTTGTCCAAACAACCTTCCCAAAGCACTGCTGGTTTTTTATGACTACTCCCTTATTCAAAAACCTTTCATGGCTCCCTACTGCCTACTGAATAAAAATCAACTTATAATCTAGGCATTCAGTGCCATTTACATCTTCTCTCCAGTCCAGATTCAGAATAATCATATGGTATTTCTTTTCAAGTACAATATATCCAAGCAAACAGCACTGTTCTTTACCCCTTCTTCTCATCTTCCCCTCTGCCATCTCTATGGTTGTGATCATGCTGTCCCTTCCATGACTGGCTGAAACGGCCCCTTTCCTTTCTCCTATGTTGAAGTCTCCCTTCTCCATCAATGCCGAGCTCGGACGGCCTTCTCCATGACCCACCTCCACCTCCAAGGGGAAAGTGGTCTCTTCCTCTTCAAACTGCTCTTGACCTTCACCTAATGTTAGTGAGTGCTCTCTGTACTTAGCCCACACTCTCTTTTCTCATATTTGGACTTGTCCTTCCTTTCCCTGCTGCCCCCTGGTCACTGTAGGTTCCTGGAGAGCAGGTAGCACACATGCCATCTTTGGATCTTCAGGGTCTCACATGGTACCTGGTGCACATGAAATTGAACTGAGTTGAAGAGGGAATGTTTCTTACTCTGGAATCATGAGCAATCTGTGTCTATCATTCAACATGAGTAGGCTGTGGTCTCCAAGGTCTGGATTCTTGAAAATGTGCCTAGATACATAATCTATATCAAATTGCTTAATGTCTTGGGGGAGGAGGTGTGTGTGAGGGAGGAAGATAAATTAGAACTCAAAATCTTTTAAAAAAATGTTAAAATTATATTTAATCGGAAAAAATAAAATACTATTTTTTTAAAAAGGCAAGCCATAATAGAAACTTCAAATGCTGTATTTAAAAATATATATGTACTATCATTTAATTTAAAAAATACCTAGAAGAAAAAAAAAGAAAATGTGCCTAGTCTGTCTGGAGAGTTTGGCTTTGTCATTGGGGGTAGGAGTAGGCTGGAACTAAAAGAATTTTTGAATGACGTGTGAACTTGTGTTAACTCATGTTCCCCTGATCCCCATTCTCAAAGACATTTACTTACTCTTTCCCTACGAAATTCAGTCTGTCTCAATTGTATTTGAAAGTCTAAGGATGGAAATCATAGGTAAGTCAATGTTCTACAAGCTGCTGAGTAGCTGATGCTTAACGTGGGCATACTGAATAAAATTATAACAATTACTGTGCATAGCATAGTCTGTGATAATGATAACATACTATGGCAGTAACCTGCTGGTTACCTGGTCTCCTTGTTTCAAGTCTCTCCCCACATCAGTCCATCCTCTCTCCTCAGCTGTCAAAATAACATCACCCTTCTACTCAATACATTCCAGTGACTCCTTTTACTTCAAGGACCAAATATAAAATTGTGTCTGACTTCTAAAATCCTAACTAAACCCCTTCCTATCTCTCCAGTTTTCTCATACTTCTCTTAGAGACATCTCCACCCCAAAAGCTCATATGGATTATTTGACCTGTAGTAGAGCATTCCAAGCTTGTATTGGTCTGATAAGCCACAGCTGAACACATTTTACCTGGACTCCAACATAGGGATGTCATTTGGTCTTCTTCGAGAACAAAGGGCAACCAACCAACCAACCAACTGGCTTCTCTCACTTCCATGTATTCTGTAATCCAGTGATTTCAGTCATACAAGGTTATCTCCTGACTTCATGCATTTTCACTGACTATCCCCTGGGTGTGAGACATGACAGTTGGACAGTCTGATGCTGTGATGAACACCTAGGAAATACTGAAAAACTTGAAGAAATCTGATGCATTGAGGATATTGGCTTTCAAGGATGTATGGGAGGGCATGGCAAGAATCTTTCTGAGCAATACCACTTCTAGGGTTATATCCCAAAGAGATCATAGAAGTGGGAGGAAGACCCATATATACAAAAATATTTATAGCAGCCCTTTTTGTGGTTGCAAAGAATTGGAAACTAAAGGGGTGCCCATCAATTGAGGAATGGCTAAACAAGTTGTGGTATATGAATGTAATGGAATACTATTGTGCTATAAGAAATGAGGAGATGGATTTCATATTTACCTGGAGAGGCTTATACAGACTGATGCTGAGCAATGAAGAGTAGAATCAAAAGAAATTTGTATATAATCACAGACACAACATATGTGTGATGACCAATTATGACAGACTGGACTCTTCTCAGCAATGCAGTGATAGAAGTCAATCCGGAAAGTCTCATGAAAGAGACATGAGACAGAGATATAACTAGAAAGAACTGAGCCTGAATCCTGATGGAAGCAAACTAATTGATCTTTTTCTTTTCATTGTTTGGTTTTATTTCTTCCTTACCATCTTTCATCCCACCTAGTACAATACGCCTTTGTAATTGGACTAATGTCTAATATGAAAGTATTTGCAGATCCCATACTGGAATATATGCTGTCCTGGGGGATGGGAGGAGGGAAGTAAAGGAAATTTGAAAATCAAGAACTATGGAATTGAATCTTGTTAACTGAAACTAAATTAATAAATTAATCACACACAAAAAAGAATCTTTCTGATTCTTGCCTCAAATGCCCTTCTTTCTTTTGTCTGCCTACTGGCTTTTTCAAATCTCAAGTAAAATCCCAACTTTTGGTCCTCCTTAATGCTACTGTGTTCCCTCTAAGACTACCTTCCAGCTATCCTAGACATATCTTGTAGGTACATAAAAGCTTCCATGCTTCTCCAATGTGAAAAGATTGGTTTTTTTCCCCCTCCTTTGTAGTGTCTGGTATATATGAAACAATTAATAAATAATTGTTGACTGATGCATATCCATTTCAAGGTACAGTGGTACCTTACGCAAGTGAAAACATACATTAAAACATTTTTGAAACCTCAACATGGCCCCAGCAGCTGACATTGTCTGTTATGTTCTGCAAGTCTTCCAGACCATCTTTTATTTATGCAGAAAGGTGGTTTGGCAAACGAGAGAAGGAACTGGACTTCATAGCATCAGAAGGTCTGAATTCAACTCCTGGTCTTGATACTTCCTAAATTATGGGACTCTGCATAAGCTGTTTTAGCTTTCAAGTACTTTTAAAACTTCAAAGCACTGTACTTTTAAGCTCATTAATATTATAATCATTATTTAATATAGGCAGCATAATGTACTAGAAAAAGCTCTAGATTTGGAATTGGAGGACCCATGTTCAAATTCCGCCTGGCATTGTATTTGTAACCTCAAAGAAGTCATCACCTCACTGGACGTCAGATTCCTCATCCGTAAAATGAGGTTGGATTTCATGGCCTCTCAGGTCTTTTCCAACACTGACTCTATGATGCTATGACTATTATAACAGCACTTCAGCCCTACTGTGGTGGATCTATGGTCCAGTCTTTTTTTTTTTTTTTTTGAGGAGGGAAGGCAGGGCAATGAGTTAAGTGACTTGTCCAAGGTCACACAGCTAGTGTGTCAAGTGTCTGAGGCTGGATTTGAACTTGGGTCCTTCTGACTCCAGGACCAGTATTCTATTCACTGCACCTCCTAGCTGCCCCTATGGTCCAATCTTTCCATTGGCATAGATTCCAATCCATTTTCACCTTCCTCACTTTCTTTTAATTCTTGATACATCCTTCCATATGTCTACCCAACACATCAGAGACCTTCTTCCGAATTTTTCAGCATTTCCTGGGCACCAACTGCAGCACTTGGGTTTTTCAATTGTTAAGTCTCAGTCTCGCTGAATGATTGACCTGTCTCCTTCTCTGATCAGATATTTCCTTGATCATATATTTCCTATTTCTTGCATGCCAGTCATCATTAGGAATATGCCACAGACTATTAGAGATATAGCAATGAGAACAATAAAGCCCATCTCCTGAATGAAGCCTTCTGGAATTTAATAGAGAAACATTGATTCATTATCACCAGCCCTGTTTCATGAGAATGAATGCACACTCTCCTATCTCAATGAGAGCTAATATGTGGCAGTTCAGAGTTTACAAACTTATTATAAATGGGGACATTTGGGATGGGGGGAGGTCAGGATTTTGAAGTGAGTCAAGGCCAGCAATCTGAATAGCTGATGATAACTTCAGTGTAGATAAGACATACAGGATGAAGATCAGCAAGGTGGAAGAGTTTGGGCAGGATGTATGCTGGTCCCAGGACATCCTGTGGAAGTTACTTTTTTGGAATATATCCCAAATACATTTTTTTCTCTTATCACTTGCAAAGTGTAGAGTACAAAGGAAAAATTCTGGTCAAGTTGTACTTGACCAGTTAAGTTCAACTTAAGTTGGACTCTAAGTAAGTCTCCACAAGGTCATAAACATCTGAAATATCAGGATTACAGCTGACACTGTACTCTCTTACTCTGACAGTATAGAATTTCTGGATGCAAAAGGTAAGTTTCCTTCTGCCATTTGGGGAAACAGTCAGCAAATTCAACCATCTTATTGTATTGCAAGGTTATAATAGGAACTGAGTTCCACTAATCCCATCCCCTCCACTGCACCCCCCCCCCCGCCTCCCCCACCCACCCAAGGAGAAGAGTACAAAGTAACAAGGACAGAGACTTCAGGTGAGCATGGAATGCAGGCAAAGCCAGCACTCCATTAACTAATACAGGAACTCATGGCTTGAATTTGGCTTGTTTCTATTTACCAATTATTAGCTTTGCTCCTACAGTCCACTCTCACAGGTAAGTCACATGCCTCCTGTCACAAACTCCTTCTAGCCCTGACTACACTTGAGGTAATTTGTTTGACTATCCAGGGGATGTCACAAGGAAATTACCAATATTTTTCCATCCTTGCCTTTCTATGGGGTCTAAAATCTCCTTTATTCTCAGAGGCCCCAAGTCACTCAGAATGTGGGTTGAGGTGGTTGACTGCCACTGGTGCATCTTAAATTGCTTTATCTTTTAAAATAAAATTCATTGATATCTTTTATTTTCATTTTCACATCATAGACATTTCCAAAGACACTGCTCCCCTGGTTTTATCAGTAGGGCTTGCCATCTCTCTAGAATTGGAGATCAGGGGGTACTCCTGACTGATTGGGCTGTCAGCTTAGGGCCTGAAGTTGCATCCACGAGTGAACAGCGCTGTTAAGTGAGGACTGTGCCTACACACCCTTCAATACACCCTGATTCAGGCCAGAGCTATGTTTCTCATGAGTCTGAGCACTGTATCTGAGTTTCTCTCTGGTCCTCTACACCACAGCTTGAGGAAATAGTCTGTTATGATACAACCTACCACATGTAACAGTGAAAGCTTAATTCGAGCTCAAGTACTTTTCCTTTCTAGAAGACTCAAAGAAATGACAAGCCACACAGATACTGCCTGGTCATACTCATTTCTGCTTAATTCAGGATTTTCTCATTTTCCCCATTCCTCTTTAAAAAAAAATAGCATTTCTTAGGGATTTTAGAGTTTATACTCATTACTTTTTAAAACAACACCAGAGAACATCTCTCCCTCCAAATAAAAAAAGGTATATTTCCTTGTCCCATTTCCCCAACGCCACCAAAAATAGTGTGAGTGCTAAGTTCTCACCTAATTTGAGCCCTGGTATTTTTAGCTATGATCCAGAAATCAGTTTTTAAAACCTTCCCCAATCTGGAAATGAGAAGCAAGGAATCTGCAGCCCTATAAAGGACAGATGACTTGCAGTCAGTACTTTTCCCTTTTCTCCCATCATAAGGATCTCAGGAAATTCTTGATAAAATAATGTAACACAAATTGAAACACATTATGCTTTAAAAAATTTTATTCAAAAAACAGATTTATTTCCACTTTTCTCCACTAATATTTAACAGTAGCACACTCTTCTGTAAACAATGATGACTGATAATCAGGTTGATAAGTGTCTTCATCTCCATTTGTAAGGAGCCACTAAATACTAAGGGACTTGCTTCCCCAAGGCCACCAAAGATGTGGAGCAGAGTTCCCACAGTGAAACTGAAATGCAAAAGAGCCAGAGACTCCTTTGACTTGGAATTCAAAAAAATATCAAAGATGGGTCATGCTGTATTTCTCTATTTGAGATTAGTTCTGGGGGCAGGGCCAGGCAATTGTCTCATGCTGGATCTGGACAAACAGGCTGAGTAAAATTTTAAAAGGATTCTCAGTTGGCTGTTGCCACTACACTGCCTTCTAAGGGCAACACACTTGTCCTTTAGTAGAGCTAAATAAAAAGAAAGCACTACAGAGAAAAAAAAAATGTAACATAAACGTCCCTTAGCTTTTTAGCAAAAATGATTTACTGATCTTGGGATAAGGGGGTAGAAAGGAAGAAAAAGAATGTCTCTTTTTAAAAAATATATTTATTATCAATCCCTTATGCTTTACAACCCCCCCCCCCGCCTTTTTTTTTGCTTTTTGGAGGGGGGGAAGGCAGGGCAATTGGGGATAAGTGACTTGCCTGAGGCCACACACAGCTAGTAAGTGTTGTCTGAGGCTGGATTTGAACTCAGGTCCTCCTGACTCCAGGGCTGGTGCTCTATTCACTGCACCACCTAGCCACCCCCTACAACCTCCTTATTGGGCAAATAAAAAGATCTATTTAAAAAAAAATAAAGTGCTCAATACATAGCTGCAAAGTCCAGGAAAACAAATTCCCACATTGGCCGTGTCAGAAAGGTCCTATTTGGTTCTTAATTGGGAGTTTTTATCACCTCTCTGTCAGGTGGATGTTGGGTTTTATCTTCATTCTTTTAGACTTTGAGTTTATCACTGCACTGATGAATTCTAAAGCCTTTCAAAGTTGTTTTTCTCTATTATGTTATCATCATTAAATTGTTCTCCTAGTTCTATTTACTTTGCCCAGAACCAGTTCAGAGTCTTTCCAGTTTCTTAAATTTATCCATTTTATCATTTCTTAGGGCATATTAACATTCTATTGCATTCATCTACTACTATTCCATATAAACAAATATTACTATTTGTTTATTCAATGGAATGTGTTCTCCAATAGTATACCTTTCTAGTTTTCAATTTTTGGTTACCATGAAAAGAGCTGCTATATATACTTTTAAAAACTTTTTCTTAGTTTTTTTTTTTTTATTTTGCTCTACGTTTTCTTTTACAACATGACTAATATGGAAATGCTTTGCACGACTACACATGTATAACCTACGTCAAGTTGTTTGCTTTCTCAATGAGGGGTGTGGGAATGAAAGGAGTGAATTTGGAACTCAATCTTAAAAATGAATGTTGAAAATTGTTTTTATATGTAATGGAGGGGGGAATAAAATACTAAATTACAAAGAAAAGAACTGCCATATATGATTTTGTATGTATAGATTTTTTTCTTCTTTCTTTGATTTCTTTGGGGTGCAGGACATAAGTGGTTGACATAACTGAGTCAGAGTATACACAATTTAGTGACTATTTGGGAATAGTTACAAATTGCTTCCCAAAATCACTAGACCAATTTATAGTTCCACTAACAGTAGAACTAATAATGTACCTGTTTTCCCATAATCCCTCCAACATTTGTCAATTTCTCTTTTTTTTAATCATCTTTGATAGGTATGAGGTGGAACTTCAACTGCATTAATTTGCATTTATCTAATTATTAGTGATTTAGAGCATTTTCCGTATGATTGCTGATAACTTGGATTTCTTCCCTTGAAAAATGACTGTTAACATCTTTTGATCATTTATGTTTTAGAGAATGACTCTTAAGTCTTAGAAATCTGAACCAGTTCCTTACATATTTTAGATATGAGATTTTTAAAAATGTGCTTCAAACATTTTTCTCGAGTTACCTCTTCCATTCTAATTTTTACTACTTTAGGTTTGTATAAAACTTAAAATTTCATATAATCAAAATTTTTCATTTTATCTTGCTTGAGTCTCTCTATTCCTTGTTTAGTCAGGAATTCTTCCCCATCTAGATCTAAAATGTAATTTCCCCTTTGTTCCTCCCATTTGTTCATTATGTGAATTTTTATGTCTAGTTCATATATACATTTAGAGTTTTTCTTGGTGTGAGGTGTTTTGGCCACACTGCCATCTAGCTTCCTAATGGTTTTTTGTCAAATAATGAAATCTTCCCTCAGGAAAGAGATTATTTAAAAAAAAAAAAAGTTTACAAAACAACAACAAACCCCCCCCCCCCCAACTGTTACATGATGCTACTGTGCCTGTTTGCTCCTGCATGCTGTATACCTAATGTTTCACTAATAGTTTTTTTAAACCATTACAAAATTATTCCTTCTTTTTAGTATAATTTGAGAGCTATTACTGATGGATTCTCTTCTTTCTCACTTTTAATTTTCATTATTACCTTTAAGATTCTTGACCTTTTGATCCTTCATATGAATTTCGTTATCCTTTTGAGAGTTTGGACAACTCTGAATAAGTAAATTGATTTACATAATATTACCATTTTTATTATATTGGCTCAACCTACCCATGAGCAATTAATGCTTCTTCAATTATTTAGGTCTGAATTTCTGTAGTTATGCTGAATAATGAATCTTACACTCCCAAATATTTTGTAGCTTCTTCATTTACTCTGAATGGAATTTCTATTTCTATATTTTGTTGGTTATACACAAGAATCTGATGGTTTATATGTTTAGTTTATATTCTGTAATTCTGCTGAAATTATTAGTTATTTTAATTATTTTTAGCTGACCCTCTAGTCAAGGTTCTCTAAGTACATTATCAAATCACCTTAAAAAAGCAGCAATCTTGTTGGGGTTTTTTCATTGTTCATTCCTTCATCTCCTTTTTTTTTTTTATTACTGTTGCTAGCATTTTTAGCACTATGCTAGTAACAGTGGCAATGACAGACACCTTTGTCTTACTTATGATTCTACTGGGAAGGCCTTTAACTTTTTTCCATTATATGCAATATTTGTTCTTAGGTTTAAACAAACACTTTCATATAGTAAGGAAAAATTAGAAGAATGAGTGTTTAAATACAGTTTAATTTATCAATTCAATGGTATTTTTACTTTCAATTTTATTAATCTTTAATTTTCAGAACTTTAACTCTGTCACTTAGTGAAGGATTTTTGATTTGTTGCTATTCAAGTTTTTAAAAATTCACATTCAATTCTCTGATCTGTTTTTTCTCTTTTACTAATAAAATTATTTAGAAATGGAAAATCTACCTTCAAATGTTTTAACTATCTCATTTTAAAATTTTATTTGATAAGATTTTCTATTGCTTCTATAATTTGTTCTTTGACCTAATACATCTTTAGAATTTTATCTAGTCTCCAATTTCTTCTTAATTTATGACATAAGGGCCCTTTAATATCATTTTATTGCATTACAATAATAAAAGATGTGTTTAGTGTTTCTGCCTTTCTACATTTTTGGGGTTGTGATCTTTTTGCTTCAATACATGGTCAATTTTTAGAAAGTTGCCATATACCTGTGAAGGGCACTCCTTTTTATTCTCTTTCAATAACAGCCAGCAACCAAATCTTCTCTAATTTTTCTAAAGTTCTATTCACATTCTTAACTCTTTTACCTTCTAGTTAGATCTGTCTACAACTGAAAGGGGTACATTAACATTCCCCACTATTATCATTTTACTAGTTTTCTATGGCATAGTACATATGCGTATGATAAAAGGTATACATATATATTAAATATTGATGTTGAATCACAATGTTGCCTTTAAGCATAATGTGACTTCCCTGCTTATTTGTTTACTCTTATCTATATTTACTGTAGCTTTATCTGAAATCATAGTAGCTACCCTTTCTGTTATTGAGTTTAGTTAAAGCATAACAGATTTTGCTTGTGCCTCTCAGTTTAACTCTATATTAATTTTTGTGTTTCAAGTGTTTCTTATAACATCACATTGTTAGATTTTGCTTGCTAATCTGCTATTCTCTTACATTTTATGGGTGAGTTCATCCATATTTATTGCTATAACTTAATTATTTTATTTCCCTACATTCTATTCTCTTGAACTTTTTCTTCCTTTTGTAACCAACAGGAATTATTATTCCTAGAAGACCATACTACCAGGTCTCAAAATCTTTCCCTGATCACAGGGAAATTCTATCTGACTATTCAATTAAAAACTAGAGAATCAAACACAATATTCCAGATGAAGTATGACAAGAAAAGATTACAGTAGGTATATCCTAGGGTCTCCCTAATTCCTGGAAAGTATGCCTCTTAATACAAATGCTGAATTAGCTTTTTTGGTTGACACTCCACATTACTTATAGTACAACAAAACCCTCAGATTTTTTTTCCCCAGAACTGCCATCTAATCATTTCTCCCCCATGTTGTATTTGTGAAGTTGATTTTTTTTTTTAATAAAATGTTACATTTATCCCTATTGAATTCCATCTTAGTTGTTAAATTCACCCCAATTCTCTGGACTAACTCTGTCATCTGGTGTATTAGCTGTCCTTCCCAGCTTTCTGTGAACTACAAATGTGATGAGCACACCATCAAATGCCTTTATCCAAGTCATCAATTTTTGTAAGATTACAGGATCACAGATTTCATTTGGGAAGGTGCCTTGTACTCATTCTATTTCAATCCCCCTATTTTAGAGATGAGGAACTATAGTCCAGATATATTAGGCAATTTGTCCAAGAATACTTGAGGCTTAAATAGTGGTGTGGATCTGAACTGGTCCTCTGGCTCCAAATCTAGTACAAGGTTCTTTCTACTTGCTGCATTCCTGTCATTCTATACCCCTTCTCCTATTCAGAACCAAACTCCCAGAACAGGGACTTACAGTCACTACCTTCATTTCAGAGGTGGTAAGATGGTGGCCGGGAGGAACACTGGATACAGAGTCAGGAAGGCTTGAGTTCAAATCCAGCCCCAGACACCAGTTAGATTAAGTCCCTCGACTGGAAAGTGGGAAATAACGGCACCTACCTCTCAAGGTTGTTAGGAAGATCTAATAAGATATCTATAAAATGCTCCATAAACCTCAGAATGCCATATAAATGCCAGCGAATATTATTCTTATTGAAGTGTTTCAAACCTTAAAGTGCTGTGTAAATGTAAGTGATTATCATTACTGTTAAAGCACTTTACAGACCTTAAAGTTAGCTAATAATGAAAATGATAGCTAACATTTATATTGTACTTACGACATGGCAGATACTATGGTAAGCACTTTAGAATTATTATCTCATTTGATTGTCACAACCCTTGGAGGTAGGTACTATTATGTGGAAACTGAGGCAAAAAGTCATATGACTTGGCCAGGGTCACACAGCTAATAGGTTTCTGAGGCCAGATTTGAAGCACCTGGACTTTGTTAAACAGTTACCAGCTAACCGGTTAAAGAGTCTGGTAGAATAAAACCATGGCAGAAGACAACATGAAACCAGACACAAAGGGACTGAAGCCCCTCAACACAAGCAACTTTACAATGGAACAGTAAGTGGAGCTGGCATGACCAAGCCCTTAATCACTACAGCTGTAAGTCAGACTCTGACTTCTCAATAAAAAGGATTGGTTCTTTCAAGAAAGAATTTTAAATCCTCTTTGTTGCTGCTGTTGTTGAGTTGTGTCTGACTCTTCATGACCCTGTTTGGGGTCTTCCTGGCAGAGGTACTGCAGTGGTTTGCTATTTCCTTCTCCAGATCATTTTACAGATGAGGAAACTGAGGCAAACACAGTTATGTGACTTGCCCAGGGTCACACAGCTAATAAGTGTCTGAAGCAAGATTCAAACTCAGAAGATAAGCTTCCCTGACTCCAGGCCTGGCATTCTATCCACTGTGTCACACAGATGCTCTTAAATCCTCTTAGTGGAGAACAAACCCTAGAGGTCAGGACTGAAAAAAAGAATGGGAATATAAGAAAATCAAAGATGAGACACTGAACTGAAGGTCTCTGACTCCAGAGTGTAAGAAATGGCGATATCAAACATTCCAAGCGCTAGAGATGAGGAATGGGAAATGGGCGTGTAAACTCCTATACAACGCACCAAAGGAACCCAAGAGAAGATACTGTTTCCTTCCATGCACAGAAAGGTTGAAGCTTAGCAAAACAGAGGCACAGGAAGAGATATCTACTGGTGCCTTTCTGAGAAGACTCAAAAATGTCTCTGACATCCACACAAAATGTATTTATAGGATGCAGTGCACTCCGGGGTGCGGCATATGGCAGGCACGATAAAGAACAAAACAGGATCTCATTCCCGATCCTGAAATTCCAGGCTGTTAAGCCTCTTTCGGAGAGGCCCAGCACCACAACAATGAAACATGCAGCATGTTAAAAGCTGTACTTATTCACATTTTTTGCATCTCCCTCTTGAAATCTTAAAGAACAAAAAGATCTTTTTTTTTTTAAAAAGCAGATTTCCCCATCCATACTTTTAATTGGCAGTAACATTTAACATATTAATGAACGGTCCTGGTTAGATCACATCTGGGATATGGGATTTAATTCTGAATGTCATATTTTAGAAAGGATGCTGGACCATAGAGTTAAACTTATAAAGGACTTGAGGCCATCGAGTCAAAAACCTTCATTTTACAGAGAAGGAAACTGAGATCTGATTGCATTTGGGAGCACAGGCAGCACTTTGAACAACCCCATGATGCTTGCTGACATCAAAGCCCATATTTTTAGTTTCAGCGTTCTCCCTGTAACGTTAAAGGGTCTCAAGTGATAGAACACCCATCTCAGAGGAATCAAAATCACAGTTGGCTCAAAAAGCACTAAAGAGCCCATCATACAAGAGGCAGAATATTACCAGTGATATATAGTGAGTGACAAGTATTATAAAAAACAGTCCTCAGGCTACAGATTCAACCCAACAGCATTCAATTAAGCACCTACTATCTGCAAGATGGTGTATGTGTGCTGAGTGAGAACATAGTGACCAAAATTAAGCTTTCCCTGCCCTCAGGGAGCTTATGTTCTATCAAAGGAGACAATATGCCCATAAATCATGAAATATAAAACAACTACAACGGGGGAGTGGTCCAGGCAGTGAGTTAGGAAAGGCACAAGCAGCTGAGGGGGCATCAGGGAAAGCTTCAAGCAGAAAGCATTACCCAAACAGTTTTGAAAGAAAAGGAGGATTTTAAGTTAAGTGAGAGTACATTCCTGCCACAAGGACTAGCCAGAGACAGGGGGTGCCGGGGTGCATTTGATGAGTATTAAGGACAGTCTGGAGGAATGAGGATTAGCATTTATATAGTGCCTACTAAGGGGCAGGCACGCTGCTAATCCATTTACAAATAACCTCATTTGATCCCCAGGACCCGGCAAGGTAGGTGCTGTTATTATCCCCATCTTACAGATGAAGAAACTGAGGCAAACAGGGTTAAGTGACTTAGGGTCACAGAGCTAAGGTGCCTCGGGCTGGATCTGAACTCGGGTCTGCCTGAAGCCAGGCCTGGTGCTGTATCACTGTATACCACTGTATCACCCTAGTTGCTCCTAGTACAGTAGATAGGGTCATTAAAGGTTAAACAGAAGGGCTTACATATGCCTCCAATAAAGACACTCCTCTTAGCTGTCCCCCATGCCTGGAATGTACTCCTTCCTCATCTCTGCATTCTGGCTCCCTTCAAGTTCTAACTAACCTCTTACCAGACCTCCCTTCACCTCTTAAAATTCTAGTGCCTCGCCCTCTGTTGACCATTTCCTATTTGTCCTGTATAAAGCTGGTTTGTACATAATTGTTCACATGTTTATTTCTCCATTAGACTGTGAGCTCTTGAGGGCAAGGTGTTTTTTACCTTTCCTTGTTTCCCAGTATATCCTTTCCTAGTATACAGCAGATGCTTAATAAATGACTGAATGACTTACTGACAAGAGGGAGTCACTGTAATATCTTGAATAAGAGAATGACAGTCAGATCTGTATTCTAGGAAAATCAAATCCTATAGAAAGTGGAGAGATGAGAAAGAGGGTTGGTGGTAAGGCAGATGGCAAGGGGAAGTCGATGGATGTCCACTGATAAGCATTTATTAAGTGTCTACTATGTGCCAGACACTGTGCTAAATTGCTGAGGGTACAAAAAGAGACAAAGGGCAGTTCTTGCCTTCAAGGGGCTTACAATCTAGGGATGGGAAGTGTGGTCTGGTCTTAGGCAGTGGGTTAGGTGAGTCTGTACACACTCACCAATAATAATAGCTGAACCCCACCAGGGTTCCAAAAACTGGGTCCAATAACTATTTCAGGCATGGTACCCGGAGGTCTGGACTGAAGGGTCCTAGGTGAGGAGAGTGGGGGAAGCAACAGAGTGGAAGGAAAGATGTCCTAACAGATGGATGCATCGCTCCACCTATGCGGTAATACATGCCCTCTTCACTTCCAACTCTTAGGAATCTCTAGTTTCCTTCAAAGCTCAGCTTAAATGCCATATCCTATACAGAGGCCCTCAATCTGCTACTGCCTTCCCCTTAAATTACCTTGTAATTATTTTGTACATACTTCTATGTACATATATGGTCTGCCTCTAGAGAATGTCAGCTCCTTTGTAGGGAACGTTTCACTTTTGTCCTTGTGTCCCCAGGACCCTACACATACACAGACACAGAGTAGGTACTTAAAAGGAAAATAAAGCTTGCTTATTCATTATATAGGCCTATAAACACCTTTTAGTGTTGCCATAGGGATGGGCTCTGCTTAGGGTTTGGCAGTGGCAACACCTCACGCTCGACACCCTTATCACTATTGTTGGAGAGAGCTCACCAAAACAGTCATCCAAATATCTCCCCTTAATGTTATTCACCTTCAAATAACAAGATCTGGGGTGCCGAGATTGCTTCAATCAGCTGATGCAAAGTGTGGTCACAACACTTCAATCCCAGAAACATAATGGTTTGTCATGAGGATCAAATGAGACAGTAAGTGTAAAGGGTTTATTAGCACAGTGTCTGGTACATAGTAAACACTACATAAATGTTAGTTACTATTATTACTAATGGTTTGAGAGCATACTGTAGAGAAAGCAATCACAGTGAATGAGAAGGTAAGAACAGGGATCTACGTGCATCTTAAATAACACAAAATTAAATTTATACCAGGTTGGCAACTGGGTGTGCTTCAGGTTGCTTCCATACAGAATGAGATAAATGTGAGTATATTCTACCTGACTACCTTCAAGTATTGATCAATATTTGCCTGCATCTAAGTTCAATCTTAGGCTGAAATTTTCCTCTGGTGTTAGTCAATGCAGTAAATTTCATCTTGGAGAAAACCTCTAATGCAAAGCTACTGGAGTCAAGTTTGGGGAGTCCTTGGCTGAACGAACGAATCAATCAATCAACAAGTATTTATTAAGATGTGATGTACTAAACGTCATGTGACTTGCTTAGGATACTAAGGCAAAATAAAAGCCCCTGACCTCAAAGAGCTTACATCCTAGTGGAAGACTCAAAATGTGTATGTATAAGCACACATGTAGAAAACACATATAGACCAGATACAAAACAATCCCTGGGGAAAAGTTTCACGTAGAAGGTGGTTTTTGTCTTGAAAGAAACCAGGGATTCCAAGATGGAGGAAGAGAACATTTTAAGCTCAGGGGACAGCCAGTGCAAAGAGAAGATGTTGTGTTCAAGGAACCATGTGAAGGCTGGTGTTGCTTGATCCCAAGAGTGTAGGGAGGGGAATGAAATAGAAGAATGGAATGTAGGAAGAGGCAGAGTCAAAGTTCTTGGAAGGGCTTTCGAAGCCAAAGGGAGGATTTCGTATTTGATCCTGGAGGTGACAGGGAACCACTGGAGTTTACTGGGGAGCAGTGAGGTCAGAATATCTGTGCTTTAAGATTACATTGAAAGTTAAGTGTAAGACAGACGTGGGGCAGAAGACCTACCTGCAGGTTGTGGCAGCAATCCAGGTACGAGTGTGAAGGTAAAATTGAGAGATGCTGTGAAGGTAGAATAGAGAAGGCCTGGATATGAGATAAGGGAAAGTAAGGAACTGAGGAGAACACCTAGGTTGTAAGCCTGGAGGACAGAGCCTCAACAGCAAGAGAGATGTTAGGAAGAGTGGAGGGCTTAGGAAGAAAATAAGGGGTTCTGTTTTGGACATGAGCTTAAAATAACTAGGGAACATCCAATTAGAGACGTCCAATACCCTTAGTGATGCAAGATTGGAAGTCATGAGAGAGGCTAAGTCTAAATAAATGGATCAAACAATCATTGGCAGGTAATTACTACACCCACAGGAGTTAATGAGATCACCAAGCAAAATACTATAGAAGGGGAAGAGAAGCAATCCCTGGCCAGAACCCTGGGGCGCCACTCATGGTCAGAGAGGATCTGGAGGAAGTGGTCAGACAGAGAGAATAGTGTCACAAAAACCTAGAAAAAGAAGAGTATCAAGGAAAAGCAGATGATAGATAGCATCAAAGGTTTTAAGTGAGGCCAAGAAAGATGAGGGGAAAAGACCAGAAGTTCAACAGACTGATTTTCTGAAACCCAGTCCTTTCTAATCTTACATTAAGGTGCAAAGCCACATATAATAAGTGAATATGATACAAAATGACAAGGATACACAAACAAAAATCCCTGTTATTTTTCTTAAGAGGCAAGAGACCTCAATGGCTTTATTCAGAAAAGACTTATTTTTTAAAAATAAGGATAAAATTATTATCTTTATGATGAATTAAATGAAACTTAGGACCTACCTTACATTATTTCCCCAACACTGCTTTTGCTATTAAATGAGTTGAACCTCATTGAGTATTAGATTTTACATGCTTTTTCACTAGAAAAAAAACAATGGTCCAAACTTGAACTATAGCAAAGGACACTTCAGTTGAATCTACAGTATAAATTGAGAGCAGGTCTACACAAGCATTTCCAAAGTGCAATACCTGGTCAAGCCCAGGTAGATTTGACTATAGGTGCTTGGGACTAAAACAGGTAAATCTGAAGACCCTTTAACAGTCCCAATTTAATCCCATTATTTCTTTTCTTTCCCCCTCATCAAAAGTCAAATAACTTTGTTCCTTCATTGTGCAAACAATTTATAAAAGCTAAGATTTTCCTCCCTCCCCATCCCCTGCCTCTTAGTAACTGCTTAACTGAATTATACCTTTTAAACTCCAGTCCCACAATCTGACCTGTGGGATGCCTCTAAACTTCCCCAGGCATCCAAATTAAAAGTAGAAAAAACAATTCTGCCAGCAAACCTTGTGCATGGTGCCGACAGCGCAAGCATAGATCCAAGAGTCTGTTGTCCTCTCCAATGAAATGCTCTGAGAGTACAAGGTCATATCTTACATGAGATTTATCAACTAGAGTACAAGTTGTCCCTTCCGTCCAGACATCCTCGCAGGGCTGGCCTCCAACACACCACTAGACTTCCAGACAGGTGTGTTCACGATTCTGAAACTTTAGACACCTGGCCATTCTCAGTTTTTCCTAGTGGCTCTGCCTTGGAGTTAAGTCCAAAAAAGTCATTTTGGATGATGTAGCGAACGCACTGCAAAATCACATTTCTTTCATGTCTTATGTCCTGTGCTAAAAGCTGAAAACAAAAGAAAAGAATAGCCAGTGAATTAAAGATAAATAAAAGATGATCTGCTACAGCAAGTATCCCCACATCTGCGTACAAGAGAATAAGTTATGTATACATGGAGGGCTACACGTCTATGAGCTAAATGAAGGGTTCTTAGAAAACAAATCTAAGTATGTTACAGATTGATTTACACCGTGATTTGTTTATTCATTCAAATCTGAAATAGATGCTACTTTGGACTACTACTATTAAAATGAGTTTCTTTAACAGAAAGGGAAGCAGTGCATTATGGATGTCAAGCCATCTGAATGACCTCTGGGTATCTGTCCCAAAGGAAGGGCATAGTGATCTGTCACTTTTAGCATAGAACTTAAGAGGACCAGACAGCCACCTCCTAGAATTTGGCATGAATACCTAATCTGAGGAGATGAGAAGCAGGATTGTGTGGAGAGTCCGTACTTGTACCCCAAGGCTCCACTCCAACAGAGAGGATCTGTGAATGACTCCTACCAGCTCCTATTATGAGGTTCTAGGTGAGTCTCTCAGGAACACAAAACTGGTCAATAGAGACTGAGTTCACTTGAGACTCATGGCACAGAACTCATAACTCTAGGGGCGGCTAGAGCACCGGCCCTGGAGTCAAGAGTTCAAATTTGGCCTCAGATGCTTAACACAAAACTAGCCGTGTGACCTTGGGCAAGTCACTTAACCCCAAATGCCCTACTTTCCCCCCTCCAAAAAGCAAAAAACAAAACAAAACAAAAACCAACTCATCCCTCTGAATCCATCAATATTTAGGGAAAAAAAACCAAAACTCTTACTAGGATGGAAGTAGAATGTGGAACCCCTCCCCCTCCTACCAAATTACCCCAGGTAGGCTGTGAGGGCTCCAGCACAGGTTCTGGGAACTCTGAGCACTGATCTGGGCCTGAAAACTTGGACGAAGGAAGGGAGCAAGAAAAATGAGAAAATGAGGGGGAGGGGGAAAAGAAAAAAAAATCAAGAAATCAGTCCTCTCTGAAGAGGGCAATTAAAAATCCAAATACAGAAATAGAATGGGGGCGGCTAGGTGGCGCAGTGAGTAAGAGCGCTGGCCTCAGAGTTGGGACGACCCGGGATCGAATCCGGACTCAGAAAATGAGCACCCACACGTAAATAATGACTAGCCGTGTAACCTTGAGCAAGTTACTTAACCCCAATTGCTTAAAAAAAAAAAAGAAATAGGATGAAGATAGGTTTTACCTTTGTACACCTCTGAAAAACTGGACAGAAACCCACTTTCAGAAAACTGGCATCATCACAAATATTAACCTAGAATTGTCACTTCAGAGGTGGAGAATCCCTGGGGTTCAAGCACCAAGTGCCTGCAGAAGGCAGAGGAGCTACCATTTTGCAAAGGAGGGGCAACAGTTCTATCATATCTCATTTCAGATGCTAAATAAAAGCTGGAAGACGATGTAATGATCTTTTAATGTCAAAAACCAGGGATTTAACTTTGTCCCCCAGGAGTTTTACACTGCAGTGTTTAAGATGATAAAGCAGTCTAACTTACAGGGCACTTCTGTTCTGCTTTCACATAAGCCAAACGACACCCAGCTAAGTGTTAACTGCCCATGGTGGTCAGGGACATTCTGGCACTGGTAAGAGGCTACTTGCCAAAGGAAACACAGATTTTCATACACCATCAAATGAAGGCAGTCAAGGAAGAAAAGTGGCTAGAGAGCTGTGCTGACGGAATTTACAAATATTATCTCATCTGATCGACAAAACAACCTTGGGAGGCAGATGATCTGACATCTATGATTGTCCCCATTTTATAGAAGAGGAAACGGAAGAAGAGAGAGCTTAGAAGGGACTTGCACAAAGTCACACAGCTCTTAAGTGTCTGAGGTCAGATCTAAACTCAGGTCTTCCTGACTCCAGGCCACAGCCCCCTCCACTGTACCACTAGTTGCCCCAAAGGTCGGTTTTCACCTTTACGGCAAAGATCTGGAAACACCTCTTTTGTCCTCCTCAAGTTGGGGAGACTTTGTTGTTTCTAATCAATAGGTAGACAGTTGTTGAACCAAAGGAGGCACTTCTTTTCTCTGATTTCTGAAGAATGTGATTTTATGAAGGCTCTGATACCAAGCAAGAGACTGTTCACCAACAACAGATGCGGCCAGGACAGGGCACCCAGAAAGAGGACCCAGGGCGGGGAGGGAGAGAGGGATACATCTGAAAATGGCCCTCAAAGAAGACAAGCTATAACGGCCAAGGGGCGTTTTAGTGATTTTCTTTCTGCAGCATAGCTGTGGCTTTGTGGTGGTGGTTACCGGCATGTGGTAATGACCACTCTTCTCTCTCACATCTCTTTAAGAACATGTATCTTCTTTTTAACTGTATGATTGCCTCAGTGAATCTCAAATATTAGAAATCAATCTCAATTTATGTTTCCCTCCCACTCTGTCAAGTCTAAACTCTCATGTTGCTGTCAGGCTTAGTTTAACTCTGATTATTTATTGACCATTAAAAAAAACAAAAGGCAAGCCTTCCATCCTTATGGCAGACCATGAAGAGAAATCACTTACCATTTCTAAGAGGTGTGGACGTCTTCTCTGTGGTTCAGATACTGGCTTCTTTCCATAGAGGTTTCTCCTATACCTGCAATTTTTTCTCATCCAACTTTTCTTTAAGTTCTTAGTCTTAGCCACAGGAGAGTTTCTTTCCTGTTCCTTGATATCCTGACTTTGATTCTGGGGGACATCGCTAAGGATGACCTGGTTTTCTGTTGGGGATTCTGTTTCTATCTTGATGGGAGTTTCTAAAACAAACAGTAAAACAAAAATGCAAAAATTTCAATGACATAAAAAAAGGTAGGTTCTAGGCTCAATGTAATAAGAATTTCTTATTAATTTAAAAAAACAATCACTGTACATGAATTTTACAAGGCTCTTAAACTGTTTTCCAATTAAGTTCTGTGACAGATGAATGGATGGAAGGAAAGAAGGAAACAAGCATTTATTATCAAGCACCTACTACAATTTGTAATTATCTCATTTAACCCTCACAACAACCCTAGGGAGTATTATTCCCTTTTACAGTTAAGTGACTTACCCAGGGTCACCCATCTAGTAAGTATCTGAGGCCAAATTTAAAGTCAGGTCTTCCTGGCTCCAGGACCAGCACTCTATTATCAACTATGCCATCTGTGACACAAAAAGTCATCAAAACCTAACCCTGAGCTCTGTGGCCCACAGCAGACTTTCTGCCAAGATCTTTCCAATTTCTCTGGTATTATGCTTCTCCCTCATAGAGGAATACATGAGCCCCATCCCAGATATGACATCCCTTTTTCTCTCCCAAAGTTGCAGATGATGGGCCTTTTGCCCAACAGTATGTACTGGCTGGTCCCCTGTTTCATACAAAGCCCCAGCTAAACAAGTGGGCAGCACTTACAACAAGGACTGACCTAGGAAACAAACCTGCATGGAAGCCAGAGAAGCAGAGACTTGGGCACAATCTGCCACCAGGTACTCAACAGCCATGCCCATGAGGCAGGTCCCAAGAGAAAGGGAAGGCTGGGTGCCCAATATACCACCAACACCCTACTCTTCTGCCTTCCTCAATATGGTCATACTTCCATTCAAACTAGACATCCTGTGACGTCTGGTGTAGGTGAAGAGAAGCTCTGTAGACTTGGCCTCCCCACTTCTCGAACTAATTCAGCCTCTATCCACCAGCCAAATGTATATTCGTAAAGCAAAGGTCTGACCTAACCACTCTCTGCTCCAGACGTTTCAATGGCTCCCTGCTGCCTCTTAGTTATTTATTATATAAACTCTTCTTTTTGACAATTAAAACCCTTCACAATTTGGCTTCAACTAAGGCTGATTTCATATCATTCCCGCCACAAACTTTTCTCAATACACAGCCGCCTCCCCTCATCTTTGCATAGACTGTGCCCCTCAGCATGGGTGACAGCATTTATGTGGCACTTTAAGATTTGCAAAATGCTTTACAAATATTATGTCATTTGATCCTCCCAATACCCTTGAGACGTAGATGCTATTCTATCCCCACTTTACAGAGGAGGAAACTGATGCAGATCAGTTAAATGACTTGTCCAGAGTCACACAGCTCCTGAGTGTCTGAGACCAGATGTGTACTCAGGAATTCACAATTCCCAGTACATTGTTCCATCTGCTATACCACCTAGTGGCCCAACGATTGCAGCTCTCCCTTCTCAACTCTGCTTCTTGGAATCCCTACGGCCCTTGAAGACTCAACTCAGCTCTCGCCTCCTACATGAGTCACAGTAAGAAACAGACAGGGCACTGTACATGGAATCAGGAAAGCCTGGGTTTGAATTCCAACTGAGACATTTACTATCCAAGTGACCCTGGACAAGTCTTCTCAATGAGGGGGCTGGAATCTCCCAGCTCCAGCTCTGGGATCACTCAATCCTGATAATAACTCTCAGTTATTAGTGCTGCCTCTCCACCCCCCCACCATTATGGTGATTTACTTGGGAGATGCCCATCTGAGCATATATTTACTCCTTCAGTAGGACGTAAGCTTCTCGAATGCTGGCAACACTGCTCCATTTGTGTCTCTGAATCCCACCGGCTTATGCACAGGAATTATTAATAACCGTTTGCTATCTGAAATAGCAGTCACATCAGAGATTTTTTTCCTTCATCCCATTGCTCTGATTATTTTTTCCTTGACAGGGAGATATACTGTATTAACCAGTTTGCACTACACTTTCCGAAGTTCATGCTAAAGAATTCCATTTCTTCCTCTTTTGTGGGGAGACAGCAATAATATGGGCTTAGAAGCTACAAACCTGGACTCAAGCCCCACTTCTGCTTTTTTGTGATCACGGGAAAGAAATTTAATCTCTCCCATCCTCAGTTTCCCTATTTATAAAACAGAGACAATTCTGTTCAATACAGGCAAAACCCTTTCAGAGTTTCAGTACGGATCAAAAAAGATGTTAGGATGCCAGTAAGCCAAGAAGTAGAGGGCATTCATTAGGTCAACAGGGTCACAAACTACTGAGAGACCACAGGAGGATACAGGCCCTTGGACTTGGTGGTTAAGATGATCTTAGAGAAAACAGCCTTGGAAGACAGAAATTAGCTTTAAGGAAAGCTTTAGCCATGAAAGAAAGCAGTAAGGTGTAGACAAGCTTTTCTAAGAAGTTTAAGAACAATGAAGGAACAATAAGATAAGAAGGGTAACAAATGAGCTAAGAACTGTAAAGTGCTTCGCATAATGCCTGGCATACAGTTGGTGCCATATAAATGTTGGCTGTAAGTAGCACATATGGACAAGCATCATGGAGGACCCAACTGAAGTTATGAATCAAGAAATTAAAAAGGATGGGGGTGGCTAGGTGGCACAGTGAATAAAGCACTAGCCCTGGAATCAGGAGGACCTGAGTTCAAATCTGGCCTCAGACACTTAACACAAAAACTACCCATGTGACCTTGGGCAAGTAACTTAACCCCAATTGCCCTACCTTTCCCCCTCCAAAAGAAAAAAAAGAAAAAAAATTGCAAAGGATGAAAATGGTTTTGATCGTGTGAACTTCTCCAGCAATGTTCAGTCACCCCAGTACAAAAGCAGAGAAATTCATTCATTAGGGTTACCCAGGGATGAGTATTTGGAGGCATTCGACAGTAGCTTGTAAAAGTGCAAGGAATTCTTGGGTGCTAACTAGTGAAACATCAAAGTGCCAAAGTACAGGATCAAGATTGGTCGTGGAAGCAAATAATGACTGAGTGAGAGGAAGAGAGCTTGGGACAAGGTCTCCTCAGGGGACCAGAGGTTTAAAAAAAAAAGGGGGGTAGGTCTAACACAGAGGTTGCCAAATTTATTTGGCCTACTGCCCCCTTAAAAAAAAATTACTCAGTGCCCTGCTGGAAATCTACTTTCTTTAACCTTTTAACAGTTTTTTAAAAATTTATGTCATTTAAAAAAATACTTTTTTTTTCAAAAATGATGCATCTTAAATTTAATTATTGTCAATCTGTGGGGTTTTTCCTGTATTGATATTTTGATGACACAACATTGCAGCATGTAACTGTATAATACTGTATCTTAAACAAGTTAGTACACACACATATTCCTGCTGATGTGTGCTGGACTTCCCAACAATGCACAACACACTCGCTGCCAACACTTGCCTGTTAAGTGCTATCTGCACACTTGACCACTGATGGGTTATAACTTGTATTTTATGTGTTTAATTGAAAAATAACACAATCACAAGACTTTAACTCTGTTTCT